>CM065591.1:499297640-499897640 GCA_033119425.1 Bufotes viridis
GTGTACTCCCTGCCAAGAAATAGCACCTATTTGTATGAGATGTGGAAAAGTCAGGAAGCTGAGAAGCATATTGATTTATGCAGTCCTTTATTGGAAAAATTATTATTTTTCCAAACATCGTTACGGACCACAGACAAGAGTTATTGGACAATATTTTCTTATATGTTTTCGAAAAACTTCATCTCTTACCCCATAGATCAATGGACTGAGGAATCTGGGCAAACATGCAAACAAAATATAGTCTGAAATAATGATGTAATACATGTAATTCTTTAAAAGGGTGTTGGTTACCGTGGAGATTAAAGAGGCCATACATAACATTAGCTGGAAGCCATGGAGCATCACAGTTTTACCAGCTTTAAGGGCTGAAGAACCACCGGAACCGATCCTCCTAGCAACCAACATGATATTAATGTAGGTAAATGCAATGATTAAGGCCACCAGGGTGAAGCTGAGTATATTGATGAAGGTTCTGAACACGTTTTGTACAGGACTTATTATCAACATTGAACCGTTACACAACACATAAACGGAATATGAAGTTCTTTTTGTTGAGTAGATTGCAGTCGTGAAATTTGCAATACTTAGAGACAACCCTATGACCCAGATGACAGCAATTGCATATTTAGCTCTCTTTGATGTACAAAACTGTAAGTGTCTCAGTGGGAAACATATGGCTATGTAACGTTCTAGAGACATGAGGGCCAGGTTGTACGGGGTCATTAGAAAGAAACAGGACGTAGCAGTTTGAATGATGAAACAGACAATCATGGGGAGGTACCCAAAATAGATGTTAGAAACTAAAATTACATTTGTGAAGATGAAGTACAACGTGTCATTGATGAGCATGTGGACAAAGAGGATGTATCGAGGGTTCTCCTGCATGTGAGGAGTGGTGAAGAAGACCTTCAGCATAATGGCGATGAAATAGGAGAAGAAGAAGAAACACAAAAGGGACGTAATCAGAAAAATACTTTGAGTAACATCATTAACGTTTCTGGTATCAGACAACATCAGGGTAACATTCCCAGAAGCAAATGTGAAGTTCACCATTGGAAACTGGATGGAGGAAGTTCTTCCAGGAGATCTTACATAAGAAAGGGACAATTTTAAGCCTGTCAGATGTCTGGAAAACATAGATAGCTGCATTATAAGTCACTTAGATTTCTCTAATGCTGCACTTATGTACTTCTAGATCGAGTAGCTACCTATCATGCTAATCTCTAATTATAAAATGTCCACTTTGCTATATACAGATGGAACATTTTAATGTTGGCTAGAATTCATTTACTGCCATGGATCATCTTAATGTGGTGTATGTTACATTTTTGGCATCACTGTCCTTGGGTTCTACTAGGGGCTTTGTTTCGGTGTAGTGCTCTGTCATGCTCTGTTGTTTTTCTTCTTCAGATTTATGTAGAATCCTATTGAAATAGAACCCTGTGTATGCCTTGGTGTGAAATCATAGTGTGGCACCATTGACTTCTATGGGTAGCATATACAGTTGTGTTCAAAATTATTCAACCCCCACTGAAATTGAGTGTTTTGCCCAGTTTGACATTAATTTTGATCATTTCAGTCATCTTGTTTACAATTAAATCAAAGAGGCCCTTGTAAGTCAGACAAATATAACAGAACATTTATAATGAAATAACCACAAATGTCTTTTCTGTGCTCACATCATTATAAGTTTTATTCAACCCCCAAGTGACATTCAATCTTAGTACTTAGTACAACATCCTTTTCCAGTTGTAACAGCTTTTACACATGAAGCATAGCCTGACACAAGTGTCTTGCAGCGATCTACGGGTATCTTCGCCCATTCTTCATGGTAAAAGCCTCCAGGTCAGTCACATTCTTAGGCTTGCGCGCTGCAACTGCTTTCTTTAAGTCCCACCAGAGGTTCTCAATCGGATTTAAGTCTGGTGACTGCGATGGCCACTTCAAAATGTCCCAGCCTTTAATCTGCAGCCATGCTCTAGTGGACTTGGAGGTATGCTTGGGATCATTGTCCTGTTGAAAGGTCCAACGTCTCCCAAGCCTCAGGTTTGTGACGGACTGCGTCACATTTTCATCCAATATCTCCTGGTACTGAAGAGAATTCATGGTACCTTGCACACGCTGAAGCTTCCCTGTACCTGTAGAAGCAAAACAGCCCCAAAGCATGATTGCCCCCCCCGCCATGCTTCACAGTAGGCAAGGTGTTCTTTTCTTCATAGGCCTTGTTCTTCCTCCTCCAAACATAGCGTTGATCCATGGGCCCAAACAGTTCTAATTCTGTTTCATCAGTCCACAGAACACTATCCCAAAACTTTTGTGGTTTGTCCACATGACTTTTGGCATACTGCAGTCGACTCTTCTTATTCTTTGGAGACAGCAAGGGGGTGCGCCTGGGAGTTCTGGCATGGAGGCCTTCATTACGCAGTGTGCGCCTTATGGCCTGAGCTGAAACTTCAGTACCCGCATCTGACAAATCTTTTCTCAGTTCCTCAGCAGTCACACGGGGACTTTTCTCCACTTTGCGCTTCAGGTAGCGCACAGCAGTCGAAGTCAGCATCTTCTTTCTGCCACGACCAGGTAGCGTTTCAACAGTGCCCTTTGCCTTGAATTTGCGAATGATGCTTCCTATGGTGTCTCTTGGTATGTTTAACATCTCTGCAATCTTCTTATAGCCATTGCCCTTCCTGTGAAGAGAAATCACCTCTTCTCTTGTCTTCCTGGACCATTCTCTTGACTTCACCATGTCTGTAAACACACCAGTAAATGTCTAGAAGGAGCTGAGTATCACAGTCATTTTACATCTGCCTAATTGGGGCTTATTCTGCTTGATTGCTGCTCCTTGACATCCACAGGGGTTTTCAATACCTGATCGAAAACACTTGAATGAACCTCTGTTCTTAAGAGTGGTCGTCTTTAAGGGGCTGAAAAATTGTGTCAATGAAGAAATCACAAAAAAAAACATTTAAAACTGTATTACAAAAACAATTGATGTCATTTTAGTTTCATTTGGTTCTTTAAAAAGTCCTTGTAAGATTTCATTCTGAACACAATTACAAATGTGCACTAAATTCCCTAAAACCCTTTACAGCATTGGGGGTTGAATAATTTTGTAACACAACTGTAACAGTTCAACACAGAACAGAGGTCCTACAGTATGTGACTTTAAAGAGGATGTTGATTGCTATGCATAATTCTATCTCCTGCACCCCAAGAAATGCTCAGTGACTACTTATAGGACTCATGGACTGTCACAGAATAGCTTATCATTCACGTATAGAGGGTTCCTTAGTGAAGGACCCCTCCCTATGACATCCATATGACTTAATATAAAACTTTGCATACACCTAGTCATACTGTATATTTTTGACATGTGCCTATAGTGGTGGACTTCAAGATATTGGCCCCTCACTTATTATACAATAATGGGCCCTTGGTGCTATACACTATGTATGTAAGCTTGGTCATAGTCATAGACTTTAAGGATACTATAATAAATGTGCCCATTCATTTCAGCCACTGATGGGGTCTAACCTCATATCAGCCATACCACTGTCTAGATCAATGGTCTCCAACTTATGACTCTCCAATGCCAGAGGTTTAGACCTTGGATATGGCCGAAGAGACTTAAACCAGGAAGTGGTCAAAAACATCTATCATCTATATATTCAGTATCTACAGTACATACAAGATAATGGATACTCACAGCTCTATAGTCAGCATTACAGTGTAGACACATGAGGGGTTCAGCTGCTCTTCTCTGAGGTTTCAGCAGGGTGCACATATTTATAGTTGTAGAGTGAAGCTCCTAGTAGAATGAGATGTCCCTTGATTCAAGAAATCAGTGAGCGCAATATGTAATTATAACTCCAGAGAAGGTCATTTCAGTACTTTAGATTCCAGCTACTAAATGAGCCTCTGGAGAATCTTCTCAAAGTTATTTCACAGCCTTGGTTCTGCCTGGCTCAAAAGTGTATTGTTAATGTGAATATTATACAGTAATGAAGGTCAAGTTGCCGTCTGGCCAAGATTAGAGATGCAAGCGATAAAAAAATAGTAGTGAAAGGGCACTCCTGTATCTGTCGTCTTTGTTTACCATTTATTTGATATATATATTATGATTAAAATGTCATATATTAAAAACATACAGTAAAATCAGGTAATATAATTAAACAATATAGTGAGGTTAGATATCAACCCTGCTTATATTATAGTTCTGTTTGGGGTAAATTGTCCATATATGGTAGAGATCTCCTTTGGATGTCGCCTAAGTATAAATCCATCAGACCATAGATGCCCAAAAAAATGTGTAGAAAACAAAGTTCCTAATCACCAGACAATGTCTCTGAATCTGTATGGTAGATACAGTAAAGTGTGTCCAAGAGGTTTGTAAAGTTGTAATTGTGCCCCGATGGGACAGAGGTATTGTTTATCAGATTTTGCAGCTTAATAGGATATATTCATTAAATGACGTTCCTTAAATTTCATATAAGTTATCGGTGACATATACTAAAAGCCGTTATGCTGTTAAATGTGCATTGATCTTTTGGTGTCGGTTAGTAGGTTGCCTCACTGGCTACTTTACCGCTCTTGGTGTGGCTGTCTTCCCGGCTTCTGCTGTGTGTGATCCGCGGTATTCTGCTGAGTACAGTCGGCTGCGTGCACTTCCTCTGCTGCGTTGGTTCAGCCTCCAACTCTGTGTGCGTGCGGTCTCCTGTGCAGGGCCGGCTCGGCACTGACCAGCGGCGTTCCTCGTGGTGTTCTGTATTTTTCCACTGTGCTCCGGTACACAGTTTCTGAGCGCTCAGAATATCATTGGATAGGCACCTTCTTTCAACTTATAGTATAATATTTGCTGGCATTTGATTCCCCCAAATGCCAGCAAAGCTGGCACCTGTCCCTTCCTCAGTGGTGCCAGCTTTACTCAAATGTCCCTTTTTTTATAGGGAAAATATGTTCAATATGCATATGACGTAGGTGATGATGTCACTCTTAGGGCAGGGTTTCTCCTTAACCCTTTAGTCTCTGTTATAATGTATAGTCCTGAATACATATTGGTGTATCTATACGTTATTGTCGAGATGATATCTGTAGTGTCCAGGCCGTCCAATAATATCTGGAATAGGCTCTCTAACATCAAACCTCTCACAATATATCGACAGATTACTTCAACCTTCTGTCAAACAAATTCCATCATACATTAAGGACACTACAGATATCATCTCGACAATAGAATGTATTAACTTTGAGGATGATTGGGTACTGGGTACATTGGATGTATCATCACTGTACACTAGTATCAATCATGAACAAGGATTGGAAGCAGTAGCCGCGCAGTTATATAAATACGGAGAAATGGAACATGAACAAATCCAATATATCAAGGAAGGTATAGAATTCATCTTGACCCATAATTTTTTTCAACATGAAGGAACGTTTTACCTCCAGGAACGCGGGACCGCCATGGGTACCAGGTTCGCCCCCAGCTACGCAAACCTATTCATGGCTGAGTGGGAGGCAGAGAATGTAACACCAATGCTGGGGACGAGCCTGGTACTCTGGCGTAGATATATTGATGACATTATCCTGATTTGGAAGGGTACAGAAAGCGACCTAACGGAAATGATTAATAAACTAAACGTCAACACAAAAAACCTAACATTCACCGGCAATATAAGTAAGGAAAGTGTTGAGTTCCTAGATTTAAAAATTACAGTAAACGGCCACAAAATAACTTGCAACACATACCACAAACCAGTAATGAGAAATAGTTTCATTTTATACTCCAGTTGTCATCTCCCACGCTGGCTCATAAATGTACCAACAGGCCAGTTTAGACGACTAAAAAGAAATTGTACACACAACGACGATTTTGAGAGAGAGGCCGCTGAAATGAAGAAACAATTTGAGAGTAAAAATTATCCATTACAAATTTTAGATCAATCGCTAGACAAAGTCAGGAGTATGAAAAGGAAGGATTTTTTCAAAACAAAGACTGTAGAAAAGAACAAGGAGCCAGAATTACGGTTAATATTACCATTTAATGCCCAATACAGAAGGGTAGAGAAGATTATAAACAAACACTGGCACCATCTACTAAAAGATAAAATCATCGGTCCCTTACTGACAATTAAACCAAAGATTACGTACACTAGAGCACCAAACTTAGGTCTTTTAGTAGCCCCATCAGTAAAAAACCATAATCCCATAAGGAAGAAAAAAGATTGGTTATTCTCAAAGGGTTTCCACCGGTTGTGGCACATGCATAAATTGTAGGAATACAAATTTTCCTAGGAAAACAACTGAAATACAATCTACAAGCAATTCTTTCCTTTATAAAATTATGGACAGCTTATCTTGCAACTCCACGGACGTGATATATATAATACAATGTCCGTGCCTCAAACAGTATATAGGCCGTACAAAAAGACCCCTAAAGGTACGGATGGCGGAACACATCAATAATATCAGGAAAGGAGTGGAAACACACTCATTATCCCAACATTACAAACAATTCCATAATAAAGACCCTAGTTCATTGAGATATGCAGCAATATTGAAAATCAAAAAACCATGGCGAGGAGGCGATCACTTCTCAAATATGTCCCGAGCAGAAACCAAGATGATCTTTGATTTTGACTCCATGATACCTCACGGGTTGAATGCTGAAATGGAACTTTTTGGGTTTTTATAACTAGAACATAACCGGGTGTTAGGCCGGTGGGGGACGGCGGGTCGACTGCCAGGCTGCTTATCAGCGCGTCGACCCCCCCTTCCCTGTTGGCCTACACCCCTTTACTACTTTGACACTATTATCAAGAATATTAATATATTGAATGGAAGAAAGAATAGAAAACACACACAATGAAATAGAATTATGTATATTAATCTATATGAGGAATTATACCCAAAAAAAGCTCCAGAATACACTGAATGAGACATTCTATTTGTTATAAATTGATTCTTTTAAATAAATAACTCTCCTATAAGAAGAAAAAGAAATTGTTCATATTTGCAAAGAATGGCTTTTATGTGCAAAAAAATTATTTTTTTTTTATTCCAAAACAATTTTTTATTCCCAAAAATTTTTTATTCCAAAAATTTTTTTATTCCAAATTTTTTTTTATCCCAGATAAGTTTGATGTCTGTAAAATCTGGAAAGTATTAATGCTTTGGAATTGTACTGTAATGATATCTTTTCAATTATTGGTAACGTATAGATACACCAATATGTATTCAGGACTATACATTATAACAGAGACTAAAGGGTTAAGGAGAAACCCTGCCCTAAGAGTGACATCATCACCTACGTCATATGCATATTGAACATATTTTCCCTATAAAAAAAGGGACATTTGAGTAAAGCTGGCACCATTGAGGAAGGGACAGGTGCCAGCTTTGCTGGCATTTGGGGGAATCAAATGCCAGCAAATATTATACTATAAGTTGAAAGAAGGTGCCTATCCAATGATATTCTGAGCGCTCAGAAACTGTGTACCGGAGCACAGTGGAAAAATACAGAACACCACGAGGAACGCCGCTGGTCAGTGCCGAGCCGGCCCTGCACAGGAGACCGCACGCACACAGAGTCGGAGGCTGAACCAACGCAGCAGAGGAAGTGCACGCAGCCGACTGTACTCAGCAGAATACCGCGGATCACACACAGCAGAAGCCGGGAAGACAGCCACACCAAGAGCGGTAAAGTAGCCAGTGAGGCAACCTACTAACCGACACCAAAAGATCAATGCACATTTAACAGCATAACGGCTTTTAGTATATGTCACCGATAACTTATATGAAATTTAAGGAACGTCATTTAATGAATATATCCTATTAAGCTGCAAAATCTGATAAACAATACCTCTGTCCCATCGGGGCACAATTACAACTTTACAAACCTCTTGGACACACTTTACTGTATCTACCATACAGATTCAGAGACATTGTCTGGTGATTAGGAACTTTGGTGATTAGGAACATTTTTTTGGGCATCTATGGTCTGATGGATTTATACTAAGGCGACATCCAAAGGAGATCTCTACCATATATGGACAATTTACCCCAAACAGAACTATAATATGAGCAGGGTTGATATCTAACCTCACTATATTGTTTAATTATATTACCTGATTTTACTGTATGTTTTTAATATATGACATTTTATTCATAATATATATATCAAATAAATGGTAAACAAAGACGACAGATACAGGAGTGCCCTTTCACTACTATTTTTTTATCGCTTGAATCACTTCAGAGGCACGGGTGTTGCCTATGCCTATCAGAAAGTGAGCACCCATTCCATAATAGTTTGAAGGGAGAGCCATTGAAGCACTATTCTTGTTGTTTTTTTCAAGATTAGAGATGGCCCGAACTATCCGCCGGCGAACGGTTCCTGGCGAACACAGCTTGTTCGCGTTCGCCGCAGTGGGCGAACACATGCGATGTTCGGTCCGCCCCCTATACATCATCATTGAGCAAACTTTGACCCTGTACCTCACAGTCAGCAGACACATTCCAGCCAATCAGCAGCATACCCTCCCTCCCAGACCCTCCCATCTCCTGA
Source organism: Bufotes viridis (assembly GCA_033119425.1). Classification (NCBI taxonomy): domain Eukaryota; kingdom Metazoa; phylum Chordata; class Amphibia; order Anura; family Bufonidae; genus Bufotes; species Bufotes viridis. The sequence continues at coordinate 499,306,204 of CM065591.1, forward strand.
ACAGCATCCATTTTAGATTCATTCGGAATTTGCAGTCTTAGTGAGAGGAGGGAGAGTATAATTGCTGCTGATTTAATAGGGAAATCGATAGCTAGGCTAGTGAATTCAGTGTCCACTCCAGTCCTGAAAGACTCATCTGATCTCTGCTGTAAGGACAGCGTCCTGACAGCACCCCAAAAAGCCCTTTTTAGGGCTGCAACATTAGTCTGCTTTTTTTTTTTTCTCCATATATATATTGCAGTTGCCTGGCCTGCCTGTGTGTGAGGAGCTGCAGGCCCACAGACTGTAGTGTGCCCACTGCCAGTGCCCACCCCTATCATCCCATGTGTCACAGGACTTTGCATCAAAAAAAGGCATTTAATTTATACACTTTAATCTAAGGTTAGTTGCCTGCCAGTGTGTGAGGAGCTGCAGGCCCACAGACTGTAGTGTGCCCACTGCCAGTGCCCACCCCTGTCATCCCGTGTGGCACAGGACTTTGCATCCAAAAAAGGCATTTCATTTTTACACTTTAGTGTAATTTCAATTGCTTGCCTGCTAGTGTGTGTCAGGCCCACTTCCACTAACTGTAGTGTGCCCACTGCCAGTGCCCACCCCTGTCATCCCGTGTGGCACAGGACTTTGCATCCAAAAAAGGCATTTCATTTTTACACTTTAGTGTAATTTCAATTGCTTGCCTGCCAGTGTGTGTCAGGCCCACTTCCACAGACTGTAGTGTGCCCACTGCCAGTGCCAACCACTGATACCGGGTGGCACAGTAGCTTGCCGATAAATATAGCATTTAATTTTTAGACAGTAGTCTAAATTCAGTTGCTTGCCTGCTGCCAGTGTGTGTCAGGCCCACTTTCACAGACTATAGTTTGCCCACTGCCAGTGCCAACCACTGATACCGGGTGGCACAGTAGCTTGGCGATAAATAAAGCATTTAATTTTAGACAGTAGTCTAATTTGAGTTGCTTGCCTGCTGCCAGTGTGTGTCAGGCCCACTTCCACTGACTGTAGTGTGCCCACTGCCAGTGCCCACCACTGATACCGGGTGGCACAGTAGCTTGCCGATAAATAAGGCATTTAATTTTTACACATTAGTCTAATTTCAGTTGCTTGCCTGCTGCCAGTGTGTGTCAGGCCCACTTCCACAGACTGTAGTGTGCCCACTGCCATTGCCAACCACTGATACCGGGTGGCACAGTAGCTTGCCGATAAATAAGGCATTTAATTTTTACACATTAGTCTAATTTCAGTTGCTTGCCTGCTGCCAGTGTGTGTCAGGCCCACTTCCACACCCTGATACAGGGTGGCACAGTACCACTTATCGAAAAAAAAATGATAGGCAGAGGCAGGCCACCCCGCAGGGGCCGTCGTGGTCGTGGTGCTGTGATTTCCACTGTCCCTGGAATAATGCCTAGTGTTCAGAGGCCATGTACCCTGAACCCGAAAAATTCTGAGGACGTAGTTGACTGGCTTAGACAGGACACCCAATCTTCAACAGCTTCCGCTAAGAACCTTGACGCACCATCTTCCTCCAGCTCAGCTTTGGTCACCTGCTCTCAAGTTACCACGCACCCGCCCGCCGCTGATAGGAATAGTACTAGTTAAGACACCACTCATATAGGGTGTCACAGCACATTGCTCTGTGCACGCGCAGTGCCCCAATTTGGGAGTAAGAGGACCGACCAAGCTGCTTTTTCCATCTCCCGGTTCCTATAATCAATTCAGTTTAGTGTATGAGAGTTTGGTCTGTCACTGTGCAGGCAGTCGAAGGTACCGGCCTAAATTTTTTTTCACAAAAGGCAATCCCTGATATGGGATGTAACAGGGATTAAACTGATGAGAATAGTACTACAGAAAATACCACTCATATCGGGTGTGACAGTAAATTGCACGGTGCAGACGCAGTGAACGTGGATTAAAACAGAGTGGAGGGAGCCAGCGTTTTTTTAACCATCTCCCCGTTCGAAAAATCTATTCAATAAATGGCCCCCAGATTGGGGACGTTAGAGGGATTAAACTGATGAGAATAGTACTACAGAAAATACCACTCATATCGGGTGTGAGAGTAAATTGCACCGCGCAGAAGCAGTGACCGTGGATTAAAACAAAGGGGAGGGAGCCAGCGTTTTTTAACCATCTCCCCGTTCAAAAAATCAATTCAATTGACCTTTCCTTGGTGTTGTACGTGGCTGGGTGGAGGAAGAAACCTTCAATGACATCACCGGGACGTGGCTAGCTTGGTATCCAACCTTGTGCAAATGGGGAGTTTGCGGTTGTGCAAATGGACTGTTTGCGGTGCATTAAAAGGGGAGTTTGGTCTGTCAATGTCAGTGAAGCGGGCGTAACCCTTACACTACCTGATCGATACAACATCATACCTGATCGTATACACACACTGGATGTTTTAAAGCACGTTATTCCAAACAATTTAGGAATGTTAGTTGATTTATGCCCTTTATGGATTAAAACCCGACTCTGCGTCCACTACGTAATTTTCCATGGGAGTTTTGCCATGGATCCCCCTCCGGCATGCCACAGTCCAGGTGTTAGTCCCCTTGAAACAACTTTTCCATCACTATTGTGGCCAGAAAGAGTCCCTTTGGTTTTTAAAATTCGCCTGTCTATTGAAGTCTATGGCGGTTCGCCCGGTTCGCCTGTTCGCGAACATTTGCGGAAGTTCGCGTTCGCTGTTCGCGAACTGAAAATTTTATGTTCGCGACATCACTAAAATTAATCTGCCAAAGTAGCAATACCCTGATTCTGGTGTCCCAGCAGTTGCAGGCCAGATTTCATAGTGTCTGCCAAAACACATATTTTGTTCTGGGGTGAAATTAATCTGGCAAAATAGCAATACCCTGAATCTGGTGTCCCAGCTGTTGCAGGCCAAGTGTAAATCTGTCCATAAAAGGATACCTTTCATCCAGGGCCTAAATACTAGCCCTAAAAGAGATATTCCCCTAAATCGGTGGTTACTGCTGTGCCTGGATTAGTGTAATACACTACATAAACACATAGGCAGATAGTGTTAGGTGCCTGTAAAAAAAGGCCTAAATTTGAAATCAATACATTGGGCCAAATATTTTTTTCCTTATTGTGGTGCTTGGTGAACGGTAACAATGAGGAAAACATCTAGTAAGGGACGCGGACGCGGTCGTGGTGGTGTTAGTGTACCCTCTGGTGCTGGGGGAGGACGTGGCCATTCTGCCACAGCCACACGTCCTAGTGAACCAACTACCTCAGGTTCCAGTACCCGCCAGAATTTACAGCGATATTTGGTGGGGCCCAATGCCGTTCTAAGGATGGTAAGGCCTGAGCAGGTACAGGCGCTAGTCAATTGGGTGGCCGACAGTGGATCCAGCATGTTCACAACATTATCTCCCACCCAGTCTTCTGCAGAAAGCACACAGGTGGCACATGAAAACCAAGCCCATCAGTCTGTCACATCACCCCCAGTCAGACCATTGCGACCAGGTGGTCGGTTGGATTGCAGCAGATAATGCTTCCACTGGGTTAAGCACCACCCTGTCTTCCACCAAGTCCAGTCTCAGTAGCCAACAGTCTGGTCAACAACACAATCCTCACCCTGATCATCCTTCCTCCCACCATGTAGAGTCTGGCCAAACAAGCGTTTTGGTACTCCGATGTTCCGAGATGCAATTTGGACCCCCATCACTTAATTTGGCCCTCTCTCCAAGCACTCTTGAAGAGGGCCATGAGATCTTGTGCCCTAATTCTCAACCTCTAGAGTCTTCACACTCACAAAATGATGTGTTTAAGGAGGTGGATGATGACGAGACACAGTTACCATCAAGTCAACCACAATTTCTGTCTGCAGAGGTTGATGAAGAGGATGATATACCGTGGTCAATCACAGAGGTTGTGTTGGGGTGAGCAAATGAGGAAGTTGAAGAGGACTTGGTGGACGATGAGGTCACTGACCCAACATGGGAAGGTGGAAACGCGAGCGAGGACAGCAGTCCCGAGGGGGAGCGATCTGCAGCACCGCAACAGGCTGGAAGAGGCAGTGGGGTGGCAACAGGGAGAAGGCGGGCCACGCCAAACAGGCCCACAAGTGTTCCACGGAGCACCCCCTTGCGGAAATCTAACTTGCGAAGGGGTAGGTGTTCCGCGGTATGGCGCTTTTTTGCGGAAAGTGCAGACGACAAAAGAATAGTAGTTTGCAACCTGTGCCGTACCAAAATGAGCCTAGGTGTGAACAGTAGCAACCTCACCACCACCAGCATGATCCGCCACATGGCAGCCAAGCACCGCAATAAGTGGGAGGAATGCCTGGGTCCACAATCTGTGTCCGCGGGTCACACCACTGCCTCCTCTTCCCCTATTTTGGGTGATGACCAATCGCCTGTTGAAGGCGCAGGCCCGGATACCTCCTGCGCTGTTCCTGTACCGTCGCAAGCACCATCAGCGACCACATCCACTTCCCTGTCCCAGCACAGCGTCCAAATGTCTTTACCCCAGGCATTAGAACGCAAGCCCAAATACCCAAAACAGGCCATGGCACTAACCGCCCAACTTTGTGAGTTACTGGCGGTTTAACTGTTGCCATTTAGGCTTGTGGACACTGAGGCCTTTCGCGGCCTGATGTCAGCGGCCGTCCATCGGTACTCAGTCCCCAGCTGCCATTATTTTTCCCGGTGTGCCGTCCCCGCCTTACACCAGCATGTGTCTGCTAACATCACTTGTGCCCTGACCAAAGCAGTTACTGCACATGGACAAGTGCTTGTGGCCACGGACGCTACATTTCCCTGTACGTAGTGAACGTAGTGGAGGCTGGGAGCAACTTATACCCTGGGATGGCACAGGTGCTACCGACACCCAGGATTGCGGGCCCTACTTCCATCAGGGTTACCATCAGCACCTATGTAGGTGGCTTCTCCTCCACCACTTCCACCTCCGAATTCTCTGTGTGCAGCACCAGTCAGCCATCAGCTGGTAGCTGGAAGCATTGTAGCACTGCTGTGGGGATGAGTCAACAGGCCGTGCTGAAGATGATATGCTTAGGGGATAAACAGCACACTGCCGCAGAGCTGTGGCAGGGGATAAGAGATCAGACTGAGCTGTGGCTTTCACCACTCAAACTGCAACCAGGCATGGTTGTGTGTGATAATGGGCGTAACTTGGTGGCGGCTTTGAAGCTCGGCAAGCTCACACACATCCCATGCCTAGCCCACGTCTTTAACTTAGTGGTTCAGCGGTTTCTTAAAACCTACTCCAATTTGCCCGAGCTACTAGCAAAGGTGCGCTGCGTGTGTGCACATTTCCGCAAGTCATCAACAGCTTCAGCCGGTCTGTTGACGCTGCAGCAGCGCTTGAAATTGCCAGCTCACCGGCTGTTGTGCGACGTGAGCACGCACATCTTGGCCAGGCTTTGTGAGCAGCAAAGGGCAGTAATGGAATACCAGCTGCAGCGCGGTCGTCGCCTTTCCAGTCAGCTTCCGCTCTTCTCAAGCGAGGAGTGGGCATGGATGTCTGACCTCTGAGGTGTTAAGAAACTTTGAGGAATCAACACAGATGGTGAGCGGCGATAACGCTATTATCAGTGTAACCATCCCACTTCTGTGTCTACTCAAACACTCGCTGCTCACAATTAAGGCCGACGCTGTTCATGGGGAAGAGTTGGAAATGGGAGAAGAAGACATGACCCTGGGTGATAGCCAGAACACCCTCAGTTCGTCTTCTCAGCGCATATTGGAGGAGGAGCAGGGGACGGTTGCCTCCGCTACACAGGGTGGAACTTTAATTCCATCTGTTCAGTGTGGGTGGACAGAAGAGGAGGAAGAGGATGAGGAAATGGACAGTCATCCTCCTGATGATGACAGCGAAGTCTTGCCCACTGGTACTCTGGCACACATGGCTGACTTCCTGTTAGGCTGCCTTTCCCGTGACCCCCGTGTTATACGCATTTTAGATAACAGGGATTACTGGGTGTTCACCCTTCTGGACCCCTGCTACAAAGAGAACTTCTCCGGTGGAGAGGACGAGCAAAATGGTGCTATACCAGAAGTTCCTTGTTGACAGATTGCACCAAAATTTCCATCTGACAGCGCTGCCAGCAGAGTCCATACTTCCTTGGGCAACTGAGGTGGGGAGACAAGGGGAACACACAGCACTTCCAGCAAAGGCAGGGCAACACTCTCCAAGGCCTGGGACAGTTTTATGACACCCCACCAGCACCCTCAACATGATGCACCTCCTGGTTTCACAAGGAGGGAAAAGTTTTGGAAGATGGTGAATGAGTACGTAGCAGAGCGTGTCAAGCGTCCTCAGTGATCCCTTAGTGCCTTACAACTACTGGGTTTCCAAGCTGGACACGTGGCACGACTGGTGCTCTACCCCTTAGAGGTGCTGCCCTGCTGCCAGCGTTTTGTCTGAGCGTGTATTTAGTGCTGCTGGTGGCATTATAACAGTTAAGCGTATCCGCCTGTCAACTGAAAATGCTGACAGGTTGGATTGCCCCTGACTTCTCCACTCCACCAGAGGAAAGCCACGACTGAACATAAAGGCACTTTAAATGTGTTGTTTAGAATGTACTGAATACTCTGTATTCCCCTTCCCGTTCCGCCACAAAAAAGGGTAAATGGTTAAATCTTCCTTTTCTCATCCTCCTCGTCCATCATATCTACATGCTTAATTGTCACATATAATGCCATCGCGTATATGCGTTCTCATAAATTTTTTCGGATGGTCAGCTCACCCGCAGGCCCTCGCATAAATAATGTTTTCGATGGTCAGCTCACCCGCAGGCCCTCGCATATAATTTTTCGGATCGTCAGCTCACTCACAGACCCTCACCCAAAATGTTTTAGATGGTCAGCTCAGCTGAAGACCTTCACCCCTAATGTTTTAGTGGGTCACCAGCAGGCCATCAATAATACTTTACCTCTCCTGTATAAGGTTTTCTCATCCTAAATACCTATGACATTCCCTGTAATTTTTTTGAACTTGTTCCAATGACAGGCTATCTTAAGTCCTGTATTGGTATTTATCATCACTACCTCCCTAAGTCGGTAGTGGGAATTTTGTGCGCCCCGCCTGCCTTTCTTGGAAGTGGTAGCCGTGGCCATTCCTCAGGCTCCCGCTCCGGAAGCGAACCCTGATTCCCTATTATCCATGGTCACCATGATAGGTGCAAAAAAGAACATTGAAAGTTGATAGAGCAGACATCCGAATAGATTGTCAACATCACGGGGACATGCGATCAGCTGAGAAGTTATCTAGAGTTAACAAAGCGGCAGCAGGCCCTCACCTACAATTTTTTACACGGTCAGCTCAACGTCCGTTCCTCTTCCAAGTTCATTATCATCAGATAATAGTCTGGTCAACACAATCGTAATCACCGGGGGTCACGTAATTAATTAGCATGGAGGAGTGTCTTTGGTTATCGGAATGAACCACACAAATCGACTCGATCCACACGCTCAAAACAGCCATGCACCACCAACCACAGAATCGCAAAATAGGTATCAATCTGTCAATCCTTTCCGTGTCCGGGCTGGGTTAGGCTTCCCGTGCATAGTCAAATTAAGCCACAGGCTTCACTCCTGGTGGTGCCCTTCCATCAATTAGTTTAAAGGGACACTGACAGGCCGTTTTAACATATCAAGAGTTTTATATGCCCCTATCGGTCTTAATATGTGTAATCTAATTATATAATTGTCCCCCCTGTCTGCCTTTCCAAAACTTTTAAAATATGATTTTCTTCATATGTAAATTACCTTTGTTTGTGCCCCTCTTCTAGTTTGTGCCCAGCCGCTTCCCAACTGCTGTGCCCTAGCGCCGCCCAGCTCATTATTATTCACTGCGCTGGGCGGCTTTTCAACTCCCAGGTACAGCGAAATCCTGCGCATGCCCATTACAATGTTGCTGGCATCTGCCTCCCCAGGATATTGTGCGCCTGCGCCGGATACCTTACCGCCACCCTCCATCTCCAGTAACGTAGTGCGCCTGAGCACATACTACAGTATACCATGGCTTCAGTATCTCCTCCTGCGCCTGCTGTGCCGGGTAAGGTATCCAGCGCAGGCGCACAACGTCCATGGGAGGCACAAACGAAGGTAATTAACATATGAAGAAAATCGTATTTTAAAAGTTTTGGAAAGGCAGATTTTAGATGAAAAATTGTTAGGAAACATTCTTTCCTGTATATTTACTTCTATATAAAGAGCAAGTTCAGAATTTTTTTTTCATGATTTTCGGAACTGGGGCCATGACTAAGAGGGACCACCGGGGGTTTAGATTGTGTTGACCGGACTCTTGCTCGATCAAACTGAGGAACGGCCGGTGGCATCCATATTGTACCTGTAGAGGTGAAATTCTTGTACCAGCACCAGCAGCGACATTGTAGTCCAAGATGCATCCAGACATCCTCCCCATGCTGTCCCCGACCCATTTCGGTGGTGTTTCCATCAATTTCTGACCTTTTCCTATGAATCAGGCACCCTCCCCTGTTCAGAGTAGGGGGTGCCTGGTTTAATGCCCAGGTACTCCCATTGACTTCTATAGGGCTCGGGTGCTCAGTAGAGCACCCGAGCATCCCGGTGTGCATCGGGGTGCTTAATCATCACTAATATTAGGCCAAAAAAATGTCAGAAATGTGAAAGGGTTCCAAACGAACGGCAAAGGGCCAGAATATGGGTAGCAGCAGCACTAGCTATCCAGACAGAAGTATTAGTCCTCTTTGCAGCCTCGGAAAAGCCTTTCAATCCTCTCCGTCCTTACTGCCTCTTCCTAGTGGGGCACATTCCTTTTTTCTAAAAAGTGGCAAGAAAACCCCACCATATTCTACAGCAGATATTCAAGAGAGTCTCCTTGTTGATGACTTGTGCGACAGAAGTCAGAATTTGGACTGCCCTGAGGAGGATGTTCAGGAAGAGGCTGGGGACCCCATGCATAGCTGTTTTGGTGATTGTAATAAAGGCACCCGCAGCCTACAGTGGCAGTCGGGGCAAATGCAAAGCAGGGAATGGGGAGGAGGGACTAGGAACCAACCATGATATATCACACTCTGATAAAAGTAGCAGGGAGGGTAAGGACTCTGATTATGATTGTGTGTTGGCAGGACCTAGGAGCCAAATAAGGGAGTTATTGAGGAGGAGGTAGTATTCCCATCTAAGACAATGGGGGCATATCGCTAGGATATGCCCTATTGTCTGATAGGTCGAGAACGGAGCCGGGAGAGCTGTGGCTGGAGGACCCCAGATTTCCCGGGGTCCGTCCACCACCAAGAGCTGCTCTCCACCTCTCCCACAGAAGTGAATGGGAGTGCACTGCGCATGCATGACCCATGCTCCCATTCAGCGCTCGGCTATATCCACCAGCCTCATAGAAAATGAGTGGAGGGCACCTGCCCTCCACTCTGGCTGTGGCTGGAGGACCCCAGATTTCCCGGGGTCCATCCACCACGCGCTGCTCTCCACCTCTCCCACAGAAGTGAATGGGAGCGCACTGCACATGCATGACCCATGCTCCCATTCAGCGCTCGGCTATATCCACCAGCATCATAGAACATGAGTGGAGGGAACCTGCGCATGCACAGTGCACCCCCCTTCACTTTCGGGGCTTCGTTCTCGATATAGCGATGTGCCCCCATTGTCTGAAATGGGACAACCCCTTTAAGGACAGAGGTAACGTATCTCTCAAAGAACTGCCAGGGATATATGTGATTTAGGAAGTGGTGGTGCCGCTGATACTTTGAGTACATTAGGCCCAAAATGTGCCAGAGCTCAGCCAAGCTCAACTACCTCTAGCTGTGCCTGAGTATCCCCCATCTGGCAGTTTTTCTCCACGCTTCCAGAAGACAGAATCACTGGCCTGTGCAAGCTCTGCAAGTGAAAAATAAGCTGTGAGTAGGGAAAAACAAACATAGGCACCACAATTCTATTGAGCAACATGAATCGGCAAGACTCCATCAGGTGAGCAAACAGAGGTGGTGGCCAGCTACCGCAACAAGAGTTTCCTCCTTTTCCAGGCAGCCAGGTTGCATTCATGGGCAGTGCAGTGCTTTTAACGTCGTCATCACCAATTTTTGTCTCTCCCACTAAGATTACTCCTCTTCCTTTACTCCATGATAAATAAAAGAATACATGACCGGTAAACAACTTTACACAACCAACAATCTGGTGGTGCTCAAGCTTAATTCCCACCTAGCCACATTACTGGAGGTGCAGTCGCTGCCGTACCATTTACTACAGTCTGCTGCCTTCAGGGAGCTGATGGCATGCGCTCAGCCTCACTGGAAGATGCTTAGACTGCATTTCTTTCTCCCAAAAAGTCATCCCAGCCTTGTACTCTTAGTGGACATGGTGGAAACCTAGAGCAACTGTTACAGGTAGGGACAGTATATGTATTTCAGGGCCCACTGCATCAATGTTTTTTGAAGCAGCGGCGAGGCAGCACCCTAGCAACAAGGACATGTCATTTTGACCTCCCCATGATTGTGTCTGCCTGAATCCCACACTAGACACTTATCTGCATTCTCCACCTCCTCCTCCATGGACACAGTCCCGTCTCCAAAATCAGCAGGGCACAGCGTCGCTGCCACTCCACCTTCTACCTATCACATAATTCAAGCGTTGCCATGCGGTATTAGAGCTGACTGGCCTGAGACAAGAGTAGACACACAGGTGAGGAGTTACTAAAGTTCAGCAAGCAGCAAACATGCCACTGGCTGTCACCCTGCCGACTCCAGCTGGGCAAAGTGGCTTCGCTGAACCTGGAGGAAATAACACATACTTCTTGAATGGCACATGTCATTAGGCTAGTCGTGCAACTCTTTTAAAAAAAATACACTGGCTTGTGCTAAGTGCTGGCAATGTCCAGAAGACTGTCCTTGCAATTCAGCCATTCTAGCGAGAAACGCTGTCCTGGACTTGTAGCGACAGAATGGTCTGCAATTATACTGCTTAATATGCAATGTTCCAACTTTCTGAAATTCAACATTGCACATTTTAGAGCATCTGTATGAGCAGCGAAAACCCGTGAATGATTTTGTCACGCACCAGAAAGCCTTAGGCTAGTTTTACACTAGTGGCAGGACGGATCCGACAGGCTGTTCACCCGACAGAACAGCATGACGAATCAGTTCTGCAGCTAGTGAACGTGTGTCCCCGAAATACCGCTCCTGCCCCATTAACTATAATGGGGGCGGGGCGGAGTTCCAGGGGAGGCACGGCAGAACACGGCGAGAGGCTGCCGGAATAAATGTCGGACTTAGCAGCAGGGAGCACTTGTTTTGAGGTCAGGCAGTGGCGGCCCAACCGAAACACCTGTTCGGTACTGAAACCTTTTAAAGAGGCCACGATGTTTGTCAGTAGGGACAACTGCGACATGAACGATCACACAACCCTCGTATTTACAGAATCTCACAAAACTGAGTGCATTCCACATATTTTTGTAAATATTTTCTTCTAACTTTTCCTGGGATAAGAAGAAAAAATGGAATGGTTCCGGCACCTAATTTTGCAGTAAAACTTCCTTTATTCGGGGTTCGGTATACACTCTTGTTCACACAGTGGCTGGTAGTTTACGCGTTTCGGACAATCTAGTCCTTAGTCGTAACAAAAATGGTTTGATTGTGACCCATATTTAAATGGTTACCCTGGCGCCGCCCATCAAGGGGCGGAGAAAACGCCGGGTTTAATCACAGGCAAACCACTTACTTGTTGACAGGTGATGAGTGTTGGTCACATGCTTGCTTCATATATAATGTTGGAATACCATCAAAATTGTACAATATGTAACAAAAATAAGTTGTTTCACCGCAAGCATGGGTCAACATCCCATTTGTCATTAAAAATGTCATTTTGTGGTTAAAAACATATGATACTGTTCACATGCAATATAAGAAAAACGCATGAGCCATATACATACACAAAATAAGCATAAAGACAACTATGTTCGTACAAAAATGGCCTTCATTCTTGATTACTGCAGATCCCACTACTTCTTATTTGGACTGTTCAATAGAAGTGCATAATTTCCTTCCTTAAATTAAGACCCATGGGGACTCTGGTATTTAATCTAAAAATCCAGAAAGCCTCCCTGAGGAGAATTTTTCTTCTATGGTCCCCCTTCCTATCTGGTAAGTTCACTTTTTCTATCACATAGCATTGCATAGAATTAATTTTCCGATTGTGGACTGAGATGAAGTGTTTAGCAACGTTGGATATATTTAACGCTGCAGGGTTCTGGACATAGTTCACATGCTCCAGAAAGCGGTTCTTGAATTTACGGGTTGTGCTCCGATATACATCAAGTCGCACTCTGTGCAGATTATTGTGTACACCACTCCTGCAGTGTTGCAATTTGTGTAAGATTTAATTGAAAAGGTTTCAGAATGGTCAGAATTTTGGAAATTTGTTGTGACTTTGACAAAATTGCATGTCTTGCAGGGGTGGTGTCCACATTTGGTAAAACCTTTGTACAACAACCAGCATCGAGGTATATTAATCGATTTCTGAAGTAACGAAGGTGATAAAGTGGAAGATAGAGTTGGAGCCCTCCTTGGTACAATTTTACAGCCATGTCGCAAGACACTATGAAAAAATTTATCTTCATATAAAATTGGTAAGCAGCCCCTAATCAGATTACAGGTTTCTTGGAACTGACGGCTATATGTTAGAACTAGAGTGGGTGTGCCATCCCTATCTTTCTTATATCTGTTTGTCTTCTTGTTATTTTCATTTTTATCTTTATTTTGGTTTTTAGTTGGGATGGAACAGCCCTCTATTTTGCTTTGGACGTTGGGACCCTGATATTTGGCACTTGTGTCATGTGTTTTATGACCTGAGCCAAATAATAATTCATCCCTGGACTTTTTATTTGCAAAAACTTTTGCTCTATCCAACATCCACTTAGGGTAACCCCTGTTGGTGAGTCTGATTGTAATTGCCTCGCATTCTGCCACAAAACCAATCTCCGTGCTGCAGTTGCGTTTTGCACGAATAAACTCTCCCACCGGGACACCCTTAATAACGTGGATGGGATGGTGACTGGTGGCATGTAATATGGAATTACCTGTTACTTTTTTTCTAAATGTTTTAGTAAGTATTAATTGGTCAGGAATTCCCATAAGCGTTAGGTCCAGAAAATTTATCTCAACGATGTCACAAATACAGGTGAAACGAAGGTTGAAGCTGTTATCATTAAGATAACTTTTGAAGTCTGGTATGGCAGACACATCGCCCCTCCAGATAAGGAGCAGGTCATCGATGTATCTGCCATACCAGACCACATCATCCAACCAGGGACAGTTCACACTGTAAATATATTTCTCCTCCCACAGAGCCATAGTGAGGTTTGCCAATGAGGGCGAAAATTTCGCCCCCATCGACACCCCTCGTATCTGTAAATAATAGGTACTATCAAACATAAAATAGTTGTGGGTAAGGAGAAATAACGTGACTTCCAAAGCATAGTCAATAAGTATGTCAGAAAAATCTGTGTATTTTTAAGGTGATGTTCCATGGCTACAAGGGCAATTCTATGGGGGATTGAGGGTACAGCGCTTCAACATCTGCTGTCACCCACTTGTAATCTGACCGCCACTGGAGCCCAGCCATGGCACGTAATACATCGCCTGTATCTTTAAGATAACCTGGAATTCTTTTAACCAGGGGCTGCAGCAAATTATCCAACCAGTTGCCCAGGTTTTCGGTCAAAGACCCTATACCCGAGACAATAGGGCGGAAGGGAGGGGGCTGAGTTGTTTGTGAACTTTGGGCAATGCATGCATGATGGGAGTTATTGGGTTGTTCACACACAGGAAGCGGTACTGCGTTTCATTGAATACATCTAGATTTTTACCTTTCTGTACCAAATTTAGGTATTCCACCTGATATTTGGTGATTGGATCGCCTTCTAGCTTCCTGTATGTGGACAAATCATTCAAAAGATCATTTATTTGTTGTTTATACATGTCTTTGTCTATCACTACAACACAGCCCCCTTATCAGCCATTTTAATTACTATTTCTTCCATGGACTGAAGTTCTTTCAATGCCTGTCTATGTGCCCCACTTAGATTCTGGTTTTTCTGATTTTGTGCTAACCTCCTATGTAAATCCCTAAGTTCCCTCTCCACAACCTCCTGGAAAATATCCATACCCCCACTCCGTGACATCACGGGGTAGAAGTATGGATTCGAAGTTTTAAATCAATTCTGGTGGAATCAGATATACAAATATTAGATTCCTGTTGTAAATCAGAGAGACAGGTAAGTGACAATTGTTCTTTGAAGGATAAATCTTGATACATATTAGTTGTACTTGTCACATTATCTGTTCTCTGAAAACAGGTATTTTCTTTCTCTGGTACATCATGAAAATGTTTCAATACTGTTAAATTTCTGATGAATTTATTAACGTCCAGGATTGTGGAAAAGAGATCAAAGTCCGTACACGGTGCAAAATTAAGACCTAGGGATAAGACATGGACTTGATCAGTAGAGAGGTGGACATTCGAAAGGTTCAATACTGTGAGATTATCCTCAGAGGTAAAGTCATTATTTATTTCTTTTGTCGGGTTGACATCACATGTACTTTTCCTGTGCTTGCGTCCAGCCCGCTTTCGTCGTTTTTTGAAGATCTGTTAGCTGCCTGTTTATCCGAGGTTTGCGGTTTGTTGCGATTTTTATATTTTTTGTAATAAGACGATTTTTTATTCTGCTCGGATTCATTGGTCGGCGCTGTATCATCCAGAGTGTCTTGGGAATTATCAGCATAATCAGAGGCATCAAGATCTGAAGAGAAACTCACCCGTGTGGGCCTTGATCCAGATTGATTTGAACTTTTGTTCTGTCTCTTTAAGATGGATTTGGGTGTAGAGCATAGATTCTCCCTCCTCCCCCACTCGTACACCTGATCCTTATTGAAATGGCTGATAAGGGGGGCTGTGTTGTAGTGATAGACAAAGACATGTATAAACAACAAATAAATGATCTTTTGAATGATTTGTCCACATACAGGAAGCTAGAAGGCGATCCAATCACCAAATATCAGGTGGAATACCTAAATTTGGTACAGAAAGGTAAAAATCTAGATGTATTCAATGAAACGCAGTACCGCTTCCTGTGTGTGAACAACCCAATAACTCCCATCATGCATGCATTGCCCAAAGTTCACAAACAACTCAGCCCCCCTCCCTTCCGCCCTATTGTCTCGGGTATAGGGTCTTTGACCGAAAACCTGGGCAACTGGTTGGATAATTTGCTGCAGCCCCTGGTTAAAAGAATTCCAGGTTATCTTAAAGATACAGGCGATGTATTACGTGCCATGGCTGGGCTCCAGTGGCGGTCAGATTACAAGTGGGTGACAGCAGATGTTGAAGCGCTGTACCCCTCAATCCCCCATAGAATTGCCCTTGTAGCCATGGAACATCACCTTAAAAAATACACAGATTTTTCTGACATACTTATTGATTATGCTTTGGAAGTCACGTTATTTCTCCTTACCCACAACTATTTTATGTTTGATAGTACCTATTATTTACAGATACGAGGGGTGTCGATGGGGGCGAAATTTTCGCCCTCATTGGCAAACCTCACTATGGCTTTGTGGGAGGAGAAATATATTTACAGTGTGAACTGTCCCTGGTTGGATGATGTGGTCTGGTATGGCAGATACATCGATGACCTGCTCCTTATCTGGAGGGGCGATGTGTCTGCCATACCAGACTTCAAAAGTTATCTTAATGATAACAGCTTCAACCTTCGTTTCACCTGTATTTGTGACATCGTTGAGATAAATTTTCTGGACCTAACGCTTATGGGAATTCCTGACCAATTAATACTTACTAAAACATTTAGAAAAAAAGCAACAGGCAATTCCATATTACATGCCACCAGTCACCATCCCATCCACGTTATTAAGGGTGTCCCGGTGGGAGAGTTTATTCGTGCAAAACGCAACTGCAGCACGGAGATTGGTTTTGTGGCAGAATGCGAGGCGATTACAATCAGACTCACCAACAGGGGTTACCCTAAGTGGATGTTGGATAGAGCAAAAGTTTTTGCAAATAAAAAGTCCAGGGATGAATTATTATTTGGCTCAGGTCATAAAACACATGACACAAGTGCCAAATATCAGGGTCCCAACGTCCAAAGCAAAATAGAGGGCTGTTCCATCCCAACTAAAAACCAAAATAAAGATAAAAATGAAAATAACAAGAAGACAAACAGATATAAGAAAGATAGGGATGGCACACCCACTCTAGTTCTAACATATAGCCGTCAGTTCCAAGAAACCTGTAATCTGATTAGGGGCTGCTTACCAATTTTATATGAAGATAAATTTTTTCATAGTGTCTTGCGACATGGCTGTAAAATTGTACCAAGGAGGGCTCCAACTCTATCTTCCACTTTATCACCTTCGTTGCTTCAGAAATCGATTAATATACCTCGATGCTGGTTGTTGTACAAAGGTTTTACCAAATGTGGACACCACCCCTGCAAGACATGCAATTTTGTCAAAGTCACAACAAATTTCCAAAATTCTGACCATTCTGAAACCTTTTCAATTAAATCTTACACAAATTGCAACACTGCAGGAGCGGTGTACACAATAATCTGCACAGAGTGCGACTTGATGTATATCGGGAGCACAACCCGTAGAATTCAAGAACCGCTTTCTGGAGCATGTGAACTATGTCCAGAACCCTGCAGCGTTAAATATATCCAACGTTGCTAAACACTTCATCTCAGTCCACAATCGGAAAATTAATTCTATGCAATGCTATGTGATAGAAAAAGTGAACTCACCAGATAGGAAGGGGGACCATAGAAGAAAAATTCTCCTCAGGGAGGCTTTCTGGATTTTTAGATTAAATACCAGAGTCCCCATGGGTCTTAATTTAAGGAAGGAAATTATGCACTTCTATTGAACAGTCCAAATAAGAAGTAGTGGGATCTGCAGTAATCAAGAATGAAGGCCATTTTTGTACGAACATAGTTGTCTTTATGCTTATTTTGTGTATGTATATGGCTCATGCGTTTTTCTTATATTGCATGTGAACAGTATCATATGTTTTTAACCACAAAATGACATTTTTAATGACAAATGGGATGTTGACCCATGCTTGCGGTGAAACAACTTATTTTTGTTACATATTGTACAATTTTGATGGTATTCCAACATTATATATGAAGCAAGCATGTGACCAACACTCATCACCTGTCAACAAGTAAGTGGTTTGCCTGTGATTAAACCCGGCGTTTTCTCCGCCCCTTGATGGGCGGCGCCAGGGTAACCATTTAAATATGGGTCACAATCAAACCATTTTTGTTACGACTAAGGACTAGATTGTCCGAAACGCGTAAACTACCAGCCACTGTGTGAACAAGAGTGTATACCGAACCCCGAATAAAGGAAGTTTTACTGCAAAATTAGGTGCCGGAACCATTCCATTTTTTCTTCCGATTGCTGCAAGCTCTTCTCTTGAGGCTCCGAGCACCGGGGATATGGCTGTCCTGGATGGGTGAGCTGGACTTTTTGCATTTGTTTTTCCTGGGATAACACTGAAGATCTGACACTTTGATACAATGTAAAGTAGTCAGTGTACAGCTTATATAACAGTGTAAATTTGATGTGCCCTCAAATAACTCAACGCCCAGCCATTAATTTCTAAAATGCTGGCAACAAAAGTGAGTACACCCCTAAGTGAAAATGGCCAAATTGTGCCCAAAGTGTAAATATTGAACTCCCAGTGACCCGTATGAGAGATTGTGAGAGCGATAATACCAAATTTAACACACCTGCTCCCCATTCACACCTCAGACCTTGTAACACTAATGAGTCACATGACACCGGGGAGAGGAAAATCGCTAATTGGACAAAATTTGGCCATTTGACTAATTGGGCCAGAATGACTGTGTGTTGAGTTATTTTGAGGGCACACCACATTAAAGCTGTATACTAACTACTTTGTCATCAGTGACAAATCATCAGTGTTGTCCCATGAAAAAATAGAATAAAATATTTACAAAAATGCAAAGGGTGTACTCACTTTTGTGAAATACTGTATATTACAACAGACGCTGATACTGCAATCAATGTGAACACTCCTGTATCTATTAAACAATAGGCTGATCCAGAGTTTCACTTAAACTCAGCATGCACAGCTTTTTCATACAATTCAGCTGTACACTTCTGAGGAACCTCTAGTTTTCCATAGCTTTATTCTTCCTTATTAAATACATTCTTTGGCTCGCAGACACTGAGCTGACACACGTACATTCAGGTGCGACGTTTCGGGGGTCATGCCCCCTTACTCATGCGTGAAGATCAGGTGTGACTAGCACCCTTAAGTATTTACCATTCTGGGTGCAGTCTGTTTCAGGTGACTATTCTCCCTTAAAAACAATCTATTTGGTCCTGTTCACACATCAGTCACTTGACCAGCTACCAGTTTCTGTGAATCAAAACCAGGTTCCAGTACTTTAACTTGCCCCTGGCCCCGTCTCCCAGCGACTGATAAAAACAGTTGATCAAATAACCAAGGTGCGAACTAGTTACACAAAGACTTATCACAAAAATACTTTAAAGTTGCAGATGTCATTTAACCTTTTTGGTTTTAATGATTCCATCTTAATGATCCATCTAGGTGCAATAATTTACGTTTATTATCTTCAGGAAATAGTCCTGGTTCGATATATTCTAATATCACCCATTCTATTTCGTTCCATTTATGTTTCCTTTCCTGACAATGTTACAGCAATGTAGTTTCTTGATATTAGTTTTTTTCCTCTCTATTGCTACTTGAAGACTCCATATACCTTTTTATATTTGATTTATGCTCATTTAGTATGATATGAAATTCTCTTTTTCTTTGTCCGATGTATCACATACTGCATGGGCATGAGCGTTTTTTTTCACGTATCACTTGTGCGTTGCATGAAAATCGCAGCATGTTCTAAATTCTGCGTTTCTCAAGCAGCCCTGGCCCCATAGAAATGAATTGGGCTGCGTAAAAAATGCTTTGCATCCGCAAGCAAGTGCGGGTGCAATGCATTTTTCACTGATGGTTGCTAAGAGATGTTTGTAAACCTTCAGTTTGCAAAACGCATTGCACCCGCGTGGAAAAAACTGAACAACTGAACTCAATCACAGACAAAACTGACTGAACTTGCTTGCAAAATGGTGCGAGTTTCACTGAACGCACCCTGGGCGCATCCGCAGCCAATCCGTCCAGCTCGTGTGAAAGGGGCCTAATTTACACAGCATGCCGCACCTTACGGCAAGCAGCCGCCTGCATGTCTGAAAGGGAGGCCCCTCTCCGCCCCCACAGAGTCCCCCACCTCCTTCTGCCGCAAGCAGCAGTCTTCTTAACATGAGACTACCCAGGTTCAAGCCTACCTACACTTTGGCCAGTCTCCGACACATACCCTGTTCCCTGACCCATGTAAGTCAGTGTCACGCAGACATCATTTACTATTGTTTTCATTGAGCTTAGGGAGGGTTGGAGAGAAAAAGGAAAATCCTAGGAAAAACTAGAGGGTATTATATAGCAATTTTTTGAATCGATTCATGTCAAAATTTGGCGAATTGGAACTGAAACTGCATCTTAACAGGTTCGCTCATCTCTAGTCCTGGTTTTGCCAGAAGTGGAAAGAAACCTTCCAGGTTCAATCTTGGTGGGATATGGTTTGGGATGAGTCATTGATAGCAAGATCTGCAAAAGATTCTCCACGTAGCAATCTGGAAAAACTGCCACTTGTGTGAACTGTAGCCACTAAGATTTTATGCTTATGTGGGTTATATATACCATAAACCACTGTAATGAAGAATTGCTAAATAAAGTTGAACTGAATAGAATTTGGACTGTGATTGTTTTCTAAAGGAGAAGCACTTAAGAAAACCCACATTGCACTGTTTGTCTGTTTTAGTAGATACTTGTATTCCCCATGCAATAACAATTCTAGAGAATTGCTTCTTATGACTCTGTGGCCATTTTTCTCTTATTCCTGCTAGAATTTTATAGATAAATGTACTGTCGGTGGTACCAGTTAGGGATGTGTCCCCGCACAGTATAACACTGGCAGCACTGATTGGGCAGTGCCAAACTGTGCAGGGACACACGCCCAGCTGCCAACTCCCATTTGTACCTTTATCCATATATTTCTAGGAAGAATAGAAGAGGTATGTCAGAACATAGAGTCAAAAGAATAAATGTTTCACTGTTGTCATTTTATTTGGAATACAATTATGTCGTAAAACAGACATCTCAGGAGAGGTGGCAGGTCCTCTTTAAGGTGAATAATATGCGATGTTACAATGAATTACTGCACAAGGGGCCACCATCCAGGTTTCAGTGTTGCAATCACTTTCCTGGCCGCCATTAGAGAGTGGCTGTCATGTGCCATTAACGCCCAGCTCCTCTTCTCTGATTCCCCTATCCATCACAAATGTGTGAATGCTATGCAACCAGCAGTGTCCACTTCCTCTGCTCCGGCCCAGAAGCACCATGCTGGCTCTCCTGTATTACTTCTATAATGAGGGGTCAGGTAGTTTTATCCATCATTATATGACTGTACAAGGCCGGGTATAAGGACAACACTTTTCAAAATGCAAATTACTAGACAAGCTCTGTATAGACACAGAACAAATAGGCTGGGAGATTTCAGCTCTGAAGCCTTTAAAATAGTGACCACAACTCAGGAATAGAATAGGATACGTAATATAATGTATGTACACAGTGACTCCACCAGCAGAATAGTGAGTGCAGCTATGGAGTATATTAAAGCATGTAACTTAGGATTAGTACAGGATAAATAATGTATGTACACAGTGACTGCACCAGCAGAATAGTGAGTGCAGCTCTGTAGTATAATAAAACATGTGACTCAGGATCAGTACAGGATAAGTAATGTAATGTATGTACATAGTGACTCCACCAGGGAAATAGTGAGTGCAGCTCTGGAGTATAATACAGGATGTAACTCAGGATCAGTACAGGAAAAGTAATGTATGTACACAGTGACTCCACCAGCAGAATAGTGAGTGCAGCTATGTAGTATAATAAAGCATGTAACTCAGGATCAATACAGGATAAGTAATGTATGTACATAGTTACTGCACCAGCAGAATAGTGAGTGCAGCTCTGGAGTATAATACAGGATGTAACTCAGGATCAGTACAGGATAAGTAATGTAATGTATGTACACAGTGACTCCACCAGCAGAATTGTGAGTTCAGCTCTCGACCAGCTGTTACTGAGCTGCAATTAGTTTTTTGTGTGGTGGACTTTGGCTTTGTGTGGTGGATCTCCTAATCCTTTGGAGGAAACCATTTCTCCATGCAAGGCCTGCTCTATCCTCCCCAGGTCTCTGGGGATGACTGGACGGAGCAAGTCCCAGGCTTCTGTTCCACAGACCAGGCCGGTGGGGGACAGAAGAAGACAGCAACTGGCTGGTATGCTTGAGGACCTGGTGGTGAGACATAATGCCAGGAGTCACAGCAATATGGCTCCTACTCCCCCGAGGTCTGTGGAGACAAGGAGAAGCTGCAAAGCTTCCACATAGATGGTAAGCAAGGTGCCGTGAGTGCCAGTGGTCCTTCTGGGGCCAATGAAGAAAAGCTGAGTGCTCACGGGGTAAGACAGACCTCAGCGAGGAAGCTGGGGACTGCAGAGACCCAGGGAATCGATTACCACCTAAGGCTCCCATATCATCAGCCACCTCCGTGAGTATGAAGAGGCGAGTAAGACCACAAGGAGGCTCCGGGGGGCGCTGCGCTATGCTTGTGAAAGCGGTGAGAGGGCAACCAAAAAGAGGAGGCCAGAAATCCTGACCGAAAAAAAAAGACTGGGAGAGCAGTGGTCCTTTAAGGAGGAACTGTTAAATGAAGACAGATTTCTTAATATGGCAGAGAAAAGGTTGACAGGGCTGCAACCTGAGAGCCAGGTGGTGGAGGATTATGACCAGCAGCAGGAGCCACCTGGCGGCTTGTAGTACAAACAGCAGGCCACTTGCAGTGGGCTCCCTGCAGTACAGGCACTAGTAACATCCCAGTGCGGTTCTGTCGACTTGGGGAGGACAGTGACACCAGTGCCCAGGGAGGGGCACTAATGTGTACTCTGGTGGTGGCATGCTGTAACGGTGCCTCCTGGAGGCTTCAAGGAAGGGGGAGAGATTGATCACAGTAGAGGGTAAGGTTGATCTGTCCTTCTGGATAGAGAGGCATGGCCTCAGTGCCTTCCGAGAGGAAAGGGATGGGGAAACTATATGGTCCCTCCTGACAGCCGGGCCAGGTGTGCGTAGGAATGTGGTCCATCTTCGGTGGAGGGGAAGTGACGCGTGTCCTTTAAGAGCTAAGGTGGGGGAGCTCCTGCTGAAGATGGGCTTTAGGCGGTGGACATCTATGCCTTGATTCATCCCTACGGCGCATTTGAGTTTGATGTCAGTTTCTGGCTGGAGCTCTTCTGGTCCAATTATTAGCTGGCAAAGAACAAGCCTGGCTGGTGCGAAATTGCCGTCCAGGCGGTGTCTCGCCAAAACGAAGTCAAGAAAGTGACCGTTATCACCCATAACAAATCTCTCTCTTGTTATGGTAAAGTTGAGGAGTTCAGGTAAATTCAGTTGCTCAAATCCCTTCTTCAGCCTACCTGGGGAGGGACCGTATCCTAATCTTCTATCAGGGTCAGCCAAATTATTGCACTGTACAGAACTGTGCATTGTGTGGGGCTTTCGGTCATCTAGCTGCATCTTGTGCAGAGATTAGTTGTCACCTGTGTGGTGCTTTAGGTCACCCGTTCAGCCGCCGACCTCGTTCCTTTGCCAGTGCGGTCAGGGCCCCAAGAGGAGACAGCCATGAGGTTGCTTCTGCTGGGGAAGGGACTAGTAGAGGTGGAAGAACTGAAGGACCAAGGAGGGAAAGCAAGAAAAAGATGCCAGCCCAACTGAGGAGTCTCGAGTAACTGGGGCATCCCCTGACCCTGTCATAGAGGCTAATCATGCTGCTGAGGCCATGAGGGATGACGTCCTGGATGAGGAGGTCAGGATAATCCAGGCTGGGGAAGTAGCCACATCCTCAGAGTCCTCCCATTATGAGAGTATGGGTGAGGATGATAGGAAGTGGCTAGAGGAAAAGCGAAAGTGGGGCGCCAAGAAAAAGAAGAAGAAGTTAGATGTGAGATCTTCTCCCACCCTGATCCAGGTACCAAAGGAAAGTAAACCCGACTGCCCTTTGGTTGATCTCCAACTGGTTCCAAGCCCTTGATAACACGACAAGGCTGAGGGTGGGGGGCCCGGAGGTAGCGACAGCAGGGCCTACAGGGGGCACCGAGTCTTCCCATGAGGGTTAAATGTCATCAGAAGGGGAGACTGGCCTGGAGTCCAGAGACAAGGAGGAGGAATCAAAAGGTGTGGTGGGGATGGATACCTGTGTCATTTAAAAGAGGGAAGGGTTCTTGTTGAGACACAGAGGGTCATGAGAGAGTGAGGAGAAGAAGAAAGCTGTCGAACACAGTCACCCATGATGGCGGCACTCACCCCATCCATTAATGGCATCCATTAATGTGGCCAGCATTAAGTTAGATTCGGCTAGATTTGTGGCTTATGATTTTTTTTACCCAAATTGATGTAAACATTTTATTTTTGCAGGAGACCAGGCTGCCAGATTTGAGATAAAGAGAGTGGAGACACGGACCTTCCTATTGGTCTCTTGCAGCCGAGCCATATATCGGGGTGGTAGTTACGTCCCCGGTAGAATGCCAACGGTTATTAAGTTATGAATAGAGGTAAGCGAACACCTGGAAATTTGGGTTCGATGGGTTCGGCCGAACTTTACTGCAAAGTTAGAGTTCGGGACCCAAACTTGACCCCGAACCCCATTGAAGTCAATGGGGACCTGAACTTTGGGGCACTAAAATGGCTTTAAAAAAAGTCCTGGAAAAGGCTAGAGGGCTGGAAATTGAAGCAAATTGATGGTAAGAGTAGGAGAAGTGCCCTGCAAACAAATTTGGATAGGGAAATAACTTAAAATAACATAAAATACATAAAAATTAAAAATAGGCGTTCTAAACCTGAGCACAAGTGAGTGAAAGCGGCACCTGCCACCCCGCAACGCCACCACATCTTTCACCATCACCAAGCATCTCTACACTATCCCATGGAAGTGTTCAGCTGTCCATCTCCCAATTAGAAAAAGAAATAGAAAGAGGAAGTACCCCCCTACACATCCGTGATCCCTGGCCCTGAATGCCAGGATTTCAAAATTCCTGGTCCTTCGAAATGCTGTCATTCTGTCTGATGGAGATGAATGGAGACTTTTAAAAAACTTATGGCGTTCCCAGCCGCCACTACTTTTCCAGGCGAGCCATCCCTTCCCTGCACAACCAAGTGGCGGACAAAATCAGGTGTGCACTGCGTAACGCCATCTGTGGCAAGGTCCACATAACCATCAATACATGGACCAGTAAGCACGGGCAGGGAAGTTATATCTCCCTAAGAGCACACTGGGTAAATGTAGTGGCGGCTGGGCCAGAGGCAGAAAGCAGTTTGGCGCATGTCCTTCCGCCCCCGAGGATTGCAGGGCATTTCTATTTTTTTCCTGTTGCCTCCTCCTCCTACTCCGCTTCCTCCTCCTCTACCACCTCCTCATCCTTTCAGCGTAAGACCTTCACCACCAACATCAGCACAGCCAGGGGGAAACAACAGCAGGCTGTCCTGAAACGTATCTGTTTGGGGGACATACCCCACACAGCGCAGTAGCTGTGGACGTGCATGGAACAACAGACCGATGAGTGGTTGGTGTCACTGAGCCTCAAGCTCGGCCCGGTGGTGTTCGATAATGGGCAAAATCTCGTAGCAGCTCTGGGCCTAACCGGTTTGACACACATCCCTTGGCTGGCACATGTGCTGAATTTGGTGGTGCAGAAATTCCTGAACACCTGACAGTGAAAATCAATTTAGTTAATCCAGCTCTTAGATTATGGTGGGACAAATTCACTTTTATTGGTGCTCAAGGACCCCTACGGCCTGAGCCGCAGATGTGACAGGCAAATAATTTTATTAAATTTGTTGGATAGATTGTTGGGTAACATTTCCACGGTTATCAGGACTTTTTATAATAAATCGGAACAAAAACTATACAAGGGAAATTTCAAAAAGAGAAAATGAACCCGACCAGACTCCCATTCCCCCCCCCCTCTTCACTCAAACCACTCATTAATGCCCATTCACAATCTATTTACAAATTTACTTATAAACATATCTAAATAATTATAAGTCAGATAAACGAAATAAACAAACAAAACTATATACATGCCTTACCCTTAACTTATAAGGCCAGTCATATACAAGTGGCTCGGAGGGTGGGTTCCTGCACCAACATAGGCCAAGTACAAAATTGTCCAGCCAGGGCACAATTCTGGAGGAGGAGGAGTAGAAGAAACCGTGTTCACAGCAGGGTGGCACCAAAGCAGCTCACGGCCATCACTTGAGCGTGGCTGGGGGGATACGGAGGACACAGACGATACACCTCTCACAGAGGACAGCTTGTTGTTGCCTCTGGGCAGCCTGGCACACATGAGCAGCTACATGCTGCAGTTGCCCACATTCTAACTTTTGCAGATTACTAGGTGGCCATCCTGCTGGATCCCCATTACATGGACAACGTGCCGTCCTTAATTCCGTCACTAAAGCGTGATCAGAAAAAGCAAATGCTGGTAGACGCGCTGCTGATGGCATTCATACCTGACACCGGGGGCTCAGTGGAAGCACAAGGCTAAAGCAGAGGAGGAGTAAGTCGCCAATGCAGCTGGGTCACCGCCCGCACCTCAGAAGGCAGGGTTAGCATGGCTGAAATGTGGAAAAGCTTTGTCACCACGCCACAACAACCAGCAGCACCAGCAGATATGGAACGTCTTAGCAAGAGGCAGCATTTCCGCAAAATGGTGGAATAGTATCTGTGCACACGCCTACACGTACTGCTTGATGGGTCTGCCCAGGGTCGTAGCTACAGGGGAAGCAGGGAATGTGGCTGTTTTGGGGCCCTGACCAAGAAGGGGCCCATCCAGGAGGAGGAGGACTAAAAGAATTTGTCAGGGCCCCCTCAACAGTATTATACAATGAAATTACATACAGTGGCAGTATAGACAGTGTAAAAAATGAATAGAACAGCTGCCGGGCCTGGTCTGAGAGAGCGATCTTTAATAGCCACAGGAATGGGGGCAGCATGAAAGGAAGGGGTTGCAAAAAAATTACTGGGAGAGGGGGGCCCCATTCAAAAATTTGCTGTTGGGCCCAGTCATTTCTAACTACGCCACTGGGTCTGCCGCATTCAACTTCTGGGTCTCCAAATTGGGGACATGGCCTCAGCTTCACCTTTACGCCTTGGAGGTGCTGGCCTGCCCTGCAGCCACTGTATTGTCTGAACATGTGTTTAGCACAGCAGGGGGGTTATCACAGACAAACGCAGCCGCCTGTCCACAGCCAACGTGGACAATCTCACGTTCATTAAAAAGAACCTGGATCCCACAGGACTTGTTTGTAACTTATGCAGAATAGACATGTATACCGGCCTCACCCAACCACTGTTATACTACAGCGCACTTACTCTTTGTTTTCTTTTTTATATTTCCCAGTGTTTTGGGGCCTACACTAATTTATAAAAAAAATAAATAAATAAAATACATTGCTGTTGGCGACTACCTTTGGCTTCACAGCCAAAAAAGGCTTTATGTCAGGCAACAATGTAACCGCCAATTGTAATGAACTAAGTTCCCTGTCTGTTATGCAGTGCAGGGGTACTTTGAAAGAAAGAAGGGGTACAGATCCCCCAACAATCTGAACGCCAACAAATTTACTGAATATATTTCTAAGTCAGGTATGCAGTGCAGGGGTACTTTGAAAGAAAAATGGGGTCATTGAGCATCCCTGTCATCAGGTATCTATTTTCCCCGCTAAAGGATTATTTTAAAAGTGTATAGAAGCTACAAGGGGCCCCCACGCTGCAGATTTATCATGGAGACATCATAGAGATTTTACAGCATATAACTACAGCACCCAACAATATAAATGCCGCCGAATTTACAGAATATAATTCCCAGTCAGGTATGCAGTGTAGGGGTAGTGTGAAAGAAAGAAGGGGTACAGATCACCTAACAATCTGAAGGCCACCTAATTAACTGAATATATTTCCAAGTCAGGTATGCAGTGCAGTGGTACTTTATGGCCCAGGAATGTAACAAACAATTTTTAGAAATTTACCTCCCTGTCACATATGCAGAGCAGGGGTTTGTATACGGAAAAACTGGCAAGATGTCACCTACCAATGTAACAGATGATGTCACCGGTGTATGCAAACGTGCTCTGTGGTACGACAGTACGGGTTTATTCCCCCAAATACAGAAATGCACTATGTCACCACAAAATTATAAAATAGGTAATGTAGGGGGACTTGACCTGCCAGAAAAAAGAAATTTTTCCTCCACTGAGCTAGCAATAAATAATTAGACTGATGTCCCTGGCAGGCTTGCACACATGCAGGTCACATGCAGTTCCAAGGACACTGCAGTTGCTAAAATGGCCGCCGACCCCCACCTCAGTAACAGATGGATTAAAAATTATTTTGCAGTATCACTGGGCTCAGGGCTGGGTACAAATATGTAGCATAGAACCCTCAATATTTGCGGTAGTTTGAAGATTTAACAGCACCAAGTTCAACAGAATTGTTCCTTAATCTCTCCCTGAGAACACCAGCAGCAACCTGTCCCTACACTAAGAGCAGCAGAGTGATGTGCGGCGCTACCTGACTGCAGCTTATATAGAGGCTGGGTCACATGCTGCACTTAGCCAATCACAGCCATGCCAATAGTAGGCATGACTGTGATGGTTTCTTAGGGCAAAGTAGTGAAACGCTTGTAGATTGGCTGCCCTGCTGCCTTTCAAAAAGCGAAAAGAAATCAATGAACAACAAACCTGATTAGCAATAATTTATACCAAAAATTAGAGAGTGACTCCTAAAAGGATATCTTTATTAATATATAATCTAAAATCATTACCCTGGATTTTAGATTATATATTAATAAAGATATCCTTTTAGGAGTCACTCTCTAATTTTTGGTATAAATTAATGTTATATGGAGGTGTACCCGAATTATATCCAATTTGTTGATTTATATGTTTGGCTAGAACTGTTCTGATTAGCAATACCCTGAATCTGGTGTTCCAGCAGTTGCAGGCCTAGTTTAAATCTGTCTGTAACAGGGTATATTTTTTCCTGGAGTGAAATTCAATTGCCAAATTAGCAATACCATAAATCTGTGATTTCAGCTGTGGCTGGCCAAGTTTCATAGTGTCCTGCAAAGGTATATATTGTGTTCTGGGGTGAAATTCAATTGCCAAAATAGCAATACCATAAATCAGTGGTTTCAGCTGTGGCTGGCCAAGATTAATAGTGTCTGGCAAAGGATATATTTTGTTCTGGGGTGAAATTCAATTGGCAAAATAGCAATACCATAAATCAGTGGTTTCAGCTGTGGCTGGCCAAGTTTAATAGTATCCGGCAAAGGATATATTTTGTCCTGGGGTGAAATTTAATTGCCAAAAAAGCAAAACCCTGAATCTGGTGTTCCAGCTGTTGCAGGCATAGTTTAAATCTGTCTGTAACAGGGTATATTTTTTTTCTGGGGTGAAATTCAATTGCCAAAATAGCAATACCATAAATCAGTGGTTTCAGCTGTGGCTGGCCAAGTTTAATAGTGTCCGGCAAAGGATATATTTTGTTCTGGGGTGAAATTCAATTGCCAAAATAGCAATACCCTGAATCTGGTGTTCCAATAGTTGCAGGCCTAGTTTAAATCTGTCCATAACAGGGTAAATTTTTTTCTCGGGTGAAATTCAATTGCCAAAATAGCAATACCATAAATCAGTGGTTTTAGCTGTGGCTGGCCAAGTTTCATAGTGTCTTGCAAAGGATATATTTTGTTCTGGGGTGAAATTCAATTGCCAAAATAGCAATACAATAAATCAGTGGTTTCAGCTGCGGCTGGCCAAGTTTAATAGTGTCCGGCAAAACATATATTTTGTTCTGGGGTGACATTCAATTGCCAAAATAGCAATACCCTGAATCTGGCGTTCCAGCAGTTGCAGGCCTAGTTTAAATCTGTCTGTAACAGGGTATATATTTTTTGGGGGGTAAAATTCAATTGCCAAAATAGCAATACCCTTAATCTGGTGTTCCAATAGTTGCAGGCCTAGTTTAAATCTGTCCATAACAGGGTATATTTTTTTCTCGGGTGAAATTCAATTGCCAAAATAGCATTACCATAAATCAGTGGTTTTAGCTGTGGCGGGCCAAGTTTCATAGTGTCTTGCAAAGGATATATTTTGTTCTGGGTTGAAATTCAATTGCCAAAATAACAATACAATAAATCAGTGGTTTCAGCTGTGGCTGGCCAAGTTTAATAGTGTCCGGCAAAACATATATTTTGTTCTGGGGTGAAATTCAATTGCCAAAATAGCAATACCCTGAATCTGGCGTTCCAGCAGTTGCAGGCCTAGTTTAAATCTGTCTGTAACAGGGTATATTTTTTTGGGGGGGTAAAATTCAATTGCCAAATTAGCAATACCATAAATCAGTGGTTTCAGCTGTGGCTGGCCAAGATTAATAGTGTCCGGCAAAGGATATATTTTGTTCTGGGGTGAAATTCAATTGCCAAAATATCAATACCATAAATCAGTGGTTTCAGCTGTGGCTGGCCAAGTTTAATAGTGTCCGGCAAAGGATATATTTTGTCCTGGGGTGAAATTTAATTGCCAAAATAGCAATACCCTGAATCTGGTGTTTCAGCTGTTGCAGGAATAGTTTAAATCTGTCTGTAACAGGGTATATTTTTTTTCTTGGGTCACATTCAATTGCCAAAATAGCAATACCCTGAATCTGGCGTTCCAGCAGTTGCAGGCCTAGTTTAAATCTGTCTGTAACAGGGTATATTTTTTGGGGGGGGGGGTAAAATTCAATTGCCAAAATAGCAATACCATAAATCAGTGGTTTCATCTGTGGCTGGCCAAGTTTCATAGTGTCCTGCAAAGGATATATTTTGTTCTTGGGTTAAATTCAATTGCCTAAATAGCAATACCATAAATCAGTGGTTTCAGCTGTGGCTGGCCAAGTTTAATAGTGTCCGGCAAAGGATATATTTTGTTCTGGGGTGAAATTCAATTGCCAAAATAGCAATACCCTGAATCTGGTGTTCCAGCAGTTGCAGGCCTAGTTTAAATCTGTCCGTAACAGGGTATATTTTGTTCTGGGGTGAAATTCAATTGCCAAAATAGCAATACCATAAATCAGTGGTTTCAGCTGTAGCTGGCCAAGTTTAATAGTGTCTGGCAAAACATATATTTTGTTCTGGGGTGAAATTCAATTGTCAAAATAGCAATACCCTGAATCTGGTGTTCCAGCAGTTGCAGGCCTAGTTTAAATCTGTCTGTAACAGGGTATATTTTGTTCTTGGGTTAAATTCAATTGCCAAAATAGCAATACCATAAATCAGTGGTTTCATCTGTGGCTGGCCAAGTTTCATAGTGTCCTGCAAAGGATATATTTTGTTCTTGGGTTAAATTCAATTGCCTAAATAGCAATACCATAAATCAGTGGTTTCAGCTGTGGCTGGCCAAGTTTAATAGTGTCTGGCAAAACATATATTTTGTTCTGGGGTGAAATTCAATTGTCAAAATAGCAATACACTGAATCTGGTGTTCCAGCAGTTGCAGGCCTAGTTTAAATCTATCTGTAACAGGGTATATTTTTTTCTGGGGTGAAATTCAATTGCCAAATTCGCAATACCATAAATCAGTGGTTTCAGCTGTGGCTGGCCAAGTTTCATAGTGTCCTGCAAAGGATATATTTTGTTCTGGGAGGAAATTCAATTGCCAAAATAGCAATACCATAAATCAGTGGTTACTGCTGTGCCTGGATTAATGTAATGCGGTACATAAATCAATAGGCAGATAGTGTTAGGTGCCTGTAAAAAAGGCCTGAATTTGAAATCAATACATTGGGCCAAATATTTTTTTTCTTATTGTGGTGCTTGGTGAACGGTAACAATGAGGAAAATATCTAGTAAGGGACGCGGACGTGGTGGTGTTAGTGGACCCTCTGGTGCTGGGAGAGGACGAGGCCATTCTGCCACAGCCACACGTCCTAGTGAACCAACTACCTCAGGTTCCAGTACCCGCCAGAATTTACAGCGATATTTGGTGGGGCCCAATGCCGTTATAAGGATGGTAAGGCCGGAGCAGGTACAGGCGCTAGTCAATTGGGTGGCCGACAGTGGATCCAGCACGTTCACAACATTATCACCCACCCAGTCTTCTGCAGAAAGTGCACAGGTGGTGCCTGAAAACCGAGCCCATCAGTCTGTCACATCACCCCCATGCATATCAGGGAAACTGTCAGAGCCTCAAGTTATGCAGCAGTCCCTTATGCTGTTTGAAGACTCTGCTGGCAGGGTTTCCCAAGGGAATCCACCTAGCCCTTCCCCAGTGGTGGAAGACATAGAATGCACTGATGCACAACCACTGATGTTTCCTGATGATGACGACAAGGGAATACCACCTCATTGGAGTCCGCACGTCTCTGATGATGACGAAACACAGGTGCCAACTGCTGCGTCTTTCTGCAGTGTGCAGACCGAACAGGTGGTCAGGGAGGAAGACTGTGTGGAAGACGATGCAGGGGACAATGAGGTCCTAGACCTCACATGGAATGAAGGTCGTGCCACTGACTTTCATAGTTCAGAGGAAGAGGCAGTGGTGAGACCGAGCCAACAGCGTAGCAAAAGAGGGAGAAGGGGGCAAAATCAGAACAGCCGCTGCCAAGAGAGGTCGTCTGCTACTGGCCACCGCCACCAGGGACCGAGCACCCCAAAGGCAGCTTCAAGGAGTTCCCTGGCATGGCACTTCTTTAAACAATGTGCTGACGACAAGACCCGAGTGGTTTGCACACTGTTCCATCAGAGCCTGAAGCGAGGCATTAACGTTCTGAACCTTAGCATAACCTGCATGACCAGGCATCTACATGCAAAGCATGAACTGCAGTGGAGTAAACACCTTAAAAACAAGGAACTCACTCAGGCTCCCCCTGCTCCCTCTTCGGCTGCTGCCTCGGCCTCTTCCTCCGTCTTGGGAGGAATGTTGTCGCCGCCCACCAAACAGAGGATGTGCCACCGACACCACCACCTGCGTCACCAAGCATCTCCACCATATCACACGGCAGCGTTCAGCTCTCTATCTCACAAACCTTGGAGAGAAAGCGTAAATTCCCACCTAGCCACCCTCGAGCCCAGGGCCTGAATGCCAGCATTTCTAAACTACTGGCCTTTGAAATGCTGTCATTCAGGCTGGTGGACACAGACAGCTTCAAACAGCTGATGGCCATGGCTGTCCCACAGTATGTTGTTCCCAGCCGCCACTACTTCTCCAAGACATCCGTGCCTTCCCTGCACAACCAAGTATCCGATAAAATCAAGTGTGCACTGCGTAACGCCATCTGTGGCAAGGTCCACCTAACCACAGATACATGGACCAGTAAGCATGGCCAGGGACGCTGTATCTCCCTAACTGCACACTGGGTAAATGTAGTGGCGGCTGGGCCCCAGGCGGAGAGTTCCTTGGCGCACGTCCATCCGCCGCCAAGGATCGCAGGGCATCATTCTGTGAGGTAAGAGGTATAATAGATGCAGTGTGACTGTGTACAGGTATATAGTATATACAGCAGTGTACTCATATGTGAGGTATGAGGTATAATAGATGCAGTGTGTACAGGTATATAGTATATACAGCAGTGTACTGATATGTGAGGTATGAGGTATAGATGCAGTGTGTAAAGATATATAGTATATATAGCAGTGTACTGATATGTGAGGTATGAGGTGTAATAGATGCAGTGTGTACAGATATATAGTATATACAGCAGTGTACTGATATGTGAGGTATGAGGTATAATAGATGCAGTGTGTACAGATATATAGTATATACAGCAGTGTACTGATATGTGAGGTATGAGGTATAATAGATGCAGTGTGTACAGATATATAGTATATACAGCAGTGTACTAATATGTGAGGTACAAGGTATAATAGATGCAGTGTGTACAGGTATATAGTATATAGAGCACTGTACTTATATGTGAGGTACAAGGTATAATAAATGCACTGTGTACATATATATAGTATATACAACAGTGGACTAACATGTGAGGTATGAGGTATAATAGATGCAGTGTGTACAGATATACAGTATATACAGCAGTGTACTGATATGTGAGGTACGAGTTATAATGGATGCAGTGTGTACAGGTATATGGTATATACAGCAGTGTACTCATATGTGAGGTATGAGGTATAATAGATGCAGTGTGTACAGGTATATAGTATATACAGCAGTGTACTGATATGTGAGGTATGAAGTATAGATGCAGTGTGTACAGATATATAGTATATATGGCAGTGTACTGATATGTGAGGTACAAGGTATAATAGATGCAGTGTGTACAGGTATATATTATATACAGCAGTGTACTCATATGTGAGGTACGAGGTATAATAGATGCAGTGTCTACAGGTATATATTATATAAAGCAGTGTGCTGATATGTGACGTACGAGGTATAATTAATACAGTGTGTACAGGAATATCGTATATACAGAAGTGTACTGATTAGTGTTGAGCAAGCATACTCGGTTAAACACCAGTTCGGTTCGAACATCGCTTTGCTCGGCACATGGCGGTATTCGGACGAATACCGCATGTACTCGAGCGCAATGCTCAAGTCTCCTCCACCCACGTTTCTTGGCTGCTACGCAGCCAAACGTGCGGGTGAGTGCTGCCCTGACTCTAATGCCGTAGCTATGTTGGTTACTGGCATTACAGTGATTGACTGGCCGGAACGCGTCATCGAGTCCTATATAGCACCCGATGGCGCGTGTTTGGCTCAGTCTTAGGGAGAGCTGTGCATAAGAAGGGACAGACAGTGTAGAGAGTGATAGTGGACTATTTTTATTAGAAAAAATTTTCAGGGACCCAAAAGTCCTTAAGGACTATTGTGTGTGATAGCAGCAATATATTTTTTTAGCTCATAAATAGCGTCCTATAGGCCGCTGCGGACATTTAAATTTGCTGCGCTACATCTCCTGTGTAAAGTGTGCGCATCCAAAAAATATCTGTGACATCCAGTGTACTTTTTCCATAGACGGCATGACCGCAGCGGACAGTTAAATTAATTGCACCATATCTCCTGTATAAAGTGTGCGCATCCCAAAAATATCTGTGACATCCAGTGAACTTTTCCGTAGACGGTGTCTGCTGCGGACAATGACATTACCAGTGGATAATAAAATTCAGACAGCACTCCAATGCGTTTTATGATGCTTGATGTGTTTTATTTGACTTTCAGCCGGACATAGTGACTTAAAGGCAACGTTTCGGGCTGCAAATTGAGCCCTTCATCAGGCCATAAGTGTATGCAGTCTGGCTCTCAAAAATGATGTGTGGGTCTTTCATTTTGTTTTGCAGGTATTTTCTTTGTGAGGCCTATATATGGAAAGTCACAGATTGCCTGTGAATGAAAAGTCACAGGTTTGGTACACACAGATTAATAAATGGTAATGGCAAAATTGCAGATGTGTTTGCTATAATTTAAAAACAGTGGCCCTATTAAATATAACTCCATAAACACACTGCACACCGATATTGACAATTTACTTTGGGAATAGACAATATTGGCGGTGGAATGTCTTTCAACAATGCCTTTCATATCACTGTGTCAACTATTAAATGTTTGTAATAAAATTTCTTTGAAACACATGGTCTGATCTCTGATCCCTCCGTTAACATGGATAAAAGAACGCCGAGTTTTCAGTGAATAGTTTTTTTCTACTAGGCCTGAAGTAACACATGTCCAACTATGAAACAATTAGACTAAAATGTATAAAAACACAGTCTGTTCAAATGAAAAAAATTGTTTTATTCTTGAAGTTCTGCAGCAGTAATTACTATATTAAGCAGTGTGTCCAACCATCACTTTGTCAAGGCTTTCCCTGCTTAATGTCCCTAAAATCTACACAATTATTTATTTCTATTCTTTCCCTGCACTGTCCCTGTTACAGTAGAATAGAGACTTGTGCCTCTGTATACTATAAAATGGCAGACACTCCACAGACCCATCCACCCTCAACAGCAGCTCATAATAGTATGGTGTTTGATTGCTCTGCACAACCATCTTTCTGTCTACGGCTACCTCCGATTGGCTGATTAGGCTGTATCTCAGCCTCTGACCAATCAGATTTAGTCCTTCCACTTCCTCCCAGTGTCATGTGACTATCCTTCTTATTTTCCTCCTGGTTTTCCCGTGCCAATGCCAATTCTCAAAATCAAACAGTCCTGGGCGCCAGTTTTGTGCGTTTCATCTGAAACGAATCAAAAGAATTCAGGTTCGGTATGAGGATGAATTTTTGGGAAATTTGTAAAGAATCTGATTACTGTAGAATCAATTATGTAGTTCTTACTATGGGTCTCTCTACTGTAAGAACAATCACACTATGGAGGTCTCTACTGAGTGGTCACAATATGAAGGTCTAAACTTTAAGTGAGGTCACACTATGGAGGTCTCTACTGTAAGAGCATTCATACGATTGAGCATCATAATAATTTTTCAGGAAGGATTTTTTCTCTTCCCCAGGCTGAAGACTGCAAGATTATACAGTCGATGGAGATAAATGAATGTCTTTCGGCAGCTTCTTGCTATGTTAGCTTGGATTTTGGCAGTAAGGAGGTGCCACCAAGGACATTCACTTTTTATTTTCCAAGGATCAACACTCCCCTCATATAAACAAGTAAACCAATGTTTCATGGTTGAGATGTTGTTGCCTACCAGCATATACATGACCTGAGCCC
Organism: Bufotes viridis; assembly: GCA_033119425.1. Classification (NCBI taxonomy): domain Eukaryota; kingdom Metazoa; phylum Chordata; class Amphibia; order Anura; family Bufonidae; genus Bufotes; species Bufotes viridis. The sequence continues at coordinate 499,342,101 of CM065591.1, forward strand.
CTCAAACAGGGTAAATATTTGATGGCTTCTGATGGAAAAGCAATGTAGAAAATAATTGAGCTCTTTAGCATGACCAATTCTGTCTTTATCAATGAACATTTCTTGATGTTTGGACCCTGCTATCAATTAGAGTGATTCCTAGTGACCTCGCCTTCGATAAATTTAACTTATTCTTAAACCTAAAGCTACTAAAGTTTTCCTTCTCCGCCCGCTGACTGGAGTGAGATTGCAACTTTTTTTGCGACTTTTTAAAAAAGTTGCAATAATAAATGTGGAGTGAAACTCATTAAGATAGATAACATTTTGAAAAACTAAAGTGAATGGTGTAAAAATGCAAAAAGTCGAAAAACTTTGCGCAAGTGAGTGTAAAAAGCTTCAAAAGCCCAATTTTGCAACCTTTTGATGCCAGAATTCTGTAGTGAAGGTATGATAAATCAGGGTCTATACCTTTGACATCACTGTCCGTGGGTGCAACAAAGGTCTATATTTTAGTATAGTGCTCCATAACCGGCTCTATTACGGATGGAGCATGCTCTGTTTTATTTTTCTTCAGATTCACATGGAATCCAATACAAACAAATGCTCCATATACTTTGGTGTGGAATCATAGGTAGTATAAAACAGTTCCACACAGAAGAACTGTGTGGCCTTAAAGAGGATGCTGATTGTTAGGAGTCTATCTCCTGAACCCCAAAGAAACGCCCAGTGGCCGGAAATAGGTGAAAAACTCAAGTCCACCAGAATGGACTGTCACAGAACCACTTTTAGAGAGGTCCCTGAGAGACGGACCCCTCCTTAGACACTCATATGAATGACCCAATATAAAACTTAGCAGATAACCAGACATACTGTATCTTTTTGGCATGTCCCTATAGTGGTGTCCATGATCTGGGCCCCTCATTTATGCTATAACAATCGGGAAATTGTAGCTATAGTGTCTGGTTTTAAGCTTAGAGATGGCCATAGACTTTAAGGACACTATATAATTGCTATCATTGGCCATATCTCCAGAACAATAGAGATGTCGCTAACATAAAATTTTCCGTTTGCCAAAGGAGAACGCGAACTTCCGCAAATATTCACAAACGAGCGAACCGGGCAACCGCCATAGACTTCAATAAGCAGGCGAATGTTAAAACCCACAGGGACTCTTTCTGGCAACAATAGTGATGGAAAAGTTGTTTCAAGGGGACTAACACCTGGACTGGGCATCCATGGCAAAACTCCTATAGAAAATAATGTAGTTGACGCAGAGTCGGGTTTTAATCCATAAAGGGCATAAATCACGTAACATTCCTAAATTGTTTGGAATAACGTGCTTTAAAACATCTAGTGTGTGTATACGATCAGGTATGATATTGTATCGATCAGGTAGTGTAAGGGTTACGCCCGCTTCACAGTGACAGACCAAACTCTGACAGACCAAACTCCACGTTTAATGCACCGCAAACAACAGCAAACAGTCCATTTGCACAACCGCAAACTCCCCATTTGCACAAGGTTGGATACCAAGCTAGCCATGTCCCGTTCCTTGTCCTCACTGACGTCATTGAAGGTCTCTTCCTCCACCCAGCCACATGCAACACCAGGGGTCCCCGAAAGTTGACAACAAGCCCCCTGGGACGCCTGCTGTGGTTGGTCTTCCATCTCCTCAAAGCCACCTTCCTCCTCTGACTCCTCTTCTTCAGACTCCTCTCTCCTTGCGTTGCCATAGGTCCAGCAATCGATGACGACAAGGGTGCTTCTGGTGGTGATGGTGACCACAACTCTTCCTCTTCATGCTCCTCTACGGCCTGATCCAGCACTCTTCGCAGGGCACGCATATGGGATGAGGTCGATGATGTTGCCTTGGGTTTGACTGACCAGGTTTGTCACCTCCACAAAAGGATGCATGAGCCTACAGCCATTGTGCATGAGCGTTTAGTAACACGGCCAAAAAATACCTAGCTCCGCAGAGGCTGTCCTCTTTTTTTTTAATTAAAAAAATCTGTTCTTACCAGTTTAATCTCTGTTTTGTCCCCTATCAGGGGCCGGTGTATGGAATAGATTTTAGGAACCGGGAGATGGAAAAAGATGGTTGGTCGGTCCTCTTCCTTCCAATTTGGGGCACTGCGCGTGCGCCATGCAATGTACTGTGCCACCCTATATGAGTGGTGTGTTAAGTAGAACTATTCCTATCAGTTTAATCCCTGTTACGTCCCCTATTATGGGACGTGTATCGAATAGATTTTAGGAACCGGGAGATGGAAAAAGATGATTGGTCGGTCCTCTTACTTCCAACTTGGGGCACTGCACGTGCCCCGCGCAATTTACTGTGCCACCAATACAAATAGTGTGAACTACTATTCTTACCATTTTAATATTTGTTAAATCCCCTATCAGGGGACGTGTATTGAATTGAATCCTTGCTGGAGAGATAGAGAAAAAAGCTTGCTCTGTTCGCTTCCTTCTAATTTTGGGCACTTGCAATGGAATTTGACACCAATGCAACTAGTGTTAACTAAGTACTATTCCTATTAGTTTAATCTCTGTTTTGTCCCTTATCAGGGCCAGGGCCGGTGTAGTGAATATATTTTTGGAACCGGGAGATGGAAAAAGACCCATGCTCGGTTCTCTTCGTTTGAATTTTAGGTCACTGCGCGTGCGCCGTGCAATGTACTGTGACACCCTATATGAGTGGTGTGTTAAGTAGTACTATTCTTATCAGTTTAATCCCTGTTACGTCCCCTATTAGGGGACGTGTATCGAATAGATTTTAGACAACCGCAAAGAGTTGTTAATAGTTGACACACTCATGACATAAATTTTATTCCTCTATGCGTCAATATTGGTGTAGTGATGACTGTGCTCATGCGCACGTTAAAGAGATTGCAGGCGATGCCAGTTTTTCAAAGCCTATGGTCGTGCTGAGGTAGTTCAGTGACAGTTAAGTGACCCAGAAAACAATGATTCTGCAGTACGGGCAATTCATGTTTTTTCTATGAAAAATTATCCAGCCGATCGCTTTTGGTCTGTTCACAATGAAGCAACGACCTTATCATCTGGGGTGTGCCAACATTGCCAACACACTCATAGAGGTGATCGATTCATTGTGATACGCAAGCCCCTTCACCACAAAAAGGTAACGATCACGAAGGGGAATTCACACATGTATGTGCCTTTTTTTTTTGTTTTGTTTTTGCAGTCACAGTGCAGCACCATAGGACAGAAAAATTAGGCATGTACACAATCCTGAAAAATTAGGATATTGTTGTAGCCGCTGCTATAGCAGCGGCCAGAAAAGTTGCTATTTTCCAGGCAGAAAGTGTACTAAAACATTGCGGCTTGAACCCTAGTTGGTGGCGGAGAAGTCACACAAGTCATCTGGCATGCATAGATGAAATACAGCAGTGTAGGGACCATTTTTAGCCCAAGGCATCTCATCAGGCCTTTTTTAGTCAAATGCATCCCCCACTGTCAGTCCCTTCGGGATCCACGCCTCATTCATCTTAATAATGGTGAGGTAATCTAGACTTTTTTGACCTAGGCGACTTCTCTTGTCAGTGACAATACCTCCTCCTGCGCTGAAGGTCCTTTCTGACAGGACACTTGAAGCGGGGCAGGCCATAAGTTCTATCGCAAATTGGGATAGCTCAGGCCACAGGTCAAGCCTGCACACCCAGTAGTCAAGGGGTTCATCGCTCCTCAGAGTGTCGATATCTGCAGTTAAGGCGAGGTAGTCTGCTAGCTGTTGGTCGAGTCATTCTCTGAGGGTGGACCCCGAAGGGCTATGGCGATGCGTAGGACTTAAAAAGCTCTGCATGTCCTCCATCAACAACACGTCTGTAAAACGTCCTGTCCTTGCCGGCGTGGTCGTGGTAGGAGGAGGATTACCTTCAGCTCTTCCCCTGTTAGATTCCCGTTGTGCTGTGACATCAACCTTATATGCTGTGTAACGCATACTTTTTAACTTGTTTTGGAACTGCTGCATCCTTTCTGACTTCCGGTAATTCGGTAACATTTCAGCCACTTTCTGCTTATACCGGGGGTCTAGTAGCGTGGCCACCCAGTACAGGTCGTTCTCCTTCAGCCTTTTTATACGAGCGTCCCTCAACAAGCATGACCGCATGAAATACTCCATTTGCACAAGGTTGGATGCCGAGTTACTCATGTCCCGTTCCTTGTCCTCACCGATCTCATTGAAGGTCTGTTCTTCCCCCCAGCCACATACAACACCACGGGTCCCAGGTAGGTGACAACGAGCACCCTGGGATGCCTGCTGTGGTTGGTCCTCCTCCTCCTCAAAGCCACATTCCTCCTCTGACTCCTCTTCCTCAGACTCCTCTTCCAGCATTGCTGCAGGTCCAGCAAGCGATAATGATAAGGCTGTTACTGGTGGTGATGGTGACCACAACTCTTCCTCTTCACGCTCATCTACGGCCTGATCCAGCACTCTTCGTAGGGCACGCTCCAGGAAGAAAACAAATAGGATGAGGTCGCTGATGGTGCCTTTGGTGCAACTGACTAGGTTTGTCACCTCCTCAAAAGGACGCATGAGCCTACAGGCATTGCACATGAGCGTCCAGTAACGTGGCAAAAAAATACCCAGCTCCGCAGAGGCTGTCCTAGCACCCCGGTCATACAAATACTCGTTGACGGCTTTTTCTTGTTGGAGCAGGTGGTCGAACATTAGGAGTGTTGAATTCCAATGTTTCGGGCTGTCGCAAATAAAGCGACTAACTGGCGTGTTGTTTCGCCGCTGAATATCGGAAAAGTGTGCCATGGCCGTGTAGGAACGCCTGGAATGGCCAAACACCTTCCTGGCCTGCTTGAGGACGTCCTGTAAGCCTGGGTACTTAACGTTGTACGATCAGATTCAACACATGTGCCATGCATCGCACATGTGTCAACTTGCCAAAATTCAATGCCGCCAACAGATTGCTTCCGTTGTCACACACCACTTTGCCGATTTCCCATTGGTGCGGGGTCAGCCACTGATCCACCTGTGTGTTCAGGGCGGACAGGAGTGCTGGTCCGGTGTGACTCTTTGCTTTCAGACAAGTCAACCCCAAGACGGCGTAACACTGTCGTATCCAGGATGTGGAATAGCCCCCGGGGAGCTGGGGGGGGGGGTGCAGTTGATGTGGAGCAAGACGCAGCAGCAGAAGAGGACTCAGTGTAGGAGGTTAGCGAAGAGGATGGAATAGGAGGAGTAGAGGAGGTGGCAGCAGGCCTGCCTGCAAGTCGTGGCGGTGTCACCAACTCCGCTGCAGAGCCACGCATTCAGTGCTTGGCAGCTGTCAGCAGGTTTACCCAATGCGCAGTGTATGTGATATACCTGCCCTGACCGTGCTTTGCACACCAGGTATCAGTGGTCAGATGGACCCTTCCCCAAACACTGTGTGCCAGACATGCCATGACTTCCTGCCAGACATGCCATGACTTCCTTTTCCACAATAGAGTACAGGTTGGGGATTGCCTTTTGTGAAAAAAAATTTCGGCCGGGTACCTTCCACTGTGGTGTCCCAATAGCTACAAATTTTTTGAAGGCTTCAGACTCCACCAGCTTGTATGGTAAAAGCTGGCGGGCTAAGAGTTCCGTCAAGCCAGCTGTCAGACGCCGGACAAGGGGGTGACTCTGTGACATTGGCTTCTTACGCTCAAACATTTCCTTGACAGACACCTGACTGTGGGCAGTTGAGCAGGAACTGCTGAAGGTGAGAGGAAGAGTGGCGGGTGGTTGAGAGGGGGCAAGGAGGACAGCAGTGGTTGACGTGGCTGAAGATGCTGGACCAGGAGGAGGATGGTGGCTTTGAGTTTGTGTGCTGCTTGTACTCATGTGCTGATCCCATAGGCGTTTGGAATGTGAGATCATGTGACTTCGCAAAGCAGTTGTACATAGGTGGGTGTTTGACTTCCCACAACTCAGTTTCTTTTGGCACAGGTTGCAAATGGCATCACTGTTATCAGAGGCAGACACACAAAAAAAATACCACACTGCTGAGCTTTGCAATGACGGCATTCTGGTGGTGGCAACGGCATGCGTTGATTGGCGTGCTGTCTGGCTGACCCCGGGTGCCGATACATGTTGTCTGACTGTGCCACTAGCTCCTTGCGACGACCTCCCCCTGCTTCCAACTTGTCTCCTCCTCCTCTCTGTCTCCCCATCTGAACTTTCCCCTGTTCTTCTTCTCTTCGAGCGGGCACCCACGTGATATCCACGGACACATCGTCATTATCAACCGCTTGACTTGTATCTGACAACTCAGCAAAGGAAGCAGCAGAGGGTACAAAATCATCATCATCACACCGTACGTCCATGTGTGTAATGCTGCCTGACTGAGACATATCCCTGTTATCTACATCCTCTGGCAATAATGGTTGCGCATCACTCATTTCTTCCAACTGATGTATGAATAACTCTTCTGACAGATCAAGTAAAGCGGCTGTGGTGCTAGTGTTGGTGGTGGCGGCGGGCGGGCGAGTGGTAACTTGAGAGGTGCCCGAAGCTGAGCTGGAGGAGGATGGTTCGTCAAGGTTCTGAGCGGAAGCTATAGAAGATTGGGTGTCCTGTGTAAGCCAGTCAACTATGTCCTCAGAATTTTTCGAGTTCAGGGTACATGGCCTCTGAACACTGGGCATTATTCTAGGGCCAAATTAAATCACAGTACCACTATCACGACGGCGGGGGGGGCCTGCCTCTGCCTGTCATTTTTTTTTTGATTAGTGGTACTATGATTGCAAGGTACTGTGCCACCCGATATGAGTGGTGGGCACTGGCAGTGGGCACAGTACAGTCTGTGGGCCTGACACTCACTGGCAGGCAACTGCAATTATATTATAGAGGAAAAATTAAATGACTTTTTTATCTGCAAGGTACTGTGCCACCCTATAGTGGTGGACACTGGCAGTGGGCACAGTACAATCAGTGGGCCTGACACTCACTGGCAGGCAAATGCAATCATATTACAGCTGTAGCGCAGACAGGCGAGCAACGGCAGGATGTGAACGCCAGAAGCGCGCACAGACGGCCCGCATTTTATGCAGCAGCTCTGACATGTCGAGATAAATTCAGCACATGCGCCAGGCAAGGGATGTGCATCAAACCAGCTAGTCCCAGAGCTGCAACGAGATTTCGCCCATTATCGCACACCACCAGGCCGGGCTTGAGGCCCACCAGCAGCAACCACTGGTCGGTCTGTTGTTCAATACCCCGCCACAACTCCTGTGCAGTGTGGGGCCTGTCCCCCAAACATATGAGTTTCAGAATGGCCTGCTGACGTTTACCCCGGGCTGTGCTGAAGTTGGTGATGAAGGTGTGTGGCTGACTGGATGAGCTGGTGGAAGCAAAGGAGGAAGAAGCAGAGTAGGAGGAGGAGTCTACAGTAGGCAAAGAATGATGCCCTGCGATCCTTGGTGGCGGAAGGACGTGCGCCAAGAAACTCTCCGCCTGCGGCCCATCCGCCACTACATTTACCCAGTGTGCAGTTAGGGAGATATAGCATCCCTGGCTGTGCTTACTGGTCCACGTATCTGTGGTTAAGTGGACCTTGCCACAGATGGCGTTGCGCAGTGCACACTTGATTTTATCAGATGCTTGGTTGTGCAGGGAAGGCACGGCTGTATTGGAGAAGTAGTGGCGGCTGGGATCAACATACTGTGGGACAGCCATGGCCATCAGCTGTTTGAAGCTGTCTGTGTCCACCAGCCTGAACGACAGCATTTCAAAGGCCAGTAGTTTAGAAATGCTAGCATTCAGGCCCAGGGCTCGAGGGTGGCTATGTGAGAATTTACGCTTTCTCTCCAATGTTTGTGAGATGGAGAGCTGAACGCTGCCTTGTGACATGGTGGAGATGCTTGGTGACGCAGGTGGTGGTGTCGGTGGCACATCCTCTGTTTGGTGGGCGGCAGGTACCAACATTCCTCCCGAGGCGGAGGAAGAGGCAGCAGCAGAAGAGGGAGCAGGGGGAGCCTGAGTGAGTTCCTTGCTTTTAAGGTGTTTACTCCACTGCAGTTCATGCTTTGCATGTAGATGCCTGGTCATGCAGGTTGTGCTAAGGTTCAGAACGTTAATGCCTCGCTTCAGGCTCTGATGGCACAGCGTGCAAACCACTCGGGTCTTGTCGTCAGCACATTGTTTAAAGAAGTGCCATGCCAAGGAACTCCTTGTAGCTACCTTTGGGGTGCTCGGTCCCTGGTGGCGGTGGCCAGTAGCAGGCGAACTATCTTGGAGGCGGCTGTTCTGCTCTTGCCCCCTGCTGCCTCTTTTGCTACGCTGTTGGCTCGGTCTCACCACTGCCTCTTCCTCTGAACTATGAAAGTCAGTGGCACAACCTTCCTTCCATGTGGGGTCTAGGACCTCATTGTCCCCTGCATCGTCTTCCACACAGTCTTCCTCCCTGACCTCCTGTTCGATCTGCACACTGCAGAAAGAAGCAGCAGTTGGCACTTTTGTTTCGTCAAATTTACCCTTTTACGGACAGATTTAAACTAGGCCTGCAACAGCTGGAACACCAGATTTACTGTATTTCTATTTTTGCTACTGACTTTCACCCCAGAAAATAATATATCCTTTGACGGACACTAGGGAAATTCTCCAGTCACAGCTGGAACACCAGATTCAGGGTATTGCTATTTTACATAGTAACATAGTATATAAGACCGAAAAAAGACATCCAGTTCGGCCTGTTTCCTACAAGTTGATCCAGAGGAAGGCAAAAAACCCTTGTGAGGCAGAAGCCAAATTACCCCATTTAAGGGGAAAAAAAATTCCTTCCCGACTCCAATCAGAATAACTCCCTGGATCAATGACCCCTCTCTAGTAGCTGTAGCCTGTAATATTATTACACTCCAGAAATATATCCAGGCCCCTCTTGAATTCCTTTATTTTACTCACCATCACCACCTCCTCAGGCAGAGAGTTTCATAGTCTCACTGCTCTTACAGTGAAGAATCCTCTTCTATATTTGTGTACAAACCTTCCTTCCTCCAGACGCAGAGGATGTCCCCTTGTCACAGTCACAGTCCTGGGAATAAATAGATGATGGGAGTGATCTCTGTACTGACCCCTGATATATTTATACATAGTAATTAGATCTTCCCTCAGTCGTCTTTTTTCTAAAGTAAATAATCCAAATTTTGATAACCTTTCAGGGTACTGTAGATCCCTTATTCCAGTTATTACTTTAGTTGCCCTCCTCTGAAACCTCTCCAGCTCTGCTATGTCTGTCTTGTTCACAGGAGCCCAGAACTGTACACTGTACTGTGTGGTCTGACTAGTGATTTCTAAAGTGGTAGGACTATGTTCTCATCACGGGCGTCTATGCCCCTTTTGATGCAACCCATTATCTTATTGGCCTTGGCAGTAGCTGCCTGACACTGGTTTTCCTAGATCCTTTTCCATGTCAGTGTTACCGAGTGTTTTACCATTTAATATGTACGGGTGACTTGCATTATTCCTTCCCATGTGCATAACTTTACATTTGTCAGCGTTAAACCTCATCTGCCATTTTTCTGCCCAAGCCTCCAATCTATCCAGATCCCTCTGTAGCAGAAAACTGTCCTCTTCAGTGTTAATTACTTTACACAGTTTAGTGTCATCTGCAAAAATAGATATTTTACTGTGCAGGTCTTCTACAAGATCATTAATAAATATATTGAAGAGAATAGGGCCCAATACTGACCCCTGAGGTACCCCACTAGTGACAGTGACCCAATCTGAGTGTGTACCGTTAATAACCACCCTCTGTTTTCTATCACTCAGCCAGTTACTTACCCACATACAGACATTTTCTCCCAGTCCGAGCATCCTCATTTTATATACTAACCTTTTATGAGGTACGGTGTCAAATGCTTTGGAGAAGTCCAGATATACGACATCCATTGATTCGCTGCTGTCAAGTCTAGAACTTACCTCCTCATAGAAGCTGATTAAATTCGTTTGGCATGACCAATCCCTCAGGAAGCCATGCTGATATGGCTTATTTGCTTATTTTCATTGAGATCCTCTAAGATAGCATCTCTTAGAAACCCTTCAAACAGTTTACCAACAATAGATGTTCAACTTACCGGACAATAATTTCCAGGCTCTGTTTTTGGACCCGTTTTGAATATTGGCACCACATTTGCTATGCGCCAATCCTGTGGAACATTCCCTGTTAGTATAGAGTCCGTAAATATCAGAAATAATGGTCTGGCTATGACATCACTTAATTCCCTTTAGGCAATAAATTTCACCCCAGAACAAAATCTATCCTGTGACGGACACTATTAAACTTGGCCAGCCACAGCTGAACCCACTGATTTATGGTATTGCTATTTTGGCAATTGAATTTCACCCCAGAAAATAATATATCCTTTACCGGACACTATTAAACTTGGCCAGCCACTGCTGGGACACCAGATTTAGGGGATTGCTATTTTGGCTATTGAATTTCACCACAGAAAAAAATCTATCCTTTGCCAGACAGCAGACAGTATTACACATGGCTAGCCACAGCTGGAACACCAGATTTAGGGAATTGCTATTTTGGCATTTGAATTTAACCCCTTAATACAATATAGAAATTTCTATCCTGAGTTTCTAAGGGTGACAATGAGCACAGCCAAACCCCTGAAGTAGGATATAGCAAACAAACCCTAGTATTGATGGATTGATGGACTTGGTGGCAGCTTGTGCTGGTGCACCACAAGACACAAAATGGCCACCGATCAAAGTCACATAAAAATGCTCTCTGAATCCTAAAAACCAGTGAGCAATTCACTAGCAGAAGTTGAATGATTCACAGCTGTAGATCGATCACTTCATTAGGTGTTTTTGCTGACTTTTCCCTGCCTAATCTCGCCCTCACAGAAGTTGCGTCCTCTCCCTACACTAATCAGAGCAGAGTGATGTGCGGCGCTACGTGACTCCAGCTTAAATAGAGGCTGGGTCACATGCTGCACTTGGCCAATCACAGCCATGCCATTAGTAGGCATGGCTGTGATGGCTTCTTAGGGCAAGAAGTAAAACGCTAGCTGATTGGCTGCTGTGCAGCCCTTCAGAAAGCGAGAAGAAATAGCCGAACAACGGACCCGATCCCAAACTTTTTTGAAAACTTCGGGTCCGTGTCCCGAACACACCAAAATTCGGTACGAACCCGAACTATGCTCAACCCTAGTTGCCATATTTCGACCATTTATGCCCAACCAAGGAACTCCCAACCTGCCCACTTTGGGTGAGTTTGGCATACTGTATATTTAGCCTATTTTACTGTTTGGCTCACAGGATTGATCTGACAAAACCAGAAGAATTTACACCATCTGAGTACTAGTGGAAATCCTGAGATAGGCTTTGGGGCTGGTTTTGCCAGTTGAAGGAAAGCTACCGGGCTGTATCTTGGCGGCATATGATTTTGAATGACAGAGACCTTGGTATTGGAAAGGCTCCTGAGAAGAGAACATAGACCTGCAAAAGATTCTCCATGTAGTAATCAAGAAACAATAATACTTCTTTAAACACTAACATTGTTTGCCCCCATGGGGTGTCTATCCCATCAACTAGAAATGAGAAAAGTTGAGGAAGTGGAATTCAATCCGAATTTCAGGAAAAATTCGATTCGGACCAAAGGGAAAATTTCCTCATGCTTCGTGGTAATGAATCACATTTTTCTAAAATGGCTGCTGCACATCTTACAAAGTGAAAGTGAGAAGCCCAGGAAAGAGAGAGCACCCACAATGCCATGCATGCAGCCATTTAGCAACCAGCCCCTGTAATGTCACAACCCTATAAATAGCCTCAGCCATTTTGGCCATTTTCCAGTGAAGTTAGTGCAGGGAGAGACGTGACAAGCGCTAGGGATAGTGGTAGAAAAGACTTTATTCAGCAAAACAACGATTGAGCAGTTCAGGGAAAGATCATTCATAGTGTAGGGAAAGGATAGGGAGGCATTTACAATATCCAACATATCAGTAGTTCCAGTAATCCTTGCTTGTTATTCGGATGAAAGTGCTGTGTGATACAACCAGTTTTGGGGTGTACTTAGGTGAAAAATAACTATTTCTATTTACCCTTGCTTCTGTATGGAAAGTGTGGTGTGATACAGCCAGTTTTGGGGTGTATTAATTGCAAATATGTCGTATTTTTCGCTCTATAAGACGCACCCGCCTATAAGACGCACCTAGGTTTTAGAGGATGAAAATAGGAAAAAAAATATTTTGAACAAAAGGTGTGTTAATAATGGGCAATGTGGGGTTAAAGCATGAGGTACACGAACAGTCACTTGCTATTAATGTTATCCATAGGGATGAGCGAATCGACTTTGGATGACACCTCCGAAGTCGATTTGCATAAAACTTTGTTCTAATACTGTACGTAGCAGGAACTCCGTACAGTATTAGAATGTATTGGCTCCGATGAGCCGAAGTAATTGCTTTGCAATGTTTCGCGAGACTTCGCGCAATAACTCCATAAATTAATTTGTACTGTAAAAAACCATTTCATCCAAAGTCGATTCGCTCATTCCTAGTTATTGGCACAGTCTTATGAATTTTGACTTCCATCCTTCCATGTGCCTCACATTATTAAGTGTCCTGTATTTGGTAACTCACATTAACCCCACGTTGCCCATTATTTGAGAAGGTACAGTACTTTGGGGGTCACTTACTATTAATGAGGCACATGGAGCCCACTCCAAAAGCATGTGCCCCGCCTGACATTAAAAATAAGTGACCCCCATTCATGTTTACAACATGGCAGTGGCAAGATTAGGGTTTATGAGTCGCATTAACTCCAATCTTGCTGGCTGCCTGGTACATAAGTTTTTGCCAGCCTTTATTTTCAGGCAGGGTAATCACTTTTGTACTGGGGGGATACCTGCTATGCTGCTGAGTGTACACTGGGGCCTGATGCTGAAGAGGACAGGACAGTCGCGTTTTGTATGGGACTTACCACCTTAGTAGCACCTCACAACTCATAAAGGGAATATGAGGTTCTTTCTGTGAAGTATGGTAATGAAGTCACAAGTTCAGACAGCACAGCAGTTTATTCCCTTCCTAGTCCCTCCTCTTCCTTTAATTATCATCACATTCATTGGTGGCAGTGGCGCAGGCAGCTTCAGAGCCCGCAGTTTTCATTGGGGCAGTGGCGGCTTCATCATAGGAGGGAGGAACTCCATCCCTCCTTTTCTGCTGTGCCGCCAAAGTAAACATTATACGCGCCAAGCTGCGCACCGCCCACATGCTGCAGATAGGCAGGAACGCTGTGTTGGATGTCAGTAATGGAGAATCATGAATGAATACCACAGGAGATTGTATGTTTTTGGGATACTAATTACAATTCAGCTAAAACCCAGGTAGTGTGGGCTGCAGTTAAGGCCTTCATGAAGGGGATAGTTGCTAGTAATATTGCTAATTTGAGGAAAGGGTATGGTATCAACAAGAAGACTTTACAAGAAGCAGCGATATCAGCTACACATTCCTTTTCTAGGAATAAGACAGAATAAAATGGAAAAGCTATGCAGAAGGCAAGCCAAGTCTATTCTGACTTTTTGTTGGAGAAAGCTCAACAGAGGCTATTCTTTAGGGGTCAAAAATATTTTACTGAATCAGGGCATCCAGGAAAATTGCTGTCTAGAGTGATTTCTAATCAGGGTCAATAAAAACAGATAGGTAACATCCGTTTAACAGATGGTAAAATTGTTAATGATCAGGATCGTATAAAGGGAAAGTTTTTGAACCATTTCTCAGACTTATACAAAGCAGATAGCAATATTACGGATGAAATGATGGATTCCTATCTGGATGCCCTCTCCTTTCCAGCCGTTACTGAGATCCAAAGGGAATCGCTTGAGGTGGATTTTTCTAAACAGGAATTGGAAGCGGCAATTAAAACATGCTCTGGTAACTTTTTCCCTGGATCAGAGGGATTTCCATATGAATTTTACCGTAAATATAGGGAAGTTATTCTCCCTAGGCTTTTGAGGGTATTTGCTAAGTCATTGGAGGATGGGAGTCTACCAGAATCAATGACAGAAGCTGTAATAATATTAATTACGAAAAAAGGTAAGGACCCCCTAGATTTGGGGTCATATAGACCTATATCGTTCGTTATTAAATACGTATGTGAAGCTTCTCTTAAGGATTCTGGCTACAAGGCTCTCTAAGGCTATTCCTTATATTATACAGCACATCCTGCTTCATGCCACCCTTCAGTTGTTTTGTGTACTTCTATTATACACCCAGACCAGAACGGGTTTATTCCAAATAAGGGTTCCCATTACAACCTCCATCGGCTGTTTATGAATATTCAGTCTCCCGGGGAGGGGGGGGGGTCTCTCGCTCCATCCTGTCTTTGGATGCCTTCTAAGGCCTTTGACATGGTGGAGTGGAGATTCCTCTGGAAGGTTTTGGGTAGGATGGGATTTGGAGATAGATTTAAATAGACCTCCTTTGGCGAGACTGAATATTAATGGGAGTTTGACATCTAGTTTTACTCTGAATAGTGGTACTTGCCAAGGTTGCCCACTATCTCCATTGTTATTTGATATTTATATTGAGCCCTTAGCTGTGGCTGTTAGGCAGGATTCTAAAATTAAAGGGCTTGGAACTTTAGGGATGGAGGATCGTATTTCTTTATATGCGGATGATGTCTTATTCTTTATAGATCCTACTAATACAACTCTTCCAAGACTCATCCGAATAGTTAACTCCTTTGGCAAGGTCCCAGGCCTAGATATAAATTGGAAATTACAAATGTTGTTCGATAGCGCTTAAAGTATTGCAAAAGAAAACAAAAAACCTTTATTAAATACGGTAATCTTAATTAAAATACATGTGTTGTGGCTGACCGCCTATTATCGTGTAAGTGGAGATTACCAGCAAGCTATAAACACCGCAACAACCGCTGCTCTCCTATAGCCTGGTGATATTTACATATAATGTCCCCAATTAAATGAGCTGAAGGAATACACAGTGCCCTTTAATGAAAGAATGGCCACTACACCCCAGTAATGCTCAAAAAAATCCACTGAGGCAAACACAGGGCTCACTTAGATTGGAGCTAACTGGTATGTTATGAACCGGCACTGTCCTTTTCTAATCCTATACCAACACACCTCCTAGAAAGCTCGCTACAAGTACCTAGTTCTCTAGCGTGAGTCCTGCTCGATGCGTTTCTCTGCTGGAAATCACCAGCAGTTTATCAGGAGTATGGCGCTGGGAAGGTGCAAAATAGCAAACAATATCAAGCGCTGCACACTGGAGCTGTGCAACAGACCGTCCAATAGGACAAGGAGGTGTGTGAACAACATCACTCCTCCTGTCACCTAATCCTGCGCTCTGTGCCCGAGGGTAAGATAGATGATAAAGTATAATAGTGAATATACTGCGGCTTCATTAATGTCATACACAGAGAACATGGTATTATAAAGTGCAAGGCAATCAAAAGAGCCATTATAAAGAGATGTTGATCGTATATGAGAGTAGCGGAGCGCAAATAAGAATGTTGCTATGATCACTAATTGTTATTATCGTTCGGGGCTTCTGTAGATAATCAATGTCAATTATTGTTAGGTTGTTAGATGAGATAGGCTGAACGAGGCATATATCAAAACATAATAAGCAGATAGACCCTTGTACCTACAGCCAGGTGACATTGGCTGACAAGGATGGATATTCTGTGTCTCAAAGCAATATGACTAGCCCTTGTATATCCAGCCAGATAGAATATGGCTGGCAGGGGTGGATCTCCTATATCCCAAGGAACCCCCTCTCTACTGCATTAGGTAGATATGGCTAGCAGGGATAGATATCCTGTATCAGTCACATATGATCATAGCCATACAGGCCAGATGGACTGACCGGAAAATTGGATTTAGACTGAGGTCACAAGGTCTCTTATAAAACAGGCATATGATAAAAACTAATTCAGGCCATTCGGTTTCACCGTCTGTACTCCATTCCATTCCGTCTCCTTGTGTAGTAGGAGATTGTCAGTGTCCCCTCCTCTGGGGGACCCCTCAACATGTTCAATCCCCTGAAAGCTGATGCAATTGTTTTTTCCTGCATGGTGTATCAGAACATGTTACGCTATTGGAGTGTCATCTTATTTGGCAATGTTGAAAAGATGCTCTGCTATCCGCCTCCTGAATTCCCTCTGGGTTTTGCCCACATACTGCTTTTGGCAGATGCAGTAGACTACGTACACCACACCTACAGTATTACAGTTGATAAACAATCTAATATTGTAATTGCGCCCTGTAACGGAGCTGGTTACCATATCACCTTTTTTAATCGCTTTACATGCTATACAGTTCCCACACCTGAAGCTGCCACATGGCCTTCTGGGAAGCCAGGTCTCCGTCAAAGGGGTCTTACTCTTAAATGTACTCTAGACCAGTTTGTCCCTTAGATTGCCACCTCTCCTGTATGTGATGAGTGGGTAATCACTCACTAACTCACCCACATCCGAATCTGATTTTAAGATGTCCCATGTGTCCTGGAGGATTGCTCATACTTCCTTGTTCGCCATATCAAAGGTATCAATGATTCTTGCCTTATCATTCTCAATATCCCGTTTTTGGGGATATAGCAAATCCTCCTTTTTGCATCCAGCCGCATGCTGGTATGCTTTCTTAAGGGAAGACATAGGATATCCCCTTTGGGTGAACCTTCTTTGAAGGTCCCCCACTGGTCTCTTGAAACCCGCCCATTCTGAACAGTTCCTATGGCCCTAAGATATTGTCCTTTGAGGATTCCATACTTCAGTGGGGCCGGATGTCCACTATCCCATTGCAAAAGGGAGTTGGTAGCCGTGGACTTACAGAACATCTTAGTGACAATCTTCCTGGACTGATTGATACTAATGGACAGGTCTTGAAAAGTAAGTTAAGTGTCACTGATTTCATGTGTAAAAAATAGACCCATCTCATTCACATTCAGTGCAGAGACAAAGTCCTTAAATTCAGTGCTTGTGCCCCTCCGTAGGATAGAGACATCATCGATGAACCTCATCCATAATAGAATGGACGAGGTCCATTGTTCCATGTTTTTGCCAAATACAATTTCCTTTTCCCACCAGCCCAGGTAGAGGTTGGCAAATGTGGGGGCACATAGTCTCCCCATTGCCACCCCCCTGAGCTAGTGGTAGATCACTCGATCAAAGTTGAACACATTGTGCTTTAAGATGAATTGTAATAACTCTGCCACAAACTTATTATGTAGCACTAGATGTGTACCTCTTTGTGCCAGAAAAGATTTGATCGTCTTAACCTCTTTTTCATGGGGGATTGAACTATAAGGGCTTCGACATCCAGACTCGCCAGTAGCGTGCCCTCCTCACATTGTACATCGTTTAGGCGTCTCAAAACATCCATCGAATCACGTACATAGGATGGCAAGCTGATAACAAATGGCCATAAAATCTTACCCACGTGTGTGCTAATGCCTTCCGTTAAACTCCCAATTCCCGAAACAATGGGTCTCCCTTTAAGGGGCGACACCCCCTTGTGTATTTTGGGGAGACTATAAAATGATGGATATTAGATATAAATGTGAACCCCTCAGGACTAGGTGTGGAACGCTTTACCCGTGTAAATTTTTATTTCATTATTGGTCAAAAGGACCTACACTTACATCCCCTGAAGACACCGAATGCTCGGCGAAACATGTCAGGATGCAGGGAATAATGTGTGTCTGTGAAATGTTTTAGTCATCAGGGAAAGTCAGGAAGAGACCCAGTAACTAGGAAATTACAGCTAGTTAGAGTGTATCTAGTGAACACACATGCATGAGTGGTGAACGAATGGGTTGAGTACCCTGAAACCACAGCTATTGCTGATGTTTACACAGCTAAGCGTTTTTGAATGATATTTTCCCTCCAACCTGACCCCCCTGAGAAATTTTAACCTCACTTCTTTGTTCCTGTTAAACACTAATTGTTTTTAGAGGAGATACTAATAAAAGTTGAATTTTAATATCTATTTAGCGAGGGTGCAAGAGAAACGCTATATAAAATGATGGAAGCACCGGGTATTTGGGTAACAGATAGGCATACTCTCCTTTACTGATTAGATGTTGCTGCTCTGTCCAGAATTTGTGTCAGTTCTCTTTTAAACATATCTGTGGGGTTACTGTTACTGTCTAGTTTTCTATCGCATAGTTTGTCGCCCAAGATGCATTTGCACATGTCCACATACCCCCCAATGTCCAGAACTACTATGTTTTCCCCTTTGTCCGAGGGCTTAATCACAATGGTCTGGTCATTCTGTAAGGTCTCTAGGGCCTCATATTCCAATTGGGTGAGGTTAGATGTCCTTAAACCCCCCCACATCCAATTTCTCAGTTTGTCCGTAATTAAAGTCAGGAAAGCATCAAGAGGTGAATAGTCAGTAGTGGGAGGGTTTTTCTAGAAGGGAGGCGTAAATCTGTGAAGGGTCCGGTTCCTATGTCCCGTTCACCCTCCTCCGTTATTTCCACTAACAGTCTGACATCCGCTAGTTCCTCCTGTTCAATTCCCAATTTGAGACATTGGTCCCTGTCATGTGTGAGGAAAAACTTGCGCCATTTTAATTTTCTGATAAAGAGGTTTATGTCTTTTACCCAACTAAACGGGTTATATTTGCAATCAGGAGACACCCCTTTGCTCGGTTTTCCTTCCTTTGAGGGATATCTGGCTTTCATTGTGTTGTAGACCCATAACTGGGGCTCCACATTTATTTTGCATATTACTGTTTCCCAGGGAGCTTTGCACTTTGGATTGCTGTGTTGAGACTCTTAAATGAGGCTCCGCGGTGTTTTCTGTAGCTGGTCTCCCTGAGATCAACTATTATTTGGTTTGAATCAGGGACATATGACAAACCCTTCTTTAAAAGCCCCATTTCAATTACACTGAGCAAATTTTTCGACAGATTGGTGATCTGTAATTCATCTGTCTTTCCATGGGCGTAGCTATAGGGGGTACAGAGGTAGCAGTCACTACCGGGCCCAGGAGCCTGAGGGGGCCCAAAGACCCTTGTGCCACATAAGAAGACACCGGTATCATAGAAAGTACATGCTGGTCAAGTTACACCTCCGGCAGGAGGAAAGGGGTTAGGTTAAGAATTTAGCATTGGGGGATTGCTGTTTCAGTTTTTGCTTCAGGTAGCATGAAGGATATCTGCTTCCCTGCCCTTGGCCACAAAGCACTAAGGGAAGGGGGGCCCAAGCTGAACTCTTGCACCAGGGCCCTGTGTCTTGCCCACATATGCTAAGTTTCTCTCCTGTTCCTCAACGAGTAGTCTGACAGTGGCTGGACTGACCCTAAAAAAAAAACTCTCTCTGTCCTCTTTCCAATCTACCACGACCACGAGTATTTTCCTGTTTACGGCCTCTACTCCTACCTCTGGCTCTAGGGCCACCACTCAGGCCTGAACTACTCATAAGGTCTGTGTCGTATTCTGATGAGGACTGATCTGTTTTACTCTTAAGGCTCTTTCTTCCTTTTGTTTTAACAAAATGAAAGATCTCTTGTATCCCTCACAAACTAGAAGTGCTTTCTCTCCCTCAACAAACTCGTGAATCTTTCTACCGCCTGCTGGAGTGCGGCCTCTTTTCTCTCAAAAACTTGGATTTTACCAGATTTTTGTAGACCCTGGTGAGGGTCCTGAACACAGATGTGATACTTGTAAGGTTAGAATTTGCAGGATGGTCCTTCTCTGAAAATACCTCTATTCGGGTTGCCCAACCACTTAGCAGAACTATTGTCTCCTTACAGGAAGCCTGCCATCACTAGGAATAATCTGATTGAAACAATTAACTAGGAAGTAGAACGTAGTGGCACTCTGCCTTTTACCGCCACTGGAAGTCGGGATCCCGCCCCCTTATATAGAAGAAATGGAGAACTCCAGTTTTCTTGCGGTGTAAATTCTTTTAATATTGGAATTACGGCAAAATTCACACATATAAAGTAATATTATATATAGTTATAAAGTAACTTTATATGTGTGAATTTTGCCGTAATTCCAATATTAAAAGAATTTACACCGCAAGAAAACTGGAGTTCTCCATTTCTCCTGAAACAATTAACTAGATATATCAACGTGAGTTTGTGACTATCACATTATAAGCAAATTAACTAATGTTGTTCAATAGCGCTTAAAGTATTGGAAAAGAAAACAAAAAAAACTGTATTAAATAATATTCATTAAAATACGTGTGTTGTGGCTATTATCGTGTTTTAAAAAAGACCAAAGGGATATTACCAGCAAGCTATTAACATTGCAACAACCGTGGCTCTCCTATAGCCTAGTAATATTTACATATAATGTCCCCAATCTAATGAGGTGAAGGGATACACAGTGGCCCTTAATGAAAAAATGGCCACCACACCCCAGTTATGCTAAACAAAATCCACTGAGGCAAACACAGGGCTCACTTAGATTGGAGCTAACTGGTATGTTATGAATCGGCACTGTCTTTTTCTATCCCTCTACCAACACACCTCCTAGAAGGCTAGCTTGCGTCATGTTCGACGCGTTTCTCTGCTGGAAATCACCAGCAGTTCATCAGGAGTATGGCGCTGGGAAGGTGCAAAATAACAAACAATATCAAGCGTTGCACACCTCTGATACTGTGCGTGCAGCGAGGTGTAGCCTCCGGCACTATGATGAGCCTCCGGCTACTCTGATATACGATCAACATCTCTTTTTAATGGCTCTTTTGATTGCCTTGCACTTTATAATACCATTTTCTCTGTGTATGACATTAATGAAGCCACAGTATATTTACTATTCTACTTTATCATCTATCTTACCCTCGGGCACAGAGCGCAGGATTAGGTGACAGGAGGAGTGATGTTGTTCATACACCTCCTTGTCTTATTCGACGGTCTGTTGCACAGCTCCAAAAGAGTGTGGCTACCTACATAAAGGAAGCACCTCCCTGTACTGTCCCTGTTGCACTTGAATAGATACTTGTGCCTCTGTATACGCTAAAATGGCAGACACTCACCCGTCCACCCTCAACAGCAGCTCATAATAGTATGGCGTTTGATTATTCTGCACAGCCATCTTTCTGTCTACGGCTACCTCTGATTGGCTGATGAGGCTGTATGTCAGCATCTGACCAATCAGGGTAAGTCCTTTCACTTTCTCCCAGTGTCATGTGACTATCCTTCTTTTTCTTCCTGGTTTTCCCTGCCAATTCTCAAAGTCAAACAGTTCTGGGACTCCTTTTTAAGTGTTTCATCCGAAACTAATCAAATACATTCAGCCTTTGTATGAGAATTAATCTTTGGCAAATTCTTTAAAGAATCCGATTAGTTTAGAATCAATTAAGTAGTTCTTACTATGGGTGTCACTACTTTAGGAGCAGTCACACTAATGAGGTCTCTACTGTAAGAGAGGTCACACTATGGAGCTCTCTACTGTAAGAGTAGTCACACTGTAGAGGTCTCACGTGACTTCGCGTAATAACTTCATAAATTGATTTCTAATGTAGAAAAAAATTTCAGTTCCAAGTTACTTGGAAACTTGGAACTTTGCAAAGTAATAACTTGGGCTTAACGGAGCCAATACATTCTAATACTGTACAGGGCGCTTGCTCTGTACAGTATTGAAACTACGTTTTATGCGAATCGCTCATCCCTAATGATAATTTTCCAGGAAGGATTTTTTTCTCTTCCCCAGGCTGAAGGCTGCAGGATTATACCGTAGATGGTGGAGATAAATGAATCTCTTTTGGCAGCTTCTTGCTATGTTAGCTTAGATTTTGGCAGTAAGGAGGTGCCACCAAGGACATTCACTTTTTATTTTCCAGGAATCAACACTCCCCTCATATGAACATGTAAACCAGTGTTTCAGGGCTGAGCTGTTGTTGCACATACATGACCTGCGCCCCTTAAAAAGGACAAATATTTGGTGGTTTCTGATGGAAAAGCAATGTAGAAAATCATTGAGCTCTTTAGCATGACCAATTCTGTCTTTATCAATGAACATTTCTTGATATTTCAACCCTGATATCAATTGGGTTGACTCCTGGTGGTGACCTCTCTGTCAAAAACAGCACCCATTTATACGAGAAGTGGAGAAGCTGAGAAGCGTATTTATTTATTCAGTCCTTTATTGGAATAATGATCATTTTCTAAACCTCATTGTGGACGACAGACACAATTTATTTTGAAAGCTTTTCTTAAATGTTTTTGAAAAGCTTCATCTCTTATCCCATAGATCAGTGGACTGAGTAATCTGGGCACACACATGAACAAAACATAGCTGGAAAACGTTAGAAAAAACATGTAATTTACATAGGTCTCTATTGTGGTGGCGATGTAGGAGGCCATACATAACAGTAGCTGGAAGGCATGGAGCAGCAACGTTTTCCCAGCTTTAAGGGCTGAAGAACCACCAGAACCGATACTTCTGGCAACCAACATGACATTAATGTAGGTATATAGAATAATCAAAGCCACAACGATAAAGCTGAGGATATTGATGACGGTCCTGATCACATTTTGTATGGGACTTGCCACCTTTATATCGCCACACAACACATAAAGGGAATATGAGGTTCTTTCTGTAAAGTGGCTCACGGTAATGAAGTTTACTGTACTTAGAGACAATCCTATCATCCAGACCACAGTAACTGCATATTTAGCTCTCTTTGGTGTACACAACTGTAAGTGTCTCAGTGGGAAGCATATGGCTATGTAACGTTCTAGAGACATGACGGCCAGGTGGTATGGGGTCATTAGGAAGAAAGCACCGAAGTAGTTTTGCATGATGAAACAGACTATTAGAGGGAAATACATAGAATGCATGTAAGACACTACTAGGAAATGTGTTGAGATGATATACAACATGTCATTGATGAGCATGTGGACAAAGAGGACGTATCGAGGGTTCTCCTGTATGTGAGGACTGGTGAAGAAGACCTTCAGCATAACGACGATTAAGTAGAAGAAGAAGGAGAAACACAAAAGGGATGTAATCAGAAAAAGATTTCGGGTGACATCATCAACCCTATAAAAGAACATCACGGTAACATTCCCAGAATTAGATGTGGAATTCACCATTGGAATCTGGACGGTAGCAGTTCTCTCAGGAGATCTCACACAAGAACGTGACAGTGTTGAGCTCATCAGATGTCTAGAATACATAGATATCTGCATTAGAACTCACATAGACATCTCTAGTGCTGCAACTTATGAGTACTTACCAATCAGACTAAGGTATAACCATCAAATGTCCATGTTCCTGGGGGATTTCTCACCTGTATACAGATGGAGCATTTTATTGTCAGTAGAAATTAATTTACTGCCATGAATCACCTTAGGGTACTTTCACACTAGCGTTTTTGTTTTCCGGCATAGAGTTCCGTTGATCAGGATTATCCTAATGCATTCTGAATGAAGAGAAATCCATTCAGGATGCATCAGGATGTCATCCGTTCAGTACCCAAATGTTTTTCGGCTGGAGAAAAATCCGCAGCATGCCAAAAAGCCAAAAGACTTGCCGTAACGCCGAATCCGGAATTAATGCCCATTGAAGTGCATTAATCCGGATCTGGAATTAAGCTAAACGCCGTTTCGGCGCATCACCGGATCCAACGTTTAGCTCTGCGCATGCGTACAGCAGTTCTGATCGGGGCCCCAGTGTAAGCGGTGGGGCTCCAATCGGTTACCATGGCAGCCAGAATGCTACTGAAGTCCTGGCTGCCATGGTAAGTACTCCGCAGAAGTGTAGTTACCTGCGCTGCGGCCTCCGGGCGCTCCTTCATGACGTCACAGGTCCGGGCGGTACATTGATCTATGCGCCGCGGGGACCTGTGACGTCATGAAAGAGCGCCCGGCGGCCGCAGCGCAGGTAAGTACACTGCTACGGAGTACCATGGTAGCCAGGACTTCAGTAGCGTCCTGACTGCCATGGTAACCTAAAAGCATTTTGAAGACTGATCAGGATCCTGATCAGTCTTCAAATGCTTTCGGGCGACTTGCGTTCTGACGGATCCGGCAGGCCTGAAATGCCTGCCGGATCCGTTTTGCTTGAGTCTGTGTTGGAGTACTTTGTGCCACATTTATCTAATGTCACAGGTTGTTTGATAAATGTAACTTATCCTTAAACCTGAAGCTTCTAAAGTTTTCCTACTTCGCCCTCCTCCTGGAGTGAGATTGCAACTTTTTTGTGACTTTTAAATAATAAATCTGGAGTGAAGCTAATTAACATAGATAACCACACCCACTGTTCCACCCATTTGGCAAATTGTGAATGGTTTAAAAATGCAATAAATCATAAAACATTGCAGTAATGGCCTACAGGTGAGCAGACCGTATAAAGCATTGGAGGTGAGGGCCTGAAGCCTAGCAAACCCATAAAACATTTCGGTGAAAAGGGTGCATCTGAATCTTGTGGATTGAGTACATTATAAAGCATACAATTAAATTGCGTTTTTGTTCCTCATTAGCTCAGCTCTCCTCTGGTGGAGTGGAGAAGTCAGGGGCAATCCAACCTGTCAGCATTGTCTGTTATAACCTGTCAATTATCTGTCATAATGTCACCAGCAGCACTAAATACACACTCAGACAATACACTGGCGGCAGGGCAGGCCAGCACCTCCAAGGCGTAGAGCGCAAGTTTGTGCCACGTGTCCAGCTTGGACACCCAGTAGTTGTAAGGCACTGAGGGATCATTTAGGACGCTGACACGGTCTGCAATGTATTCCTTCACCATCTTCCAAACCTTTTCCCACCTTGTAGCACTAGGCTGTGATTCAGGGTGAGGTTGCTGGCGGGGTGTCATAAAAGTGTCCCATGCCTTGATGCCTTGGAAAGTGTTGCTCTGCCTCTGTTGGAACTACTGTGTGTTCCCCTTGTCTCCCTTCCTCGGTTGCCTAAGGAAGTACGGACTCTGGCGGCCGCATTGTCAGATGGAAAAATTTGGAGCAATCTGTCAACAAGTACCTTCTGGTATTGCACCATTTTACTCGTCCTCTTCATCACAGGAATCAGAGATGAGAAGTTCTCTTTGTAGCGGAAGTCGGGAAGGGTGAACACCCAGTAATCTGTGTTACCTAAAATGCGTACATCGCCAGGGTCGCGGGAAAGGCAGCCTAACATGAAGTCAGCCAAGTGTACCTGAGTACCAACGGGCAAGACGTCGAGTTCAACTTAAGGATGACTCTCCATATCCTCATCCTCCTCCTCTTCTGACCATCCACACTGAACAGATGGAATTAAAGTTCAAAGGTACTAGCCTCTGTAGCATAGGCAAGTGTCTCCAGCTCCTCCTCCTCCTCTTCATGGCCCAATTCGCGCTGAGAAGACGAACTGGGGGAGGTCTGGCTATCATCCTGTGTCATCTCCTCTCCCATTACCTCGTCTGCCCCACTCAAAGCATCCTCCTTAATTGTGAGCAGCGATCATTTTAGTAGACACAGCAGTGGGATGGTTATGCTGATAATAGCGTTATCGCCACTAACCATCTGTGTGGATTCATCAAAGTTTTATAAAACCTCACATAGGTCTGAAATCAATGCCCACTCCTCGCTTGTGAATAGTGGCAGTTGACTGGAAAGGCAATGACCATGTTGCAGCTGGTATTCCACAACTGCCCTATGCTGCTCACAAAGCCTGGCTAACATGTAGAATGTAGAGTTCCACTGCGTGCTCACGTTGCACAACAGTCAGTGAGCTTAAAGCCGCTAGCCCTGCTGCAGCGTTGAAAGACCGTGTGAAATGAGCACACAAGCGGCGCGCCTTCACTAGTAGCTCCTGAATATTGGGGTAGGTTTTGAAAAACTGCTGAACCACTAAGTTTAAGACGTGGGCTAGGCATGGACTGTGTGTCAGGTTGCCGAGCTCCAAAGCCGCCACCAAGTTATGGCCATTGTCAGACACAACCATGCCTGTTTCTAGATTTAGTGGCGAGAGCCACAGCTCGGTTTGGTCCCTTATACCCTGTGCTGTTTGTCCCCTAAACAGATCAGCTACAGCACGGCCTGTTGATGCTTACCCACAGCAGTGTTACACTACTTCCATCTAGCGACTAATGGCTGACTGCTGTTGGAGGTGGAAGTGGAGGAGGAGGCGGCAGAGGAGGAGAAGTGGGGGTTGGAGCCAGTAACATAGCTGCTGGCGGAGACCCTGATAGACGTAGGGCCCACAATCCTGGGCGTGGGTAGCACCTGTGCCATCCGAGGGTATGACTCACTCCCGGCCTCCACAACATTCACCCAGGGGTGCGGTCAGGGAAATGTAGCGTCCCTGGTCACCAGCACTTGTCCATGTGTCCGTGGTGAGGTGGACCTTCCCAGTAAGTGCATTGGTCAGGGCACGGGTGATGTTCTGGGACACATGCTGGTGTTAGCAAGGCACAGCACACCGGGATAAATAGTGGCAGCTGGGGACTGCGTACTGAGGGACGGCCGCCGTCATCAGGCTGTGGAAGGCCTCAGTGTCCACAAGCCTAAATGGCAACATTTCAAGGGCCAGTAATTTCGAAAGTTACGCATTCAGTGCTATGGCCTGTTTATTTGCGCTTGCGTTCAAATGCCTGTGTTATCGACATTTGGATGCTGCACTGGGACAGGGAAGTGGATGTTGTTGCTGACGGTTCATGCAAAGGTCCAGGTGCAGGGCGAGGGGCATCCGGACCTGTGCCTTCGACAGGGGATTGGCCATCAATGCGTAACACAGGGGAAGTGGAGGCAGTGGTGGGACCTGCAGACGCAGAGTGTGGACCCAGGCGTTCGGCCCACTTATTCGGGTGCTTGGATGCCATGTGGTGGATCATGTTGGTGGTGGTGAGGTTGCTAGTGTTCACACTCCGGCTCATTTTGGTACAGCACAGGTTTCAAACTACCACTGTTTTGTCATCTGCGCTTTCCTCAAAAAAGCGCCATACTGCGGAACACCTACCCCTTAGCAAGGTAGATTTACGCATGGGGGTGCTCGGTGTAACGGTTGTTGGCCATGTTTAGTGTGGGCCGATGTCTCCCTTTTGCCACCCCACTGCCTCTTCCAGACTGCTGCGGTGCTAAGGATCCCTCCCCCTCTGTACTGCTGTCCTCGTTCGACTTTTCACCTAACCATGTTGGGTCAGTGACCTCATTGTCCACCGCCTCCTCTTCCACTTCCTTACTCTGCTCATCCTCCTGACTTGACCTAACCACCACCTCATTGATCCCCAACTGTGTCTCATCATCATCCACCTCATGAATGAATGTTCGCGGTTTACAACCGTCATCTTTTTGAGACTGTGAAAGCTCAAGAGGTTGGGAATCAGGGCACAATATCTCAGGTACCTCTTCAAGCATGCTTGGCGAGAGAGCCAAACCAAGTACGATGAAAATAGGTCATATGAATATCTGAGTGTGGGATCACTTGTTTGCCCAGACGCGACATGGTGGGAGGAAGGAGGATCAGAGTGAGGATTCGGTTGACCAGACTCTTGGCTACAGAGACTGGACTTCGTTATAGAGAGGGTTGTGCTTAACCGACCGGAAGCATTATCTTCTGCAATCCAACCGACCACCTGTTCGTACTGGTCCGACTTGGACAGTGTTGTCCTGCACCGCCCAGCTAAGTTGGACATGAAGCTGGGTAAGGTGGATTTTTTTGTTTGGTTCATTGCGCCCAGGACCACGGCCTCTGCTTGCACCATCAGCATCACGCCCAGGGCCACGGCCCTTGCTTGCACTATCAGCATCACACCCAGGGCCACAGCCTCTGCTTGCACCATCAGCATCACACCCAGAGCCATGGCCTCTGCTTGCACCATCAGTATCATGCCAACTTCCCCTTCCCTTTGTGCTTACCTTCTTTATATTAATGGTTTTGTCTGTAGATGTGGCGCAGATTGTTTTACTGTCCGCTAAAGACACATTTTTCTGATGCAGGACAGTACTGGATACAGAAAAATACAAATTTTCGGCACTACACTAGCCCAGAAATAATGTTATTTTTACAGTACACACTGTATTGGCTTGCTGTAATGTACTGAACACAGAAAATTTAAGATTTTGAGAAGTACACTAGGCCACAGATAATTAATTTTTTACATTACACACTGTATTGGCTTGCTGTAATGAACAGTAGACAGAGAAATACAATTTTACGGCACTACACTAGGACAGAGATAATGTAATTTTTACAGTACAGACTGCATTTGCTTTCTGTAATGTACAGGAGACAGAGAAATACAATTTTGTGGCACTATACTAGCCCAGAGATAATGTATTTTTCGCAGTCCACACTGTATTTGCTTGTTATAATGAACAGGAGACAGAGAAATACAATTTTTTCAGCACTACACTAGGCCAGAGATAATGTAATTTTTTATAGTACACACTGTATTTGCTTGCTATAATCAACAGGAGACAGAGAAATACAATTTTTAGGCACTAAACTAGGCTAGAGATCATGTAATTTTTACAGTACACACTGTATTTGCTTTCTGTAATGAACAGGAGACAGAGAAATACAATTTTTTGGCACTATACTAGCCCAGAGATAATGTATTTTTCACAGTCTACACTGTATTTGCTTGTTATAATGAACAGGAGACAGAGAAATACAATTTTTTCGGCACTACACTAGGCCAGAGATAATGTAATTTTTTATAGTACACACTGTATTTGCTTGCTATAATCAACAGGAGACAGAGAAATACAATTTTTAGGCACTAAACTAGGCCAGAGATAATGTAATTTTTACAGTACACACTGTATTTTCTTTCTGTAATGAACAGGAGACAGAGAAATACAATTTTTCGGCACTACACTAGGCCAGAGATAATGTAATTTTTACAGTACACACTATTTGTTTTTTTGTAATGTACAGGAGACAGAGAAATACAATTTTTCAGCACCACACTAGCCCAGAGATAATGTAATTTTTACAGTACACACTGTATTGGCCTGCTATAATGAACAGGAGACAGAGAAATAAAATTTTTCGGCACTACACTAGGCCAGAGATAATGTCATTTTTACAGTACACACTGTATTTGCTTGCTGTAATGAACAGGAGACAGAGAAATACAATTTTTTGGCACTATACTAGCCCAGAGATAATGTATTTTTCACAGTCTACACTGTATTTGCTTGTTATAATGAACAGGAGACAGAGAAATACAATTTTTTAGATATATACATCATAGATAATGTAATTTTGACAATACACACTTTATTCGGATGTAGTTCTATATTGGATACAAATTTGTCCCAAATAAAATGTATTTTCTGCTGGAATACTGTATATATGGTTGCGGCCTAAACGCACACACATATGTGCCCAAAACTAGTTAACTATAGCTAAAATATAAATCACTATTTGCTGGAGTAATTAATATAACGGTTGCGGATTGAACGCACACACAGATGTGGCACACTGCTGTATAGTGGTGCAGTGTATATCTCAGTACCAAGGAACACTGTAGTTAATAAGCCCGTTTTGATAATATCTGCCCAACACACTGCTTAATGATGGCATATTGTAGATGTCACTAATCGGAAATCTTTCTGTCTTTTAGAAGTTATCAAAGCGATTTTCAAGCCCTGCACTTATCTGTCCCTTCCTGGTGACGCCTGTCCCTGATAGTGCTGAAGCAAACCCCCTCTTAAGAAAAATAAATAAAAGTGCTGCACTGCTGTCAAACACACACTCTAGTCCTTAAAAGGACTGTTAGGTCTTTCAATAAAGTTTTTGGAGTGAAATCAGTAAATTTAGAGCAAAACACTATCTGTCCCTGCCTACTGTCTGCTCTCCCTGACGCTGAATGAGACGAGTGCCGGACCTCAGCTCCTATATGAAATGGTATCACGTGTTCCAGCCAGCCAATCAGTGTAAGGCTTACAGCTAACATTGCTATGGCCTTACACTTACTTACCTGGACCTTGATTGGCTGGTTAAAAGGCGCCAAACGTGCGGGGAGGAGAATCGAGCAATGAGACGAATACACGTGGTACTCGGCCGAGTAAAGCCGAGCGCCGAGCATAGCGATGCTCGAGCCTAACCAATACTCGGCCGAGCATGCTCGCTCATCACCAGTGAATAACTCAAGTCCACCAGAATGGACTGTCACAGAACCTTTTTTAGGGGAATCCCTAAGAAACCTACCCCTCCTTAGACATTCATATGAGTGACCTAATATAAAACTTAGCAGATAACCAGACATACTGTATCTTTTTGGCATATCCCTATAGTGGTGGAGTCCATGATCTGGATCCCTCCCTTACGCTACAACAATCGAAAAATTTGAGCTATACTGTCTGGCTTTAAGCTTGGAGATGGCCATAGAATTTAAAGGGGTTTTACCATCACGATATGCCCCCATTGTATGTGATGGGAATAACCCTTTAAGGAGACTGTAATATTGCTAATTCTGGCTATACCTTCAAAACAATGGTCACCAACTTATGACTTCAGTGCCAAAGGCTGGAAAACATTTCTCTTGGAAATGGCAGAAGAGACAAATCTTTAAGGGATCACTAACTTCTATAATCTATATCTTCAGTTTCTACATACAAGCTAATGGATACTCACAGTTCTATAGTCAGCATTGCAGTGAATACACATGAGGGGTTCGGCTGCTCTTCTCTGGGGTTTCTGCAGGGTTGACATATTTATAGTTGTAGTATGAAGCTCCCAGTAGAGTATGATGTCGTAGGATTGAAGGATTTAGCGAGATTAATATATAATTATAACACCAGAGACATAGAAAGCTATTTTAATATCATAGTTTTTAGTCTAAATGAGTCTCTGAAGAATGATCTCAAAGTTCCTTCACAACCTTGGTTCGGCTTGGCTCAAAGGTGTATTTTTTAATGTGAATATTATACAGTAGTGGAGGCCTAAATTTTCTAGTGGCCCAGATAGCATAGCCTATGGGGCAGCCGAGATAGGAATGGATAGCGGGGCTTGGACTGAGGCTTGATTGGGGTAGTCCTAAGGGCAGTACGGTGAACCATGTATTTGATGGGAAGGGTGGTAAAGTGGGTTTCAGAGAACAGAGTCTGTATACTTTCCAACATTCAAGTTGCCATATTTTGACAATTTATTTCCAACCAAGGAACTCCCAACCTGCCCACTTTGGGTGAGTTTTGCATACTGTATATCTAGCCCATTCTACTGTTTGGCTCACAGGATTGCCCTGAAAAACCAGGACTATTGGCAAGTGTGACCCCGGAGAATTGACACCATCTGACCACTAGAAGAAATCCTGAGATAGGCTTTAGTGCTGGTTTTTCCAGTAGTGGAAAGAAAGTTACCGGGCTGCATCTTGGTGGCATATGATTTTGTATGACAGAGACCTTTATCATCAAGGTATGGTATTTGAAAGGCTCCTGAGAAGAGACCATAGACCAGCAAAAGATTCTCCATGTAGCAATCAAGAAACAGTAATACTTATGTGCAGTGGCGTACATAGAGAAGTAAGGGCCCCATAGCAAGGATCAAACCAGGCCCATCACACAGGACTGAAGAGTTTCTGCCTAAACCTTTTTCAATTACCCTTGGGCCATTTTCTCCACTGCCTCATTTGCTAAAAGTTGTTTCTTTAGAGGGAAGAGTCCTGACTGGACTTTAGCCCCCAGTAGAGGAGGAGATAATCCGATCTGGGCCCCCTCTTACCCTGGGCCCCATAGCAGTCGCATGGTCTGCCGCTATGGTAGTTACACCCCTGCTTCTGTGAACTGTAACCACTAAGAATTTTTGCCTCCATGTGGTGTTGCCATGCGAACCAGCGGGTGTGAACCCACTGTGCCACGTGTCCTACCTCCTCTAAGGGCATTGTCTAAGTGAACCCCTCGATCTTCACAGTACCCCTGATTGTGGGGATAGACTTTCCCGAGGGGAACACCGGGTCGCTACCTCTTGAGGAGTATAGGCACATGAGGCAGCTGGTCGAGGCAGACCAGGAGGTACCTGAGAGAGGTACCAGAGGTACAGGCATTGTCAGCAGGCTGAGTTGTTACCAGGAGCAACGGTGCAGGACCGAAGGATGAGGCAGAGGCGAAGTCAGACAGGCAATAGGTCAGGGCAGGTGGAACAGGTACAGTTCAGGCAATTCGGGTCGGCAACAGGAGAATCAAGGCAAGCAGGCAGGGATCAAATAGGTAGCAGAGCCAAGGAACATAAGCACGAGCACAAGCGGATATCAAGAACCTTAGCAGGACACAAAGACCTTGAGGCTAAATACACAAGATCAGAATTGCGTGCGGATTTTCCCTGCGGATTTGCATGCAGAAAATCTGCACCGTAGGTCATGTGCATTGTATTCTATGAGAATTTGAAATTCTCAATGCACACAAGGCAGATTTTGACCCGCGGTGTGGATTTTAAATTCCGCAGCATGTCAATTTATTTTATTTTTCCTGACTGGATTTTCTCCATTCAATTAGTAGAATCCGCACTCGGAAAATCCGCAACAAATCCACATGCAAATCTGACTCTGATTGACTGCACGGATTTGCAAACACCTGCAAATTTCAGTGCTGATTCTCTGTACATGAATCCTGAACGTGTGCATGTACCCTGACACTGAGGCATCTGAGAAGAGGGCTGAGCCACTTATTTAAGAGTGCTACGATTGGTTGGCGAGGTCACATGATCCAACCAATAAAACACAGAAAGTAACGCGCGCCGGCCCTTAAGGAAATGCTGCAGGAAACAAGCAGCTGGGCTGAACTGGGCTGAAATGAAACACTGGCATCAGATCACTGCTGAACACGGTGCCCTGGACCGCGGCGGTAAGCAGCCGTTGTTACAGTACCCCTGCCACCCATTACCCCCCCTCTTCTTGAGTCCACGACGATACAGAAACCTTTTTATCAAGTTCAGAGCGTAAATGTTATTTTCCAGTTCCCAAGACCTCTCCTCAGGACCAAAGCCCTTCCAGTCCTCAGGGTAGTAGGTCACGCTTCTTTATGTCCAGAATGACCTCAAATATCTCGTCAGAATCTTAAGATACCGAGTTGGAGTAGAAGGAGCCATCGAGAAGTGATTAGGAACTACTGGTTTTAGTAAGGACACATGGAAAACATTAGGAATATGCAGAGAGAGAGGCAGACGTAACTTATGTGTCACGTTGTTGATCCTTCTCAATACTTCAAAGGGTCCAAGGAACCTAGGAGCAAACTTGAAACTTTGAACCCTTAAGAGGATGTTTTTAGAGGAGAGCCATATCTCCAGACGAGAACTAAGGTGGTTTTCTTCTTCTCTTGTCTGCATTCATTTTCATTCTAGTCACCACTTTGTTGATGCAGTCCTTGGTGTCACGCCAAATCTTTAAAAATCACTAAAAGAGGAATCTGCAGCTGGTACCCCAGAAGATGTAGGAACAGGGAGAGGAGTACGAGGGTGTTGTCCATAAATGACAAAGAATGGAGAGGATCCAGTAAAGTCACTAGAGTAGTTGTTATAGGAGTATTCAAGGTAGCAATTGTACCCAGTTGTCGTATTGGGCTGAAACATAATGCCGGAGATAGTTCTCTAATATTTGATTGACCCTCTCTACTTGTCCGTTGGTCAGAGAAGTCCAGCTCAATTTCGGGCAGCCGGCAAAGAGCTCTCCAGAGCTTAGAGGTAACTGGACTCCGCGATCAGAAACAATATGCCAAGAAAGCTCATGCAAGCATAATATGTGTCTCACGAACAGTTTAGCAAGTTCAGCAGCCGAAGGCAGTCCAGCCAAAGCAACGAAGTGCACAATCTTGGAGAACCAGTCCACGACCACCCAGATAGCTGTATATCCGACAGAAGAGGGCAGATCTGTAACAAAGTCCATGGAAATGTATTGCCATGGGGCATCAGGAACAGGAAGAGGTAACAACAGCCTGGGTGGTTTGGTCCTGGAGACTTTATTCTGAGCACAGACGGTGCAGGCAGACACATAATCACGCACATCCTTAGACAGTGTGGGCCACCAGTAGTGCCGAGACAAGTTCTGTGATCTTGCGGATCCCTGGGTGACCAGCCAGTTTGGAGTTGTGCCCCCAAGCTAGAATACGTTTTCTCTTGGCAGATGGCACGAATGTCTTCCCGGGAGGGATGTCTTTTACCAGGACAGGAGCCACTGTGATCAAGCAAGCAATGTACTTGGGCTCCTCCTGCTGGTCAGCAAAGTCAAGTGGCCAAGACAGAGCATCGGCCTTGATGTTCTTCTCGGCCGGGCGAAAGTGAAGCTCAAAATCAAAACGGGAGAAGAAGAGTGCCCATCTGGCTTGGCGAGGGTTCAGACGCTGTGCCATCTGCAGATACAGTATGTAAGGTTCTTGTGGTCGGTGAAGATTATCACTGGATGCTGGGCCCCCTTCAATGGATAACGCCACTCCTCCAAGGCAAGTTTTATGGCCAGAAGCTCTCTGCCTTCCATACAGTAATTCCTCTCAGCAGGGGAGAGGATCTTGGAGTAGAATCCATATGTAAACATCTTGCCCTTGCAACCTTTCTGTAGTAAAGCAGCACCGGCTCTTATTGAGGAGGCGTCCACTTCTAAAAGGAATTGGCAGCAGACATCGGGATGACGCAGAACAGGTGCAGAAGCAAAGGACCTTTTTGATTGGTCGAAAGCGGCCTCCGCTTCAGAGATCCGGACTCTGGCACTCACCCCTTTCTTAGTAAGAGCGGAGATCAGAGATGTTAGAGATGAAAAATTTGGTATGAACGGACGATAGAAATTAGCAAATCCAAGGAAGCGCTGTATAGCACGAAGATGCTGTGGGCGGGGCCAGTCCGTTACTGTATTCAATTTTTCAGGATCCATCTGCAACCCGGCATCCGAGATTATGTATCCGAGGAACTGTATGGTAGATTTTTCAAAAATGCATTTCTCGAGTTTAGCAAAAAGTTGACTCTCTCTCAACTGCTGAAAAACCAAACATACATGGTTCTGGTGAGTGGTCAAATCTGAAGAATAGATCAGTATATCGTCGAGGTACACTATCACGCAGACATAGAGCAGGTCCCGGAAGATATCGTTTACCAACTCCTGGAATACTGCGGGAGCATTGCACAGACCGAAGAGCTTGATGAGATACTCGTAGTGTCCATCACGAGTGTTGAAAGCAGTCTTCCACTCATCGCCCTTTCGAATGCGGATAAGGTTGTATGCGCCACGCAGGTCGAATTTTGTGAAGACCTTTGCTCCCCAGATCCTGTCAAAGAGTTTGGAGATTAGCGGAACAGGGTATTGATTCTTGACTGTGACCTTATTCAGACCTTGATAGTCGATACAGGGCCGTAAGGATCCATCTTTTTTTCTGCACAAACAAGAACCCAACACCTGCTGGTGAAGTAGATTTACGGATAAACCCTCTCTCGAGATTCTCCTTGATGTAATCATGCATCGCTTGGGTCTCAGGAATTGTGAGTGGGTAGACCAGGGATGCCCAACCTGTGGCCCTCCAGCTGTTGTAAAACTACAACTCCCACAATGCCCTGCTGTAGACCGATAGATGTAGGCTATCCAGGAATGCTGGGAGTTGTAGTTTTGCAACAGCTGGAGGGCCGCAGCTTGGGCATCCCTGGGGTAGACTCAACCACAAGGAGGAGTGGCATCAGGCAGAAGGTCAATCAGACAATCATAAAGAGGAGGAGGAGGCAGGGTCTCGGCCTTTTTCTTACTGAAGACATCCACAAAACTTGCATACTGATGCGGAAGTCCAGGCAGGTCTACAGGTACAGTAGGCGAGGAAGCAGGTCAGACCTGTGATAAGCAAGTGGACTGGCAGTCCAGAACTAGAGTGTGCTGACGCAGCCAGGGAAGACCAAGGATAACCGGATTCAAGGACGCTGGCAGCACATAAAAGGAGATCATCTCAGGATACAGAACCACTATTTGCAACTTAAGAGGCATAGTAACAGAAAGCAAAGGTTCGGGAAGTGGCAGTCCATTTACGGAAGCCACTCACAGAGGCCTTTCTAGACGGATGGTAGGAAGCCGGTACTGATGGACCAGAGCTTGCTGAATAAAGTTACTGGCTGACCCAGAGTCCAAGAATGTGTAACGCCCCCGAGTGGCATTAACACGCCCACTCCCTGCTTCTGTTTAGGCATGTCAATAATAATGTCATTCTAATACATTTATTCCAGGTCCTCCACATTGTACATTTCCTGTTATTCATTTCCTTTTGTTCATATAATGTGCTTAGTTTACCAGCAGGTGGCAGCAACCCTTGGCAGTGCTATACTAGCAGACAGTGGAACTCGATTCAAGTCTCTATGCCTCCCCAGTGAGGGCAGGACGTGAGATAGAGGAGAGTGTGTGGGTGAGCCTTGCCTAAGAAACTAGCCAGGAAGAAGTTTCCTAGGAGAACAGATAAATGAGACAGACAAAGAGAAAAATTGCAACTGACTTGAGAAAGCTAATTCAAGGAAGATACAGCAGAGAGGAGTTTGTTGCAGAGAAAGTGTTTGCCTGCCATAGGTACACTAAAGCCTGCTGCAAACCAATACAACACTCTGTAAACTGTTGTAAAGACTAGTGTTGATCACGAATTTTCGAATTGCGAATTTTAATAGCGAATATCGGCACTTCGAGAATTCGCGAATATTTAGAATATCGCAAAATATATTCGCAATTGCGAATATTCGTTTTTATGCGAATTTTTTATATGCTAATTTTCGCAAGCAAGAAAATAATGTCATTATTTTCTGATTGCGAAAATTCGCATAAACTGGTATTTAAAAGGTATATTAAATGCCAGTTTATGCAAATTTTTATGTAAATGTATGCAAATTTTTTATGCGAATTTTCGCAATCAGAAAATAATGACTGGTGATTCAGATTTTGCAAATTTTCGAATATATGGCGAATATTCGCCCAAATTTTCGCTAAATATCGCGAATTCGAATATTGCCCTTGCCGCTCATCACTAGTAAAGACAAGTTTATTCAAGTAAAGTTGCAGTTGCATCTTCTAACAAAGTCTGGACTCAATTCATATCATTATCATCCAAGTTTAACTACGTTACCCTTTGTTCTGCTTCGGACGGCCACGTCTGGGATCCCAATAGATGCACGTGTCACGATGCTCTTACCTAGAATATCTAACATCTGCAGGGAAACTGTAGGCCGCACTGCACCGCTCTGGCATTCCTGCCCCTGGATATCACCACTACTCAAAGGGGACACCACATCCTCGTTGCTGAAAGGCAACCGGTGTACGTTAAACTATATCACAGAGGGACATATCATTGTGAATACCTCTTTGAGGGCAACCCCAGACGTAGGATGGGCGATACAATTGGCGCCATTCAACCGGCTGGACATCGCAATTGGCGCCACGAACAGGATTCTGATAACGCAAAACTGTGTGCCACCCCATTGTAAAGCCTACAAGATTTACAAAAAAAAACTTCAAAAGTGACTTTATTGAATTTTGCGGCAGGCGCAAAACTGTGCGTGTCGGCTTCCGAAGGGTTAATCCGCCATCTTTAATGGTGACAGCGCAGCTTCTCCTACCAGTCCAGAAGCGGGAAAGACAATAAAAGTCCCCTCCACCGCGCGAAAATCCAGCTCCGGCTACAGGGATCAATCGCACGGCAAAGAGAAGGGAAGTGGCAGCTCCATTCCCAAAGCCCCTCCGTCGCCTTTACCCTGGGTTCACACCTGAGCGTTTTACAGCGCGTTCAAACGCGCTGTAAAACGCTCAACAGATTAAAACCAATGCATCCCTATGGGAGTGGTTCACACTTGAGCGTTTTACAGCGCGTTTGAACGCGCTGTAAAACGCCCAACGCATAAACAAGTACTTGAGCTTCTTTTGGGGCGTTTGACGCGCGTTTTGTGATTGACACCACAGTAGTCAATCACAAGAACGCGCGTATGAACGCGCGTTTCCTATTTGCAAAAACGCGCAAAAAAACGCGCGTCAAAAACGCGCATAAAAACGCGCGTTTTTGGAACGCTCAGGTCTGAACCCAGGGTTAGTTCACGCCAGTGTCAGGGAGGACAAAGGAAATCGACGGCGATCTTAGAGGAAGTGAAGCGGCGGCCATCTTGGAAAAGGGCAAACGCAGCTCTCTCTCTTTACCGGATCTCGAGAAACCACAATCGGAAATCTGAGTGAGTATTACTGACGAAAATAACTTTATTAAAGATTGTTTGGAACTTTTATCTGCCTGCCAGAGCATTACACTACCCGAAATTGCGGAGTCGCAACGAATCTTAAAGGAGCCACGCACCGTTGCCCCTAGCAACGCGCGCAAAAACTGCAATCTAGCCTACATTTACCCCTCTAGTCTGGTATGAAATGCCCAAAAGTCATGTCTGACAGTGAAGAAGATAACAATCAGTTGGACTGCAGCAATCCACATGTGGCAGCTGCAGCCGCATGCATCATGCCTCTATTACATTAACCACCTGAGGACCGCCTAACGCACGGATGCGTCCGGCGGGCGGTCCTCTTATTCTGGCTCGACACATCGGCGCGTCATCTCGCGAGACGCTTTCACAGTGGCGCGCGTCTCGCCGGTCATACTGCAGCCTGCCAGCGATGATTAATCGCTGGCAGGCTGTAGATGCAAAATAAATCGCATCAAAGATGTATATCAGACGCTGTTTTGTTAACAGCCTCTGGTATACCTGCTACCTGTTCCTCTGGTCCCATTTGCTGGGATCGACCACCAGAGGACCAGGTAGCTATGTAAAGTTGCACCAAGCACCCCCCCCTGTCACTTATTAACCCCTTGAACACCCCATATAGCCTCCCTGATTACCCCCCTGTCACTGATCACCCCCCTGTAAGGCTCCATTCACATGTCCATATGTGTTTTGCGGATCCACGGATCCGCGGATCCGCAAAACACGGACACCGGCAATGTGCTTTCCGCATTTTGCATATCCGCACATTGCCAGAACTATATAGAAAATGCCTTTTCTTGTCCGCAATTGCGGACAAGACTAGGACATGTTCTATATTTTTGCGGAACGGAAGTGCAAACCCGGAAGTGCGGATCCGCAATTCCGGATCCAAACGGGACAAAGTCTGTCCCCATAGAAATGAATGGGTCCGCAATTCCGTTCCGCAAACAGAATTTCGGACGTGTGAATGGGGCATAAGGGTCCCTTATCACCGCCAGTTAGTTAGCTACTTGTTAGGTAGTTAGCGCCCAGCCCACCGCACCGCAGTCACTGATTTTGGCAGAGATTTTTTCATCCACATTGATTGATGTGAATGAAAAAATCTGTGCCGCTCATTTTATTTTTTTCAGCCCAGAGGCTGAACGGAAAAATTTCATTACCCGTATGCTCAATATACGGAGAATCGCAGAAACTCCAAATGCTGGCCATACGTGTAATGATTGCGGAGACCCTCAAATGCCAGGGCAGTGCAAACACCTCACATGTGACCCCATTTTAGAAAGAAGACACCCCAAGGTATTCCGTGAGGGGTATGGTGAGTTCATGCAAAATTTAATTTTTTGTCACAAGTTAGTGGAATATGAGACTTTGTGAAAAAAAAATATATATCAATTTCCGCTAACTTGTACCAAAAATTTTTTTTTTTCTGTGAACTCGCCATACCCCTCACAGAATACCTTGGGGTGTCTTCTTTCCAAAATAGGGTCACTTGTGGGGTATTTATACTGCCCTGGCATTTTAGGGGTCCTAAAGCGTGAGAATCCAAATGCGTAAAAATGCCCTGTGAAAAAAGTTGTCATTTACAGATATATTTCTCACACAAAGTATGGGTATATATAAAAATACACCCCAAAACTTATTGCCCTACTTCTCCTAAATACGGCGATACCACATGAGTGACACTTTTTTGCAGCCAAGATGCGCAAAGGGGCCCTAATTCCAATGAGTACCTTTTAGGATTTCACAGGGCATTTTTTGCATTTGGATTCTCACGCTTTAGGGCCCCTAAAATGCCAGGGCAGTATAAATACCCCACAAGTGACCCCATTTTGGAAAGAAGACACCCCAAGGTATTCAGTGAGGGGCATGTCGAGTTCACAGAAATTTTTTATTTTTTGGCACAAGTTAGCGGAAATTGATATTTTTTTTGTTTTTCTTTTGTTTTTTTGCAAAGTCTTATATTCCATTAACTTGTGACAAAAAATAAAATTTTACATGAACTCACCATGCCCATCACAGAATACCTTGGGGTGTCTTCTTTCTAAAATGGGGTCACATGTGGGGTATTTATGCTGTCCTGGCATTTTAGGGGCCCCTAAAGCGTGAGAAGAAGTCTGGAATCTAAATGCTTAAAAATGCCCTGTGAAATCCTAAAGGTACTTATTGGAATTTGGGCCACTTTGCGCACCCATGCTGCAAAAAAGTGTCACACATGTGGTAGCGCCGTACTCAGGAGAAGTAGGGCAATGTGTAGGGCAATACCATATGAGTGACACTTTTTTGCAGCCTGGGTGCGCAAAGGGGCCCTAAAACCAATGAGTACCTTTAGGCTTTACAGGGTTGCTCACAATTTAGCCACGCCCAAAATGCCAGAACAGTAAACATACCCCACAAATGACCCCATTTCGGAAAGTAGACACCCCAAGGTATTCACTGAGGGGCATATTGAGTCCGTGGGAGATTATTTTTTTTTTTGCCAGAAGTTAGCAGAAATGGAAACTTTATTATTATTTTTTTTTCCACAGAAAGTGTCATTTTCCGCTAACTTGTGAAAAAAAATGAAATAATACATGAACTCACCATGCCCCTCCGCAAATACTTTGGGGTGTCTTCTTTCTAAAATGGTGTCATTTGGGGGGTATTTATACTCTCCTGACATTCTAGCACCTGAAGAAACATGACAGGTGCTCAGAAAGTCAGAGCTGCTTCAAAATGCCGAAATTACTTTTTTGCACCATAGTTTGTAAACGCTATAACTTTTACCCAAACCAATAAATATACACTTATTGGATTTTTTTTATCAAAGACATGTAGAACAATAAAGTTAGCAAAAAGTTTATATAGAAATGTAGTTTTTTTAAAAAAAAATTTACAACAGAAAGTGAAAAATGTCATTTTTTTACAAACATTTCGGTCATTTTTGATTAATAGCAAAAAACTTAAAAATGTCAGCAGCAATGAAATACCACCAAATGAAAGCTCTATTAGTGAAAAAAAAAGGAGGTAAAATTCATTTGGGTGGTAAGTTGTATGACGGAGCAATAAACGGTGAAAGTAGTGTAGTGCAGAATTGTGTGTGTGTGTGTATAGGGTATCCTCTGTGTAGCCTGCAGCCTTCCAGCTGTTGCATAACTACAACTCCCAGCATACATGGACAACCTACACCTATTAGAGCATGCTGGGAGTTGTAGTTTTGCAACAGCTAGAGCGCTGCAGGTTGAGCTTTCCTGCCAAAGACTATGGGAGACTACCGGCAGGGTTTCTGCATGACAAAAACTGTTCTACTGGTGAAGGGCAGAATCCATCAATGCTGGAACTGGTGAACTCTGGCAGGATGTTCTCTACCAGATGCCGATCACCAGAGATGTAAACGAAGACCAATACGGTATCAAAGTGCAGCGATCAGGTGACGTTATTTTGTCCGGGTTCAGAGCTGAACCCGGACATATCCCCTTCTGCCCCCACTCAGACCCTCTGACATGAGCATCGGAGCTGTTTATGTTCCAATGCTCATGTCAGAGGGTCTGAGTGGGCGAAGAAGGGTATACGTACGGGTTCAGCTGTGAACCAGGACAGCGCCTTTAACAGTCAGTCGTAACTAGTATTGAGCAAACTTGTGTTTTCAAGTTCGCTGTACAAGGTTTGTGTTCTGATTATCTAAGAATAGTGTTAAGCGCGAATATTCGAATAGCGAATATTAACCACAAATATCGCAACTTCGATAATTTGCAAATATTACAAATATAGTGCTATTTATTCGTTATCTCGAATATTCGTCATTTTTTCCCATCTGAACACATGATTCCTCCCTGCTTCTTGCTTGTGGGCCAATGAGTCATTGGCCCACAAGCAACTTCAACAGGGAGGAATCATGAATTCAGATGGAGAAAAAAAGGCGACTATTCTAAAAACCGAATATATAGCACTATATCTGAAATAGTGCTATATATCGGCTTTTAGAATATTTGCGAATGTAACAAATATGCTACGAATATGGCCCCTGCCGCTCATTACTATCTAAGAATCCCGTTAAGGATTCCACTTCCGCAGAAGCCCATAAGAGGCATTCTGTATTATATTCCGTCATAATAGAAGTCTATGGCCAGCATGCAATGCGGAATGCCTCTTATGGATTCCACTTCCACGGAAGCCTATAACGGGATTCTCAGATAATCCGAACCTTGTACGCCAAACTTGAAAACACGAGTTAGCTCAATACTAGTCATAACACATTAAGTAAATGTAAAAACTCATCAAGTGTGTGTTAACTCTGCTATATATGTGTGTGTATGTATGTATGTATATATATACACATACACATGAAATACATCTACAGTATGACTGAGTAAATGTGTGTAGCATCCCCAAGTCAGGGCAATGTGTGGAACTAACCTGGGGAATGCCAGTGATGGAGAGGCCGGCACGCTGCTCCTCTGGGGCACTCTCTGGGTTCTTGAGGGACACAGCCAGGTGGAAGGTGAGGTGCCCTTGGTGTTATAGTTTAACGTGCCTATGGCTAAGTCCCTGATATGTCGTGACGCCAGTGCCAGTAAACGGTGGCACACCGTATTTACAGTAGGAATAACAGAGGTGCAGACTGGTAACTTGAAAACAGAATTCAAACTTTACTGAAGACAGTGATGATACAGTAAGCAGTCTTTCCAACAGTTCCTTTTTGCAGACAATCAAAATTGCAGTGGTCTTACATCCAGCAAGGTTAAACAGAGGGTGATAATACAGGACTTGGAATTGCAGGTGAACCTTACTTTCTTCCTGACTCGTCCTGACTGGAATTGATGCTTCAAGGCCCCAATGCCCTACTTCTGGCTTATATCCTTGAATCTCCAGTTTATAAAGTACCTCCTCTTGACGTTTAGTACCTCTTGCTCTAGGGATTGCCTCCAGGTTGACTTCTGCTGAACTGGCCTCAGGCCTGAGACATGTGGCCTTCACAGACTCCAGGGTCTGCACTTGTCTAAGGCACACTCTAGACTCTCTGTCCTTCCCCTGACTGGGCCTTATATAGACTAGGGCAACCTAGCTCCCTCTAGTGACTAGAGCTGGAATTACATCCCTAGCCGGCCTGCACATAGCACATTTCACAGTAACAGGAGAATTAAATACATTGATTTACATTGCATGGTACAAATAGCACCTTTACCAGCCTCCTCCTAAATAAGAGGAGCGACAGCAGCCAAGTGACCCTTCCGTAGTGACGGGCAGTACAACTCCCGTACACTACATACCCCGCTGCTTTAAGCTGAGTACGCCCTCGTACTCTACCAGGGTACCGTCCTACTGGAATTTCCACCTGAAAGAGACAAAAGAAAAACATGCAAGAATACATACATATCAGTACTCAATTCTATCTGCATCGACAATTGTCATCAGGTCCAGCTGACTGACGGAGAAGTGCGGTGACAAGGGCGTCGCTCTCTTTCTTCAGGATAAAGAGTGGAACTGGGGCGCTGACCTGGCACAGCGGATGTTAGGGAATACCAGGATAGTCCATGACAATGAGTGAGTCCATAAAGCATATCACAGAGACTCGCACACAGGGGGTCCATCTCTGGGCACATAGACTTAGATAAAATATGTTTTAGCAATAAATACGGTCAGCAGCACATACATAAAATCACAATACAGGACTCTGACAATACCAGGGTAACATCTTCCTGGCAAGTCCTGCGTATATTTAAAGTGCTGACATAAAAGAACCCTTTTCAACCTGAAATGGGGGTTAAAAGGGGATAAGGTGCAAATAAAAGCACAACCTGGAATTATTAAAGTACTTGACGCCACAATGTTAGCAGCAGGCAGGATGTCCCGGAACAGAAAGAGGCAGGCTGGGAGCAGTGGTTCCACAGTGGCAACTTATTTGTCAAACATGCCACCGGCCGTGGGGAACTGGCAGCAAGCTCTACCAGCCTGGCAAACTTAAAGGAACAGTTCCTGCAACATGTATGATGTCCCTGTGAGGATGAGCAAAAATGGCCTAGCAGGCCTGCTCACAGGTAGGTGTCAAATGAGCCCTGTTCGTCGGAGGTAGTGCAGCCCTGTGCTGCAGGTAGTCTGGGCCATGCACCAGGGCCACTTGGAGGGGTGCCCACCAAAGGGAATGGGCTGGAAACATCACCGGTATTGGGCCTACCCACCTCATTGGCCCGCTGGGTTGCGGACACACAGGAGCTGCTGGTCTCGGGACACGGGCCGGCGCTGGGGTAGACACTTCCTCTGGCCGGGACATAACGCTCCCGTCACGGCGGACTCGGCTCCTGGCATAAGTCAATTTATCCGCTGTTACACGGACCTTGGGTGGCTCAGCGTTAGCGGTAGGACCTTGGACTACGGGTTCGGGTGGTACAGGGGTCACAGGTAACTCACCACCGCTGGACTGCTGCGCTGTTTTCTTAGAATCTGCCACTTGCCGCAGGCCATCCAGGTAAGCCTGTAAGGAAGCGATCCGCTCCTCCAGGGCGGAGATCTCACTGCTGGATTCCGGCACACTTGCAGCAGGCTCAGAT
Organism: Bufotes viridis; assembly: GCA_033119425.1. Classification (NCBI taxonomy): domain Eukaryota; kingdom Metazoa; phylum Chordata; class Amphibia; order Anura; family Bufonidae; genus Bufotes; species Bufotes viridis. The sequence goes on from CM065591.1 coordinate 499,386,636, forward strand.
GAGGTTCTATCCTGGCGGTTCTTCCGCAGGTCATCCATGGCTTCACTGAACTGGGCCATGTCGCTGGGAGTATACGCTGGGGGCGCAGGGCGCTCCTTAGTTGCTCCTGAGGTCGCCTCCATTGCACCAACTACGGTTCCGGATCCCTCCGATTCAGGTAGGAAACCCCGTAGCAGGGTGAGCCACTGTTCCAGCAGGCTCCACCCCGTCGATTCTTGCACGCCCCCTAGGTATTCCAGTAGAGGGTAGGCGGTGTCCATATTATAATCCTCAAGGGAAGGCGTTACCTCCAGGTCGTCTCCTCCTCCTTCTTGGAGGGTTTTGGCGCCAAATTTTCGCGCCACTGAGGACAGTGATGGCGCAAGAAGAAGTCCAATGGCGCCGGCGGCCATCTTGGACGCCATGATGCATCAATTCAATGACAGCAAGCAGCGGTAGTAAAACAGCATAAAAGTCCACAAAAATGCACTTTGAAGTGGCGATTTTCTTCCTCTTGATAGCGCAACACTGCACAGCGCTTTCTGGAGGTTTTGGGACACTTTTCTGTACGTTTTAGGTCCGCAAAGTTCACTTCAAATAAACAGGCGTTTTGTCACTTGGCAAACTGGTTAAGGCACAAAGTTCACGTTTTTGATCACAGTCCATAAAACGTGCGTATCCTGTTCGTGACGCCAAAATGTAGCATCCCCAAGTCAGGGCAATGTGTGGAACTAACCTGGGGAATGCCAGTGATGGAGAGGCCGGCACGCTGCTCCTCTGGGGCACTCTCTGGGTTCTTGAGGGACACAGCCAGGTGGAAGGTGAGGTGCCCTTGGTGTTATAGTTTAACGTGCCTATGGCTAAGTCCCTGATATGTCGTGACGCCAGTGCCAGTAAACGGTGGCACACCGTATTTACAGTAGGAATAACAGAGGTGCAGACTGGTAACTTGAAAACAGAATTCAAACTTTACTGAAGACAGTGATGATACAGTAAGCAGTCTTTCCAACAGTTCCTTTTGCAGACAATCAAAATTGCAGTGGTCTTACATCCAGCAAGGTTAAACAGAGGGTGATAATACAGGACTTGGAATTGCAGGTGAACCTTACTTTCTTCCTGACTCGTCCTGACTGGAATTGATGCTTCAAGGCCCCAATGCCCTACTTCTGGCTTATATCCTTGAATCTCCAGTTTATAAAGTACCTCCTCTTGACGTTTAGTACCTCTTGCTCTAGGGATTGCCTCCAGGTTGACTTCTGCTGAACTGGCCTAGGCCTGAGACATGTGGCCTTCACAGACTCCAGGGTCTGCACTTGTCTAAGGCACACTCTAGACTCTCTGTCCTTCCCCTGACTGGGCCTTATATAGACTAGGGCAACCTAGCTCCCTCTAGTGACTAGAGCTGGAATTACATCCCTAGCCGGCCTGCACATAGCACATTTCACAGTAACAGGAGAATTAAATACATTGATTTACATTGCATGGTACAAATAGCACCTTTACCAGCCTCCTCCTAAATAAGAGGAGCGACAGCAGCCAAGTGACCCTTCCGTAGTGACGGGCAGTACAACTCCCGTACACTACATGTGTGTGTGTATATATATAGAAATGATGGGAGGCCATCTTCTCCTCAGCAGGCCGTGCAGCAGACTCTCTTCCCCCCCCTTTCTCTATCCCGACTGCTGCACATGGATTGCATAACAGCAGAGGAGGAGCAGTTATGCAGAGGAGGAGCAGAGTGGGGGGGGAGCACTGGGGAGACTTCTGATGGCAGCAGCATATCCTGCTGTAGCTGCTGAAAAACGGACCTTTCCTCATCAGTGCAGCTCTGTGGACATGTTGCAGACTGCTGACTGATGGTAGGATCGGGCCCTTGCTGGGGGGGTGGGGTGAGGAGAAGCAGTGAAGGGAACTGGAAGGCGAGCCAGAGGCCCTAGCAAGGACTCTAGGCAGGAGCTGTTACACTAATTGTAAAAGGGGGCTGGGCCTTTCCTCCACAGCCGGGCCCCCTTCCCCTATGGGCCCAATAGCAGCTGCGTGGTCTGCCTAAATTAGAGGTACGCCACTGTAAGTGGGGGTGTTGAGAAGATATGAGGAGGAGGATGGAAAAGTAGGAAACTAAAATGTCTATTTGTCAAACTCTGCAGAGACAAGATGCAGCTGAAAGAAGTCATCATGGCGGTCTGGTCTGAATAGAAAAGATGAGGAAAGAGAACATCTACATCAGAGGAGACATCACTGGATGTTAGAGGTATGTGGGGCTGCATTACCCTGTATGTTCTGTAGCGCTGTATGTAATGTTTTCCAACTATGTCTTTAAAGGGGTTATCCAACCCCTATAATGCCCCCCCCCCAATGCCCGTGCCCCTCATATAGATTATACTTACTCCGTTCCCCGGCACCTGATGCAATGGCAGGCTGCAGCTGCTATCCTCACACAACATCACTGGATGTTTTGATCCACGTGACGGGAGATGCAGTGGCCGCCGTACGTGGATCAGGAGCGACGCGGATGTCAGGGAGCGCGGTAAGTATAATGCATTTGAGGGGCCAGGGCATTGGGGGTCATGTTTTAGATGTTGGACAGCCCCTTTAACAGTAGGGTTTGAAGGAAGGGGTTAGGTTGAGAATTTGGAATGCCGTTTCCATTTTTGCCTCAGGCAGCAAAAAGGCTAGGTGCACCCCTGCCCCTGCCACAAAGCACTGAGGGAAGGGAGGCCCCAAGCTGAACTGCACCAGGGCCCTTGAGCATTTAGCTACGCCCCTGGTGCTATATATTTTTTTTTTTAGAATATTCGTCATTTTTTCTAATTTAATGTGAACAGTCATTGGCCCAAAAGCAACTTAAGCAGGGAAGAATCATGACTTCAGATGGAAAAAAATAACGAATATTCTAAAAAACGAATATATAGCACTATATTCTAGTGCTATATTTGTGTGTGTTAGAATATTCGCAATACGCGAATATTACATTGCCGATTTTTCGCATAAGATAAAAAAATATATATAATGAAGAATATTCTAATTCACTACAGATTACAATATTGCAGCCTTCTCACATTGGCCTACAGGCAAGAAGCAGGTAGGTATACTAGGTAATGGGTTCAGATGGAAAAAAATATTCGCGAATTTTAGAAGTGCCGATATTCGCGATAAAAATTTGAATATTCGCGCTCAACACTACTGTTAGCCAGACAGTTAGCATCTTTGTTTTTTTACTCTAATGGACTACCTCTGAGGACTCAAATGTACTAATGGACCTATGCTTTTCCTTGTGTTGGCTAGAAAGCCTAGGTATTATATTGTTATGTATTGTTGCTGCACAGGAAGGACCAAGTGGTAAAGTCACAAGCAATCTAGACTTCTTTCAAGGGTAACCCCACTGCCAATACGTGAGTTTAGAGGGAGTAGTCTACCCTCAATGGGGTAACATAGTATATAAGACCGAAAAAACACATTTGTCCATCGAGTTCGGCCTGTTTCGTACAAGTTGACCCAGAGGAAGGCAAAAAAAAAACCTGTGAGGCAGAAGCCAATTTTCCTCACTTAAGGGGAAAAAAATTTGTTCCCGACTCCAATCAGACATCAGAATAACTCCCTGGATCAACGACCCCTCTCTAGTAGCTGTAGCCTGTAATATTATTACACTCCAGAAATACATCCAGGCCCCTCCTGAATTCCTTTATTGTACTCACCATCACCACCTCCTCAGGCAGAGAGCTCCATAGTCTCATTGCTCTTACAGTGAAGAATCCTCTTCTATGTTTGTGTAGAAACCTTCTTTCCTCCAGACGCAGAGGATGTCCCCTTGTCACAGTCCTAGCGATAAATAGATGATGGGACAGATCTCTGTACTGACCCCTGATATATTTATACATAGTTATTAGATCTCCCCTCAGTCATCTTTTTTCTAAAGTGAATAACCCTAATTTTGATAATCTTTCAGGGTCCTGTAGATCCCCCATTCCAGTTATTTAGTTGCCCTCCTCTGAACTCTCTCCAGCTCTGCTATGTCTGTCTTGTTCACAGGAGCCCAGAACTGTACACAGTACTCCATGTGTGGTCTGACTAGTGATGTGTAAAGTGGTAGGACTATGTTCTCATCACCGGCATCTATGCCCCTTTTGATGCAACCCATTATCTTATTGGCCTTGGCAGCAGCTGCCTGACACTGGTTTTTGCATAGTGTTGGGAGAAAACCGGTATCCCGCCCTCCTAATTTGTTTCCTAAGGCCTTGCGCGCCACCTTAAGGGAATTTTGAAGCTACCTCTTTTATATATCAAGGTGACAAAGCGTAATTAAGACCGTGGTGCTGGAATGGAATACCGGATAAAGTCACCCTTCTATTTGCAGGCGTTCTCATTACATAGTGGTGGGATTACATAGTAAAGAGATCCCTATGCTTTCCTTGGTACTAGAGCTCAGTATCAGGGTCGTTTCTAGAGCCGGGCGAGGGGTGCCACCGCACTGGGCGCATCACATCAACAAGCAAAAGGGGGCGCTGATCAGCAGCAGGGCCAGGACGCAACATTGTGGAAGCGCTCATTAGTAAAGGAGGCTGAAGGAACAGTGAGTACAGTGCTCCCAGCACTATCTGTACTCACCGCTGGCCCTCTTCTCAATGGCTGCAGTATTTTCGGGGATAGAGCAAACTGTGCAGTGTGTGTGTGAGAGAGGAGGCGGGGTCTGTGAGAGCATGTCAGGCAAGGAGGCGGGGCCAGTGTGAGAAGAGGACAAGGCACTGATGGCTGCGTGGAGCGGCATGAGGGAGGGGGAGGAGCTTATCTGGGGAGGAGTCAGGCAGCTCTGACCTGTGAGGAACTTTCTTCACAGTGAGTACAAAACATATTGTAAATGTGCTGGAGCCTGTGCATGAGGGGTGGTCAGTGTATGAGGAGAGGGAGGTAGGGGGCTATACGTGAGGGACATTCAGTGTATGAGGAGAGGGGAGATGCTGGGGGGGTTCTCAGTACATGAGGGAGATGCTGGGGTGCTCCGTACATAAGGGAGATGCTGGGGTGGTGCTCAGTACACGAGGAGAGGTGCTGAGGGGGTGCTCAGTACATAAGAGGAGATGCTGGGGGGAGGAGGTGCTCATTACAAGAGGGGAGATGCTGGGGGGGTGCTCAGTACAAGAGGGGAGATGCTGGGGTGGTGCTCAGTACACGAGGGGAGGTACTGGGGGGGTGCTTAGTACATGAGGGAGATGCTGGGGGTGCTCAGTACAAGAGGGGAGGTGCTGGGGGGTTGCTCAGTACAAGAGGGGAGATGCTGGGGGTGCTCAGTACAAGAGGGGAGATGCTGGGGGGGTGCTCAGTACATGAGGGGAGATGCTGGGGGTGCTCCGTACACGAGGGAGATGCTGGGGTGCTCCGTACATAAGGGGAGATGCTGGGGGTGGTGCTCAGTACATGAGGGAGATGCTGGGGGTGCTCAGTACATAAGAGGAGATGCTGGGGGTTCTCAGTACATGAGGGAGATGCTGGGGTGCTCCGTACATAAGGGGAGATGCTGGGGGTGGTGCTCAGTACATAAGGGAGATGCTGGGGTGGTGCTCAGTACACGAGGAGAGGTGCTGAGGGGTGCTCAGTACATAAGAGGAGACGCTGGGGGGAGGAGGTGCTCAGTACATGAGGGGAGATGCTGGGGGGTGCTCAGTACACAAAGGGAGATGCTGGGGGTGCTCAGTACATGAGGGGAGATGCTGGGGGTGCTCAGTACATGAGGGAGATGCTGGGGGTGCTGGGTACACGAGGGGAGATGCTGGGGGTGCTCAGTACATAAGGGGGATGCTGGGGGAGGAGGTGCTCAGTACATGAGGGGAGATGCTGGGGGGTGCTCAGTACACAAAGGGAGATGCTGGGGGTGCTCAGTACATAAGGGGAGATGCTGGGGGGTGGTCAGTACATGAGGGGAGATGCTGGGGGGGTGCTGGGTACACGAGGGGAGATGCTGGGGGGTGCTCAGTACATAAGGGGGGATGCTGGGGGGAGGAGGTGCTCAGTAAGTGAGGGGAGATGCTGGGGGGGTGCTCAGTACACGAGGGGAGATGCTAGGGGGGTGCTTAGTACATAAGGGGAGATGCTGGGGGGGTGCTCAGTACACGATTGTGGAGGATGCTGTGGAGGATGGGGGTGTTCAGTTTGAGGGGATATGCTGTGGAGGATGGGGGCGTTCAGTGTATGAGGGGAGATGCTTTGGAGGATGGTGGTGCTCAGTGTATGAGGGGAGATGCTGTGGAGGATGGGGGTGCTTAGTATATGAGGGCAGATACTGAGGAGGATGGGGGTGCTCAGTGTATGAGGGGAGATGCTGTGGATGTTAGGGGTGCTCAGTGTATGAGGGGAGATGCTGTGGATAATGGAGGTGCTCAGTGTATGAGGGGAGATGCTGTAGAAGATGGGGGTGCTCAGTGTATGAGGGGAGATACTGTGGAGGATGGGGGTGCTGAGTGTATGAGGGGAGATGCTGTGGAGGATGGGGGTGCTCAGTGTATGAGGAGAGATACTGTGGATAATGGAGGTGCTCAGTGTATGAGGGTAGATGATGTGGATGATGGGGGTGCTCAGTGTATGAGGGGAGATACTGTGGAGGATGGGGGTGCCCAGTGTATGAGGGGAGATACTGTGGAGGATGGCGGTGCTCAGTGTATGAGGGGAGATACTGTGGAGGATGGCGGTGCTCAGTGTATGAGGGGAGATACTGTGGAGGATGGGGGTGCTCAGTGTATGAGGGGAGATACTGTGGAGGATGGCGGTGCTCAGTGTATGAGGGGAGATACTGTGGAGGATGGCGGTGCTCAGTGTACGAGGGGAGATACTGTGGATGATGGGGGTGTTCAGTATATGAGGGGAGGTGCTGTGGAGGATGGCGGTGCTCAGTGTATGAGGGGAGATACTGTGGAGGAAGGGTGTGTTCAGTATATGAGGGGAGGTGCTGTGGAGGATGGGGGTGCTCAGTGTATGAGGGGAGATACTGTGGAGGATGGGTGTGTTCAGTGTATGAGGGGAGATACTGTGGATAATGGAGGTGCTCAGTGTATAAGGGGAGATGCTGTGGAGGACGGGGGTGCTCAGTGTATGAGGGGAGATACTGTGGATAATGGAGGTGCTCAGTGTATGAGGGTAGATGCTGTGGATGATGGGGGTGCTCAGTGTATGAGGGGAGATACTGTGGAGGATGGGGGCTATCAGTGATGGAGGAGAGATGCTATGTAGGATGGGGGTGCTCAGTGTACGAGGGGAGATACTGTGGATGATGGGGGTGCTTAGTGTATGAGGGGAGATACTTTGGAGGATGGGTGTGCTCAGTGTATGAGGGGAGATGCTGTGGAGGATGGGGGTGCTCAGTGTATGAGGGGAGGTGCTGTGGAGGATGGTGGTGCTCAGTGTATGAGGGGAGATACGGTGGAGGATGGAAGTACTTAGCGTATGATAGGAGATACTGTGAAGGATGGGTGTGCTCAGTGTATGATGGGAGATGCTTTGGAGGATGGGGGTGCTCAGTGTATAAGGGGAGATGCTGTGGAGGATGGGGGTGATCAGTGTATGAGGGGAGATACTGTGGAGGATAGGGGTGCTCAGTGTATGAGGGGAGATGCTGTGGAAGATGGGGGTGCTCAGTGTATGAGGGGAGATACTATGCAGAGGAGGGGGTTCTCAGTGTATGAGGGGAGATGCTGTGGCAGATGGGGGTGCTCAGTGTATGAGGGGAGATGCTGTGGCAGATAGGGGTGATGAGTGTATGAGGGGAGATGCTGTGGAGGATGGTGGTGCTCAGTGTATGAGGGGAGATACGGTGGAGGATGGAAGTACTTAGCGTATGATGGGTGATGCTTTGGAGGATGGGGGTGCTCAGTGTATAAGGGGAGATGCTGTGGAGGATGGGGGTGCTCAGTGTATGAGGGGAGATAACGTGGATGATGGGGGTGCTCAGTGTATGAGGGGAGATACTGTGGCGGCACTAGTGCTGCACTATGTATTGGTAGCGCACAGCTCCAGGACATATTGCCCATAGGAGCACACTATGACCTGGCGCTGTGTGATGTCAGGACATAGTGCAGCACTGGCGCCAGGACATAGCGCTAAACCAAGAGTGATGGCGCCCGGAGGAGAAGCAGAGAGGGGAGTATACACCATGTACAGCCATGTAAAATAGAATTTTTTAAAATGATTTGAATGTGAAAATAAAAGTAATGACACATCTCTGATCCCTGCCACACTCCTTCAACTACTTCCCGTGTCCTCGTTGGTCCATGTACTTCTATGTCCCCCTCCACTGAGACATGAGACCCCTGCAGCCAGTAATTGAGAAGTGAGCGGTGGGATCAAAAAAGTTTCACTACTTTGATTATTTTATCAAGTTCTCAGCAGTTTCAATGTAAACTAATGTAGGCAACCGGGGCAGCACCAGGCATAGTATTGGTGGACACTACAGGGTGGCAGTGTTGAAAGGGGCAACTATATAGGTGGGTTATTTGCTATAGAGGGACGGGGTGGACTGCAGAAACAACAAGCCAAAGTCAAAGCTATAAGCTGAATTCCCTGGTCCCTAATGCAAAATCGGTAACAGACCTCCTCTACCCTGTGCCATTTATTAATACTGGTGTCTTTTTATGTGGCAGAGGAGGCTGCTCACCCCTGGCCGAAGACGTGTGCGCATGAGCTTCTGGAAACAAACTGAAAAGAAAAGGAAAGTGAACAAACTGAGATCTGTGGAGACGTCACGTCGCCTGTAAGTCACTGGGTTTACCTTGGGTAACTTTCATTAGAAAGTACGGTGACTTTAAACATGAATGGGGGGAAGGGGGGCGCTTTTGTATTGTTTGCCCCGTTGCCAAAATTCCCTAGAAACCGCCCTGCTCAGTATATACAAGGAAAGCCAGTAATAAGCTCTTAATGCACAACTGTTGGTTCTCTGGTTATACTGGAGAGGGAAACTGTTCTACTGTTCTCGGACACCCTACTCTTACGGACCGAGATACCTTGTGGTAGCCATTGTCAGCAGTAGTATCTCAATTCATTTATGATACCCTTGCAATATATACATTACATTATATACATATGTATTCATATTTCTACCTCCTAAGCACAAGCTGAGGACGGCTTGCCTTTAAGCAGCAGGTAATGTAATGACCCCGAGTGGCATTACCACACTCACTCCCTGCTTCTGTTTAGGCACGTCAATAATATTGTCATTCTAATACATTTATTCCAGGTCCTCTACATTGTACATTTCCTGCTGAAGCCCCGGAGCTAGCCGCCGACCGCAGAAGCCCACCAGCAGGGCCCTCAGCAGGAACAGGGGAAGAGGAAGGTGGGGGAGAGTCGAGCCTGCTCAAAAAAGAGCGCAGCCAACCCTCGCCTTCCTCCGCAAATCCCGCCATCTCTCACGTGGACAGAACGCTGGGACACTCACCCCACGGCTTCCACAAAAAGAGGAAGTGCAGAAGGCAGGGCAGGGTATATATGTCCTCCCAGGTTCCTGTACTGCCCCTCAGCCGCTGGAAGGAGGATCCCATAGTTTAATCCCTAAACCTCCCTAACCACCCCTTCTTTACTACCACAGGGCAAGGGAAAAACCCCCTAAAAACCGGGGGAGTGGGAGGGGAACCACGAGTTTACCTGTTTACCCTCCATATACCGTTGGGTGCTCGCCAAATCAACTCACCTGTTTCTACTTTATTCTGCCTTTAGTATGGGCAGCATAAAGTTGATGGCAGGTTCCCTTTAAATACTTTTTGATGTTTTGTTGAGGACATTACTTTTAATATGTGTATTAAAAAAAAAATGGGATTATACAGTATGCTTGCGTCTTTATCCTGCAGCGCATGTTGGAGCGGGGCTACGACCGGACCCAGGTCCATGCAGAGAAGCAGAGGATTGTAAGGGAGATCTGGTCCGAGCTGAAAAGAAAATTTTATGGCAATCACCCGAGGATGGCCATATTAAATAAACGGTCCGATTTGAAGTGTCAGAATCAGAGAGATCCGTGATAGACTGCGCCCAGGTACAATGCTTACAATCCTTTTGTATCTCTCACCAACACTCTGTAATGAATATATACAGTTATGAAAATAAGTATTTCATCCCTTTACAAAACTCGGTAGGATCAGGACAGACAATAGCAGCAGCAGGTACATGGTAACAGTGTAGTATAAGGTATTGCAGAGACCCAAGAGGACCTTTTAGTCTGAACGTTTTGTTGCTTTATTTGTGCAAAAAATAGATAGGAGCGTGGCTTTCACCGAGAACAGAGTTTAGTTTGTTTTTACGGAGTATGCACCCCCATCTCTTCTGGGCGCATGTGCTGATGGTGGCAACATTTGCATGTACTCGCCTATAGCATGTTGTGTTGCAGGTGGTTTATATTACTGCATGCCTCGTGTTAGTGTCAGCATACTACCACAGTGAGGATTGTCTTTACGTGTCATTTGTTTCTTTTTTAGGTCACGTCGCAGCTCACTATTCTCAGTTGGTGTGGTCAATTACATCTTTTTGCTAAGGTAGCAGGATGAAAAAAAAAAAAAGTCACATCACGGGTAAATTTCCCATTAGGTTGTGGGCTTTGCTACTTGACGTTTTATTTTTTAGGTTGTTATAGGTTCAGAAGATTGGGTAAGTCACTTTATTGGTTTGCGGTCTCACAACATCAGACCTGACCCGTCACTCAGGCTTCGGCGGTTTCAACCATTTCGTTGGTTCTGATGCCTGCAGGCCTCACGTCAGTGTCGGCATACTACCACAGCCAGGATCATTCATTGCATGTAATTTTTGCTTTTCAGGTCACGTCACAGCTCGCCAATCTCAGTTGGTGTGGTCAATTACATCTTTTGCTAAGGTAGCAGAGAAAAAAAGAAAAAAAAAGGGCGTTTAAAAAAATAAATAAAACTACAACTAAAATTAAATGGAAAATAATAATATATAAAACTTTATCAGCTTACAAACTCGCTACTTGACGTTTCTTCAAAGACTGCTAAGGGTTCAGAGTGTTTCATCAGTTTGCGGTATCCCAACGTCAAACCGAACACGTTGCTCAGGTCATGGCGGTTTCTACTATTTTGTTTTTCTGATGCTTCCGCTGGCACTGGTTTTGTTGCCATTTCTTGGCCCCCAATATAATCATTTTCTTTACGACTTTCCATTCAGCGTGCCCGGTTTGGCAGCAGTAACAAACAAAGGCCTTGTGAGTATTCTGTTGCGGTTCCCATGGCCCACTCGCTACTGGCGTTGGGCGTGAGTATTCGCAAGGCGAGTTTGATCTCGAATATCGTGATTTCGAGATTTGCGAATATGTCGAATACTTGACCCCATATTCGCAATTACGTATATTCGCTCTTGAGATGGATAGTGAGTGATAGGAAAACTGTATCATGAAGTAAAAAAAAAAAAATTTGGACATAATTTCCCCATCCTTAGTTGCTTCTTTACAGTTTCCACTATTCCTGTCAGAGTAAAGGCTTAATAGGTAAAACTGTCCTGCGAATGTTCGTCACTTGAATAATCGCATTAATCTATTCGAGGTCTTTACTCCCTTACCTACCTAGCGTTAACAGGTCATGTCAGACTCCAGTACGCTAAATGTATTGTGGAAATCCGTATATGTCTTTTCACGCCATTCCATTCACTCAAATGACTTCCGCCATTTCAAGCTTTCTATACGTGTAAAGCTGTTTAAACATTATTAATAGCGAACAGTTTTTATGCGCACGCGAATATAACTTAAAAGAATTAATCGCAAGTCATGATATTGGATGCAAAATAACGAATATTGCTAATTCCCAATGTGCGACGAATGTGATGTGGGTCGTTTATCGGATGTCACGAGGTCGCATGTGGGTCTTGCGCTCATCACTACTCACCACCTCTCAGTCATGCGGCATGTCCGTATGCCGGTGTCCAATTTAGGGTTGAAACCGACAGCTATCGGGCCTTTCCTTCAGGTGAGGTGCGGCATATGCTGCCTCTAGGAATGAAAGTTCCGGCCCATATTATCCAGAAGCTAGGTCAGTGGCGCTTTGCATGTTCATTAGGTTCATACCTCAATCTAGTCGAGAGTTGCATTCCAGAGGTTAGTCATGTTGGTGTTGTTGCTGGCACTGGTTCCGTTGCCACTTTTGGCCCCCAATATAATCATTCTCTTTCCGAAATTCCTTTCAGAGTGCCCGGCTCCGTGTCTTTCAGCAATTACTGGCAGTAACAGACCAAGACCTTGAGAGTACTCTGTTGCGGTGCTCACGGCACCACTCACCACCTCTCAGTTATGCGGCATGTCCGTATGCCAGTGTCCGATTTTAGGGGTGAAACCGACAGCTATCGGGCCTTTCCTTCAGGTCAGGTGCAGCATGTGCTGCATCTGGGAACAAAAGTTCTGGCTCATGTTATCCGGAAATTAGGCGCTCTGCATATTCAATAGGTTCATACCTCAGCCTAGTCGAGAGATCTTCTTGCATTCCAGAGGTTGATCATGTTAGTGTTGTTGCTATGTACTATTGGTGTATTTAGTTTTTGGTTTTTGGCCCCCTTCAGGCATTCCTCCTACGCAGCGGTTATGGCACAACTCAAGCCGCTTAGCTTAGTTAGGTAGGCAGGTAAACGGTTACGTGTCATGTAGCCCCCACCACAAGTTTAAAGGCCAATTTATTGGCCTGTATTTGTGGGAGGGGTGTAAGTAGCAAATTTATACCAGGCAGGCGCCTCCCTTGGGTGAGTCGACGGTGCTGCGTACCCTCCCAACCCGCCCTTCTTTTCATAAACACCTTGCAGGGTATGCCCCCCTTCAGGCATTCCTCCTACGCAGCGGTTATGGCACAACTTAAGCCGCCTAGCTTACTTAGGTAGGCAGGTTGACGGTTACGTGTCATGTAGCCCCGACCACAAATATAAATGTTTGGCTTAGTACAGAAAAAAACAGATCCGGTAAGTATATCTATAAGTAAAAAACTTGGTGTGTGTGGGGGGGAGATAAGAGGTGATTTACTATGGATGTATATGTAAATATATATATCCCCACCGCACGGCAAGTCAGGACATATGAATATATCCTCGCAACACGGCAAAAAATAAATGAAGATAGCAGAGTATTTAAAAGATTGAATGAAATAAAAATTAGAAATAAAAAATTATCGAGCAGCAATAGTCCAAATTCAAATCATCCAGGTTAAATTCACTCCAATAGTCCATAAAATAAATCCTCAGAGACAAGTCCTGGATAGTGTTCACTCCGGTGATCTCCTATATATAAACGGATGGATCACCACTGTAGAGGGTAATCACCACTCTATATTATAGAGAGTTGTCTTTTATATGTTTCTCCTGACGTAAAGTAGCAGAATTAGTTCTGGTAAGAGGCACCAGAACTAGTTCTGATAATATAAAAACAAAGGTGCAATGGCACACTGCAGCTAGAGCTCCGTCCTGCCACTATGCTGGATGTTAGATGAGGCATTAGTTTATATTTTGGCCAAATTATGTAAGCCACCCACCACTTCACGGTTGCCTCTATGAGTGGTCCCTTTGTGTGGCTGATATGGCCCATAAAAGGTAAGAATTAATGTTAGGGACCACTCATAGAGGCAACCGTGACGTGGTGGGTGGCTTACATAATTTGGCCAAAATATAAACTAATGCCTCATCTAACATCCAGCATAGTGGCAGGACGGAGCTCTAGCTGCAGTGTGCCATTGCACCTTTGTTTTTACGTTTGTATGTGTATTTCACCATAGCAACGTGCACCTGCGTATTGGGTTGTGCTGACTGCAATCCCCATTTTAGTTCTGATAATAGTATCAAGCAGCAGAATTGAGATGTCCACTTGCTAATATACGTATTTAGTAGCAGATTGAGGGGAGTTAAATTGGCATTCTCAAACAATATACTGCAGTCACTTGCCTCCAAAACACTTATTAGCTGAGTAATATTGCTTATTTTCTAGTGGATGCCTTACTGGCTACTTTACCCGTCCCTGGAGTAGCGGTGTTATCCTGCGCTGCTGTGCGCGATGTTGCTGTAGACTTGTAAGTGCCGGGAGTCACGATTTTTCACGCCGGCTGTAGTTCAAGTCGGCATTCCACGTGGGGATAGAGGGTGATCCGGCCGCTTCTTACGTTTTATTGTAATGTGCACAGTATATTGGAGCACTCCTGAGGTTTAGATGGTACTTGTAGTACATAAATCCTTCGGTACTGGTACAGCCCAAACGCGTTTCGGGACCTACAGTCCCTTCTTCAGTGGGTACCAGAAACCGCATTATTAAGGTCTTCATATCAGATATAATATATGTCTTTATAGGTACATGTATAAAAATATAGAAAAATGAAATAAAGTATATGGAAAGCATAAAAAGTAAAAAAGTAAAAAGTGTAAAGAAAAACACAATGCGGATGTTTCATTTGTGTTTCAGAATCTCAGAATAATGTTGCTAGTCCCATATTTGGGTATAGGGATCATATTAATAATCTTTTTTGTCATAAAAGATAGTATGTTGGTTTTATTCTGTTTTGTTAATGCCTTTTAATATAGGGAATTGTGCTTGACTGATTGATGGGAAAAAGGGAGTCAATTCGCAGGGAAGGGGGAGTCGGCGCGCTGATAGACAGCCTGGCAGTGGATTCTTCGTACCCCACCGACGGGTACCCAAATGCATCATAGAAATCCGAATAATTCCATTTCGGCGTTCAGGCCTTACGGTATGATAGTATCAAACTCAAATATGTATTTGGTCTCGATCTTTGACATGTTCACTATGTGGTCACCTCCTCGCCATGGTTTCCGAATTGTCTCTAGGGCTGCAAATTTCAATGAACAGGGATCTTTGTTATGGAGTTGTCTGTAATGAAAAGATAGGGAGTGTGTCTCTAAATCTTTCTTGAAATGGAATTATTCGGATTTCTATGATCCATTTGGGGGCCCGTCGGTGGGGGACAAAGAGTCGACTGCCAGGCTGTCTATCAGCGCACCGACTCCCCCTTCCCGGCCAACTGACTCCCTTTTTCCCCATCAATCAGTCAAGCACCATTCCCTATACTAAAAGGTATTAACAAAACACAATAAAACCAACATACTATCTTTTATGACAAAATAGATTATTAATATGATCCCTATACCCAAATATGGGACTAGCAACATTATTCTGAGATTCTAAAACACAAATGAAACATCTGCACTGTGTTTCTTTACGCTTTTTACTTTTTGTGCTTTTCATATTCTTTAGTTCATTTTTCTATATTTTTTTATACATGTACCTATAAAGAATGTTGGATTATTATTGGGGCGTTTGTGTCGGTCGCCCCGGGCCCGGCATCGCTGGGGGGCCCAGCGCCGACCCGAACGCCCACATACTGCGGCGCGGCAGGGGAGCGTATAGTTCCTTTCCCCGCCGCCTATCACCGCCATAGGCTTCAGGCCTAGTAGGCCTGAGGCCTATGTGGCAGTAGAAGCCCGGCGCGCGTGATGACATCATCGTGCTCCTGTATAGTGGCACGCGGGCACACTCTGAAGTACGCGCGCCTGCCACACCATTCAGCATACAGGTATTATTTTTTTTTTGTGTGTGTGTGCTAACTTTGGGGGGAGAGGAGACATTAAGGGACAGTGAGGCATGTTTACATTGGAGAAAATTAATTAATGGATGACAGTTGTGGGGGCAAATTAATTAATGGATGGCAGAATGGGGGTAAATTAACCCCCTCAGCCCCCCTAGCTTAAACACCCTTAATGACCAGGCCACTTTTTATAATTCTGCACTACACTACTTTCACGTTTATTGCTCCGTCATACAATTTTCCACCCAAATGAATTTTATCTCCTTTTCTTCTCACTAATAGAGCTTTCATTTGGTGGTATTTCATTGCTGCTGACATTTTTACTTTTTTTGATATTTTACTTTTTTTTAAGACATTTTTGCAAAAAAATGATATTTTTCACTTTCTGTTGTAAATTTAAAAAAAAAAAAAACTACATTTCTATATAAATTTTTCTCTAAATGTATTGTTCTACATGTCTTTGATAAAAAAAAAAATCCAATTAGTGTATATTTATTGGTTTGGGTAAAAGTTATAGCGTTTACAGACTATGGTGCAAAAAAGTGAATTTCGGCATTTTGAAGCAGCTCTGACTTTCTGAGCGCCTGTCATGTTTCTTCAGGTGCTAGAATGTCAGGATAGTATAAATACCCCCCAAATGACACCATTTTAGAAAGAAGACACCCAAAAGTATTCGCAGAGGGGCATGAGTTCATGGATCATTTCATTTTTTTTCACAAGTTAGCGGAAAATGACACTTTCTGAGGAAAAAAATAATAATAAAGTTTCCATTTCTGCTAACTTCTGGCAAAAAAAAAAACAATCTCCCACGGACTCACTATGCCCCTCAGTGAATACCTTGGGGTGTCTTCTTTCCGAAATGGGGTCATTTGTGGGGTGTGTTTACTGTTCTGGCATTTTGGGCGGGGCTAAATTGTGAGCAGCCATGTAAAACCTAAAGGTACTCGTTGGAATTTGGGCCCCTTTACGCACCTAGGCTGCAAAAAAGTGGCACACACGTGGTATCGCCGTACTCAGGAGAAGTAGGGCAATGTGTTTTGGGGTGTATTTTTACATATACCCATGTTGGGTGAGAGAAATATCTCTGTAAACTGACAACTTTGTATAAAAAAAGTTAAAAACATAGAAACCTAGAATGTGTCAGCAGATAAGAACCATTTGGCCCATCTAGTCTGCCCAATATACTGAATAATATGAATAGCCCCAGGCCCTATCTTATATGAAGGATGGCCTTATGCCTATCCCATGCATGCTTAAACTCCTTCACTGTATTTGCAGCTACCACTTCTGCAGGAAGGCTATTCCATGCGTCCACTACTCTCTCAGTAAAGTAATTCTTCCTGATATTACTTTTAAACCTTTGCCCCTCTAATTTAAAACTTTGTCCTCTTGTAGAAGTTTTCTTCTTTTAAATATTCTCTCCTCTTTTACCGTGTTGATTCCCTTTATGTATTTAAAAGTTTCTATCATATCCCCTCTGTCTCTTCTTACTTCCAAGCTATACATGTTAAGGTCCTTTAACCTTTCCTGGTAAGTTTTGTCCTGCAATCCATGTACTAGTTTAGTAGCTCTTCTCTGAATATCCTTCTGCAGATCTGGTCTCCAGTACTGCACACAATACTCCCAATGAGGTCTCCCTAGTGCTCTGTAGAGCGGCACGAGCACCTCCCTCTTTCTACTGTTAATGCCTCTCCCTATACACCCAAGCATTCTGCTGGCATTACCTGCTGCTCTAGGACATTGTCTGCCCACCTTTAGGTCGTCTGATATAATCACCCCTAAATCCCTTTCCTCAGATACTGAGGTTAGTACTGTATCACTGATTTTATATTCTGCTCTTGGGTTTTTACGCCCCAGGTGCATTATCTTGCACTTATCGACATTACATTTTAGTTGCCAGATTTTTGACCATTCCTCTAGTTTTCCTAAATCCTTTTCCATTTGGTGTATCCCTCCAGGAACATCAACCCTGTTACACATCTTTGTGTCATCAGCAAAAAGACACACCTTACCATTGAGGCCTTCTGCAATTTCGCTGATAAAGATATTAAACAATATGGGTCCCTGAACAGATCCCTGAGGTCCCCACTGGTAACAATACCATGGTCTGAATATACTCCATTGACTACAACCCTCTGTTTTCTGTCCTTCAGCCACTGCCTAATCCATTCGACAATATGTGAGCCCAAGCTCAAAGACTGTAGTTTATTGATAACCCTTCTATGTGGGACAGTATGAAAAGCCTTACTATAGTCCAGATAAGCGATGTCTACTGCACCTCCGCCATCTATTATTTTAGTCACCCAATCAAAAAAGTCAATAAGATTAGTTTGACATGATCTCCCTGAAGTAAACCCATGCTGTTTTTTATCAATCAACCCATGGGTTTTTAGATGTTCCACAATCCTCTCCTTGAGTATGGTTTCCATTAATTTCCCCACTATTGATGTCAGGCTTACTGGCCTATAGTTGCCTGATTCCTCTCTACTACCCATCTTGTGAATTGGCACAACACTTGCTAATTTCCAATCTTCTGGGACGACACCTGTTACCAGTGATTGGTTAAATAAATCTGTTAATGGTTTTGCTAGTACACCTCTAAGCTCTTTTATCAGCTTTGGGTGTATCCCATCAGGCCCCTGTGATTTATTTGTATTAATTTTAGACAGCTGACTTAGAACATCTTCCGCGGTAAAGACACATGCATCAAAGGATTCATTAGTCTTCCTCCCTAACTGAGGTCCTTCTCCTTCATTTTCCTTTGTAAAAACTGAACAGAAGTATTCATTGAGGCAGTCAGCTAGTTCTTTATCCTCTTCCATATACCTTCCTCCTTTTGTTTTTAATTTGGTAATTCCTTTTTTTAATTTCCTTTTTTCATTTATGTATCTGAAGAATGTCTTATCACCTTTTTCACTGACTGAGCTAATTTCTCTTCTGCCTGAGCTTTAGAAGCTCTTATAACTTGCTTGGCCTCTCTCTGCCTCATCTTATAGATTTCCCGGTCATCCTCGTTTTGGGTGTTTTTATACTTGCTAAATGCCATCTTTTTGTTTTTAATGATTTTGGCCACTTCTGTTGAGTACCACAGTGGTCTCTTCCTTTTTTTGCCTTTACTGACAAGCCTACTGCACTTTTCTGTTGCCTTCAGTAGTGCCAATTTTAAGTAGTCCCATTTCTCTTGGACTCCATTGAAATTGTTCCAGTCTGATAGGGACTCGTATACCACTGATCTCATTTTAGAAAAGTGTGTTTTCCGAAAATCTAAAACTTTTGTTTTTGTGTGGAGTGACTCAGTCACTGTACTTATAGTAAACCTCACTGACTGGTGATCACTGGATCCTAAGCTTTCCCCTACAGTAATATCAGATACCAAATTGCCATTTGTGAATACCAAATCTAAAATGGCCTCCTTCCGGGTTGGCTCCTCAACTACTTGCTGTAGAGATAATCCCAGTAGGGAATTTAGAATGTCTGTACTCCTGGCAGAACTAGCTATTTTGGTTTTCCAGTTTATATCAGGAAGATTAAAGTCTCCCATAACGACAACTTCCCCTTTCAATGTCATTTTAGCCATTTCCTCAACTAGTAGATCATCCAATTCTTTGACTTGGCTTGGTGGTCTGTATTTGACACCTACACGAGTTACCTTATGATTACCAAACTGCAACGTAACCCAAACTGACTCTAAATTGGTTTCGCTGGCTTGTATTAGATTAGATTTTGTGCTGTCTTTCACATATAGGGCCACTCCACCCCCTTTCTTGCCTTCTCTGTCTTTCCTATATAGAGAGAACCCAGGTATTGTTATATCCCAGTCATTACTCTCATTGAACCATGTCTCAGTAACAGCCACTAAATCTATATTCTCAGATGCCATTACAGACTCAAGCTCGTTGATCTTATTCCCTAAACTGCGAGCATTTGTAGATAAGACTCTTAGCTTGTCATTTCTTATCCTATCAGCTCCTGGCATCTTCTGGCATTGGTTTTTCGGGGGGCAGCCGAACTGATGGATTGTCTCTTTTGTGCCCCCCTTTCCTAGTTTAAATGTTCCTTAGCAAAAACTTTTAACTGTTCACTGAGGACATTCGTTCCCTTGAGAGAAAGATGCAAACCAACTTTCTTGTACAGTTCTTTTCCATTCCAGCTAGAGCCAACATGAGACACAAAGCCAAATCCCTGGTTCAAACACCATTCACCAAGCCATGCATTGAATTCCTTAATACGCAACTGCTTGTCATGCTGACGGTTATGCACGGGCAGAACTGCAGAGAATGAGACAGTCGATGCAATCTCCCGTATATCATTACCAAGTGTGTGAAAATCTTCCTTCACCTTTGAAACTTCATTGCAAGCCAGATCATTTGTCCCAATATGGACAATAACATCCACCTTCTTTTCCATTTTTGACAACAAAAAGTTGTCATTTATAGAGATATTATTCACACACAGTATGAGTATATGTAAAAATACACCCCAAAACACATTGCCCTACTTCTCCTGAGTACGGCGATACCACATGTGTGACACTTTTTTGCAGCCTGGGTGCGCAAAGGGGCCCAAATTCCAATGAGTACCTTTAGGATTTCACAGGGCATTTTTACGCATTTAGATTCCAGACTTCTTCCCACGCTTTAGGGGCCCCTAAAATGCCAGGGCAGTATAAATACCCCACAAGTGACCCCATTTTAAAAATAAGACACCCCAAGGTATTCCGTGAGGGGTATGGTGAGTTCATGTAAAATTTTATTTTTTGTCACAAGTTAGTGGAAAATGAGACTTTGGAAAATGAGGACCCCTTTGCGCATCTTGGCTGCAAAAAAGTGTCAGTCATGTGGTATCGCCGTACTCAGGAGAAGTAGGGCAATGTGTTTTGGGGTGTATTTTTACATATACCCATACTGTGTGTGAGAAATATCGCTGTAAACGACAACTTTTAAATTTTTTTTTTTACAAAGTTGTCAATTTACAGAGATATTTCTCTCGCCCAGCATGGGTATATGTAAAAATACACCCCAATTTTTGGGCACAAGTCAACGGAAATTGTTTTTTTTTTTTTTGTTTTTTTTACCAAGTCTCATATTCCACTAACTTGTGACAAAAAATAAAATTTTACATGAACTCACCATACCCCGGAATCACGGAATACCTTGGGGTGTCTTATTTCTAAAATGGGGTCACATGTGAGGTGTTTGTACTGCCCTGGCATTTGAGGGTCTCCGCAATCATTACACGTATGGCCAGCATTAGGAGTTTCTGCGATTCTCCTTATATTGAGCATACGGGTAATGAGATTTTTTTTTCCGTTCAGCCTCTGGGCTGAAAAAAATAAAATAAATGAACGGCACAGATTTTTTCATTCGCATCGATTAATGTGGATGAAAAAATCCCCGCCAAAATCAGTGACTGCGGTGCGGTGGGCTGGGCGCTAACTACCTAACAAGTAGCTAACTAACTGGCGGTGATAAGGGACCTTTATGCCCCATTCACACGTCCGCAATTCTGTTTGCGGAACGAAATTCCGGACCCATTCATTTCTATGGGGACAGACTTTGTCCCGCTCGGATCCGGAATTGCGGATCCGCACTTCCGGGTCTGCACTTCCATTCCGCAAAAATATAGAACATGTCCTATTCTTGTCCGCAACTGCGGACAAGAAAAGGCATTTTCTATATAGTTCTGGCAATGTGCGGATCTGCAAAATGCGGAAAGCACATTGCCGGTGTCCGTGTTTTGCAGATCCGCAAAACACATATGGACATGTGAATGGAGTCTTACAGGGGGGTGATTAGTGACAGGGGGGTGATCAGGGAGTCTAGATGGCGTGATCAGGGGTTAACAAGGGGTTAATAAGTGACAGGGGGGGGGGGGTGTAGTGTGGTGCTTGGTGCTACTTTACATAGCTACCTAGTCCTCTGCTGGTCGATCCCAGCAAATGGGACCACCAGAGGAGCAGGTAGCAGGTATATCAGACGCTGTTAACAAAACAGCGTCTGATATAGTAACATAGTAACATAGTATATAAGACCGAAAAAAGACATTTGTCCATCCAGTTCGGCCTGTTTCCTACAAGTTGATCCAGAGGAAGGCAAAAAACCCCTGTGAGGTAGAAGCCAATTTTCCTCACTTAAGGGGAAAAAAAAATTCCTCCCCGACTCCAATCAGGCAATCAGAATAACTCCCTGGATCAACGACCCCTCTCTAGTAGCTATAGCCTGTAATATTAGTACACTCCAGAAATAAATCCAGTCCCCTCTTGAATTCCTTTATTGTACTCACCATCACCACCTCCTCAGGCAGAGAGTTCCATAGTCTCACTGCTCTTACAGTGAAGAATCCTTTTCTATGTTTGTGTACAAACCTTCTTTCCTCCAGACGCAGAGGATGTCCCCTTGTCACAGTCACAGTCCTGGGGATAAATAGATGATGGGACAGATCTCTGTACTGACCCCTGATATATTTATACATAGTTATTAGATCTCCCTCAGTCAGTCTTTTTCTAAAGTGAATAACCCTAATTTTGATAACCTTTCAGGGTACTGTAGATCCCCCATTCCAGTTATTACTTTAGTTGCCCTCCTCTGAACTCTCTCCAGCTCTGCTATGTCTGTCTTGTTCACAGGAGCCCAGAACTGTACACAGTACTCCATGTGTGGTCTAACCAGTGATTTGTAAAGTGGTAGGACTATGTTCTCATCACGAGCGTCTATGCCCCTTTGATGCAACCCATTATCTTATTGGCCTTGGCAGTAGCTGCCTGACACTGGTTTTTGCAGCTTAATTTGCTGTTTATTAAAATTCCTAGATCCTTTTCCATGTCAGTGTTACCGAGTGTTTTACCATTTAATATGTACGGGTGACTTGCATTATTCCTTCCCATGTGCATAACTTTACATTTGTCAGTGTTAAACCTCATCTGCCATTTTTCTGCCCAAGCCTCCAATCTATCCAGATCCCTCTGTAGCAGAAAACTGTCCTCTTCAGTGTTAATTACTTTACACAGTTTAGTGTCATCTGCAAAAATAGATATTTTACTGTGCAAGCCTTCTACAAGATCATTAATAAATATATTGAGGAGAATAGGGCCCAATACTGAACCCTGAGGTACCCCACTAGTGACAGTGACCCCTCTAGTACTGACCCCTGAGGTACCCCACTAGTTACAGTGACCCAATCTGAGTATCTACCGTTAATAACCACCCTCTGTTTTCTGTCACTCAGCCAGTTACTTACCCACATACAGACATTTTCTCCCAGTCCGAGCATCCTCATTTTATATACTAACCTTTTATGAGGTACGGTGTCAAATGCAATATACTTGTTTGATGCGATTTATTTCGCATCTACAGCCTGCCAGCGATTGATCATCGCTGGCAGGCTGTAGTACAACTCCTGAGACGCGATCTTCTGTGAACGCTCGTGCGCGCGTTCACAGCAGATCTCGCCTCTCGCGAGATGACGCGCCGCCGAGTCAGAGAGGAACAGACCTGCCGCCGCCTGGACGCAGCTCTGCGTTAGTCGGTCGGCAGGCGGTTAATTAATGGATGGCAGTGTGGGGGCAAATTAATTAATGGATGGCAGTTGTGGGGGCAAATTAATGGATGGCAGTGTGGGGGCAAATTAATTAATGGATGGCAGTGTGGGGGCAAATTAATTAATGAATGGCAGTGTGGGGGGAGATTACTATATGGAGGAAATTATTATATGGGGACAGTGTGGGGGAAATTACTCTATGGGGGCAGTGTGGGGGAAAATACTCTGGTGGCATTGTGGGGGAAATTACTCTATGGGGGCAGAGTGGGGGAAATTACTCTATGGGGGCAGTGCAGGGGAAATTACTATATGGGGCATTGTTGGGGAAATTACTATATTGGGCAGTGTGGGGGAAATTACTATATGGGGCAGTGTTGGGGAAATTACTATATTGGGCAGTGTTGGGGAAATTACTCTATGGGGGCATTGTGGGGGAAATTACTGTATGGGGGAAATTACTATATTGGGCAGTGTGGGGGAAATTACTCTATGGGGGCAGTGTGGGGGAAATTACTCTATGGGGGCATTGTGGGGGAAATTACTGTATGGGGGCATTGTGGGGAAATTACTATATGGGGCAGTATGGGGGAAATTACTATATGGGGGCATTGTGGGGAAATTACTATATGGGGCAGTGTGGGGGAAATTACTATATTGGGCAGTGTGGGGGAAATTACTCTATGGGGGCAGTGTAGGGGAAATTACTATATGGGGGCAGTGTGAAAGGAAATACTATATGGGGGTAGTGTGGGGACGTTGCTATCGGGGGACATTATTTTGGGGACACTATACAGGTATTATTACCTGAAGCACAATATACTGTAGGGTGTTATTACTGGGGGCACTCTAGGGGATATTATAACTGCTGTAGACACTATAGGGATCTTTGGGGTCATTTATCAAACTGTTGTAGTAGAACTGGCTTAGTTGCCCATAGCAACAGATTCCACCCTTCATTTTTGATAGTTCCTCTGGAAAATGAAAGGTGCAATCTGATTGGTTGCTATGGGCAACTAAGCCAGTTTTAATTTACACCAGTTAGATTTCTCATAATTGGGGTCATTTATCAAACGTGTCTGTGTAACAAACTCTGTAGAGACGAGATACGACAGGAGGAATTAGTCATGGCGGTCTGGGTCAAACGGAGGAGAAGAGGAAAGAGAAGATCTACATGACAGAAGTCCCTGGATGTAAGAGGCATGTGGTGCTGTATTCTCACTACTGTGACTTGCGTCTCATCTCCTCCTCCGAGTCTTTATCATAATCATATGTATGTATTTTAAATTTGGCAACTAAAATTTTAATTTGTCATCTGCAGTCCTATGTAACAGCCCAGATAACAGTGATAACTTTCTGTGTGCAGATAATGTTGTACATGTTCCCTGCAGTCCTATGTAACACCCCACATAACAGAATAATTCACTGTGTTATGTGGGGTGTTTCATAGGACTGCAGGTAACATCTATGACATCTGTACTCAGAGAGTTATGAGATGGTGGGGGTCCGACTCCTGGCCCCCCGCCAATCTGCTGTTTGAGGAGACTGCGATGTTCCAATGAGCGCCGCAGCCTCTTTGCTCCTTACCAAGCACAGCACTGCGCTTGGTACTGCAGCTCAGACCCAATCACTCAGATGGGACAGAGCTGCACTGAGCCATGTGAACGATGAATGTGACGTCATATGGCCGAGGACGAGACTGATGCTCACAAAGCACCACAGCCTCTTCATACAGAAAAAAAAAAACCTGATACTTAAAATGGAGGGGAGGGGGGGGGGGGTGGGCCCAAGTTAGGTAGACAGCCCAGGGCCTATCATGCACTTTACCTGCCCCTGCCTATAAAGACATATATTATATCTGATATGAAGCAATTCTAACTATCTATCTATCTAGAGTCACTATTGGGACTTATATGTAATTACCACATCCAGATTTAAATGTTCACCCCTTTGCTGACATCACTGACTATGGAACACCTATAGACTATAAAAGACCTTAATAATGCGGGTTCTGGTACCCACTGAAGAAGGGACTGTAGGTCCCGAAATGCGTTTGGGCTGTACCAGTACCGGAGGATTTATGTACTACAAGTACCATCCAAACCTCAGGAGCGCTCCAATATACTGTGCACATTTCAACAGATAACATAAGAAGCGGCCGCATCACCCTCTATCCCCACGTGGAACGTCGACTTGAACTACAGCTGGCGGGAAAGATCGTAACTCCCGGCACTTACAAGTCTAACGCAACATCGCGCGCAGCAGTGCAGGATAACACTGTTATTCCAGGAACCATTAAAGTAGCCAGTGAGGCATCCATTAGAAAATAAGCAATATTACTCAGCTAATAAGTGTTTTGGAGGCAAGTGACTGCGGTATATCATTTTAGAATGCAAATTTACCTCCCCTCAATCTGCTACTAAAAACGCATATTAGCAAGGGGACACTCTCAATTCTGCTGCTTGATACTATTATCAGAACTAGTTCTGCTGCCTCTTGACTGAACTAATTCTGCTACTTTATGTCAGGAGAAACATATAAAAGACAACTCTCCATAATATAGAGTGGTGATTACCCTCTACAGTGGCGATCCATCCTTTTATACATAGGAGATCACTGGAGTGAACACAATCCGGGACTTGTCTCTGAGGATTTGTTTATGGACCATTGGAGTGAATTCAACTTGGATGATTTGAATTTGGACTATTGCTGCAAAAGTTTTATTTTTTATTTTGTTTTTAATTCTATTTAATCATATATTCCTGATATACTCTGCTATCTTCATTTATTTTTGCCATGTGGTGAGGATATATTCATATGTCCTGACTTGCCGTGTGGTGGGGATATATATATATACATATACATCCATAGTAAATCACCTCTTATCTCACCCCCCACACACCAAGTTTTTTACTGATACATATACTTACCGGATCTGTTTTTTTCTGTACTAAGCCAAACTTTTATATATATTTTTTATTCACTACTTTTTATTTTCTCTTGAATCTAATAAATTACAATATTTGACTTTTAACTGACATTTTCCAACATCTTTAGATAAGTGAGTGCCCTCCATCTTTTCTCTTACAACTGGATAATATACCTGTAGAGCCTATAAGTCTCTTGCAATGTAATTCACCTCTACAGAACTACTCTCCACCTCTCTCTTTACATCTCTTCTGGTATGCTTTTTCAGTAACGTTCTTTTCTGGCCTGGCCCTGACAGGCACCTAAGGGCTGGCCCCTCTGATAGCTTTTATATTGGACATGTACTTCCTTCACTGTCTCAAACTTGGCTGACTGATGACGAAGCAGTGTGCGAAACGCGTCGAGGTGGGTGAGTGACACAGGAGGGGACGGGTGAGGTATACTATAGCCATGACCTAGTGATTTACCATTTATAGCATGGGAAACTTGTTGTTCTCAACTTTGATTAGCTATAGGAACATACACTGATTTTTTATATGCTGTTTACATTTGACGTGTACTAATTGTATATTACTTGCCTCTGTAGCTATATCAAAATATTGTACCTAGGTGTGTGCTTTTTTACTTGATCCATATTATGTATTATGCACTAGTAGCACTTTAATTATATTGAGGGGGCTCTTTTTGCCTCCCCTCCCCCCGATTTTCTCTTCCTGTGTACCACCAGATGTGTCCTTTTACCCATATGGATATATGATGATTGTGGAAAGTTGTATATGATTCAAATTTTTATTGTCATTTTTTTAATGTATTTGGACTAATAAACATTATGATGAATTCAGATATTATTTCTCTGTGATTGGTGTTTACTATTACGGGTCAGAACACATGAACATTGAATAGGGGCTGTTGACTGACTGATTAGACTGACTAGAATGTTCTCACTCCTCCTCTCTATATGGAGAGGGTGGCACCTGGCCAATCTAGGGTTGGCTGTGCATATTGCCTTTAATACCATTGGACATACCACATAAAAACCCATTTGTGAAACCCTTTTGCAATTTTTCAGGATACCGCTGCTCTTCTGTGAAACGCTACATTGACAATTGTGTAACTTTGGTAATATTGCCAATTTTGCAGTAAAGATTAGGGATGAGCTAATCGACTTTGCATGAAACATCCGAAGTCGATACACATAAAATTTTGTTCTAATACTGTACAGAGCAGGAGCTCCGTACAGTATTAGAATATATTGGCTGCGAGGAGCCGAAGTTATTGCTTTGCGAAGTCTTGTGAGACTTCACGCAATAACTTCATAAATTTTGAAATTAATTTATGAAGTTATCGTGCGAAGTCTCACAAGACTTCGCAAAGCAATAACTTCGGCTCTTTGGCGCCAATACTTTCTAATACTATAGTATTACAACAAAGTTTTATGCAAAGCGACTTCAGATATTTCATCTGAAGTCGATTCACTTATCCCTAGTAAAGATGTTTAACCTAAATAGTCTGTTGCAGTAATGTGTTCACTAACATGGATATAACAGCACAACGTTTGTAGTAAAATGTCTTTAAACTTTGGGGGTTATTTACTAATCTGAAATACGCCTAAATTAGGCATATTTTAGTTGCAGATGGTGACGCAATGGTTAGTTTCTCCTCTATCCATGACTTTTCCCCACTCACACCAGGTCTAAAAACGGGGGTGTTGTGTGGGTGGAGAAACAGACGGGTAGGCCTGTCTTATTTATCATTTTCAACGCCTGTTTTAGGCATAGAAAATGGTTTAAATATAAGACAGCTTGGAAAAAATGTTACATTTAGAACTGGCAATGGATGCCAGCGCCTTCATAACTTCGACGATCCACGACCAGCAATGGGGCTTTATTAAGACTGGCATCTAAAATGTAAGTCTTAATAAATGTGCCCCTATGTGTTCAATAAAATAGGCATAACAATGCATTTTTTGTGGTGAAATCTCTTTTAAATACACGACCTGATGTAGTAAAGCATTTGCTAACATAGATATAACAATGCAATGTTTGCAGTAAAATGTCTATGAACTATACATTCAATAACAAAGCTATAAGAATGCAATTTTTGTTACTGAAATTTATTGGAGCTACACAGTCTGATGTAGTAATGCATTTGCTAACATGAATACAGCAATGCAACGTTTGTTTTAAAATGTCGTGGAACAATGCGTTCAATAACACAGGTATAACAATGCAATGTTTGGAGTAAAAACTCTTTGAAATACATAGGTTGATGGAGTAATGCATTAACTAACATAAGTATAACAACCCAATTTTTGCAGTGAAATCTCTTTGAACTGTGCATTTAATAACACAAATATAACGATGCAATGTTTGCGGTGAAATGTCTTTGAACTACATGGAGCTGTTGGACTAATGTGTTCGCTAACATGGGTATAACAGTGCAATTTTTGCAGTGAAATGCTTTTAAACTGAACAGTGTGATGTAGTAATGTGTTCTTTATCATGGGTATAACAATGTATCATTTGTGATAAAATATCTTTAAACTATGCATTTAATAACACGGGTATAACAATGCAGTTTTTGCCATTAAATGTCTATGAATGAAATGGTCTGATGTAGAAATGCATTCCCTAACACCGATAGAACAATGCAGTGTTTGTGGTAACTTTGAACAACATGGCCTGAACAGAGAGGCTACTGTATTATATGTCTGAACACAAGAATTTCACAATGCAAGCTCTATAAAAGCATTTTTAACCCTGGACTGCTACCATGCCGCATACCTTCCGATTCAAGAATGTACAGATTTCTCCTCAATTAATGTCAGGGTTATGTGAACCTCCATCTTCAGTTTCCATGCCTTGTTTCATTCATTAAATCAGCTTATAGACAAGCTAGTTGCTGGTCAAGAATAGTCCTTCCATGGCAAAAACCTTCTGTTATGGAATTCCCATGATGTAGTGGATGAGAAAAAGTCTGAGCAGGAGAATAAGCAGTTGATGATGATGACAAGGACACTGTACTGCTTGGGGATACAGGCTGGCTGCCGCAAAGAAGACCAGGAGAAGGAGGACATACTTGTTCTGATTGAGAATGCTGTAAGTTTTATTTTGCCATAGGATCCAGTGATGCCATCTTACAGTATGTGCTGCAATAGAACCCTGGCACCGATGTTTGTGTTTGAACATCCACGTCTTATTTTAATTCTGCAGATCTGGCACATGGCTGTGGTTTTGTGTGCCGACCTTGTGGTGAAAAACTGGAGATACAAAGAGCTAGAGGCATCCAAACCTAGCCTAGCTCTTGCATGTTTTGTGCCTCTGCCCACAATATCAGTTTCATCACCAGTTTCCGAGCTAACCAAAATAGAAGCAGATCTGGCCCTGACAGTTTTTTGGGGAAGTTTTGGACGTATGTTGCCATCGCCCTACTCAGCTTCAGTCACCTAATCCTCCCGACCCTGGTCTTGCTCCCAGGTCCTGTCCAACACACAATCATCATCATAGTCCTCACCCTCTGAGCAATTTACTTTTCCCGACAACCACTGTCATTACCACTGCCCTTACTGCCACCACCATTGCTAAAAATGCCACTACTATTACAACTACTAGTTGGATAGCTGTTGGTTTTACTGCTGCTACTAAACAAATTCTGACTCTTGGATGATGAGGCCTGGGTCTTTCATTTTTTCACTTTTCTGGTTTCCAGAGCGGTCACACTATGGAAGCCTCTACTGTAAGAGCAATCACACTTTTGTGGTCTCCACTGGAAGAGCAGTAACACTATTGAGGTCTGTACTGTAAGAGCAGTCACATTATGCAGTTCTCTATTGTAAGATTGCTCACTCTATGGAAGTCTCTCCTGTAAGAGCGGTCACACTATGCAGTTCTCTATTGAAAGAGCGGTGACAATATGGAAGTCTCTACTGTAAGAGCAGTCATACTATGCAGCTCTCTATTGTAAGAGTGGTCACAATGTGGAAGTCTCAGTTGTAACAGAGGTCACACTATGGATCTCTACTGTAAAAGCAGTCATCCTAAGGAGCTATCTGCTGTAAGAGCATCACACTATAGAGCTCTCCACTGTAAGTGCAATCACACTATGGAAGTCTCTAAATGTGATCACACTATGGACGTCTCTACTGTAAGAGCGGTCAACCTATGGATCTCTCTACTGTAACACTATGGAGATCTACTGTAAAAGCTGTCACACTGTTTAGCTCTCAGCTATAAGTACGGTCACACTGTGGAGATCTCTACTGTAAGAGTGGTCACAGTAAGGAGCTCTCTACTGTAAGAGCGGTCACACCATGGAGGTTTCTACTGTAAGAGTGTTCACACTATAGAGGCCTCTACAGCAATAGTAGTTACAATAGTGTGGTCTCTACCGTAAGAACAGTCACACTATGGAGGTCTGTACTGTAAGTGCGATCACACTATGGAAGTATAATATAACAGCGGTCACATTATAGAAGTCTCTACTGTAAGAGCAGTCACACTATGCAGCTTTCCTTTGTAAGAGCTGCCCTATCTACCATTAGATCTGATGGAAAAGCTGACAGTCATTGAGCTCTAAAGTATAAATACTGTACCTCTAATATATTTACAAATAGAGATTTATTGATGTTATGACTCTGGTACCAATGTTACTCCTAATTTCCTCTCTGCCAAAAACAACACCCATTTCTATTAGAAGTTGAGAAGCATGATCTTTTATGCAGTCCTTTATTGGAATAATTATCATTTTTTCAAACCTCATAGTGTGCGACAGACACAAGATATTGTGCAATATTTCCTTATATGTTTTTGAAAAACTTCATCCCTTACCCCATAGATCAGCGGACTGAGTAATCTGGGCAAAGACATGAACAAAACATGGTTCAAAACGAGCAAGTAATATGTGTAACTCTGTACATAGGTCTCGCTTACGGTGGCAATGAAGGCGAACAGGCATAATATAAGTTGGAAGGCATGAAGCATCACAGTTGTTCCAGCTTTACCGGCCGAAGAACGACCTGAACCGATCCTCCTAGCAACCAGCATGACATTAATGTAGGTAAATACAATGATCAAGGCCACCCCAGCGAAGCTAAGGATATTGGTGACGCTCCTGACCAAGTTTTGTATGGGACTTACCACCTTTATAGCATCACACTTATCATAAAGGAAATATGAAGTTCTTTCTGCGAAGTAGGTCACGGTAATTAAGTTTGCAGTACCTATAGACAACCCTATGACCCAGATCACAATGATTGCATATCTGGCTTTCTTTGATGTACACAACTGTAAGTGTCTCAATGGTAAACATATGGCTATGTAACGTTCTAGAGACATGACGGCCAGGTTGTATGGGGTCACTAGAAAGAAACTACCCGCATAGCTTTGAATGATAAAACAGATGATTATAGGGAAGTATACCGAATTCATGGAAGACACTATAATGAAATTTGTGATGATGATAAACAACGTGTCATTGATGAGCATGTGGACAAAGAGGACGTATCGAGGGTTCTCCTGCATGTGAGGAGTGGTGAAGAAGACCTTCAGCATAATGACGATAAAGTAGAAGAAGAATGTGAAACACAAAAAGGACGTAATCTGAAAAACCGTTTGTGCAATGTTATCAACCTCTGTGGTATAAGAGAACGTCAGGGTAACATTGCCATGAGAAGATGTGAAATTCTCCATTGGATACTGATTGGTAGCAATTCTTCTAGATTTCCCACAAGAACGTGACTGTGTTGAGCTTGTTAGATTTCTAGAATACATAGATAACTGCATTATAAGTCACTTACACTTCTTTAGTGCTACTTCTAGAATGAGTATCTACTAGAGATGAGCGAATCGAAGCTGACGAAGTGGAATTCGATCTGAATTTCAGGAAAAATTAGATTCGCAACTAAGCCGAATTTGCTCACGGATCGCATTTTTCCTAAAATGGCTGCTGTACATGTAAGCACATGGAGCAAGGAACTCTGGGAATGAGGGATCACCCATAATGTCATGCATACAGCCAATCAGCAGCCAGCCAGCCCTGTGATGTCACAGCCCTATAAATAGCCTCAGCCATCTTGGATTCTGGCATTTTCCAGCGTACTTACTGCAGGGAGAGACATCAGCAGGCGCTGGGGACAGTGATGGAAAGACTTAATTGTGCTAAAAAGATGATTCACAAGTTCAGGAAAAGATTATTCAAGGTGTAGGGAAAGGATAGGGAGGAATCATTCCACAGTATTTATGTAGAACAGGGTTCAGTAGGGAGGTGACAGCCTGGGTAATAGGAACAATCCTATTACACCTTGCTGCACTGACTGGGGACCCAAATTGCCATTATACAGCTCTGTAATTTCAGCAAACCGTTCTTGTTATTGGGGTGCAAGTGCTGTTTGATACAGGCATTAACAGGGTTTATTACTAGGAAATATTTCTATGTCTTATTTGCTCTTGTGCGGTGCAGTTATATGTTCTAAAGCATTTTTATGCTTGTATTAGTGGGGAAAAAAGGGCTTATTTGTCTCCTCCAGATGCTGCCGCCCACATCCACACTCTGTGGTCTCCTTATGCTGCTTCCACCTCACCACTATGTGATTGGGCCACTCTGTGGAATTCTCATGCTGTTCCCACCCTCCCCACTTCATGACTGGGCCACTATTTTGACTTTCGGCCTGGCTGACATCATCATTTATTTGACCCTTCTTCTGATCTGTCAGAAGGAAGGAAAAATGAGACGCACAATGGATCTTGTCTGTGAAGCAGCTGTAAGGACCGTATGGTCCCATCAGAATTGGCTTATGATTTGGTTGCTAATAGCAGGAGTGGGTACAAAACACAGAAGACATGTAAATATTCCATTCACGTGTCATCTCTGTTTTGGATCCACTCCTGTTTTTTTGGCATTAGCAATACTGATGGATTATTGATCAAATGCTGAGTGAATGCAGATGCTCCACAAACAGAATCCGTTTTTTGGGGGTTATTGTTCTGACTGATTAGAGAAAGGGCAAAATAATCAGTGACATCAACACAAGCTTACTGCTGACACCCTCTCCGCTATGTCGAGAGGCTCTACTTGTATAAGCGTTTAATAGAACAGGTTCTGTAGACATCTATGTGGAATCAGCTGATGACGGTGGCAATGAAGGCGAACAGGCATAATATAAGTTGGAAGGCATGAAGCATCACAGTTGTTCCAGCTTTACCGGCCGAAGAACGACCTGAACCGATCCTCCTAGCAACCAGCATGACATTAATGTAGGTAAATACAATGATCAAGGCCACCCCAGCGAAGCTAAGGATATTGGTGACGCTCCTGACCAAGTTTTGTATGGGACTTACCACCTTTATAGCATCACACTTATCATAAAGGAAATATGAAGTTCTTTCTACTAAGTAGGTCAC
Organism: Bufotes viridis; assembly: GCA_033119425.1. Taxonomy (NCBI): domain Eukaryota; kingdom Metazoa; phylum Chordata; class Amphibia; order Anura; family Bufonidae; genus Bufotes; species Bufotes viridis. Next base: position 499,420,015 of record CM065591.1, read on the forward strand.
GGTAATTAAGTTTGCAGTACCTATAGACAACCCTATGACCCAGATCACAATGATTGCATATCTGGCTTTCTTTGATGTACACAACTGTAAGTGTCTCAATGGTAAACATATGGCTATGTAACGTTCTAGAGACATGACGGCCAGGTTGTATGGGGTCACTAGAAAGAAACTACCCGCATAGCTTTGAATGATAAAACAGATGATTATAGGGAAGTATACCGAATTCATGGAAGACACTATAATGAAATTTGTGATGATGATAAACAACGTGTCATTGATGAGCATGTGGACAAAGAGGACGTATCGAGGGTTCTCCTGCATGTGAGGAGTGGTGAAGAAGACCTTCAGCATAATGACGATAAAGTAGAAGAAGAATGTGAAACACAAAAGGACGTAATCTGAAAAACCGTTTGTGCAATGTTATCAACCTCTGTGGTATAAGAGAACGTCAGGGTAACATTGCCATGAGAAGATGTGAAATTCTCCATTGGATACTGATTGGTAGCAATTCTTCTAGATTTCCCACAAGAACGTGACTGTGTTGAGCTTGTTAGATTTCTAGAATACATAGATAACTGCATTATAAGTCACTTACACTTCTTTAGTGCTACTTCTAGAATGAGTATCTACTAGAGATGAGCGAATCGAAGCTGACGAAGTGGAATTCGATCTGAATTTCAGGAAAAATTAGATTCGCAACTAAGCCGAATTTGCTCACGGATCGCATTTTTTCCTAAAATGGCTGCTGTACATGTAAGCACATGGAGCAAGGAACTCTGGGAATGAGGGATCACCCATAATGTCATGCATACAGCCAATCAGCAGCCAGCCAGCCCTGTGATGTCACAGCCCTATAAATAGCCTCAGCCATCTTGGATTCTGGCATTTTCCAGCGTACTTACTGCAGGGGGAGACATCAGCAGGCGCTGGGGACAGTGATGGAAAGACTTAATTGTGCTAAAAAAGATGATTCACAAGTTCAGGAAAAGATTATTCAAGGTGTAGGGAAAGGATAGGGAGGAATCATTCCACAGTATTTATGTAGAACAGGGTTCAGTAGGGGAGGTGACAGCCTGGGTAATAGGAACAATCCTATTACACCTTGCTGCACTGACTGGGGACCCAAATTGCCATTATACAGCTCTGTAATTTCAGCAAACCGTTCTTGTTATTGGGGTGCAAGTGCTGTTTGATACAGGCATTAACAGGGTTTATTACTAGGAAATATTTCTATGTCTTATTTGCTCTTGTGCGGTGCAGTTATATGTTCTAAAGCATTTTTATGCTTGTATTAGTGGGGAAAAAAGGGCTTATTTGTCTCCTCCAGATGCTGCCGCCACATCCACACTCTGTGGTCTCCTTATGCTGCTTCCACCTCACCACTATGTGATTGGGCCACTCTGTGGAATTCTCATGCTGTTCCCACCCTCCCCACTTCATGACTGGGCCACTATTTTGACTTTCGGCCTGGCTGACATCATCATTTATTTGACCCTTCTTCTGATCTGTCAGAAGGAAGGAAAAATGAGACGCACAATGGATCTTGTCTGTGAAGCAGCTGTAAGGACCGTATGGTCCCATCAGAATTGGCTTATGATTTGGTTGCTAATAGCAGGAGTGGGTACAAAACACAGAAGACATGTAAATATTCCATTCACGTGTCATCTCTGTTTTGGATCCACTCCTGTTTTTTTGGCATTAGCAATACTGATGGATTATTGATCAAATGCTGAGTGAATGCAGATGCTCCACAAACAGAATCCGTTTTTTGGGGGTTATTGTTCTGACTGATTAGAGAAAGGGCAAAATAATCAGTGACATCAACACAAGCTTACTGCTGACACCCTCTCCGCTATGTCGGGAGGCTCTACTTGTATAAGCGTTTAATAGAACAGGTTCTGTAGACATCTATGTGGAATCAGCTGATGACGGTGTAAAAGGAGTGCGCTTCTTCTTGGCACTAACATCAACCTGTAAGGCTATGAGTTCATGCTTGAGTTATTTGGTCAGTTTTGGCCCCGTGACTGCCCAAATTAGTGAAGTGTGCAGTTATTCTAATAGCAACACCTGTCATCTACATGTCATATGGACTCACAGTATGGTTTCACTACCATAGCAGACTCCCTATGCGTGTTACTGTAAGGGACAGTGTTCTACACCACTATAAAGGCTTTCTGCCACCAGGAAATAGCTGTTTTTTAATGAAATTCAGCGCAAATAAATTTAGATCGAACCAAATTTTTCCCAAAAATTTGGCGACCGCTGAATCGAATTTTTGAAAAATTCACTCATCTCTAGTATCTAAATATCAGACTAACTTCGTTCTAACTATAAAATATCCATGTTGATAGGGGCATATCACAGTTTCTGCAAACAGATGAAGCATTTCAATGTCAGTAACAATTGATGGATTAATGCTATGGATTCTCCTAATCTAGTGTACATTATATCTTTTTCATCCCTGTCCATGTGTAGGACACCCTATTACGGATAGAGCATGCGCTGTTGTTGTTTTTTTAAGATTCATATGGAATCCAATAGAAAAATCCTCCATACGCCTAGGTGTGAAAGTAGCGTACGTCCCTCTTCACTTCTATGGGTGGCATATTGCCGATTGCTATGAGTCCATCTCCTGCACACCCAAGAAATGCCAAGTGGCTGGGAATAGGTGAATGACTCAATTCTGACAGAATGGACTGTCACAGAACTGCTTATAGAGGGGTTTTTGGTTAACGAATCCCTCCTTATCACACCGATATAACCTAATATGAAACTTGGCGTATAACCAGGCATATTGTATCTGTTTGACGTGTCCCTGTATTTGTGGAGTCCATGATCTGCTATAACAGCATGGCTCTTGGAGCTATATTGTCTGGCTTTAAACTTGGAGGTGGCCGTAGACAATAAGGAGACTGTAATATTATGCCTTTTCATTCCAGCCATTAATGGGATCCAGCCTCCTACTGCAAAATCTGGCCATACCTCTATCTAGAACATTATGCTACAGGTTTTAGACCATTTCTTTGAGATATGGCGGAAGAGACACAAAGCTAGAAGGGGTCACTAACCTCTATCATCTATAGATTCAGTATCTAGATGCAAGTTAATGGATACTCACAGCTCTATAGTCAGCATTGCTGTGTAGACACACGGGGTGTTCGGTTCCTCTCTCTGAGGTTTCTACAAGGTGCACATATTTATAGGTGTAGGGTGAGGATCCCAGTAGAGTGCAATATACCTGAGTTCAAAGAGTCAGCAAGTGCAATTTATAATTATAACACCAGAGACATAGAAAGCAATTTCAGTGTTTTAGCTTTGTGACACTAAATGAGCCTCCGGAGAATTTTCTCAAAGTTCCTTTATAGACTTGGTCTCGGCTTGGCTCAAAGGTGTATTTTTAATGTGAATATTATACACTAGTGGAGGTCTGGTTGTCCAGTGGCCAAAATAGCATATCCTACAGTGTGGCCTAGATAGGCTCTGGTTGTGGGCTTGGGTTGAGGCCTGATTGAGATAGTCCTAAGCACAGTAGGGTGAACCACATGAATGATGGAAAGGGTGGTGTAGTAGGTTCCACAGAATACAGCCTTTATACTTAGCAACATTCAAGTTGCCAAATTCAGATCATTTATGTCCACACCAGAAATCCCCATCCTTTCCACTTTTTAGTAGGTTTGCATATATCCAGTCTATTTTGCTCTGGTTCTCAGGATTGTCCTTGCAAAACCGGGACAGTTGGCAAGTACTGTATGAGCCCTAGAGAATTGAGAGTCAGGAAATCCCGAGATGGGCCCTAGTCCTGGTTAAGGATGAGCAAATCAGTTTGTAACGAAACAGGTTTATTGTGAACATCCCAATATATCATCTTCCAGACAAACCCAAAACTAATTTTCAGGTTCACTTTGGATCGAATCCAGTAAAATGGTGCACAGCGCCATTTTACTGCACATGTCACCGTAAAAGCATGAGGGAGGAAGAAGAAGGATGCTCACGTTACCATGAGAGGAAGGGGGAAACTTGCCCTGATTGGCTCACAGGCTGACAGAAAACCTGGGTGCAGAAGGCAGGGACGTGCCCTTGCAGAAAGACTAGAATGTTATTCTGTGTTGGGCTGTGAATGAGGGTAGATGGGTCTTGCAGTGTCTGTCAACATAAAACAATCTTAGGGACAGTGTACAGTCACAATCAAGCTTCTGTTCTAGTGTGAGGGACAGTGATGGGAAAGGCTAGAAAAAGAAGAATTGTGTAGAAAGAGAAAAGGCAGGGAAAGCTTTCAGCCAGGGAGTGAGAAGTGAGGAGCTGAGGCTGGGTGTGCCTCCTAGCACAACTACAGCTGCTGCAGAACCTCAAATGCAGCTACCCGAAAGAACATTTCTTGTTTATCCCATTTGAACTGAAATACAGCTTTTTTTTTTTCTCAAGTGATGGTGTGGGGAAAATAAGCTCAATATGTCTGTACAATGTGGGGTCATTTATTAAGACCAGCGTTTAGAAGCTGGTCTAAATAAGCTCTTGCACTCGCGGTGGATCCTGCGTATCCGGCGCCAGTCTAAATGTAGGCATATAGGCATATTTCTAATTGTAAATGACTCCCTATGTGTTTTACGATCCAAAGGACAAATGGCATTTGAAATCTCAGTAAAACACCTGAAATAATAGTTCAAAATCTGTGTCAAAATCTGTATCTCCAGACAGTTCAATTTTGGTTTTGGAAAATAGTTATATGTGTGTACAATGTGCGTTTTATAATTCAGAAAGTAACATTTTAAATCGCTGAGTGAAAACACGTGAAATACTAAACTCAGAGCATTTCCAGACAAGATGTACAAGTGTACAACATATGTTTTTTAAGGAAAGGATTTTATTTTTTTGAGCCACCTTGTCTTTAAGTTCCAGAAAAAAATACTTGCAAACTATTCCATACTTTGTGTGACCGTCCATATTAGGCCAAAAAAAATTCAGAATTGTGAAAGGGTTCCAAACGAACAGCAAAAGGCCAGAATGTGGGTAGCAGCTAGGAAAAGCCTAGTGGGGCATATTCCTGGTGGGGCATATTCCTTTTTCCTAAGAAGTGGAAAGAAAACCCCACCATGTTCTACAGAAGATATTCAAGAGAGTCTCCTTGTTGATGACTTGTGTGAGAGAAGCCAGAATTTGGACTGCCCTGAGGAGGATGTTCAGGAAGAGGTTGGGGACCCCATGCATAGCTGTGTTGGTGATTGTAATAAAGGTACCCGCAGTCTACAGTGGCAGTCGGGGCAAATACAAAGCAGGGAATGGGGAGGAGGGACTAGGAACTAACCATGATATATCACACTGATAAAAGTAGCAGGGAGAGTAAGGACTCTGATGATGATTGTGTTTTCGCAGGACCTAGGAGCCGAATGAGGGAGTTGATGAGAAGGAGGTAGTAACATCAGAGGAGGAGAGTGGTGGCAGTGGCAGCAATTAAGGACAGAAGTAACGTATCTCTCAAAGAACTGCCAGGGATATATGTGATTTAGGAAGTGGTGGTACCAGTTATACTTTGAGTACATTAGGCCCAAAATGTGCCAGAGCTCAGCCAAGCTCAACTACCTCTAGCTTGCCCGAGTATCCCCTATCTGGCAGTTTTTCTCCACGCTTTCAGAATCAATGGCCTGTGCATGCTCTGCAAGTGAAAAAAAGCTGTGAGTAGGGAAACACAAACATAGGCACCGCAGTTCTATTGAGCAAGAAGAAGCGGCAAAACCCCATCCTGTGGGCAAACAGAGGTGGTCGCCAGCTACCTCAACAAGAGTTTCCTCCTTTCCAGGCAGCCAGGTTGCATTCATGGGCAGTGCAGTGCTTTTCACGTCATCATCACCAATTTTGCCTCCCCACTAAGATTACTCCTCTTCCTTCACTCCATCATCAATAACAGAATGCATGACTGGTAAACAAAATTACACAACCAACAATCTGGTGGTGCTCAAGCTTAATACCCACCTGACCACGTTACTGGAGGTGCAGTCGCTGCCGTATCATTTACTAGAGTCTGCTGCCTTCAGGGAGCTGATGGCATGCACTCAGCCTCGCTAGAAGATGCCTAGCCTGCATTTTATTCTCCAAAAAGTCATCCCAGCCTTGTACTCTTAGTGGACAGTGTGGAAACCTGGAGCAACTGTTACAGGTAGGGACAGTACATGTCTTTTTATGGCCCACTGTATCAATGTTTTTTGCAGCAGCGGCGAGGCAGCACCCTAGCAACAAGGACATGGCATTTCAACATGATTGTGTCCACCATGATTGCGTCTACCTGAATCCCACACCAGACACTTATCCGCTTTCTCCACCTCCTCCTCCATGGACACAGTCCCGTCTCCAAAAGCAGCAGGGCACAGCGTCGCGCCACTCCTCCTCCTTCCTATTACATAATTGACGCATTGCCATGCGGTATTAGAGCTGATCGGCCTGGGACAAAAGTAGCACACAGGTGAGGAGTTACTAAAGTACAGCAAGCAGAGCAAAGTGGCTTTGCTAAACCTGGAGGAAACAACACATACCATATTTTTTTCCACAAAAGTGATGCATCAATTTACACTGATACATCACCAGCCGCGATGCTGCACAGCATGGCCGGCGGGTGTATCAGTGGGGAGGGAGGAGGGCTGGGGTTGGCATCTGGTTTTGAAATGCAGCTGGGCCCGGTGCAGTCACTGTATTGTATTACACTGGGCCCCACTCACTGTAGTAATCATATCTAACGTGTAGCCAATGGTGAACTAGAGAATATCATCTGCAATACATCCTGTAGTACTTACTACTAACTTCCGTAGCAGGCAGAAGGCCGGGCGGGAGCGTAACTAACTAAGTCACGCGCCTGCTCCTCCCTCTTTGTGAATGAAGCAGGCAGCGCAGGCGCATGACGTAGTGAGTTACGTTGCCGCCTGCCCTGCCTGCTACGGAAGTTAGTAGTAAGTACTACAGGATGTATTCTCTAGTTTAGCACATGATATTCTATAGCTTAACATTGCCTACACGTCAGAGATGATTACTACAGTGAGTGGGGCACTGTGTAATACAATACAGTGACTGCACCGGGCCCCGTTTCCTGCCATTACAAAACCAGATGTCGGCCCCAACCCCTGTATTGGGGGTCATTCACTACACAGGGACACTTATGGGGAGGTAACTGTGGATGACACGTAGCATAAGATGCTATCTAAGTTCCAACCACAGATGCCTCCATAACAGTGTGTCATCCACAGATGCCCCCATAACAGTGTGTCATCCACAGATGCCCCCATAACAGTGCGTCATCCACAGATGCCCCCATAACACCCCCATAACAGTGCATCATCCACAGATGCCACCATAACAGTGCGTAATCCACAGATCCCCCATAACAGTGTGTCCTCCACAGATGCCCTCATAACAGTGCGTCATCCACAGATGCCCCCATAACAGTGCATCATCCACAGATGCCCCCATAACAGTGTGTCCTCCACAGATGCCACCATAACAGTGCATCATCCACAGATGCCACAATAACAGTGCATCATCCACAGATGCCCCCATAACAGCACGTCAACAACAGATGCCACCATAACAGTGCGTCATCCACAGATGCCCCCATAACAGTGCGTCATCCCCAGATACTCCCATAACAGTGCATTCATCCACAGATCCCAATAACAGTGCATCATCCACAGATCCCCATAATAGTGTCATCCACAGATGCCCCCATAACAGTGTGTCCTCCACAGATGCCCCCATAACAGTGCATCATCCACAGATGCCACCATAACAGTGCATCATCCACAGATGCCCCCATAACAGCGCGTCAACAACAGATTCCACCATAACAGTGCGTCATCCACAGATGCCCCCATAACAGTGCGTCATCCACAGATGCCCCCATAACAGTGTGTCATCCACAGATGCCCCCATAACAGTGCATCATCCACAGATCCCCCATAACAGTGTGTCATCCACAGATGCCCCCATAACAGTGTATCATCCACAGATGCCCCCATAACAGTGCATCAACCACAGATGCCACCATAACAGTGCATCATCCACAGATGCCCCCATAACAGCTGCGTCAACAACAGATGCCACCATAACAGTGCTTCATCCACAGATGCCCCCATAACAGTGCGTCAACCACAGATGCCACCATAACAGTGCATCATCCACAGATGCCCCCATAACAGTGCGTCATCCACAGATGCCCCCATAACAGCGCATCAACCACAGATGCCACCCTAACAGTGCATCATCCACAGATGCCCCCATAACAGTGCGTCATCCACAGATCCCAATAACAGTGCATCATCCACAGATCCCCCATAATAGTGTCATCCACAGATGCCCTCATAATAGTGCGTCATCCACAGATGCCCCCATAACAGTGCATCATCCACAGATGCCACCATAACAGTGCATCATCCACAGATACCACCATAACAGTGCATCATCCACAGATGCCCCCATAACAGCGCTTCAACAACAGATGCCACCATAACAGTGCGTCATCCACAGATGCCCCCATAACAGTGCGTCATCCACAGATGCCCCCATAACAGTGCGTCATCCACAGATGCCCCCATAATAGTGCGTCATCCACAGATGCCCCCATAACAGTGCATCATCCACAGATGCCACCATAACAGTGCATCATCCACAGATACCACCATAACAGTGCATCATCCACAGATGCCCCCATAACAGCGCTTCAACAACAGATGCCACCATAACAGTGCGTCATCCACAGATGCCCCCATAACAGTGCGCCATCCACAGATGCCCCCATAATAGTGCGTCATCCACAGATGCCCCCATAACAGTGCATCATCCACAGATCCCAATAACAGTGCATCATCCACAGATCCCCTATAATAGTGTCATCCACAGATGCCCCCATAACAGTGTTTCATCCACAATCCACAGACTCTCCATAACAGCTGCATCAACAACAGATGCCACCATAACAGTGCGTCATCCACAAATGCCCCCATAACAGCTCGTCAACCACAGATGCCACCATAACAGTGCGTCATCCACAGATGCCCCCATAACAGCGCGTCAACCACAGATGCCACCATAACAGTGCATCATCCACAGATGCCCACATAACAGTGCGTCATCCACAGATCCCAATAACAGTGCATCATCCACAGATCCCCATAATAGTGTCATCCACAGATGCCTCCATAACAGTGCGTAATCCACAGATCCCCCATAACTGTGTGTCTTCCACAGATGCCCTCATAACAGTGCGTGATCCACAGTTGCCCCCATAACAGTGCGTCATCCACAGATGCCCCCATAACAGTGTGTCCTCCACAGTTGCCCCCATAACAGTGTGTCCTCCACAGATGCCCCCATACCAGTGCATCATCCACAGATGACACCATAACAGTGCATCATCCACAGATGCCCCCATAACAGCACATCAACAACAGATGCCACCATAACAGTGCGTCATCCACAGATGCCCCCATAACAGTGCGTCATCCATAGATGCCCCCATAACAGTGCGTCATCCACAGATGCCCCCATAACAGTGCATCATCCACAGATCCCAATAACAGTGCATCATCCACAGATCCCCCATAATAGTGTCATCCACAGATGCCCCCATAACAGTGTGTCCTCCACAGATGCCCCCATAACAGTGCATCATCCACAGATGCCACCATAACAGTGCATCATCCACAGATGCCCCCATAACAGCTGCGTCAACAACAGATTCCACCATAACAGTGCGTCATCCACAGATGCCCCCATAACAGTGCGTCATCCACAGATGCACCCATAACAGTGTGTCATCCACAGATGCCCCCATAACAGTGCATCATCCACAGGTGCCCCCATAACAGCGCGTCAACCACAGATGCCACCATAACAGTGCATCATCCACAGATGCCCCCATAACATTGCGTCATCCACAGATCCCAATAACAGTGCATCATCCACAGATCCTCATAATAGTGTCATCCACAGATGCCTCCATAACAGTGCGTAATCCACAGATCCCCCATAACAGTGTGTCCTCCACAGATGCCCTCATAACAGTGCGTCATCCATAGATGCCCCCATAACAGTGCATCATCCACAGATGCCCCCATAACAGTGTGTCCTCCACAGATGCCCCCATAACAGCGCGTCAACAACAGATGCTACCATAACAGAGCGTCATCCACAAATGCCCCCGTAACAGCGCGTCGACCACAGATGCCACCATAACAGTGCATCATCCACAGATGCCCCCATAACAGTGCGTCATCCACAGATGCCCCATAACAGCGCGTCAACCACAGATGCCACCATAACAGTGCATCATCCACAGATGCCTCCATAACAGTGCATCATCCACATATCCCAATAACAGTGCATCATCCACAGATCCCTCATAATAGTGTCATCCACAGATGCCTCCATAACAGTGCGTAATCCACAGATCCCCCATAACAGTGTGTCATCCACAGATGCCCCCATAACAGTGCGTCATCCACAGATGCCCCCATAACAGTGTGTCCTCCACAGATGCCCCCATAACAGTGCATCATCCACAGATGCCACCATAACAGTGCATCATCCACAGATGCCCCCACAACAGTGCATCAACCACAGATGCCACCATAACAGTGCATCATCCACAGATGCCCCCATAAAAGCGCATCAACAACAGATGCCACCATAACAGTGCGTCATCCACAAATGCCCCCGTAACAGTGCGTCGACCACAGATGCCATCATAACAGTGCATCATCCACAGATGCCCCCATAACAGTGCGTCATCCACAGATGCCCCCATAACAGTGTGTCCTCCACAGATGCCCCCATAACAGTGCATCATCCACAGATGCCACCATAACAGTGCATCATCCACGGATGCCCCCACAACAGTGCATCAACCACAGATGCCACCATAACAGTGCATCATCCACAGATGCCCCCATAACAGCGCGTCAACAACAGATGCCACCATAACAGTGCGTCATCCACAAATGCCCCCGTAACAGTGCGTCGACCACAGATGCCATCATAACAGTGCATCATCCACAGATGCCTCCATAACAGTGCGTAATCCACAGATCCCCCATAACAGTGTGTCCTCCACAGATGCCCCCACAACAGTGCATCAACCACAGATGCCACCATAACAGTGCATCATCCACAGATGCCCCCATAACAGCGCGTCAACAACAGATGCCCCCATAACAGTGCATCATCCACAGATCCCCCATAACTGTGTGTCTTCCACAGATGCCCTCATAACAGTGCGTGATCCACAGATGCCCCCATAACAGTGCGTCATCCACAGATGCCCCCATAACAGTGTGTCCTCCACAGATGCCCCCATAACAGTGCATCATCCACAGATGACACCATAACAGTGCATCATCCACAGATGCCCCATAACAGCACATCAACAACAGATGCCACCATAACAGTGCATCATCCACAGATGCCCCCATAACAGTGCGTCATCCACAGATGCCCCCATAACAGTGCGTCATCCACAGATGCCCCCATAACAGTGCATCATCCACAGATCCCAATAACAGTGCATCATCCACAGATCCCCCATAATAGTGTCATCCACAGATGCCCCCATAACTGTGTGTCTTCCACAGATGCCCTCATAACAGTGCATCATCCACAGATGCCCCCATAACAGTGCATCATCCACAGATGCCCCCATAACAGCGCGTCAACAACAGATTCCACCATAACAGTGCGTCATCCACAGATGCCCCCATAACAGTGCGTCATCCACATATGCCCCTATAACAGTGTGTCATCCACAGATGCCCCCAAACAGTGCGTCATCCACAGATGCCCCCATAACAGCGCGTCAACCACAGATGCCACCATAACAGTGCATCATCCACAGATGCCCCTATAACAGCGCGTCAACAACAGATTCCACCATAACAGTGCGTCATCCACAGATGCCCCCATAACAGTGCGTCATCCACATATGCCCCTATAACAGTGTGTCATCCACAGATGCCCCCAAACAGTGCGTCATCCACAGATGCCCCCATAACAGCGCGTCAACCACAGATGCCACCATAACAGTGCATCATCCACAGATACCCCCATAACATTGCGTCATCCACAGATCCCAATAACAGTGCATCATCCACAGATCCCTCATAATAGTGTCATCCACAGATGCCTCCATAACAGTGCGTAATCCACAGATCCCCCATAACAGTGTGTCATCCACAGATGCCCCCATAACAGTGCGTCATCCACAGATGCCCCCATATCAGTGTGTCCTCCACAGATGCCCCCATAACAGTGCATCATCCACAGATGCCACCATAACAGTGCATCATCCACAGATGCCCCCATAACAGTGCATCAACCACAGATGCCACCATAACAGTGCATCATCCACAGATGCCCCCATAACAACGCATCAACAACAGATGCCACCATAACAGTGCATCATCCACAAATGCCCCCGTAACAGCACGTCGACCACAGATGCCACCATAACAGTGCATCATCCACAGATGCCCCCATAACAGTGCGTCATCCACAGATGCCCCCATAACAGCGCGTCAACCACAGATGCCACCATAACAGTGCATCATCCACAGATGCCCCCATAACAGTGCATCATCCACATATCCCAATAACAGTGCATCATCCACAGATCCCCATAATAGTGTCATCCACAGATGCCTCCATAACAGTGCGTAATCCACAGATCCCCCATAACAGTGTGTCCTCCACAGATGCCCTCATAACAGTGCGTCATCCACAGATGCCCCCATAACAGTGCGTCATCCACAGATGCCCCCATAACAGTGAGTCCTCCACTGATGCCCTCATAACAGTGCGTCATCCACAGATGCCCCCATAACAGTGCGTCATCCACAGATGACCCCATAACAGTGTGTCCTCCACAGATGCCCCCATAACAGTGCATCATCCACAGATGCCACCATAACAGTGCATCATCCACAGATGCCCCCATAACAGTGCATCATCTACAGATGCCCCCATAACAGTGCATCATCCACAGATCCCCATAACAGTGCATCATCCACAGATCCCCCATAATAGTGTCATCCACAGATGCCCCTATAACAGTGTTTCATCCACAGACCCCCCATAACAGTGCATCAACCACAGATGCCACCATAACAGTGCATCATCCACAGATGCCCCCATAACAGCGCGTCAACAACAGATGCCACCATAACAGTGCGTCATCCACAAATGCCCCCATAACAGAGCGTCAACCACAGATGCCACCATAACAGTGCATCATCCACAGATGCCACCATAACAGTGCGTCATCCACAGATGCCCCCATAACAGTGCATCATCCACAGATTCCCCATAATAGTGTCATCCACAGATGCCTCCATAACAGTGCGTAATCCACAGATCCCCCATAACAGTGTGTCCTCCACAGATGCCCTCATAACAGTGCGTCATCCACAGATGCCCCCATAACAGTGCGTCATCCACAGATGCCCCCATAACAGAGTGTCCTCCACAGATGCCCCCATAACAGTGCATCATCCACAGATGCCACCATAACAGTGCATCATCCACAGATGCCCCCATAACAGCGCGTCAACAACAGATGCCACCATAACAGTGCGTCATCCACAGATGCCCTCATAACAGTGCGTCATCCACAGATGCCCCCATAACAGTGCGTCACCCACAGATGCCCCCATGACAGTGCATCATCTACAGATCCCAATAACAGTGCATCATCCACAGATGCCCCCATAACAGTGTTTCATCCACAGACCCCCATAACAGTGCATCAACCACAGATCCCCCATATTAGTGTCATCCACAGACCACTATTAGTTAAAAACCCACCAAAAGCACACCATTTCGTTCAAAATATTGTTTTTTCTTATTTTCCTCCTCAAAAACCTAGGTGCGTCTTATGGGTGGTGCGTCTTTTAGGTCGAAAAATACGGCTTTCTGAATGGCACGTCATTAGACTAGTCGTGCAAGTGTTGGCAATGCCCAGTAGACTGTCCTTGCATTTCAGCCATTCTAGCTAGAAATGCTGTCCTGGATTTGTAGCGACATAATGGTCTGCCATCACACTGCTTAATCTGCTATGTTCCAAGTTTCTGAAATTCAACATTGCACATGCTAGAGCATCTGTATGAGCAGCGGAAAACCGTGAATGATTTTGTTATGTACCAGACAGCCTTAGCAGCAGAAATCACGTGTTGTTTTGAGGTCAGGCAGTGGCGGCCCAACCAAAACACCTGATCGGTACTGAAACCTTTTGAAGAGGCCACAATGTTTGTCAGTAATGACATGAACGATCACATAACCCTCGTATTTACAGTATCTCACAAAACTGAGTGCATCCCACATATTTTTGTAAATATTTTCTTCTAACTTTTCCTGGGATAATACTGAAGATCTGACACTTTGATACAATGTAAAGTAGTCAGTGTACAGCTTGTATAATGGTGTAAATTTGATGTGCCCTCAAATAACTCAACGCACAGCCATTAATGTCTAAACCGCTAGCAACAAAAGTGAGTACACCCCTAAGTGAAAATGGCCAAATTGTGCCCAAAGTGTTAATATTGAACTTCTAGTGACCAGTATGAGAGATTGTGAGAGCGATAATACCAAATGTAACACACCTGCTCCCCATTCACACCTCAGACATGGTAACACTAATGAGTCACATGACACCAGGGAGAGAAAATCGCTAATTGGGCACAATTTGGCCATTTTCACTTAGGGGTGTACTCACTTTTGTTGCCAGCGGTTTAGACATTAACCCCTTCTACCTCTGGACAGATTTCACCTTCCTGTCCAGGCCATTTTTTGCAAATCTGATGTGTCACTTTATTTGGCAGTAGCTTTGGAACACTTTTACTTATCCAGGCCATTCTGAGATTGTTTTCTCGTGCACATTGTACTTCATGATAGTCATAAATTTGAGTCAATATATTTCACCTTTATTTGTGAAAAAATTCCAAATTTACCAAAAATTTTGAAAAATGCCCAAATTTCCAAATTTCAATTTCTCTACTTTCATAATAGATAGTGATACCTCATATAATAGTTATTGCTTTACATTTCCAATATGTTTACTTCATGTGTGGATCATTTTGAAAATGAAGTTTTATTTTTTGGGGACGTTAGAAGGCTTAGAAGTTTAGAAGAAATTTTAGAAATTTTAGGAACATTTCCAAAACCCACTTTTCAAGGACCAGTTCAGGTCTGAAGTCACTTTGTAGGGCTTACATAATAAAAAACACCCATAAATGGCCCCATTTTAGAAAGTGCACCCCTCAAGGTATTCAAAACTGATTTTACACACTTTTTTTAACCCTTTAGGTGTTCCTCAAGAATGAATGAAAAATGGAGATGAAATTTCAGAATTTAACTTTTTGGCAGATTTTACATTTTAATCCATTTTTTTCCAGTAACAAAGAAAGTGTTAACAGCCGAACAAAACTCCATATAGAGAAGATACAGCATGCTCACCTTGCAGGTGCCTTCCGGTGAAGCTCAGCAGTGGGAGAAGCTGATCGGCGTGAGAAGAGGCGTCTTCTCGATGCTCAGTGAGGGAAGTGCAGAGTCCGCCTTGGCTCTCACCTTGACGAGTGGTGTGCCCTGAAAGATCATTTGGGGTTTTCGTTGCACTCTCAGCTTGCAAAGTTTTTGCTGGACAGTTACAGGACAACTACCAGCCCTAAATCTCCAGCATTCACTAATGGAGGAGTTTTACCTATAAAAGACCCTAAAGAGACTCACTGCCAACAACCACTGAAAAAGGGGCGTAGACCCCAAAACGCATCTGGTGACTATTGTGCAGTGAAGATCCTTTAGAGCGGTACCTGGAGGAGTATACCAACCTGTATTTCTGGGGTTATAATCTAGCCAAAGATATAAAGCGTCACAGGACGGCAAGCCCCTGGAACGAGAGTGGGTCACGTGGGACACTACGTGTAGCCTGGAAGAGTGCGGGACGCTGCGCGAGTGGAGAAGGCAACACACGAGCCGCAGTGGTGAGCCCGACCTGAATCAGAGCGAACATATCGGCTGGAATGGTAAGACAGTACCGCTCGCATCTTTTGTGGCCGCATAATTGAGTTACTAGCATTATATACGCTGCGATTGGTGACCAAGGCAAAGTGACAGGAGTGCCACTACATGTTGAAGTACTGCTCAATATGGCTCATATCGCCATTTCCTATATTGTGACCTGCTGCTAATATTGCTATTCCTACAGTGTTTTGCACAAGTGGATATTAATTAGGATATTTGCACAAGTAGACACTAATTGGACATTTGCACAAGCTGGAGATTTGGGACTTTTTGGATATACTTGTTGCTATTAATTGCTGGAGCACGAGCACTTTATTGTTTATTTGCGGTATTTGCACAAGCTAGCAAGAGTGTTACACTATATGCACTTTAGATAGAGTCTGGATTGGAATTGTTTTTATAATAAGGGTGATGCATGATATACAATAAATACGAATATTGTGATTCATTTCCAAATATACTTCCAAATATACTCCCAGGTGACGAGTGCCCCTCTGTTCTAAATTTACATACGTATTCTTCCCTTGGCTCTGGGTAAGCCGTGAGGTGAGCACCTGGTCTTATCTGATCAGACAGGAGTAGCCGCCTACTGTTTACACATACATATGTAAAACGCCATATTTATTACCCTGATTCTGCGGTTTACAGAGACACCCCACATGTGGTTGTAAACTTCTGTATGGCCACACGGCAGGGCGTAGAAGGGAAGGAACGCCGTATGGTTTATTGAAGGCAGATTTAGCTGAACTGGTTTTTAGATGCCATGTCCCATTGGAAGCCCCCCTGATGCACCCCTACAGTAGAAACTCAAAAAAGTGACCACATTTTGGAAATTAGGGGATAAGGTGCTAGTTTTATTGGTACTATTTTGAGGTACATATGATTTTTAATTGCTCTATATTACATTTTTTGTGAGGCAAGGTAACCAAAAAATTGATGTTTTGGCACCGTTTTTATTTTTTATTTTTTACAACATTCATCTGACAGGGTAGATCATGTGCTATTTTTATAGAGCAGGTTGTTAAGGACGCAATGATATCAAATAAGTCTACTTTCTATGTTTGTTTGTTTCAGTTTTACATAATAAAGCATTTTTGAAAAAGAAATGATGTTGTTGTGTCTCCATTTTCTGACTGCCCTATTTTTTGTATTTTTCTGCCGATCGTCTAGTGTAGGGGCTTGTTTTTTGCAGGAGTTAACATTTTTATTGGTACCATTTTTGGGTACATATGATTTTTTTTATCATTCATTATTACACTTTATGTGGCAAGGTGACCAAAAAATTGGTTGTTTTGGTGCAGTTTTTATTTATTTATTTTTCTAGCATTCACCTAAGGGGTTAAGTCATGTGATATTTTTATAGAGAAGATCATTACGGATGTGGCAATACCTAATATGTTAACTTTTTCTTATTCATTTAATTTTTACACAATAATAGCATTTTTTAAACCAAAATAATGATGTTTTAGTGTCTCCATAGTCTGAGAGCCATAGCTTTCTTATTTTTTGACCAATCGTCTTAGATAAGGTATGATTTTTTGCAGGATGATGTGCTGGTTTGATTTACTACTGTGGGGGTTTATGCCTTTTTGATCGCTTGGTGTTGCAATTTTTGTTATGTAAAATTACAAAAATAGCTTTTTAGGTCATGTGATATTTTCATAGAGCTGGTTGGTACGAACACGACGATATCTAATATATCTACTTTTTTTTATTTATTTCACTTAAACACAATAATAGCAGTTTTAAAGCAAAAAAAAAAAATCAGATTATATTGTCTGAGAGTGATAGCTTTTTTATTTTTTGACCAATTGTCTTAGGTAGGGTCTTATTTTTTGTGGGATGAGATACCGGTTTGATTAATACTAATTTGGGGGGCATACGTCTTTTTGATCACATTTTTGTGATGTAAAGTGACAAAAATGGCTTTTTTTACACAGGTTTTTATTTTAATTTTTTTACGGTGTTCACCTAAGGGGTTAGGTCATGAGATATTTTTATAGAGCTGGTTGTTACGGATGTGGCAATACCTAATATGTGTATTTTTTTATGTATTTCACTTTAGCACAATAATAGCAGTTTTGAAACAAAAAAATGATGTTTTAGTGTCTCCATGTTCTGACAGCCATAGGCTTTAGATTTTTTAGGCGATTGTCTTCAGTAGAGGCTCATTTTTTGCGGGATGAGGTGACGGTTTTATTGATACAATTTTTTGGGACATATGTCTTTTTGATCGCTTGGTGTTGCACTTTTTGTGCTGTATGGTGACAAAAATACCGGTAGCTTTTTTTTTACACCGTTTTTATTTATTTTTTATGGTGTTTATCGGACAGGGTTTATCATGTGATATATTTATAGATCCGGTCATTATGGATGCGGCGATACTTAATATGTGTGGTTTTTTTTCAGTTTTTTATTATAAAATAAGGGGAAAGATGCATTTTTTTTCTTTTTTTTACTTAAAAATGTTATCAATTTTATTAAAAAAACACTTTTTAAACTTTTTTTTTTATTTATTTTTGACTTTCACTTTTGGGGGTCTGATCCCCTCTGCAATGCTTTACAATATATCTGTATTGTAATGCATTGCCTGTTAGTGTACTACACTGAGCAATATACTAACAGGTTACCTAGGAGACGGGCCTAGGGCTGGACAGGTTGCCTAGGAGACGGGCCTGAGGCTGGACAGGTTGCCTGGGAGACGGGCCTGAGGCTGGATTTCCTGGGCACCCGTAGAAGGCAGGTCCCGATGCCGTGCAAGGCATTGGGTAGCCTCTGCATGGCATCTAGCTGCCTTCTCACACATCGGGTCCCCGTCACAGCAGCACCCAACACAAACCCCTTCTACTGTATGTCGCGGTCAGCGCGGACAGCAGTATAGAAGGGGTTAATCCGCTGGCATCGCTGTAAACAGTGATGCTGGCGGATAGAGCAGGGGCCTGGCTACCACGAACTGCCGGACCCCTGCAGGGGCCCGCCCGATCACCATGACGTATTATTGCACACCAAATGCGGGAAGGCACTGCCTTCCATGACGTAATAGGACGTCATGTGTTGGGACGGGGATAATGTGTTAATTTGAGGGCACACCAAATTTAAGCTGTATACTAACTACTTTGTTTATTCCAACTATAAGGATATTCCAAAAGGGTTATTCAAAAATTAAAGTATCCAACTAGTGCAAAAAACCCTATTTAAAACGTAACATTTAATGAATTAATGGTAAAAGAGAACCCCTACTTCCCCATATCAGACCAAGGTATATATCTTACTGAGGATATTCAGAGTGCGATAATTCCATACTCTAAGTCCAAAGATAGTTCATCACAGGTCTATGTACAATATATATTGTTGGTAACTCGGTGCCAATAATCCACCACCACACACTGCGTTGACTCAGAGTTGGGATGGGGGGATTTATCCCTACTGTGGGTCCTAAGATACACCTATGCCCAGGGACGTCCCCTAATGGTGAGGACTCCTGTCCTCGTGCCTAAGACTCACTGTCCCTGCATCTGTCCCTAATAAGGATGCTAGATGATAAATGGATAGATATGGGCACCGAGTATTTAACCAATCAATACATTGATCAAAACGTGCAAAGGATTTCTCGCACAAAAGTGCTTACTTGCATAACTAGAAAGATATAGCATCCATATATATCGTGGACTACCTCTTCCTTAGTGCAAGTACAGAAATCCAGCACCAGTAAATTCAATCATGCATACAATGATTATATATTCCTCATTCAATCATGGATACAATGATTATATATTCCTCAACGCGTTTCCCCTCATGTTAATGAGGTTCATCAGGAGGCATTAAGTATAATAAATAGTTGTTGAATACACATAATAGTGTTAAAAAAGACCTGATATGTCAATTATGCCCAGAGGAGGTGTTGAGTACATCGATACTGGAGCGCGGGTAGAGAGGAGATCAAAATCCAAATTTATCCGGGCATGACTTTAGTCAGGCTGCCCGATGCAATACATAAATATCACCGTTACACATATCCCACATTAGTCGAGTGGAGACAGTGTCATATACCTCTCCCCGCTCGTACTTCCTCCTCTGGCATCGACAACTATACTAACTACTTTGCCATCAGTGTCATATCATCAGTGTTGTCCCATGAAAAAATAGAATAAACTATTTACAAAAATGTAAAGGATGTACTCACTTTTGTGAGATACTGTATATTACAACAGACGCTGATAACCATGCAGCAGGGGACGGCGGCAGAAGAAGAACAGAAATGCATCTTTTTGTCCTCCATGTAGCTTCTGGGGACCCACAAGGAGAGACTCCCATGGAGGAGGAGGAGGAGTTGGAGGAGCAGGATAATGTTGATGACAATGGCATTGGCTACAACAGCCAATTGTCTCAGTGGGGGATGGAGCTGGAAAGAACTGGCTCCTCGGTCACACTGGCAACAATGGTGACCTGTTTGCTGGCTTCTTATGCGGATCAGTGACACCAAACAGTCTGATGATTACTAGATAGCCATGCTTTTAGAACTTTGCTATCAAAGCTCCAAAAGGGAAGCCAAATAGCATTATTGCCAGGAATCACTGTTTACACAGCATGCTGCAGCTTCCGGCGAGCGGACGCCTGCCGCCAGCTTGTCTGAAAGGGAGGCCCCTCTCCACCCCCGCAGAGTCACCCACCTCCCTCTGCTGCAAGCAGCACTCTCCTTAACATGATGGAGAAGTTTTTTTTCACTATGGCCAGTTTCTGACACATACCCTGTTCCCTGATCTATGTATGTCAGTGTCACTCAGACATCATTTACTATTGTTTTCATAGAGCTTAAAGGGGTTATCCAAGTTATATTTATTGATGACCTATCCTCAGGATAGGTCATCAATATCAGATCGGCGGGGGTCCGACACCCGGCACCCCCACCGATCAGCTGTTTGAAGAGAAGGCGAGCGCCGTGCCAGCGCTGCCTCCTCGTCATGTTTACATGCTGGCCGTTGCATCTGCAGCGGTGAGCATGTGTAATTACACCCAAGCCATTCCATTCATTTCAATGGGACGGCTCTGTAGTATACACTTGTATAGAAACGAGCCGTCCCATTGAAATGAATGGAATGGCTTGGGTGTAATTACACATGCTCACCGCTGCAGATGCAACGGCCAGCATGTAAACATGACGAGGAGGCAGCGCTGGCACGGCGCTCGCCTTCTCTTCAAACAGCTGATCGGCGGGGGTGCCGGGTGTCGGACCCCCGCCGATCTGATATTGATGACCTATCCTGAGGATAGGTCATCAATAAATATAACTTGGATAACCCCTTTAAGGAGGGTTGGAGAGAAAAAGGAAAATTCATAAAAAATATAGCAATTTTCTATATGAACTAAAATTTTTCTAAAATGTAGCAAATTGTAACTGAAACTGCAACAGGTTCGCTCATCTCTAGTCCTGGTTTTACCAGGAGTAGAAAGAAACCTTCCAGGTTCAATCTTGGTGCGATATGGTTTGGGATGAGTCATTGATAGCAAGATCTGCAAAAGATTCTCCACGTAGCGATCAGGAAAAACTGCCACTTGTGTGAACTGTAGCCACTAAGATTTTATGCTTATATGGGTTATATATACCATAAACCACTGAAATGAAGAATTGCAAAATGAAGTTGAACAGAATAGAATGTGGACTGTGATTGTCTTCTAAGGGAGACGCACTTAAGAAAACCCACATTGCACTGTTTGTCTGTTTTAGTAGATACTTGTATTCCCCATGCAATACCAATTCTAGAGAATTGCTTCTTATGACTCTGTGGCCATTTTTCTCTTATTCCTGCTAGAATTTTATGGATAAATGTACTGTCGGTGGTACCAGTTAGGGATGTGTCCCCGCACAGTATAACACTGGCAGCACTGATTGGGCAGTGCCAAACTGTGCAGGGACACACGCCCAGCTGCTAACTCCCATTTGTACCTTTATCCATATATTTCTAGTGAGAATAGAAGAGGTATGTCAGAACATAGAGTCAAAAGAATAAATGTTTCACAGTTGTCATTTCATTTGGAATACAATTATGTCGTAAAACAGACATCTCAGGAGAGGTGGCAGGTCCTCTTTAAGGTGAATAATATGCGATGTTACAATGAATTACTGCACCAGGGGCCACCATCCAGGTTTCAGTGTTGCAATCACTTTCCTGGCCGTCATTAGAGAGTGGCTGTCATGTGCCATTAACGCCCAGCTCCTCTTCTCTGATTCACCTATCCATCACAAATGTGTGAATGCTATGCAACCAGCAGAGTCCACTTCCTCTGCTCCGGCCCAGAAGCACCATGCTGGCTCTCCTGTATTTCTTCTATAATGAGGGGTCAGGCAGTTTTATTCATCATTTTATGACTGTACAAGGCCGGGTATAAGGACAACACTTCTCAAAATGCAAATTACTAGACAAGCTCTGTATAGACACAGAACAAATAGGCTGAAGCCTTTAAAATAGTGACAACAACTCAGGAATAGAATAGGATACGTAATATAATGTAGGTACACAGTGACTCCACCAGCAGAATAGTGAGTGCAGCTCTGGAGTATAATACAGGATGTAACTCAGGATCAGTACAGGATAAGTAATGTAGGTACACAGTGACTGCACCAGCAGAATAGTGAGCGCAGCTCTGGAGTATAATACAGGATGTAACTCAGGATCAGTACAGGATAAGTAATGTATGTACACAGTCACTCCACCAGCAGAATAGTGAGTGCAGCTCTGGAGTATAATACAGGATATAACTCAGGATCAGTACAGGATAAGTAATGTATGTACACAGTGATTACACCAGCAGAATAGTGAGTGCAGCTATGGAGTATAATAAAGCATGTAACTCAGGATCAGTACAGGATAAGTAATGTAATGTATGTACATAGTCACTCCACCAGCAGAATAGTGAGTGCAGCTCTGGAGTATAATACAGGATGTAACTCAGGATCAGTACAGGATAAGTAATGTATGTACACAGTGACTCCACCAGCAGAATAGTGAGTGCAGCTCTGGAGTATAATAAAGCATGTAACTCAGGATCAGTACAGGATGAGTAATGTAATGTATGTACACAGTGACTGCACCAGCAGAATAGTGAGTGCAGCTCTGGAGTATAATACAGGATGTAACTCAGGATCAGTACAGGATAAGTAATGTAAAGTATGTACACAGTGACTCCACCAGCAGAATTGTGAGTTCAGCTCTCGACTAGCTGTTACTGAGCTGCAATTAGTTTTTTGTGTGGTGGACTTTGTCTTTGTGTGGTGGATCTCCTATTCGTTTGGAGGAAAGCATTTCTCCATGCAAGGCCTGCTCTATCCTCCCCAGGTCTCTGGGGATGACTGGACGGAGCAAGTCCCAGGCTTCTGTTCCTCAGACCAGGCCGGTGGGGGACAGAAGAAGACAGCAACTGGCCAGTATGCTTGAGGACCTGGTGGTGAGACATAATGCCTGGAGTCATAGCAATATGGCTCCTACTCCCCCGAGGTCTGTGGAGATAAGGAGAAACTGCAAAGCTTCAACCATGGATGCCGTGAGTGCCAGTGGTCCTTCTGGGGCCAATGAAGAAAAGCTGAGTGCTCACGGGTTGAGACGGGCCTCAGCGAGGAAGGCTGTGGACAGCTGAGATCCAGGGAATCGATTACCACCTAAGGCTCCCATGTTGTCAGCCACCGCCGTGAGTATGAAGAGATGAGTAAGTCCACAAGGAGGCTCCAGAAGGAGCTGCGCTGTGCTTGTGCCAGAGATGATAGGGCAACCAAAAAGAGGAGGCCAGAAATCCTGACTGAAATAAAGAGACTGGGAGAGCAGTGGTCCTTTCAAGGAGGAACTGTTAAATGAAGACACATTTCGTAATATGGCAGAGAAAAGGTTGACAGGGCTGCAACCTGAGAGCCAGGTGGTGGAGGATGATGACCAGCAGCAGGAGCCACCTGGTGGCTTGTAGTACGAACAGCAGGCCACATGCAGTGGGTTCCTTGCAGGACAGGCACCAGTAACATCCGAGTGCGGTTCTGTTGACTTGGGGAGGACAGTGACACCAGTGTCCAGGGAGGGGCACTAATGGCAGAAATAAATCTCAGTATATCTCCAGGACTTTTCCTTTGGAAATGAACTCCTGGAGGAGGCAACTTGGGGGTGCGAGGAAGACCACGCCACAGCTGCAGGAGGTGGTAAGCTATGTCTATGGTCCCCTTCCTGTGTCCCCTGAGTTGGCCGCAGGGTCGGACGATTGTTCTAGCTCTATTGTCCAGCCCAGCCAGAGTTCTGTTGTGGTCTTGGTGCAAAGGCACAGGTCATGACAAAGAGAAGTGTCATGGTGCTGAGCTCCGTCTCTACTTGCAGTAGCAAAGATGCAGCAGGGAAGGCATCGGCCGAAAGGCCAGACAGTAAGGGCAGCCTGGTGGCGGGCACTCAGTCAAGCTCAGATGCTGAGGTTTGTTCTCTGGTGGAAAGAGGGAGTGGCCCAGTGCTGGAGTCTGTTGCAGTTGCCTCAGTGGCTCCAAGCGCTGTTACTGCTGATCACTTAGTTGAGAAGCGGTGGCAGTGTGAAGGAGCTGCTTGGGTCCCTAGACTATTAGTACTATTTTGCCCGAATCTAAAATACTATTTTGCATTGGAGCAAATAGCAGAGACTCTGACAATGAGAGAAATTAGCGGTGCCCAGACAAAGATCAGCGGTGCCCGAAAAATGGACTAAATGAAAAAAAGTGTCTGATGGAGAGGAGGTGGAGCGTGTCACTGGTCCGGCAGGTATGGATCGGAGTGTGACTGGTGCTGTGTGAGTGACACAAATATAAAATTATCACCTTAATTGTTATATGGAGGAGTAAGTGCTGGCGAGGGGGTTGAGGTTATATTGGGTGAGGGGAATTCTTGTGACGTTGGGGTGGGGCTATGGAACGGTTTAGTTGCCCCCCCCATCTCCAACGGTGAGAGACCCTGAGGGTTGAATGTCCTCAGAAGGGGAGACTGGCCTAGAGTCCGGAGACAAGGAGGAGGAATCAAAAGGGGTGCTAGTATTGGATACCTGTGCCATTGAAAAGAGGGAAGGGTTCCTGTTCAGACACAGAGGGTAAAGAAATAGTGAAAAGAAGAAAGCTGTCGAACACAGTCACCCATGATGGTGGCACTCACCCCATTCACGCTGGCATCCATTAATGTGGCCATCATTAAGTCAGATATGGCTAGATTTGTGGCTTATGATTTTTTTACACACATTGATGTAGACATTTTGTTTTTGCAGGAGACCAGGCTGCCAGATTTGGCAGCCATACATAAAGCTAAAAGAATGTGGAGACATGGGCCTTTCTATTGGTCTCTTGCGGCCGAACTGTATAGCGGGGTGGTGGTACTTTTTACGTCACCGGTAGAATGACAACGGTGCCGGATTTTAGATGTCCTCATGAGGCCACAGGAACTTTGGATAATTAACATCTACGGTCCCCAGTCCAAATGTAACAGGAAGTGTCTCTTTATGAGGATTAAGCCCTACCTTTTTACGAGTTGGCAGGTGATCTTTGGAGGGGACTTCAATACTGACACTAGGCACCAAGATAGGGGAGGTTCCAGGGACAAGCTGACTTTTGATGGGGTTGCACTAAATGGCATAGCTAGTGATGCTTACCTGGTGGATGTCCACATCTGGCACACCCAAGGCCACACGGGGTTCACCTATTATAGGGCTAGCTGCAGATCTACAATAGATAGGTTTTATTTACAGGAGGAAGCCATCTCTTCTGCACTAACCGTCGTCGAGGTGGAGTTCTCCGACCACTGTTTGATTTTGTTTTCTTTGAATTTTACAGAGACAATGGGGCAAGGCTTTTGGAGGCTCAATTCATCTCTCCTTTGAGGACTTTCATCAGAGTCAGGTACCATTGCTGGATCTTTTTAGCAGAAAGTCAGAATTGTCAGAGATGTTCAAGGAAAGGGTGGCGAGATTCTTCTGTTAGCTCTCGAGCCTCAGAAACCTTGACAAGTACTGCTTGTATTGGAGCCTGAGGAGGAAACTCGAGCATCTTCTAAACTTGGGGTAGCCATTAGGAGATCTCCAGAGTGAAATCTTTACTCATGAGGTGTCAGTACCGTTCACCCGAACCTTACAGGTACTGTAATATGTCAGTGAGTTCTAAAATCATCTCAGGACTGATTGATAGTATGGGATCCTTGAACAGGGCCAGATCAGGGATCCTGGAGGTTGTCAGATCCTTCTACTCACACCTCTTGGGGAAGAGGGATCTAGATCGAGATGTGATGTCGGCTTTTTAGGCTGAAACTGTCCCTGAACAAGGAGTAAATCTCTCTCTTGATGTTTTGGCGGAGATGATCAGTGAAGAGGAAGTCAGACTTGCGATCAAAGGGCTTGCCCTCAAGAAGTCACCCGGTCCAGATGTCTTAACATCTGAGTTTTATAAGACCTTTAAGGATGCCTTGGTTCCCCTCTTGACTGAGGTATTTAATGAGCATCTATCCTCAGGCACTCTGCCAAAGTCAATGAAGGGGTCAGCTCTAATTATCCTGTCAAAGGGTAAAGATTAGTGTTGATCGAGCATGTCAGGAGAGGTGGCAGGTCGAACACCAGTTTGGCTCGAGCATCTCGATGCTCAGCACATGGCAGAACTCAGCCGAGTACTGCATGTACTCGAGCGCAATGCTCGGGTTTCCTCCCAACACCTTTTTTGGCTGCTATGCAGCCAATAGACGTGCAGGTATGTACTGTAATGCCATAGCCATGTTGGTTGCCAGTGATTGGCTGGCTGGAACGCGTCATTGGGTGCTATATAGCACCCGATGACACGTGTTCGGCTCAGTATTAGTCAGGGAGAGCTGAGCATAGCAAGGGACAGACAGTGTAGGGAGTGTTATTGGAAGATTTTTATTACAAAAACTTTTCAGAGACCCATAAGTCCTTTTAAGGACTATTGTGTGTGACAGCAGCAAAATATATTTTTAGCGCATCCTGTGCTAAATAGCGCCTAATAGGCCACTGCGGACAGTTAAATTATCCATGCCACATCTGATGTGTAAAGTGTGCGCATCCCTAAAAGATCAGTGACATCCAGTGTATGGTACTTTTTCAATAGATGGTGTCCGCTTCTGAGAGTGACATTACAAGGGCCACATCTAAAGTGTAACATGTGCGTTTAAAAAATCTGTGACATACAGTGTACTTTCTCCATAGACGCTGCGGACAGTGACATTACCTGTGGTACCTCTCCTGTATAACATTTCCTAATCCCAAATACATTCCCTGTAATTTTTTATTAGCTGTTGGTGACAGCATTGACATTATCTGTGGGATATCTTCTGTGTGATGTTTTCACATCCCAAATACCTTTTTAAATTTTTTTCTGCATACAAAACTTCAAAATCCTACACAACTGAACGTGTCACATACTTTAAAGCATATATACAGTAAAATGAAGAAGGCGAGCAGTAAGGGACAGGTAAGTGGCCGTGATGCTGATGGTGCACGCAGAGGCTATGGCCCTGGGTGCGTTGAAACGGCTGCCAGATCACAAGAAAAGCAATCATCCACGATACCTAGCTTCATGTCCAAGTTTGCAGAGCGGCACAGGACACCACTCTTGAAGTCAGACCAGTGCGACCAGGTGGTCGGTTGAATTGCAGCAGATAATTCCAGCCAGTTAAGCACCATTCTGTCTTCCACCAAGTCCAGTCTCAGTAGCCAAGGCCCTTGCATATAATTTTTTACAGGGTCAGCTCACCTGCAGGCCCTCACATTTAATGTATTACAGGGTCAACTCACCTGCAGGCCCTCATCTACAACCTTTTAGAGGGTCAGCTCACCAGCAAGCCCTCACCTACAATCTTTTACAGGGTCAGCTCACCTGCAGGTCATCGCATATAATGTTTTACAGGGTCAGCTCACAACCAGGCCCTCACCTACAATGTTTTACAGGGTCAGCTCACCTACAGGTCCTCACCTACAATATTTTACAGGGTCAGCTCACCTGCAGGAAATCGCATATCATGTTTTAAAGGGTCAGCTCACCTACAGGTCCTCGCATATAATGTTTTACAGGGTCAGCTCACCTGCAGGCCCTCGCATATAATGTTTTAAAGGGTCAGCTCACCGACAGGTCCTAGCATATAATGTTTTACAGGGTCAGCTGACCTGCAGGCCCTTGCATATAATATTTTAAAGGGTCAGCTCATCTACAGGTCCTCGCATATAATGTTTTACAGGGTCAGCTCACCTACAGGTCCTCGAATATAATTTTTTAGAGGGTCAGCTAATCAGCAGGCCCTCACCTACAATCTTTTAGAGGGTCAGCTCACCAGCAGGCCCTCACCTACAATTTTTTACAGGGTCAGCTCACCAGCAGAACCTAACCTTTAATGTTTTAGAGGGTCATCTCAGCAGCAGGCCCTCGCCCCTAATGTTTTAGATGGGATCAGATCAGCAAGCCCTTGCTCCAAATTTTTTGAGGGTCACCAGCAGGCCATTAATCTTCCTTTTTAAGGGTGTGTATGATGCCCTCCTTTATGTATAACAAAGGATGTATTGGAGTGCTGGTTCCTTGTAATTTTTGTCAGCCCTTTCACTTAGTACATAGGCATTATGACTGTAGGAGTCCCACTACCTGAACAATTGTACCACAATATGAATGAGGCCCTCCTTTATGTGATATACAGGCTGTATCGGAGTGCCTCTTGCTTGAAATTTTTTGCAGCACTGGAACTTTATATACAAGTAAATATACAGGAAAGAATGTTTCCTAACAATTTTTCCTCTAAAATCAATTTTATCTTTGGTTTTGTGCGTATTATTGTTGGTCTGTAAAAGTGGCATACTACTCGGACAACATCGTTCCCAGCAGCGACCTAGGAGTCCAATATGCCTCCAGTCATCCTTCCCATGCTGTTCCTGACCATTTCGGTGGTATTTCCATCAACTTATGATCTTCAGAGCAGGGGGTGCCTGGTTTAATACTCAGGTTCTCCCATTGACTTTCCAAGCATCCTGATGTGTTCAGCCTAAGCATCCAAGCACTTGGGTGCTCGATCAACACTAGTACTGATATGTGAAGTACGAGGAATAATAGATGCAGTGTTTACAGGTATATAGTGCATAAAGCAGTGTACTGATATGTGAGGTGTAATAGATGCAGTTTGTACAGGTATATAGTATATACTGCAGTGTACTGATATGTGAAGTACGAGGTATAATGGTTAGAGTGTGTACAGGTATATCGTATATACAGAGGTGTACTGATATGTGAGGTACAAGGTATAATAGACGCAGTGTGTACAGATATATACAGTCGTGGCCAAAAGTTTTGAGAATGATACAAATATTAGTTTTCACAAAGTTTGCCGCTAAACTGCTTTTAGATCTTTGTTTCAGTTGTTTCTGTGATGTAGTGAAATATAATTACACGCACTTCATACGTTTCAAAGGCTTTTATCGACAATTACATGACATTTATGCAAAGAGGTATATGTTCGGTGAAAAAAAGACCGATAAAAAGTGAAAAAAACACACTATAAGAAGGCGCCAACCCTTAGG
Source organism: Bufotes viridis (assembly GCA_033119425.1). Taxonomy (NCBI): domain Eukaryota; kingdom Metazoa; phylum Chordata; class Amphibia; order Anura; family Bufonidae; genus Bufotes; species Bufotes viridis. The sequence continues at coordinate 499,449,598 of CM065591.1, forward strand.
GTAAAATCTAGAAGAATGAGGATCTGTTATGTCAATGCAAGGAAAACAGATTAAAACAATACTGTTATAAAGTATTTAGCAAGAAAGGTAAAATATGGAAAAACTCACTTCACCCAGGAGGGTCTCATAGGTCAATTCTCAAAATAACCCATAATAAACCCTCCTGCGCCTGGATAGCCTGAGTCACAGTGTTGACAATGGGTATAAAACCAAATGGTGAAAAGTAGGGTGCGGTCAGACTTACTTCACCCAGGGGGGTAATGTGGGGTAACTGAAAAGTGTCCACATTAGAGCCTCCTGCGCCCGGGTCGCCTGTGATGGTGCTTGAGAATAAACGGACGTCACTCCAAGAAGATTCCTTGACTTTTCTTTATTGTTGGGATGTGGTAGAGGAGTTAAAAGAGGCTCGACGCGTTTCAGGGTATATAGACCCCTTTATCAAGAGCATAAGAGGGAGCTGTTTTAGTCTGGGTTTAAATAGGGCCAGAGAAAGGCGCCAAAACTAGCTAAAGCGTCACTTCGGTATGCGTTCCAGCGTGGAACGCACCGGAAGTCAGGTGAATGATTCTTAGTATTATTCTTATTTCTAAATTGTATGCATAAAAACTATTTATTAAAAACTATTTGTCCTTAGAAACATGCGGCAGATCGGGTGGATTGGTATGGGAGGTTCTTGGCCGGATGTGTCAGGAGACCTAACCTGCGTTCCAAGGTGGAGCGCATGACGAAGTGGATGGACTAGATGAGCAAGACCGGAAGTGCCGGCTTTTTAAGTGCGGTCCGGATGTGTCGGGAAACCTAACGTGCGTTCCAGAATGGAGCGCATCGCGAGGATGGATGAGCTAGAAGAGCGAGCCCGGAAGTGACGGCTCCTCTATATGCGGTCCAAGGTGGAGCGCACAAGATCGCTCGGCGCACAAAGGGGAGTATACTGTGGTAATTTAATGGTGATAAAAAAAATGATGATAAAAATAAAGTTCTAATGGTGATGAAAATATAAATTCGATAAGTGGCTGGATATATAGAGGAAGATGTTTTTGCAAGATGGCATTCTTTTAAGGTTCTTTCTTTTGTTGGGTTCTTATGTTGTTCAAGTGATTGGAACAGTTTAAATGAGTGGTGATGATTGTGTATAGTTATTACATGGGAAGGGGGGGAAATTAAAAACATATATTAGGTGATGGGAAAAGGGGGTATATAAAAATATATTATTTTATTTTATAATATAAAAATTTAATGATATAAAAGTTGTATGAAAAAACATAATAAAATATATAATTAGTAGTTGGTATACTCCAAACTCTCATTTAAACCGGACGGGGTTAGTGTATTGAGTGTAAAAATCCAGAACATTTCTTTTTGACAGAGTTCTTGATAGGAAAAGGGGACCATTTCAATGGGGGTAACTGTAAGGCTTGTGTGCGTCCCATCATGTTTTTCGTGGAAGTGGCGCGAAACACTGTGGGTAAGGATATTTCTTTTTATATTGGAACGATGTTCACACATCCTTTCTCTCAGGGCTTGAGTGGTACGTCCCACATCTTTCAATCCGCAGCCGCATTTAAGAAGGTAAATAATATTTTTTGTGCCACAGTTGAGATCTTGTCTCAGAGCCCAAGATCCCACTGGGTTTTCTGTTTGGATTTCTTTTAGGCCGTGGGTGATCATGTTACAACATTTACATTTTCTTAAACCACATCGAAAGGCTCCTTTCCTTGGGGCCGCTACAGGTTGTATAAAGTTTTTGTTTGAGGGTCTGATTTTGGGACATGATGGGGCCAGGATATTTTTAAGGGTTCTAGCTCTTCTAAAAGTAATAGAGGGTTGTTTCGGAAGGAATCTCGTTAGAATGGGGTCTTTTTGTAAAATGGCCCAATGTTTATTGAGTATTTTTCTGAGGGTTTGATGTTCAGTGTTATATCTGGTGATTAGATTGAATTGATAAGCGTTATTTTCGTTCTTTTTGGTTGAGCTGGTAGGAGTGCTTCTTTTTGGTTTAGTTTAAGGACACGTTGGGTGGAGGCTTTTATGAGGCTTTTGGGATATCCTTTTTCCAAGAAGCGATTTCTCAGGATCCCTAGTTGTTTCTTTAGGGTGACGTCATTGGAGCAGTTTCTCCGGATCCGCTTCATTTGCCCATATGGTATGTTTTTCTTCCAGTTTGTGTGGTGGCAGCTTGAATAATCTAAATAGCTGTTTGCATCAACCTGTTTGAAGTGGGTGCTGGTGGAGATCTTATTGTTGGTTATATTTATGAGGATGTCTAGAAAAACAGCTGTGTTGGGGTCAGATTCAGAAGTGAATCTGAGGCCCCAGTCATTCTCATTTAGGTCACAGATGAGAGTCGAAAGTTCTTGAGTCTTCCCTCCCCATATAAAGAATACATCGTCTATAAACCGTCTGTAGAACAATATATCTTTATGGGAAAGGAGATTCATCCTTTGTTCAAAGAGGCCAACGAAGAGATTTGCGTACGCAGGGGCAAATTCGTACCCATTGCGGTTCCGCGGGTTTGGATATAGAAGGTGTCGTCAAAGGTGAAATAATTATGTGTTAGAACAAATTCTATTGCTCTCAGGATGAATTCTTTTTGTGTGGGGTTCATGTCTGGGTCTAAGTCTAGGTAATATTTAGCTGCTTGGATTCCTAAGTCATGTTGTATATTGCTGTATAGGGATGCTACATCGAGTGTTACCAGGATATAGTGTTCTTTCCATTCTATTGAATCTAGACTATTAATGAGGTCTGAGGAGTCTCGTAGGTAGGATGGAAGTTTGAGTACATATTTCTGAAGGAATTTGTCAATGTATGCTGAGAGATTGGATGTAAGGGAATTGATCCCAGAGATGATCGGTCTACCGGGTGGTTTTGTAATGGATTTATGGATCTTGGGGAGAAAGTAAAAGCGGGCTAGTGATGGGTGGTTACATATGAGGAATTGTTTTTCTTTTTGTCTATAATATTAGCGGCATAACCAAATTCGATAAGTGTTTGTAATTTGCTTTTGAAGGAGTTTGTTGGATCTTCGGTAAGTTTTCTATAGTAGGTGGTGTCTGAGAGGATCCTTATAGATTCCGCAATATAGTATGTGCGGTCCATTAGTACCAACCCCCTCCCTTGTCCGCATTCTTAATCACGATCTCTTTGTTTTGTTTCAGGTTGGATAAAGCTTTTTTATCTTGTTTGTTTAAATTATGTGTCCGGGGATTTTGTGTCGTTTTGGCTATGTTTTTGACTTCATCTAGGATGATGTTAAGAAAACTCTCCAAAAAAGGTCCTCTACTTTCTAGTGGGTAGTAGTTGGATTTTGGTCGTAAGCCAGAAGGAATCGGATTGGGAATCTGGTGTAGTGGATTTGTGATGGGAGTGGGGCCTTCACTGGTGGGCCTACAATATGACCCTTGGCTAGATGGATAATCTTGCACGGTGTCAGCGGTTGGAAGGGTGTCGTCTGTTGTTTTTGTTTTGTTCCATTCCTTTAGAGCAAAGTGTCTTTTGAGGGTAAGTTTTCTGATCCACTGGTTTAGATCGACGAACAATTCAAAGTTGTCGGGCGTGTTGTTGGGACAAAAAGAGAGTCCTTTGCTTAAAAGGTTGATCTCATTGGGTTTAAGGGGATATTTTGAGAGAATAAAGATCCCATAGGTGTTGTTTGGTTGTGTTAGGGGTTTGGAAGCTGGTGTCTCTAGTATGATACCAGACATTGGTCGTGTTTGGGGTCTGGAAGCTGGTGTCTCAAGTGTGATACCAGGCATATGACTCAACTGGGTTATGTTTTTTGTGGTTTGGCTTTTTTCTTTAATGGCGTGTTTGGATCTTCCTCCTCTGGTTCCACGGTATCGTTTTTTGTTCTTTTTCTGGATAGTGGTGTTGGGCTGAAAAAATGTGTGATTTTGAGGTTTTGAAGATTGTGTGAGATTTGGGGAGTGGAGGGCCCTGTGGGTGTGTAGAAGGGACTCAATGTTTGGATGCTTTGGATGGTTTGTCTGGCTGGCGGAGTATTCGTATTGGTGTTGTTTATTGCCGGGGAAATTCTTCCTAAAAAAGGGCTTTCCGAGAGGTTGGGGGGTAAGGCTAAAAAAATCTCTGATTGATTAGTAGATGTAGAGTAGGTAGAGATGTTGTTGACAGATAGTATGGACGCTTGTGGGTTAGATTCTGTGGGGGTAGAGTATAGGTCTGACTGGCGTTTAGAAGATGTTGGAGATGTGTGTTTCGGTGTGGCCACAGGGGGGGGCGGAGTGGTTTTTCCTAATGTGAGCCGGTTATTAGGAATGTCCAATTTCTGAGAAAGGCTTGGACGTGAAAATGGTCGAGGATCGATATTGATGTCCATAAGTTGGGGTAGTTTAGTGGGACGTACAGTGGAGGGAGTTTGGACCGTGATTTTGGATCGGTCTTTCGGTGGATTGTTGGGATGTGTTGTCTTATACTGGTTGAAGGTGCTGTTGTAAAAGGTTCTGGGGTGTGTGGAGCCCCAGGGTTGTGGAGGGTTGTGTGGGGAGTTATGGTGTGTTGTGAAAGTTTTATGGTAGGATCTACTGGGTCTAGGTGGGTAGTTTGGGCGGGGAACAGTTTTTCTGTCCCATACTCGGATCAAGTTTTGGTTATAGTCAGTTGTATCTCTCATTAGTTTTTGGCATTTTTTGTAAACTTCATTATATTCGAATTGTCTGAAGTGGTCCCATTTAGGGTGGGAATGAGGTGGAGGGCAAGTCTCCTTGTTGATAGAATGCCAATTTAGAAGGTTATTAACTAGACTGGCGCATATGGATTTCCTTTTTTCAATGAGGAGTTTCATATACTGTTGGGAGCAGGTGTCGCTAATGTGTAGCCAATTATCTACAAAGGTATGGTCATTTGTAAAGGTGGGCTTTGATGAGAGTCTTAGACCTCGAGGGATCAGTCCCATAGATAAATATACGGAAAGGAAATACCAGTCAATCTCGTTCTTTATGAAGCTCTTAAGGATGTCCCAAGGTCTTGGTAGATCTTGTTTGTAGTCAATACGAGGGTTATTGTCTTTTAGTTCTTGGTGGGTTGCCCAGGTCCCTTTTGTAGTAGTGGTAGTGGTAGGAGGTAATTTCAAAGCAGGAATGGGCCATCTCTTGAGTTCCCGTGCGATTCTTTCTAGTAGACCAGGGGCATCAACTTCCAGGTAGGCCAAACCTATGTCAGCCACTGCTCCTCTGGTCGGTTGATGGTCTCCCATCAGCCGAACAAATATGAGTCAGAGACGAAATAAAGAAAAAACAGAGAGTTATTCTCTGAGACTCCTACGGGAGGAGGAGACCCAGAAAACACTTAGGCAGGGCGCCAGAGGAGGCCAAATGGGGGAAACGTAAAATAGGTTGGGGTGTTTTCGGGGGGGTTTTGGGGTCGGCTGCCAGTGGTTACACCCTTATGCACTTGTAGTGCCAGGGTGTGAGAAACGAGGTATATGTTCGGTGAAAAAAAGACCGATAAAAAGTGAAAAAAACACACTATAAGAAGGCGCCAACCCTTAGGGTAAAATCTAGAAGAATGAGGATCTATTATGTCAATGCAAGGAAAACAGATTAAAACAATACTGTTATAAAGTATTTAGCAAGAAAGGTAAAATATGGAAAAACTCACTTCACCCAGGAGGGTCTCATAGGTCAATTCTCAAAATAACCCATAATAAACCCTCCTGCGCCTGGATAGCCTGAGTCACAGTGTTGACAATGGGTATAAAACCAAATGGTGAAAAGTAGGGTGCGGTCAGACTTACTTCACCCAGGAGGGTAATGTGGGGTAACTGAAAAGTGTCCACATTAGAGCCTCCTGCGCCCGGGTCGCCTGTGATGGTGCTTGAGAATAAACGGACGTCACTCCAAGAAGATTCCTTGACTTTTCTTTATTGTTGGGATGTGGTAGAGGAGTTAAAAGAGGCTCGACGCGTTTCAGGGTATATAGACCCCTTTATCAAGAGCATAAGAGGGGAGCTGTTTTAGTCTGGGTTTAAATAGGGCCAGAGAAAGGCGCCAAAACTAGCTAAAAGCGTCACTTCCGGTATGCGTTCCAGCGTGGAACGCACCGGAAGTCAGGTGAATGATTCTTAGTATTATTCTTATTTCTAAATTGTATGCATAAAAACTATTTGTTAAAAACTATTTGTCCTTAGAAACAGGAGACCTAACCTGCGTTCCAAGGTGGAGCGCATGACGAGAGTGGATGGACTAGATGAGCAAGACCGGAAGTGCCGGCTTTTTTAAGTGCGGTCCGGATGTGTCGGGAAACCTAACGTGCGTTCCAGAATGGAGCGCATCGCGAGGATGGATGAGCTAGAAGAGCGAGCCCGGAAGTGACGGCTCCTCTATATGCGGTCCAAGGTGGAGCGCACAAGATCGCTCGGCGCACAAAGGGGGAGTATACTGTGGTAATTTAATGGTGATAAAAAAAAATGATGATAAAAATAAAGTTCTAATGGTGATGAAAATATAAATTCGATAAGTGGCTGGATATATAGAGGAAGATGTTTTTTGCAAGATGGCATTCTTTTAAGGTTCTTTCTTTTGTTGGGTTCTTATGTTGTTCAAGTGATTGGAACAGTTTAAATGAGTGGTGATGATTGTGTATAGTTATTACATGGGAAGCGGGGGAAATTAAAAACATATATTAGGTGATGGGAAAAGGGGGTATATAAAAATATATTATTTTATTTTATAATATAAAAATTTAATGATATAAAAGTTGTATGAAAAAACATAATAAAATATATAATTAGTAGTTGGTATACTCCAAACTCTCATTTAAACCGGACGGGGTTAGTGTATTGAGTGTAAAAATCCAGAACATTTCTTTTTGACAGAGTTCTTGATAGGAAAAGGGGACCATTTCAATGGGGGTAACTGTAAGGCTTGTGTGCGTCCCATCATGTTTTTCGTGGAAGTGGCGCGAAACACTATGGGTAAGGATATTTCTTTTATATTGGAACGATGTTCACACATCCTTTCTCTCAGGGCTTGAGTGGTACGTCCCACATATTTCAATCCGCAGCCGCATTTAAGAAGGTAAATAATATTTTTGTGCCACAGTTGAGATCTTGTCTCAGAGCCCAAGATCCCACTGGGTTTTCTGTTTGGATTTCTTTTAGGCCGTGGGTGATCATGTTACAACATTTACATTTTCTTAAACCACATCGAAAGGCTCCTTTCCTTGGGGCCGCTACAGGTTGTATAAAGTTTTTGTTTGAGGGTCTGATTTTGGGACATGATGGGGCCAGGATATTTTTAAGGGTTCTAGCTCTTCTAAAAGTAATAGAGGGTTGTTTCGGAAGGAATCTCGTTAGAATGGGGTCTTTTGTAAAATGGCCCAATGTTTATTGAGTATTTTTCTGAGGGTTTGATGTTCAGTGTTATATCTGGTGATTAGATTGAATTGATAAGCGTTATTTTCGTTCTTTTTGGTTGAGCTGGTAGGAGTGCTTCTTTTTGGTTTAGTTTAAGGACACGTTGGGTGGAGGCTTTTATGAGGCTTTTGGGATATCCTTTTTCCAAGAAGCGATTTCTCAGGATCCCTAGTTGTTTCTTTAGGGTGACGTCATTGGAGCAGTTTCTCCGGATCCGCTTCATTTGCCCATATGGTATGTTTTTCTTCCAGTTTGTGTGGTGGCAGCTTGAATAATCTAAATAGCTGTTTGCATCAACCTGTTTGAAGTGGGTGCTGGTGGAGATCTTATTGTTGGTTATATTTATGAGGATGTCTAGAAAAACAGCTGTGTTGGGGTCAGATTCAGAAGTGAATCTGAGGCCCCAGTCATTCTCATTTAGGTCACAGATGAGAGTCGAAAGTTCTTGAGTCTTCCCTCCCCATATAAAGAATACATCGTCTATAAACCGTCTGTAGAACAATATATCTTTATGGGAAAGGAGATTCATCCTTTGTTCAAAGAGGCCAACGAAGAGATTTGCGTACGCAGGGGCAAATTCGTACCCATTGCGGTTCCGCGGGTTTGGATATAGAAGGTGTCGTCAAAGGTGAAATAATTATGTGTTAGAACAAATTCTATTGCTCTCAGGATGAATTCTTTTTGTGTGGGGTTCATGTCTGGGTCTAAGTCTAGGTAATATTTAGCTGCTTGGATTCCTAAGTCATGTTGTATATTGCTGTATAGGGATGCTACATCGAGTGTTACCAGGATATAGTGTTCTTTCCATTCTATTGAATCTAGACTATTAATGAGGTCTGAGGAGTCTCGTAGGTAGGATGGAAGTTTGAGTACATATTTCTGAAGGAATTTGTCAATGTATGCTGAGAGATTGGATGTAAGGGAATTGATCCCAGAGATGATCGGTCTACCGGGTGGTTTTGTAATGGATTTATGGATCTTGGGGAGAAAGTAAAGCGGGCTAGTGATGGGTGGTTACATATGAGGAATTGTTTTTCTTTTTGTCTATAATATTAGCGGCATAACCAAATTCGATAAGTGTTTGTAATTTGCTTTTGAAGGAGTTTGTTGGATCTTCGGTAAGTTTTCTATAGTAGGTGGTGTCTGAGAGGATCCTTATAGATTCCGCAATATAGTATGTGCGGTCCATTAGTACCAACCCCCCTCCCTTGTCCGCATTCTTAATCACGATCTCTTTGTTTTGTTTCAGGTTGGATAAAGCTTTTTTATCTTGTTTGTTTAAATTATGTGTCCGGGGATTTTGTGTCGTTTTGGCTATGTTTTTGACTTCATCTAGGATGATGTTAAGAAAACTCTCCAAAAAAGGTCCTCTACTTTCTAGTGGGTAGTAGTTGGATTTTGGTCGTAAGCCAGAAGGAATCGGATTGGGAATCTGGTGTAGTGGATTTGTGATGGGAGTGGGGCCTTCACTGGTGGGCCTACAATATGACCCTTGGCTAGATTGTTCGTCGATCTAAACCAGTGGATCAGAAAACTTACCCTCAAAAGACACTTTGCTCTAAAGGAATGGAACAAAACAAAAACAACAGACGACACCCTTCCAACCGCTGACACCGTGCAAGATTATCCATCTAGCCAAGGGTCATATTGTAGGCCCACCAGTGAAGGCCCCACTCCCATCACAAATCCACTACACCAGATTCCCAATCCGATTCCTTCTGGCTTACGACCAAAATCCAACTACTACCCACTAGAAAGTAGAGGACCTTTTTTGGAGAGTTTTCTTAACATCATCCTAGATGAAGTCAAAAACATAGCCTAAACGACACAAAATCCCCGGACACATAATTTAAACAAACAAGATAAAAAAGCTTTATCCAACCTGAAACAAAACAAAGAGATCGTGATTAAGAATGCGGACAAGGGAGGGGGTTGGTACTAATGGACCGCACATACTATATTGCGGAATCTATAAGGATCCTCTCAGACACCACCTACTATAGAAAACTTACCGAAGATCCAACAAACTCCTTCAAAAGCAAATTACAAACACTTATCGAATTTGGTTATGCCGCTAATATTATAGACAAAAAGAAAAACAATTCCTCATATGTAACCACCCATCACTAGCCCGCTTTTACTTTCTCCCCAAGATCCATAAATCCATTACAAAACCACCCGGTAGACCGATCATCTCTGGGATCAATTCCCTTACATCCAATCTCTCAGCATACATTGACAAATTCCTTCAGAAATATGTACTCAAACTTCCATCCTACCTACGAGACTCCTCAGACCTCATTAATAGTCTAGATTCAATAGAATGGAAAGAACACTATATCCTGGTAACACTCGATGTAGCATCCCTATACAGCAATATACAACATGACTTAGGAATCCAAGCAGCTAAATATTACCTAGACTTAGACCCAGACATGAACCCCACACAAAAAGAATTCATCCTGAGAGCAATAGAATTTGTTCTAACACATAATTATTTCACCTTTAACGACACCTTCTATATCCAAACCCGCGGAACCGCAATGGGTACGAAATTTGCCCCTGCGTACGCAAATCTCTTCGTTGGCCTCTTTGAACAAAGGATGAATCTCCTTTCCCATAAAGATATATTGTTCTACAGACGGTTTATAGACGATGTATTCTTTATATGGGGAGGGAAGACTCAAGAACTTTCGACTCTCATCTGTGACCTAAATGAGAATGACTGGGGCCTCAGATTCACTTCTGAATCTGACCCCAACACAGCTGTTTTTCTAGACATCCTCATAAATATAACCAACAATAAGATCTCCACCAGCACCCACTTCAAACAGGTTGATGCAAACAGCTATTTAGATTATTCAAGCTGCCACCACACAAACTGGAAGAAAAACATACCATATGGGCAAATGAAGCGGATCCGGAGAAACTGCTCCAATGACGTCACCCTAAAGAAACAACTAGGGATCCTGAGAAATCGCTTCTTGGAAAAAGGATATCCCAAAAGCCTCATAAAAGCCTCCACCCAACGTGTCCTTAAACTAAACCAAAAAGAAGCACTCCTACCAGCTCAACCAAAAAGAACGAAAATAACGCTTATCAATTCAATCTAATCACCAGATATAACACTGAACATCAAACCCTCAGAAAAATACTCAATAAACATTGGGCCATTTTACAAAAAGACCCCATTCTAACGAGATTCCTTCCGAAACAACCCTCTATTACTTTTAGAAGAGCTAGAACCCTTAAAAATATCCTGGCCCCATCATGTCCCAAAATCAGACCCTCAAACAAAAACTTTATACAACCTGTAGCGGCCCCAAGGAAAGGAGCCTTTCGATGTGGTTTAAGAAAATGTAAATGTTGTAACATGATCACCCACGGCCTAAAAGAAATCCAAACAGAAAACCCAGTGGGATCTTGGGCTCTGAGACAAGATCTCAACTGTGGCACAAAAATATTATTTACCTTCTTAAATGCGGCTGTGGATTGAAATATGTGGGACGTACTCACTCAAGCCCTGAGAGAAAGGATGTGTGAACATCGTTCCAATATAAAAGAAATATCCTTACCCATAGTGTTTCGCGCCACTTCCACGAAAAACATGATGGGACGCACACAAGCCTTACAGTTACCCCCATTGAAATGGTCCCCTTTTCCTATCAAGAACTCTGTCAAAAAGAAATGTTCTGGATTTTTACACTCAATACACTAACCCCGTCCGGTTTAAATGAGAGTTTGGAGTATACCAACTACTAATTATATATTTTATTATGTTTTTCATACAACTTTTATATCATTAAATTTTTATATTATAAAATAAAATAATATATTTTTATATACCCCCTTTTCCCATCACCTAATATATGTTTTTAATTTCCCCTTCCCATGTAATAACTATACACAATCATCACCACTCATTTAAACTGTTCCAATCACTTGAACAACATAAGAACCCAACAAAAGAAAGAACCTTAAAAGAATGCCATCTTGCAAAAAACATCTTCCTCTATATATCCAGCCACTTATCGAATTTATATTTTCATCACCATTAGAACTTTATTTTTATCATCATTTTTTTTTTATCACCATTAAATTACCACAGTATACTCCCCCTTTGTGCGCCGAGCGATCTTGTGCGCTCCACCTTGGACCGCATATAGAGGAGCCGTCACTTCCGGGCTCGCTCTTCTAGCTCATCCATCCTCGCGATGCGCTCCATTCTGGAACGCACGTTAGGTTTCCCGACACATCCGGACCGCACTTAAAAAAGCCGGCACTTCCGGTCTTGCTCATCTAGTCCATCCACTCTCGTCATGCGCTCCACCTTGGAACGCAGGTTAGGTCTCCTGACACATCCGGCCAAGAACCTCCCATACCAATCCACCCGATCTAGCCGCATGTTTCTAAGGACAAATAGTTTTTAATAAATAGTTTTTATGCATACAATTTAGAAATAAGAATAATACTAAGAATCATTCACCTGACTTCCGGTGCGTTCCACGCTGGAACGCATACCGGAAGTGACGCTTTCTAGCTAGTTTTGGCGCCTTTCTCTGGCCCTATTTAAACCCAGACTAAAACAGCTCCCCTCTTATGCTCTTGATAAAGGGGTCTATATACCCCGAAACGCGTCGAGCCTCTTTTAACTCCTCTACCACATCCCAACAATAAAGAAAAGTCAAGGAATCTTCTTGGAGTGACGTCCGTTTATTCTCAAGCACCATCACAGGCGACCCGGGCGCAGGAGGCTCTAATGTGGACACTTTTCAGTTACCCCACATTACCCTCCTGGGTGAAGTAAGTCTGACCGCACCCTACTTTTCACCATTTGGTTTTATACCCATTGTCAATACTGTGACTCAGGCTATCCAGGCGCAGGAGGGTTTATTATGGGTTATTTTGAGAATTGACCTATGAGACCCTCCTGGGTGAAGTGAGTTTTTCCATATTTTACCTTTCTTGCTAAATACTTTATAACAGTATTGTTTTAATCTGTTTTCCTTGCATTGACATAACAGATCCTCATTCTTCTAGATTTTACCCTAAGGGTTGGCGCCTTCTTATAGTGTGTTTTTTTCACTTTTATCGGTCTTTTTCACCGAACATATACCTCGTTTCTCACACCCTGGCACTACAAGTGCATAAGGGTGTAACCACTGGCAGCCGACCCCAAAACCCCCCCGAAAACACCCCAACCTATTTTACGTTTCCCCCATTTGGCCTCCTCTGGCGCCCTGCCTAAGTGTTTTCTGGGTCTCCTCCTCCCGTAGGAGTCTCAGAGAATAACTCTCTGTTTTTTCTTTATTTCGTCTCTGACTCATTTATGCAAAGAGTCAGGATTTGCAGTGCTGGCCCTTCTTTTTCAGGACCTTTGCAATTCGACTGGGCATGCTCTCAATCAACTTCTGGGCCAAGTCCTGACTGATAGCAACCCATTCTTTCATAATCACTTCTTGGAGTTTGTCAGAATTAGTGGGTTTTTGTTTGTCCACCCTCCTCTTGAGGATTGACCACAAGTTCTCAATGGGATTAAGATCTGGGGAGCTTCCAGGCCATGGACCCAAAATGTCAACGTTTTGGTCCCCGAGCCACTTAGTTATTACTTTTGCCTTATGGCACGTTGCTCCATCGTGCTGGAAAATGCATTGTTCTTCACCAAACTGTAGTTGGAATGTTGGAAGAAGTTGCTGTTGGAGGGTGTTTTGGTACCATTATTTATTCATGGCTGTGTTTTGGGGCAAAATTGTGAGTGAGCCCACTCCCTTGGATGAGAAGTAACCCCACACTGATGGTAGCGCTCACCTTTTCTTCTCCGGACAAGCCTTTTTCCAGATGCCCCAAACAATCGGAAAGAGGCTTTATCGGAGAATATGACTTTGCCCCAGTCCTCAGCAGTCCATTCACCATACTTTCTGCAGAAGACCAATCTGTCCCTGATGGTTTTTTTTGGAGAGAAGTGGCTTCTTTGCTGCCCTTCTTGACTCCAGGCCATCTTCCAAAAGTCTTCGCCTTACTGTGCGTGCAGATGCGCTCACACCTGCCTGCTGCCATTCCTGAGCAAGCTCTGCACTGGTGGCACTCCGATCCCGCAGCTGAATCCTCTTTAGGAGATGATCCTGGCGCTTGCTTGACTTTCTTGGACACCCTGAAGCCTTCTTAACTAGAGATGAGCGAACACCTGGAAGTTCGGGTTCGGGAAGTTCGGCCGAACTTCCCGGAAATGTTCGGGTTTGGGATCCGAACTCGACCCGAACTTTATCCCGAACCGGAACCCCATTGAAGTCAATGGGGACCCGAACATTTAGGCACTAAAAAGGCTGTAAAATAGTCCAGAAACGGGCTAGAGGGCTGCCAAAGGCAGCAAAATGTAGGTAAATCCCCTGCAAACAAATGTGGATAGGGAAATTAATTAAAATAAAATAAAATAAATAAAATTAAACCAATATCAATTGAAGAGAGGTCCCACTGCAAGGAATCATGCGTCATATCACCCAACACTGGAGAAGGCTACTTTCAGTTATTTTGGCCCCAGCACCCAGACAGAGGACAGAGGTCCCACAGCAAGGAATCATGCGTCATATCACCCACCACTGGAGAAGGCCACTTTCAGTTATTTCGGCCCCAGCACCCAGACAGAGAGAGAGGTCCCACAGCAAGGAATCATGCGTCATATCACCCACCACTGGAGAAGGCCACTTTCAGTTATTTCGGCCCCAGCACCCAGACAGAGGAGAGGTCCCACAGCAAGGAATCATGCGTCATATCACCCACCACTGGAGAAGGCCACTTTCAGTTATTTCCTGGCCCAGCACCCAGACAGAGGAGAGAGGTCCCACAGCAAGGAATCATGCGTCATATCACCCACCACCGGAGAAGGCCACTTTCAGTTATTTTGGCCCCAGCACCCAGACAGAGGAGAGAGGTCCCACAGCAAGGAATCATGCGTCATATCACCCTCCACTGGAGAAGGCCACTTTCAGTTATTTATGCCCCACCACCAAGACAGAGGAGAGAGGTCCCACAGCAAGGAATCATGCGTCATATCACCCACCACCGGAGAAGGCCACTTTCAGTTATTTCGGCCCCAGCACCCAGACAGAGGAGAGAGGTCCCACAGCAAGGAATCAGGCGTCATATCACCCACCACTGGAGAAGGCCACTTTCAGTTATTTCGGACCCAGCACCCAGACAGAGGAGAGGGGTCCCACAGCAAGGAATCATGCGTCATATCACCCACCACTGGAGAAGGCCACTTTCAGTTATTTCGGCCCAGCACCCAGACCGAGGATACAGGTCCCACAGCAAGGAATCATGCGTCATATCACCCACCACTGGAGAAGGCCACTTTCAGTTATTTATGCCCCACCACCCAGACAGAGGAGAGAGGTCCCACAGCAAGGAATCATGCGTCATATCACCCACCACCGGAGAAGTCCACTTTCAGTTATTTCGGCCCCACCGGCCAGACAGAGGAGAGGTTCATTCAACTTTGGGTTGCACCGCAAGATCATGGTAAAGTTAAAAAAATGAGGATTCAATAAAGAAGTGCCCCGCAGTACAAGAATACATGGTTGAGGGGGAGGCAGTTATAAATGTCTATTCTGCACAAGGGAGGCACAGGTCCTGTGGGATCCATGCCTGGTTCATTTTTATGAACGTCAGCTTGTCCACGTTGGCTGTGGACAGACGGCTGCGTTTGTCAGTAATGACGCCCCCTGCCGTGCTGAATACACGTTCAGACAAAACGCTGGCCGCCAGGCAGGCCAGCACCTCCAAGGCATAAAATGCTAACTCTGGCCACGTGGACAATTTGGAGACCCAGAAGTTGAATGGGGCCGAACCATCAGTCAGTACGTGGAGGGGTGTGCAGACGTACTGTTCAACCATGTTAGTGAAATGCTGCCTCCTGCTAACACGTTCCGTATCAGGTGGTGGTGCAGTTAGCTGTGGCGTGGAGACAAAACTTTTCCACATTTCTGCCATGCTAACCCTGCCCTCAGAGGAGCTGGCCGTGACACAGCTGCGTTGGCGACCTCTTGCTCCTCCTCTGCCTTCGCCTTGGGCTTACACCTGTTCCCCTGTGACATTTGGGAATGCTCTCAGGAGCGCCTCTACCAGCGTGCGCTTGTACTCGCGCATATTCCTATCACGCTCCAGTGCAGGAAGGTGGGCACATTGTCTTTGTACCGGGGATCCAGCAGGGTGGCAACCCAGTAGTCCGCACACGTTAAAATGTGGGCAACTCTGCTGTCGTTGCGCAGGCACTGCAGCATGTAGTCGCTCATGTGTGCCAGGCTCCCCAGAGGTAAGGACAAGCTGTCCTCTGTGGGAGGCGTATCGTCATCGTCCTCCATATCCCCCCAGCCACGCACCAGTGATGGGCCTGAGCTGTGTCGGGTGCCAGCCCGCTGTGAACCTGCTTCATCCTCATCCTCCTCCACCTCATCCTCCTCGTCCTCCACTAGTGGGCCCTTGCTGGCCACATTTGTACCTGGCCTCTGCTGTTGCAAAAAACCTCCCTCTGAGCCACTTCTAACAGACTGGCCCGAAAGTGCTAAAAATGACCCCTCATCCTCCTCCTGGGCCACCTCCTCTTCCATCATTGCCCTAAGCGTTTTCTCAAGGAGACATAGAAGTGATATTGTAACGCTGATAACGGTGTCATCGCCACTGGCCATATTGGTGGAGTACTCGAAACAGCACAACAGGGCACACAGGTCTCGCATGGAGGCCCAATCATTGGTGGTGAAGTGGTGCTGTTCCGCAGTGCGACTGACGCGTGCGTGCTGCAGCTGAAACTCCACTATGGCCTGCTGTTGCTCGCACAGTCTCTCCAGCATGTGCAAGGTGGAGTTCCACCTGGTGGGCACGTCGCATATGAGGCGGTGAGCGGGAAGGCCGAAGTTCCGCTGTAGCACTTGGCCAATCACAGCCATGCCATTAGTAGGCATGGCTGTGATGGGCTCTTAGGGCAAGAAGTAAAACACTAGCTGATTGGCTGCTGTTCAGCCCTTCAGAAAGCGGGAAGTAATCGCCGAGCAACGAACCCGAACCCGAACTTTTTTTAAAATGTCCCGGTTCGGGTCCGTGTCCCGGACACCCCAAAATTCGGTACGAACCCGAACTATGCTCGAACTGTTCGCTCAACACTACTTATAGCCGATCTGTCCTTTAAAGTGAAAGAACTCATTTGAATATTCCGTCTTTGTGTGGTAGAATGTGTTGGAACTAAGTGGGAATTCATAGCCGTGAATCTTGAGGTTAGAGTTAACACCAATTACCATAGGCGATTGGATGTTATTAAGATTTTGTATCCCGGTGAATGGACCAGGGGTCCTCACCAAAGGATTTGTGGGTTCGATACTAATTATGTTATTTGATCTTTGTTCAACTGCTCTTAAGTTAGTGGGTTCGATAATAATTATGTATGGTAATTATATATCATTTAAACTTGGCGCAACTGCTCTTAAGCTAGCGGGTTCGATAATAATTAGAGATCGTTTAATCTTTGTGCAACCACAAAAATGGTGAATTCTAATGTTGCAGGACAAAATAAGGAGATGTTAACAGCGGCTCAGCTAATGTAATGCAAGAGAGGAAAATGTTTCAATTAAAAATAGGAAAAAAAAATTTGAAAGCATTTTGTGATACTATGTAGCAGACATATCCGGTATTAGCCGGAAATACGTAATATCGTGTAAGAGTTCCCCCTAGAGGCTGCATATCGAAACTGTATAAGAAAGAAAGTGCAGTATGAGGTAGACTAAATGAAGGATTGTGGAAAGTGTATTGAAGGAAAAGAGAAGTTGGTTGAAGGATAGTAATAGGCTGGTACAGGTATGGTGAAAATGGTATATGAAAGTGATTGAGAGAAGTTGAAGTAAGTTGGAGAAATGAAATTAGCAGCATTTCTATGCAAGGTGGAAGATTTTGAATCCTTTAGAGAACAAGGAGTCTGCCATGTGGCATCCCTTCTATCACCATATCTGCTGTAACACACACGAGCTTTAGTAGGTCTTGTAGTTCCACAAAATCGCCTAAGTTTTTTTTGGAATGTACTCCTCCAGTTACACCCCTCCTATCTGTATTCTGCTCCTTCTATCCTTTCCCTATCCCCCTATTGTGCTCTATTGAAACTCCCCCCTGAGTAATTCGACCCCCCTATGGTGGGGGCTGGTAATTGATAATGTAGCTGCAGACTGTGAAGATACTAACATGTGGGTTCATATTATAGGTCCCAGTATGTCCCAATTGTATGTGTCACTAGTTAAGAAAGTGCCCGCAGTGATTGTCCCATGATGGCAATTGGAAGTGTCCAATCCTATCAATCTAGGGACTCTTAGTCCTTATTCAGACTTATTTGGGTTGCAATGTACTGGATACAGAAAAATACAGGTTTATGACACTACACTAGACCAGAGATAATGAAAGTTTTACAATACACATTGTAATGGCTTGCTGCAATGTACTGGATGCAGAAAAATACTGATTTTCGGCACTACACTAGGCCAGAGATAATGTAATTTTTACAATACACACTGTATTGGCTTCCAGTAAGGTACTGGATACAGAAAAATACAATTTTCCGGCACTACACTAGGCCAGAGGTAATGTAATTTTGACAATACACACTATATTCGGATGTAGTTCTGTATTGGATACAAATTTGTCCCAAATAAAATGTATTCTCTGCAGGAATAGTGTATATTCGGTTGCGGCCTAAGCGCACACACAGATGTGCCCAAAACTAGTTAACTATGTCCAAAATATAAATCACTCTCTGCTGGAGTAATTAATATACCGGTTGCGGATTGAATGCACAAACAGATGTGGTACAAGTTAGGTTAATTTTCCCAGAAAAAATAATTTCTCTGATGGTGCAGTGTATATATCAGTAACAGGCACACTGTAGTGAAGAAGCCCCTTTTTATAATGTCTGCCCAACACACTGCTTTATGAGCGCTGACAGCTGCAGTGCAAGGATTAATACGCCAGTATAGGTGTTTTTACCGATGCCGGTGCATACAGCAGGGATCCGGCTACCAGTGACTCCCGGAGCCCTTCCGCTGATCGGGCAGACGCAGCTCCTGCACCCACCCGATCAGAGCGCCGTAGCTGTACGGGGCTGGGATTTGTGATCCTTTTTCCAGCTGCGTACATGTACGGCGCTGGTATCCTATGGGTTAATAACGTATTATTTATTATAGTATATACTAATAATATGATCTTAATTCTTAAATAAAGAAGAAAAATAAATAATCAAAGAAAAAATATGTCTTTCTGGGGACTTCAACGTGGGATGTCTACATGCAAAACCAATAGTGTAACCTCTAAGCTATAACATTACCACACAGGGACTTATGGTTAGTGATGTCGCGAACATAAAATTTTCGTTCGCGAACGGCGAACGCGAACTTCCGCAAATGTTCGCGAACCGGGCGAACCGCCATAGACTTCAATAGGCAGGCGAATTTTAAAACCCACAGGGACTCTTTCTGGCCACAATAGTGATGGAAAAGTTGTTTCAAGGGGACTAACACCTGGACTGTGGCATGCCGGAGGGGGATCCATGGCAAAACTTCCATGGAAAATTACATAGTTGACGCAGAGTTGGGTTTTAATCCATAAAAGGCATAAATCACCTAACAATCCTACATTTTTTTGAACAACGTGGTTTAAAACATCTAGTGTGTGTATACGATCTCGTATGATGTTGTATCGATCAGGGTTACGGGGTTGTATCAATAAGGGTTACGCCCGCTTCACAGACATTGACAGACCAAACTCCCCTTTTAATGCACCGCAAACAACCGCAAACAGTTCATTTGCACAACCGCAAACTCCCCATTTGCACAATGTTGGATACCAAGCTAGCCACATCCCGGTGATGTCATTGAAGGTTTCTTCCTCCACCCAGCCACGTACAACACCAAGGGTCCACGAAAGGTGAATTGAATTGATTTTTCGAACGGGGAGATGGTTAAAAAAATGCTGGCTCCCTCCCCTTTGTTCTTATCCACGGTCACTGCGTCTGCGCCGTGCAATTTACTGTCACACCCTATATGAGTGGTATTTTCTGTAGTACTATTCTCATCAGTTTAATCCCTCTAAGGTCCCCAATCTGGGGGCCATTTATTGAATAGATTTTTCGAACGGGGAGATGTTTAAAAAAATGCTGGCTCCCTCCACTCTGTTTTAATCCACGGTCACTGCGTGATTCTGTGACATTGGCTTTTTACACTCAAACATGTCCTTGACAGACACCTGACTGTGGGCAGATGAGCAGGAACTGCTGAAGGTGAGAGGCGGAGTGGCGGTTGGTTAAGAGGGGGCAGGGAGGACAGCAGTGGTTGACGTGGCTGAAGATGCTGGACCAGGAGGAGCATGGTGGCTTTCAGTTTGTGTGCTGTTTGTACTCATGTGTTGATCCCATAGGCATTTGTGATGTGAGATCATGTGCCTTCGCAAAGCAGTTGTACCGAGGTGGGTGTTGGACTTCCCACGACTCAGTTTCTTTTGGCATAGGTTGCAAATGGCATTGCTGTTATCAGCGGCAGACACACAAAAAAAATGCCACAATGCTGAGCTTTGCAATGACGGCATTCTGGTGGTGGCAACAGCATGCGTTGACTGGCGTGCTGTCTGGCTGACCCCGGGTGCCGATACATGCTGTCTGACTGTGCCACTAACTCCTTGCGACGACCTCCCCCTGCTTCCAACTCGTCTCCTCATTCTCTCTGTCTCCCCTTCTGAACTTTCCCCCTCTTCTTCTCTTCGAGCAGGCACCCACGTGGCATCCGTGGACACATCGTCATAATCAACCGCTTCACTTGTATCTGACACCTCAGCAAAGGAAGCAGCAGCGGGTACAACATCATCATCATCATCATCACACTGTACATCCATGTGTGTAATCCTGCCTGACTGAGACATATCCCCGTAATCTACATCATCTGGCAATAATGGTTGCGCATCACTAATTGCATCCAACTGATGTGTAAATAACTCCTCTGACGGATCAAGTGAAGCAGCTGTGGTGGTTGTGGTGGCTGTGGTGGTAGTGGTGGTGGTGGTGGCGGGCGGGTGCGTGGTAACTTGAGAGCAGGTGACTGAAGCTGAGCTGGAGGAGGACGGTGCGTCAAGGTTCTTAGCGGAAGCTGTTGAAGATTGGGTGTCCTGTCTAAGCCAGTCAACTATGTCCTCAGAATTTTTCGGGTTCAGGGTACGTGTCCACTGAACACTGGGCATTATTCCAGGGACAGTGGAAATCACAGCACCACGACCACGACGGCCCCTGCGGGGTGGCCTGCCTCTGCCTGTTTTTTTTTTTTTTTTATATAAGTGGTACTACGCGTGCTAGGTACTGTGCCACCCGGTATCAGTGGTGGGCACTGGCAGTGGGCACACTACAGTCTGTGGAAGTGGGCCTGACACACACTGGCAGCAGGCAAGCAACTGAAATTAGACTAATGTGTAAAAATGAAATGCCTTATTTATCGGCAAGCTACTGTGCCACTCGGTATCAGTGGTTGGCACTGGCAGTGGGCACACTACAGTCTGTGGAAGTGGGCCTGACACACACTGGCAGCAGGCAAGCAACTGAATTTAGACTACTGTCTAAAATTAAATGCCTTATTTATCGGCAAGCTACTGTGCCACCCGGTATCAGTGGTTGGCACTGGCAGTGGGCACACTACAGTCAGTGGAAGTGGGCCTGACACACACTGGCAGCAGGCAAGCAACTGAATTTAGACTACTGTCTAAAAATTAAATGCCTTATTTATCGGCAAGCTACTGTGCCACCCGGTATCAGTGGTTGGCAATGGCAGTGGGCACACTACAGTCAGTGGAAGTGGGCCTGACACACACTGGCAGCAGGCAAGCAACTGAATTTAGACTACTGTCTAAAAATTAAATGCCTTATTTATCGGCAAGCTACTCTGCCACCCGGTATGAGTTGTTGGCACTGGCAGTGGGCACACTACAGTCAGTGGAAGTGGGCCTGACACGCACTGTCAGCAGGCAAGCAACTGAATTTAGACTACTGTCTAAAAATGAAATGCCTTATTTATTGGCAAGCTACTGTGCCACCCGGTATCAGTGGTTGGCACTGGTAGCGGGCACACTACAGTCAGTGGAAGTCGGCCTGACACACACTAGCAGCAGGCAAGCAACTGAAATTACACTAAAGTGTAAAAATTAAATGCCTTTTTTTGATGCAAAGTCCTGTGCCACACGGGATGAGACAGGGGTGGGTACTGGCAGTGGGCACACTACAGTCAGTGGAAGTCGGCCTGACACACACTGGCAGCAGGCAAGCAACTGAAATTACACTAAAGTATAAAAATTAAATGCCTTTTTTTGATGCAAAGTCCTGTGCCACACGGGATGACAGGGGTGGGCACTGGCAGTGGAAACACTACAGTCAGTGGAAGTCGGCCTGACACACACTAGCAGGCAAGCAACTGAAATTACACTAAAGTGTAAAAATTAAATGCCTTTTTTTGATGCAAAGTCCTGTGCCACATGGGATGACAGGGGTGGGCACTGGCAGTGGGCACACTACAGTCAGTGGAAGTCGGCCTGACACACACTAGCAGCAGGCAAGCAACTGAAATTACACTAAAGTGTAAAAATGAAATGCCTTTTTTATGCAAAGTCCTGTGCCAGCCGGTATGAGTGGTGGTGGGCACTGGCAGTGGGCACAGTACAGTCAGTGGAAGTCAGCCTGACACACACTAGCAGCAGGCAAGCAACTGAAATTACACTAAAGTGTAAAAATGAAATGCCTTTTTTGATGCAAAGTCCTCTGCCAGACGGTATGAGTGGTAGGCACTGGCAGTGGGCACACTACAGTCACTGGAAGTCAGCCTGACACACACTGGCAGGCAACTAACCTTAGATTAAAGTGTAAAAATTAAATGCCTTTTTTTGATGCAAAGTCCTGTGCCACATGGGATGACAGGGGTGGGCACTGTCAGTGGGCACACTACAGTCTGTGTGCCTGCAGCTCCTCACACACAGGCAGGCCAGGCAACTGCAATATGTATATGGAGAGAAAAAAAAGCAGACTAATGTTGCAGCCCTAAAAAGGGCTTTTTGGGGTGCTGTCAGGACGCTGTCCTTACAGCAGAGATCAGATGAGTCTTTCAGGACTGGAGTGGACACTGAATTCACTAGCCTAGCTATCCATTTCCCTATTAAATCAGCAGCAACTACACTCTCCCTCCTCTCACTAAGACTGCAAATTCCGAATGAATCTAAAATGGATGCTGTGCAGGAGGTGGGAGGGTCTGGGAGGGAGGGTATGCTGCTGATTGGCTGGAATGTGTCTGCTGACTGTGAAGTACAGGGTCAAAGTTTGCTCAATGATGATGTATAGGGGGCGGACCGAACATCACATGTGTTCGCCCGCGGCGGCGAACGCGAACAAGCTATGTTCGTCGGGAACTGTTTGCCGGCGGATAGTTCGGGCCATCTCTACTTATGGTTTTTCTATACTTAGAAGCTATCACTAGTGTTGGGCGTGAATATTCGATTTGTGAATTTTATTTGCGAATATCGCAACTTCGAGAGATCGCGAATATTTAGAATATAGTGAGTCAAATATTCTACTTTTTTTTTTTTTCATCAGTAATCTCCTTTTTTGCTTGTGGGCCAATGAGAAGGCTACAATGTCTTTGTCTGAGCTTAGTAACATCGCTAGCAACCAATATGAAAATTGGCTGTCCCTTACTTTATAAGGACCTCCCCAGCAGCCATTTTCTACAATATATTAGAGTTCTGAGAGAGACAGCCGTGTCATTGCTGTGCTCTTTGCTTTACTGTGTCATTACATTATATAGTTAGTTAGTTAGCTTATATATATATAATACAATGCGTTAGTGGGAAATAGTCAGTGTAGGTTAGATAGTGATATAATATGAGGTATAAAGGTATAAAATCAATGCTGGATAAGGAGATGGAAAATAAAAATAAAAAGGTATAAAAAAAGTTGCAGTAGAAAAAATTCATAATAATGAGGAATTAAAAATTAAATGGTTATAAAAGTCTCTGGAAGTGATTATTGGTATAAAGCAACAAATATATAGTTCCTTCAGCATGTATATACAAGTCCCCAATATCATGTAGTTCCGCAGATAAATGTATATAGTTCCACAGATAAATGAATAAATAGTAGTTATATCTGTATACAATCTTCAGGCAGTTAGTAAATAATGCTGCAGTAGTTGTTCTTTTTAAATTAAGATAATTAGGCGAGCACCCCCAATTAGGCGAGGTTAGGCGATCGCCTCAGGCGGCGCTGCCCTTGTGACAAGTGGGGGGAGGCAGGGCACAGGGAGCTGAGCGTTTCCATTGTGGATGCACTCATCTCCATAGTCATATGTATCGCCGTCCTCAGGACAGCGATACAGATGGATGCTGCAGGGCAGGGAAGAGGCATCTCCCTTCCCCGTTCCTCTGATAGGCTGCAGGCACTAGGCTTGCAGCCAATCAGAGCCCAGTGCAGGATGGGCGATGATGCCGTACAGCATGGGACACAAGCCAGAAGAGGCCTGCATCGCATCGCTGCCAGCCTGATGGAAGTAGGTATAAGTGTTTATTTTTTTTATATGGTACAATACAGGAGAGGAGCACTGTTGGGGCACTTGTTACTGGCACATGATTGGGAAGGCACTTGTTACTGGCACATGATTGGGGGGCACTTGTTACAGACACATAATTGGGGGCACTTTTTACTGGCACATGATTGGGGGGCACTTCTTACTGGCACATGATTTAGGGGGAATCTATGGGGGACACTTCTTACTGGCACATTATTGGGGGCATCTATGGGGGCACTTCTTACTGGCACATTATTGGGGGGCACTATGGGGGCACTTTTTACTGCCACATTATTGGGTGGCACTATGGATTCAACTACAGGGTGCACTAAGAAGGGGTATTTTATACTTGCAAATTATGGGGCACACCGAGGGCATCTACTGGGGCACTATATATGGGGCATTTAATACTGGTACATTATGGGGGCACTAGAAGGAAGAGGGGAGAGGAGCTCTATTGGGGCATTTACTAGGGGCACTATATAGGGGTATTTTATACTAGCAAATTATGGGGGCACTATGGGGACATTAGCTCAACTGAGGGCATTATAAGGGGCCATTTTTTGTACTGTCACATTATAAGAAGAATTATTACTACTGGGGGGCATCATGGTGGGCTTTACTACTACTGGGGGTCTATGGGGAACATGATTACTAGAAGATATGAGAGAATCGAAGTTGACGAAGTGGAATTCGTTCCGAATTTCATGAAAAATTCGATTTGCGCCGAAGCCGAATTTCCTTGTGATTCGTGGTAACGAATCACATTTTTTCCTAAAATGGCTGTGTGAGAGATAGGATTTTAAATATAATGTGAAAATTCTGTAGTACACATTTTTGTCCACAAGATGGCCACTATCCAGATGTGTGAGCCTTATGTGTGTAAGGTCACTGTGGAGGGGGAGGGGGAATTAGGTTTCAGTTTTCAAAGCTAACAATAAATCAGGGTTTAGGTTGCTGAAACCACTCCTATCAAGTTAAGAAGCCAATAGTCTTTTCTTAAGGAACACCCCTTTTGTGATGTCATGTCTGCTATTTAAGTGAATGTAAGTTAAATAAAGTTCTCTTGGCTTGGGGGATCAGAAGTGCTTTAAATGGAACCACCTTGTGTGTCTGGTATCATTATGAAAGCAGTATAGTGCACACATACTTATACTTCTAAGTAATTTGGCAAAACACAAAGAAGATGAGAATCGTTAGAATGGCAATGACAAAATGGCGTCCCTGGGTGGGCAGACAGCTTGCGTAACTTCCAATTTTTAATGCCACAGGAGCGATTTAAACTGAATCAACCATGCTAGCAAGGTAAGAAAGCTTTATTTTCTTACCACTGTCCTCTGAAACCTCCGCTTTTGCAGTTCTCAAGAGTTGAATTGGTGTTATCGCAATAGAAGGGTTCAAATTATAGCTGATCTGTCCTTTAGAGTGAAAGAACTCATTTGAATATTCCGTCTTTGTGTGGTAGAATGTGTTGGAACTAAGTGGGAATTTATAGCCAGCTGATAGTTGCATATCCTAAGACATAGAATTGGATCACAGCCAAGCTCTGACGAGAGTCTTGAGGATAGAGTTAACACCAATTATCATAGGCGATTGTATGTTATTAAGATTTTGTATCCCGGTGAATGGACCTGGGGTTTTTTCGAGCTGTTCTTCACTGCGGAGCTCTTTGACCTAGTCGTGGCAGAAACAAACCTTTATGCCACTCAATTTAAAACTGCCAACCCGAGAAGCTTCTATGCCCAGCCTTTCCAGTGGAAACCAGTCCAAGTTTCCAAATTTAAAACTTTTCTGGTCCTTCTCCTTAACATGGGCCTAACAAAAAAGCATTATTTGCGGTCATATTGGTCCACGAACCCAATTCATCACATGCCCATGTACTCTGCTGCCTTGTCCAGGACACGATTTGAGACCATCCTGCGTTTCCTGCACTTTAGTGACAACACCACCTCTCGTCCCAGAGGCCACTCAGCTTTTGACTGGCTCCACAAAATCCGTCCCCTCATAGACCACTTCAACCAAAAATTTGCAGATTTGTATACCCCTGCACAAAACATCTGCGTAGATGAGTCCCTGATACATTTTACTGGGCGCCTTGGCTTCAAACAATACATCCCAAGCAAGCGCGCCCGGTATGGGGTCAAATTGTATAAGCTCTGTGAAAGGGCCACAGGCTATACCCACAAATTTCATGTCTATGAGGGTAAAGATCAGACCCTGGAGCCAGTCGGTTGCCCTGACTACCTGGGGAGCAGTGGGAATACAGTCTGGGACTTGGTGTCACCCATATTCGGCAAGGGGTACCATCTTTATGTGGACAATTTCTACACAAGTGTGGCCCTCTTCAGGCATTTGTTCCTAGAACAGATTGGCTGCTGTGGCTTCCCCCAATGGCTCGTTACCACCCGTCTTGCAAGGGGGAGAGGGCTGCCTTGTGTAGCGAAGAACTGCTCGCGGCGAAATGGAGAGACAAGCGTGACGTTTACATGCTCTCCTCCATTCACGCAGACACGACCAAATTGAACGGGCAACTAGTGTGATTGAAAAGCCCCTCTCGGTCCACGACTATACTTTGCTCATGGGAGGGGTGGACTTCAATGACCAGATGTTGGCCCCATATTTGCTTTCCCGAAAGACCAGACGCTGGTATAAGAAGGTGTCTGTATATCTAATTCAATTAATATGTACAATAGTTTCATTCTCTACAGTAAGGCTGGGAGAACAGGATCCTTCCTCAAATTTCATGAAGAGATCATCGAGAACCTCCTGTATCCAGGAGGTTATGTGGCCCCAAACCCCAGTGTAGTGAGTCGTCTACACGAGTGACACTTCCCCAGTGTCGTTGCTGGTACCTCAACCCAACCACCACCCCGAAAAAGATGTCGTGTCTGTAGCAGGAGTGGAATAAGGTGTGACACCCGCTATTTCTCTTCTGACTGTCCTGACCACCCTGCCCTATGCCTAGGGGAGTGTTTCCGGAAGTACCACACTCAGGTACACTTAGGGGCGTAGGGACCGCAGGACACAGGTAGTTTTTACAATTAGGTTTTAGGGTCTCTCAGGATACTTGGTTTTTAAAGACCCTAACACACAGGGGTGCTAGTGTGCTACTGCAGCTATGTAAAACGGTAGAAACGTCTCCTTTCACTTGGGATAAAGTGCATAATGTACTTCGCACCATCTCTGTGCTATTTACACTTTACATATTGTCCTATGGGAGAGGAGAGGTTTCTGCAAGGAAAATAAAGAGTGAGAAAAAAAATTTAAACAGGTAGCAAGAAAAATAAATCTTGAGTTAGTTTAGGTTTTAAAAGTTTTATGATGTTCATGTTTATAAAGTTCTTAACCTTTAAATTTATGAGCTTGCTGTTTGATTTTTCTTCTTTTTTTTTATTTTTTACTAACCACCCTTTATTTTCCAGCTGGACCAACCGATAAAAGCGCTGCAGCACTGATGTGCATTCTGAGAGAAGCATTGCGCTGCTGTCAGAAGACATGTGAAGTCGGTGTATGCGGCCCTGCAGGACGAGATCTCTTCTCCACCGTACAGGTACATTTGCCCAGGCATATGAGCTGAGGAGAGGTGTTGGAGTTCATATGCTTTGGCAAACACTTTGTATCAAAAATCTGGCAAAGATGTCTTCCTCCAAAACGATCGATTGATCGATGTGAATGGAGAAATCACGTTTGCCAGGACATAGGAGCTGAAGTGGGTATGGATGTTTGGGGGAGCCCCTATGTCCTGGCAATCGCCAGGCCCCTCTTTTTATTTTTTGCATATTTTTTGGCAGAGATTTTTTCATCCGCATCAATCGATGCGAATGAAGAAATCTGTTCCGTTAATTTTTTCTTTCAGCCCAGAGGCTGAACGGGAAAAAAAATCTCATTAACCGTATGCTCCATATAAGGAGAATAGCAGAAACTCCTAATGCTGCCCATACATGTAATGAGTGTGGAGACCCTCAAATGCCAGAGCAGTACAAAAACCTCACATGTGACCCCATTTTGGAAAGAAAACATGCCAAGGTATTTGCTGAGGGGCATATTGAGTCCATGAAAGATTTAACTTTTTGTCACAAGTTAGCGGAAAGGGAGACTTTGTGAGAAAAAAATAATAATTTAATTCCGCTAACTTGTGCAAAAAAAAAAAAAACTTCTATAACCTCGCCATGCCCCTCACTGAATACCTTGGGGTGTCTTCTTTCTAAAATGGGGTCACATGTGGGGTATTTATACTGAACTGGGATTTTAGGGGCCCTAAAGCGTGAGAAGAAGTCTGGAATCCATATGCGTAAAAATGACCTGTGAAATCCTAAATGTACTCATTGGAATTTGGGCCCCTTTGCGCACCCAGGCTGCAAAAAAGTGTCACATGTGGTATTGACGTACTCAGGAGAAGTAGGGCAATGTGTTTTGGGGTGTATTTTACATATACCCATGCTGGGTGAGAGAAATATCTCTCATCTGTAAATGACAACTTTTTAAAATTTTTAGGCACGTGTTCGGCGTACGGGTGAAAAACCCATTTAGGGACGTCAGGGCAGTCAGGTGCCAGCCTCAAGGTGAGTTAGTGGTCACCACCTTTCCCTCTGCCATGGACAGGGCTTTCCCTTTTCCTTCCCAAGCGATGAATGATTACATGAAGGAGAATCTC
The DNA here is from genome assembly GCA_033119425.1 of Bufotes viridis. Lineage (NCBI taxonomy): Eukaryota > Metazoa > Chordata > Amphibia > Anura > Bufonidae > Bufotes > Bufotes viridis. Next base: position 499,478,234 of record CM065591.1, read on the forward strand.
GAGAGGGGGTTTATCCGGAAATCTACTTCACCAGCTGGTGCTGGGTTCTTCTTTGTGCAGAAAAAAGATGGATCCTTATGACCCTGTATGGACTATCAATGTCTGAATAAGGTCACAGTCAAGAATCAATACCCTCTTCCACTAATCTCCGAACTCTTTGACAGGATCCGGGGAGCTAGGGTTTTGACAAAATTCAACCTGCGCGGCGCATGCAACCTTATCTGCATTCGAAAGGGCGATGAGTGGAAGACTGCTTTCAACACTCGTGATGGACACTACGAGTATCTCATCATGCCCTTCGGTCTGTGCAATGCTCCCGCAGTATTCCAGGAGTTGGTAAACGATATCTTCCGGGACCTGCGCGATAGTGTACCTGGACGATATACTGATCTATTCTCCAGATATGACCACTCACTGGAAGCATGTATGTTTGGTTTTACAGTGGTTGAGAGAGAGTCGACTTTTTGCCAAACTCGAGAAATGCATCTTTGAAAAATCTACTGTACAGTTCCTCGGATACATAATCTCGGATGCCGGGTTGCAGATGGATCCTGAAAAATTTAATGCAGTAATGGACTGGCCCCACACACAGGGTCTTCGTGCTATACCTTGGATTTACTAATTTCTATCATCAGTTCATCCCAAATTTTTCATCTCTTACATCTCCAATCTCCGTTCTTACTAAGAAAGGGGTGAATGCTGGAGTCCGTACTCCTGAGACGGAGGCTGCTTTAGTCCAATTTAAAAGGTCCTTTGCTTCTGCACCTGTTCTGCGTCATCCTGATGTCTCCTGCCAATTCATTTTAGAAGTGGACGCCTCCTTCATAGGAGCCGGTGCTGTTTTACTAAAGAAAGGTTCCAAGGGCAAGATGTTTACTTGTGGATTTTTCTCCAACCTCTTCTCCCCTGCTGAGAGTAATTACGGTATAGGAGACAGGGAGTTTCTGGCCATAAAACTTGCCTTGGAGGAGTGGTGGTATTGGCCTAGCATCCAGTGGTAACATAGTAACATAGTAACATAGTATATAAGACCGAAAAAAGACATTTGTCCATCCAGTTCGGCCTGTTTCCTACAAGTTGATCCAGAGGAAGGCAAAAAACCCCTGTGAGGCAGAAGCCAATTTTCCTCACTTAAGGGGAAAAAAAAATTCCTTCCCGACTCCAATCAGGCAATCAGAATAACTCCCTGGATCAACGACCCCTCTCTAGTAGCTATAGCCTGTAATATTATTACACTCCAGAAATAAATCCAGTCCCCTCTTGAATTCCTTTATTGTACTCACCATCACCACCTCCTCAGGCAGAGAGTTCCATAGTCTCACTGCTCTTACAGTGAAGAATCCTTTTCTATGTTTGTGTACAAACCTTCTTTCCTCCAGACGCAGAGGATGTCCCCTTGTCACAGTCACAGTCCTGGGGATAAATAGATGATGGGACAGATCTCTGTACTGACCCCTGATATATTTATACATAGTTATTAGATCTCCCCTCAGTCGTCTTTTTTCTAAAGTGAATAACCCTAATTTTGATAACCTTTCAGGGTACTGTAGATCCCTCATTCCAGTTATTACTTTAGTTGCCCTCCTCTGAACCTTCTCCAGCTCTGCTATGACTGTCTTGTTCACAGGAGCCCAGAACTGTACACAGTACTCCATGTGTGGTCTAACCAGTGATTTGTAAAGTGGTAGGACTATGTTCTCATCACGGGCGTCTATGCCCCTTTTGATGCAACCCATTATCTTATTGGCCTTGGCAGTAGCTGCCTGACACTGGTTTTTGCAGCTTAATTTGCTGTTTATTAAAATTCCTAGATCCTTTTCCATGTCAGTGTTACCGAGTGTTTTACCATTTAATATGTACGGGTGACTTGCATTATTCCTTCCCATTTGCATAACTTTACATTTGTCCGTGTTAAACCTCATCTGCCATTTTTCTGCCCAAGCCTCCAATCTATCCAGATCCCTCTGTAGCAGAAAACTGTCCTCTTCAGTGTTAATTACTTTACACAGTTTAGTGTCATCTGCAAAAATAGATACTTTACTGTGCAGGCCTTCTACAAGATCATTAATAAATATATTGAAGAGAATAGGGCCCAATACTGACCCCTGAGGTACCCCACTAGTTACAGTGACCCAATCTGAGTATCTACCGTTAATAACCACCCTCTGTTTTCTGTCACTCAGCCAGTTACTTACCCACATACAGACATTTTCTCCCAGTCCGAGCATCCTCATTTTATATACTAACCTTTTATGAGGTACGGTGTCAAATGCTTTGGAGAAGTCCAGATATACGACATCCATTGATTCGCCGCTGTCAAGTCTAGAACTTACCTCCTCATAGAAGCTGATTAAATTTGTTTGGCATGACCGAACCCTCATGAAGCCATGCTGATATGGCGTTATTTGCTTATTTTCATTGAGATTCTCCAAAATAGCATCTCTTAGAAACCCTTCAAACAGTTTACCAACAATAGATGTTAAACTTACCGGCCTATAATTTCCAGGCTCTGTTTTTGGACCCTTTTTGAATATTGGCACCACATTTGCTATGCGCCAATCCTGTGGAACATTCCCTGTTATTATAGAGTCCGTAAATATCAGAAATAATGGTCTGGCTATGACATCACTTAATTCCCTTAGGATACGGGGGTGTATGCCATCCGGTCCTGGCGATTTGTCTATTTTAACCTTTTTAAGTCGCTGTTGTACTTCTTCTTGGGTCAGACAGGGCACTTTTAATGGGGGATTTACTTTTACATTCTGCATTTCATCTGACAGTTTATTTTCCTCAGTGAATATAGTGGAGAAAAAAATATTTAATAGTTTTGCTTTATCCTCGTCGCTTTCTGCAACTCCCCCCTCATTGCTATGTAGAGGGCCGACTCCTTCAGATTTATATTTTTTACTATTTATATAATTGAAGAACATTTTAGGGTTAGTTTTACTCTCTTTGGCAATTAATCTCTCGGTCTCTAGTTTGGCAAATTTTATTCGTTTTTTACATATTCTATTTTTTTCCTTATAGTTTATCAGTGCTTCCTGACTCCCCTCCTGTTTTAGCGATTTATATGCTTTCTTTTTGTCATTTATTGCCTTCTTTACGGTTCCATTTATCCACATGGGTCTCTTATTGTTCCTTAGCCTTTTATTCTTATAAGGTATGTACCTCTCACAATTAGATGTTACAATGCTTTTAAAAATCTCCCATTTTATGGTTGTATTTTTATTTTTGAGGACTTTGTCCCAGTTAGTTAGGCCTATGGCCTCGCTTAGTTGGCTAAATTTTGCTTTTTTGAAGTTTGGTATTTTTGTTCCTCCCTTTAGAAACTCTCGTTTGAAGGATAATTGGAAGGTTATAACTTTATGGTCACTATTTCCCAGGTGTCCCTCAACCTGCACATCTGTTGTTCTATCAGGTCTATTGGTTAATACTAAGTCCAGTATGGCCGTCCCTCTAGTGGGGTCCTGAACCAGTTGGGAAAGGAAATTGTCTTTGGCTATTGCCAAGAACCTGTTTCCTTTATGGGATGTACAGCTTTCAGTTTCCCAGTCTATATCTGGGTAGTTGAAGTCCCCCATGATAACGACTTCATTATGATTTGCCGCCTCGTCTATCTCGTTAAGTAATAGATTTTCTGTGGACTCTGGTATATTAGGTGGTTTATAATACACTCCTATTAGTATTTTATTATTGTTTTTTGCTCCATGTATTTCTACCCACAGTGACTCCACATGTTCATGTCCCTCAGAGATGTATTCTCGAATTACGGGATTTAGACACGACTATCTATTGGAGCGGGCCTAGCATCCAGTGGTAATCTTCACCGACGACAAGAAGCTTACATATCTGCAGACGGCCCAGCGTCTGAACCCTCGCCAAGCCAGATGGGCACTCTTCTTCTCTCCTATCATTGGAGCTTCACTTTCGCCTGGCCGAGAAGAACATATAGGCGGATGCTCTGTCTCAGTCATTTGACTTTGCCGACCAGCAGGAGGAGCCCAAGTACATTGCAGATCCTGCTCGCTTGATCACAATGGCTCCTGTCCTGGTAAAAGACATTTCTCCCAGGATAACATTTATGCCATCTGCCAAACTGGCTGATCAATCCGGGATCTGCAAGAACACAGAACTTTTGTCTAGCCACTACTGGTCTCCCACACTGTCTAAGGATGTGGGTGATTATGTGTCTGCCTGCGCCGTCTGTGCTCAGAATAAAGACTCAAGGACCAAACCACCCAGGCTGTTGTTACCTCTTCCTGTTCCTGACGCCTCATGGCAACACATTCCCATGGACAGATCTGCCCTCTTCTGTCGCATATAAAGTTATCTGGGTGGTCGTGGACTGGTTCTCCAAGATGGCGCACTTCGTTGCTTTGGCTGGACTGCCTTCGGCAGTGGACAGGTTGGGAGTTCCTTGGTTGGGAATAAATGGTCAAAATATGGCCAATTGAATGTTGGAAAGTGTACAGACTCTATTCGCTGAAACCAACTATACCACCCTTCCCATCAAATACATGGTTCACCGTACTGCCCTTAGGACTACACCAATCAGGCCACAGTCCAAGCCCCGCTATCCATTCCTATCTAGGCTGCACCATAGGCTATGCTATCTGGGCTACTAGAAAATCAGGCCTCCACTACTGTATAATATTCACATTAAAAAATACACCTTTTGAGCCAAGCCGAACCAAGGTTTTGAAGGAACTTTGAGATGATTCTCCAGGGACTCATTTAGACTAAAAACTATGATATTAAAATAGCTTTCTATGTCTCTGGTGTTATAATTATATATTGATCTCACTGAATCCTTGAATCCGACGACATTGTACTCTACTGGTAGCTTCATCCTACAACTATAAATATGTGCACCCTGCAGAAACCCGAGAGAAGAGCAGCCGAACCCCTCATGTGTATTCACTGCAATGCTGACTATAGAACTGTGAGTATCTATTAGCTTTATGTAGAATATGAAGATATAGATGATAGAAGTTAGTGATCTCTTAAAGGTTTGTCTCTTCTGCCATTTCCAAGAGAAATGTTTTTCAGCCTGTGGCACTGGAGTCATAAGTTGGTGACCATTGTTTTGGAGGTATGGCCAGAGTTAGCAATATTACAGTCTCCTTAAAGGGGTATTCCCATCACATACAATGGGGGCATATCTCTAGGAAATGCCCCCATTGTCTGATAGGTGTGGGTCCCACCTCTGGGACACGCACCTACAAGGAGAACAGAGCGGGGAGAGCTGTGGCTGGAGGACCCCGAGTTTTCCGAGGTCCGTGCACCACCAAGCGCTGCTCCCCGCTGCTGCCATACAAGTGAATTGGAGCACACCGTACACGTGAAGCCCATGCTCCCATTCATTTCTATAGAGCAGATAGAAATTGCCGAGCCAGCACTCGGCTATTTACGGCGGCCCCACTAAAATGAATGGAGGGCATCCGCGCAAGTGCAGTGCGCCCTCCTTTCATTTCCCCACTCCGTTCTTGTTGTAGGTGCGGCTTCCAGAGGTAAAACCCGCAGCTATCAGACAATGGGGGCATATCCTAGCAATATGCCCCCATTGTATGTGATGGTACAACCCCTTTAAAGTCTATGGCCATCTCCAAGCTTAAAGCTAGACAGTATAGCTCCAATTTCCCAATTGTTGTAGTGTAAGGGAGGGATCCAGATCCTAGACTCCACCACTATAGGGACATGCCAAAAATATACAGTATGTCTGGTTATATGCTAAGTTTTATATTTGGTCACTCATATGAGTGTCTAAGGAGGGGCAGGTTTCTCAGGGACCCCTCTAAAAATGGTTCTGTGACAGTCCATTCTGGTGGACTTGAGTTATTCACCTATTTCCGGCCACTGGGCTTTTCTTTGAGAATCTGAAGAAAACAAAAAACAGAGCATGCTCTATCTGAAATAGGGCAGCTAGGGAGCACTATACTGAAATATAGACCTTAGTTGCACCCACAGACAGTGATGTCAAGGATATAGGCTCTGATTTATCATACCTTTACTACAGAATTCTGGCATCAAAAAGTCGCAAAATAGGGCTTGAGCGATCTTTTTTGCACTCGCTTGTGGAAAATTTAAGTTCTTGAGCAAAAATTAGCGAATTTTAACATTCACTTGCTAAAGTTTTGTGACTTTTTGCATTTTAAAGCCATTCCCTCCAGTTTTGCAAAATGGGTGGGAAAGTGGGTGTGGTTATCTATGTTAATTAGCTTCACTCCAGATTTATCTTTGCAACTTTTTGAAAAAGTCGCAATCTCACTGCAGTCAGCGGGCGGAGTAGGAAAACTTTAGTATCTTCAGGTTTAAGGATAAGTTAAATTTATCAAACAACCTATGACATTAGATAAATGTGGCACAAAGTACTTCAACACAGACTCAAGCAAAACTGACATCAAATATTCTCCTCATGATAAATTCCATCCATAATGTACACCTCCTTAAGATGATTCATGGAAGTAAATTAATTTCTACTGACATTAAAATGCTCCACCTGTATACAGGAACTGTGAGACATCCTCAGGAACATGGACATGTTATAGTTAGACGTTAATCTGATTAGTATTGTAAGCACTCATTAGGTAGGTGCAGCAGTAGAGATGTCTATGTGAGTTATAATGCAGATATCTATGTATTCTAGACATCTGATGGGCTGAACACTGTCACATTCTTGTGTGAGATCTCCTAGAAGAATTGCTCCCATCCAGATTCCAATGGTGAATTCCACATCTGATTCTGGGAATGTTACCCTGATGTTCTTTTATAAGGTGGATGATGTCACCCGAAATGTTTTTCTGATTTCATCCCTTTTGTGTTTCTCCATCTTCTTCTACTTAATTGCTGTTATGCTGAAGGTCTTCTTCACCACTCCTCACATACAGGAGAACTCTCGATACGTCCTCTTTGTCCACATGCTCATCAATGACACGTTGTATATCATTTTGACACATTTCCTGGTAGTGTCTTATATGCATTCTATGTATTTCCCCCTTATAGTCTGTTTCATCATGCAAAGCTACTTCGGTGCTTTCTTCCTAATGACCCCATACCACCTGGCCGTCATGTCTCTAGAACGTTACATAGCCATATGTTTCCCACTGAGACACTTAGAGTTTTGTACGCCACAGAGAGCTAAATATGCAGTTACTGTGGTCTGGGTGATAGGATTGTCTCTAAGTACAGTAAACTTCATTACCGTGAGCCACTTCACAGAAAGAACCTCATATTCCCTTTATGTGTTGTGTGGTGATATAAAAGTGGTAAGTCCCATACAAAATGTGATCAGGACCGTCATCAATATCCTCAGCTTCACCATGGTGGCCTTGATTATTCTATATACCTACATTAATGTCATGATGGTTGCCAGAAGTATCGGTTCTGGTGGTTCTTCAGCCCTTAAAGCTGGGAAAACTGTGCTGCTCCATGCCTTCCAGCTACTGTTATGTATGACCTCCTACATCGCCACCACAATAGAGACCTATGTAGATTATATGTTTTTTTTAACGTTTTTCAGCTATGTTTTGTTCACATGTGTGCCCAGATTACTCAGTCCACTGATCTATGGGATAAGAGATGAAGCTTTTCAAAAACATATAAGAAAAGCTTGCACAATAACTTGTGTCTGTCGTCCACAATGAGGTTTAGAAAATGTTCATTATCCCAATAAAGGACTGCATAAATAAATACGCTTCTCAGCTTCTCCGCTTTTCATATAAATGGCTGTTGTTTTTGGTAAAAAGGTCACTAGGAGTCACTCCCATTGATATCAGGGTTGAAATATCAAGAAATCTTCATTGATAAAGACAGGAGAATTGGTCATACTCAAGAGCTCAATGATTTTCTACATTGCTTTTCCATCAGAAGCCACCAAATATTTTCCCTGCTTGAGGGTCCCAGTTCTCATGTATGTGCTGATAAAGAACAGCTCAGCCCTGAAGCACTGGTTTACATGTTCATATGAGGGGAGTCTTCAAAGTAAAGAAGAAAAAATAGTCAGCACTCACCACGGCTCTTTTTCTTTCTTTTTATTGCATGATAGTACGCACATACAGGCGGCTGTGTGCTGGTGTCAATTCGTACCCCGTCAAATTTATGACTACATTTTCATCATCATCAGGTGGAACCTCCGTTCCGAAAGAACTCAGGTTCTCCACGAGACCTGCCTTCTCTGACGAGAGGACTTCCTGACATCTTTTATTTTTCCTACGACCCCTACGAGTAGCTCGTCTAAAGGGTTTCAGCTGACTTATCAACTGCCATTCCTTGACTTAATTCGTCAGAAACACTAGAGTCTGAATCGGTTGTCCATCCCCCGTTTTTTAAATCGGTTAAATCTTCTTCTGTTAAATCTCCTTTGTTTCATGCCCCAATGAAATATTCTCCCAGAGTCATAGTCCTGCTTATGACGTAAAAACTTGTCTTTTTTTGGTTCCTTCACTTCAGCTTGAGTCACAATTAATTTCTTGTTTAATCTTTTCTCAAAGGTTTGTAACTGAGACTCAGTCAATCTAGTTTTTAATTCAGATTCAGGTTACCCTGAAAGGTTATTAGATGAAAGAGGCAGGTAAATGCTCTTAAGATGAACTGTTAGCTGTTAAGGGGAAGAAAAGTAAGGAGAAAAAAGGACTAAAAAGACATGAGAATGATAAGCGGTGTGTATTTTAATTTAAATACAGCCCTATGGCTGAGTTGATAAGAATTACAATATTTAAACATTAGAGTATTTTGAAAAAAGATGTAGGACTGAAAGGGTTAGTGGATGAGAAACCGTTAATCACGTTTAGAAGAAGTCACACAATAAAAGATAGTATCGTAAGGAGCAGGTTTGTAGGTGAGAAAAAGAGCAATTGGTTACAGGGAAGATTGCCTCAAGGCAATTACAAATGGGGCAATTGCTCATTTTGTAAATACAACTCCCAAGAGAAAATCATAAAAATTGGGTCCCTAACTCAGAAAATGATGAGTTTTATAAACTGCAGGACAACATATGTAGTTTACATGTTAACATGTGGTTGTGGCCGCTTTTACATAGGCAAAACCATCAGGTGTCTATTTGAAAGGGTGAGAGAACACTTTAACTCTATACGAACAGGTAAGGGCTGTCGGAGATTGATTGAACATGTTAAGGAGACACATGCAGGTAATGTTGAAACACTTTGTTTTGCGGGGGTTGAAGTTGTCCCTCCCCCACCTCATGGTGGGGATAGACATCGGCGCCTCCTGCAACAGAAAGCAAAATGGATAATGCGTACAGGAGCTCTCTGTCAGCTAGGTTTAAATGACCGGAATGATTTAAATGTGTTTTTATAATTGCAGATAATGTATTTTTGTTTGTTCGCTGTTTTTTATGTAACTCTTATACCGGTGCATGGATTTGTTTGGGGTTTCGATGACAACCACGCACAAGGTATAAGAGGTCAGCACGGGGATACGTGCTGGCATAGTGGCCTGAGGAAGCACAGAGTTTGGTGCACGAAACAGCCGTCAACGGTGTTTGTGAATTGGGCTAATACTGCTACCCAGCCGTCTGTATGTGCGTACTATGATGCAATAAAGAGAAAGAAAAAGAGCCATGGTGAGTGCTGCCTGTTTGTTCTTCTTTACTGTGAAGATTCTTTTGATGCCTTGTTCTGAGGATTGTGCACCACCGAAAGCGGCATATGTAAGGGGTACCGAAGATAGCCGGGACTGGTTCCATTGATAATTGAGAGTGTCGGCAGTGCCACCTGCTACTTCGTTGGATGATCATATGAGGGGAGTGTGATTCCTGGAAAATAAAAGTGAATGTCGTTGGTGGCACCTGCCTACTGCCAAAATCCAAGCTAACATAGCAAGTAGCTGCCTAAAGAGATTCATTTATCTCCATCTACTGTATAATCCTGCAGCCTTCAGCCAGGGGAAGAGAAAAAATCCTTCCTGTAAAATTATCATTAGGGATGAGCGATTCGCATAAAACGTAGTTTCAATACTGTACGGAGCGAGGTACGATCCTGGTGGGAAGTTCAAACACTGGACGTGTACTTGAAAAATAAAATAGTACTGCGAGGGCCTAAAAACCCAGTGTTGCCAGTTCCTAGAGTTAGATCTGAGGAGTTCATGAAAAAGTGGGAAAAAGAATCCATAGAGTCATCCCTGAGATTAAGTCAAGAACTCGGTAGAATTACAGGAGTGTATTAAAGCAGCTAAAAAGTTCTCCGCTGCCCAAGATTTTGAGAGAAAAGAGGCCACACTCCAGCAGGCGGTAGAAAGGTTCTCGAGTTTCATGAAGTGTCAGACTGGAAATGATGGAGGAGGGTGAACGGGACATAGGAACGGGACCCTTCACAGATTTACGCCTCCCTTCCTTAAAAAACCCTCCCACTACTGACTATTCACCTCTTGATGCCTTCCTGACTATAATTACGGACAAACTGAGAAAATTGGATGTGGGGGGTTTAAGGACATCTAACCTCACCCAATTGGAATAAGAGGCCCTAGAGACCTTACAGAATGACCAGACCATTGTTATTAAGCGCTCGGAAAAAGGGGGAAATATGGTAGTTCTGGACATTGGTGGAGTATGTGGAGATGTACAAATGCATCTTGGACCACAAACTATGCTATAGAAAACTAGACAGTAACCCCACAGATATCTTTAAAAGATATAACATTAACAAATTCCCGACAGAGCAAAGCAGCAACATCCAATCAGTAAAGGAGAGTATGCCTATCTGTTACCCAAATACCCGGTGCTTCCATCATTTTATAGTCTCCCAAAAATACACAAGGGCGTGTTGCCCCTTAAAGGAAGACCCATTGTTTCGGGAATTGGAAGTTTAAAGGAAGACATTAGCATATACGTGGGTAAGATTTTATGGCCATTTGTTATCAGCTTACCATCCTACGTACATGATTCGATTGATGTTTTGAGATGCCTAAACTATGTACAATGTGAGGAGGGCATGCTACTGGCGAGTCTGGATGTCGAAGTCCTTTAAAGTTCAATCCCCCATGAAAAAGAGGTTGAGACGATCCAATCTCTTCTGGCCCAAAGAGGTACACATCTAGCGCTACATAATAGGTTTATAGCGGAGTTATGACAATTCATCTTAAAGCACAATGTGTTTTCCTTTGATCGAGTGATCTACCACCAGCTCAGGGGGGTGGCAATGGAGAGCCTATGTGTCCCCACATTTTCCAACCTCTACCTGGGCTGGTGGGAAAAGTAAATTGGGCGAAAACATGGAACGATGGACCCCGTCCATTCTATTATGGATAAGGTTCATCGATGATGTGTTTATACGATGGAGGGGCACTAGCACCGAATTTAAGGACTGAATGTGAAGGAGATGGGTCGATGTTTTACACATGAAATCAGTGACACTTAACTTACTTTTCTAGACCTCTCCATTAGTATTAATCAGACTAGGAAGATTGTCACTAAGATTGTCACAAACTGGTCCACAGTACATTTAAGAGTAAGACCCCTTTGATGGAGACCTAGCTAACGAGCTCCGCTACAGGGCGCAATTACAATATTAGATTGTTTATCAACTGTAAAACTGTAGGTGTGGTGTACATGGTCTCCTGCATCTGCCAAAAGCAGTATGTGGGCAAAACCAAAAGGGAATTCAGGAGGCGGATAGGAGAGCATCTTTCCAACATCGCCAAACAAGATGACACTCCAATAGCTCAACATGTTCTGATACACCATGCAGGATAAAACATCAGCTTTTAGGGTATTGAACATGTTAAGGGGTCCCCCAGAGGAGGGTACACTGACAATCTCCTACTACGCAAGGAAGCAGAATGAAATGGACGACAGACGGTGAAACTGAATGGCCTGAATGAGTTCGTATCATATGCCTGTTTGTGACCTCAGTCTGGATCCAATTTTCCGGTCAGTCCATCTGGCCTGCATGGCTATGATTATATGTAACTGACACAGGATATCTATCCCTGCTAGCCATATCTACCTGTTGCTGTAGACAGTGGTTTCCTTGGGATATTGAAGATCCACCCCTGCCAGCCATATTTTATCTGGCTGGATATACAGGAGCTAGTCATTATGCTTTGAGACACAGGATAGCCATACCTGTTAGCCAATGTCACCTGGCTGTAGGTACAGGGGTCTATCTGCTCATTATGTTTTGAGATATGCCTCGGTCAGCCTATCTCATCTAACAACCTAACAATAAATGCCACTAATTATCGACAGAAGCACTGAATGATAATAACGATTACTGATCATAGCGACATTCTTATTTGCGCTCCGCTACTCTGATATACGATCAAAATCTCTTTATAATGGCTCTTTTGATTGCCTTGCACTTTATAATACCATGTTCTCTGTGTATGACATTAATGAAGCCGCAGTATATTCACTATTCTACTTTATCATTTATCTTACCCTCGGGCACAGAGCGCAGGATTAGGTGACAGGAGGAGTGATGTTGTTCACACACCTTCTTGTCCTATTGGACGGTGTGTTGCACAGCTCCACCCAGAGGGGTGTGGCTACCTGCATAAAGGAAGCGGCTCCCGGTGTAACGTGGTATCTCCCTACTTCGTGCGATTTCCCTACCTGTCGCGCCGGAAGTGACGTTGTAGGCGTTCCTGGCGTTTGGACCATCTGCGCAAAAGGGCAAAGGATGGAAAATCTCACATTGCAATTCTGGCTGTACACGGGACACTGCGCATGCGCTGGAGAGCCACAGTAGGGACATATTACGGCCCAGTGCGCAAGCGCGGCTAAGTCCGGAAAATCCATCAGATCTCATACATATATTGAGGTCTGCGCAGTATATTGAGGTCTGTGCTACTGCACCCCCATATATGGGGGGCTATCTACGCAGTACATTGGGGGGGTCTGCGCAGTTGCACAGTATATGGGGGGCTGTCTGTGCAGACCTCAATATACTCCGCAGACAGCCCCACATATACTGCGCAAACCTCAATATACTCCGTAGACAGCCCCCCATATACTGCTCAGATCCTCAATATACTGTGCAGACCCCCCCCAATGTACTGCGTAGATAGCCCCCCCATATACTGGACAGACAACCCTATATAATGCGTATATATATATATATATATATATATATATATATATAGATATATATTCATCTGACAGAAAAAATGGCCATCTGATCTCCCTTAGGCGCTTGCGCACTGGGCTGTAATATGTCCCTACCGTGGCTCTCCAGCGCATGCGCAGTGTCCCGTGTACAGCCAGAATTGCGATGTGAGATTTTCCATCCTTTGCCCTTTTGCGCATGCGCAGATCGTCCAAACGCCAGGAACGCCTACAACGTCACTTCCGGCATGACAGGTAGGGAAATCGCACGAAGTAGGGAGATACCACGTCACACCGGCGGCTGCGCTACGGCCATCATAGTGCCGGAGGCTACATCTTGCTGCACGCACAGTATCAGAGGAGTGCGGCACTTGATATTGTTTGTTATTTTGCACCTTCCCAGCGCCATACTCCTGATGAACTACTGGTGATTTCCAACAGAGAAACACGTGGAGCAGGACTCAAGCTACAGAACTAGGTATTTGTAGCCAGCCTTCTAGGAGGTGTGTTGGTATAGGATTAGAAAAGGACAGTGCCAGTTAATAACATACCAGTTAGCTCCAATCTAAGTGAGCCCTGTGTTTGCCTCAGTGGATTTTTTTTTGGCATAACTGGGGTGTGGTGGCCATTTTTTCATTAAGGGGCACTGTGTATTCCTTCACCTCATTAGATTGGGGACATTACATGTAAATAATACCAGGCTATAGGAGAGCCACAGTTGTTGCGGCTTTTATAGCTTGCTGGTAATATCCACTTACAAGATAATAGGCGGTCAGCCACAACACGTAGTTTAATCAAGATTATTTAATAAAGTTTTTTTTGTTTTCTTTTTCAATACTTTAAGCGCTATCGAACAACATTAGTTATTTCCAATTTATATCTAGGCCTGAGACCTTGCCAAAGGAGTTAACTATTCGGATGAGTCTTGGAAGAGTTGTATTAGTAGGATCTATAAAGAATAAGACATCATCCGCATATAAAGAAATACGATCCTCCATCCCTAAAGTTCCAAGCCCTTTAATTTTAGAATCCTGCCTAACAGCCACAGCTAAGGGCTCAATATAAATATTAAATAACAATGGAGATAGTGGGCAACCTTGGCGAGTACCACTATTCAGAGTAAAACTAGATGTCAAACTTCCATTAATATTCAGTCTCGCCAAAGGAGATCTGCATAACAACCTAATCATATCTATAAATCTATCTCCAAATCCCATCCTACCCAAAACCTTCCAGAGGAATCTCCACTCCACACTGTCAAAGGCCTTGGAGGCATCCAAGGACAGGATGGAGCGAGAGACCCCTCGGGAGACTAAGTATTCATAAACAGCCGATGGAGGTTGCGATGAGTAGACTTATTTGGAATAAACACATTCTGGTATGGGTGTATAAAAGAAGGAATAACCTTAGAGAGCCTTGTAGCCAGAATCCTTGAGAGAGGCTTCACATCAGTATTTAATAACGATATAGGTCTATTTGACCCCAAATCTAGGGGATCCTTACCTTTTTTCAGAATGAATATTATTACAGCTTTTGTCATTGATTCTGGTAGACTCCCATCCTCCAATGACTCAGAAAATACCCTCAAAAGCCTAGGGAGAATAACTTCCCTCTATTTACGGTAAAATTCACATGGAAATCCATCTAATCCAGGGGAGGAGTTACCAGAGCATCTTTTAATTTCCATTTCCAATTCCACCTCAAGCGACTCCCTTTGGATCTCAGTAACGGCTGAAAAGGAGATGGCATCCAGATAGGAATCCATCATTTCATCTGTAATATTGCTATTTGCTTTGTATAAGTCTAAGAAATGGTTAAAAAACTTTCCCTTTATACGATCCTGATCATTAACAATTTTACCATATGTTAAACGGATATTATCTATCTGTTTCATTTTATCCTGATTAGAAATCACTCTAGACAGCAATTTTCCTGGCTGCCCTGATTCAGTAAAATATTTTTGACCCCTAAATAATAGCCTTTGTTGAGCTTTCTCCAACAAAAAGTCAGAACAGGCTTGGCTTGCCTTCTGCATAGCTTTTCCATTTTCTTCTGTCTTATTCCTAGAAAAGGAAGGTGTAGCTGATATCGCTGCTTCTTTTAAAGTCTTCTCATTGATACTATACCCTTTCCTTAAATTAGCGATATTACTAACAACTATCCCCTTCATGAAGGCCTTAAACGCATCCCAAACTCCTGTTGTATTAATTCATGATTCTCCAAAGGGGATTTAGTCTGAATGGGGGTCTCGCCATATCTTTATCATCAACCATACCAAGCTCAAGAGACAAAGGTACATGGTCCGGAAGAGACCTTATATCTAGAGTTGAGCGAACACCTGGATGTTCGGGTTCGAGAAGTTCGGCCGAACTTCCCGAAAATGTTGGGGTTCGGGATCCGAACTCGACCCGAACTTCTCCCCGAACCCAAACCCCATTGAAGTCAATGGGGACCCAAACTTTTGGGCTGTAAAAAGGCCCAGGAAAGGGCTAGAGGGCTGCAAAAGGGAGCAAAATTTAGGTAAATCACCTGCAAACAAATGTGGATAGGGAAATGACTTAAAAAAAAAAAAAAAAAAATAACCAATATCAATTGGCAACTTGGAGGAGGAGGAGGTGGAATAGGAGGTTGGGGTGGCATCAGGTGGGAATGCTATGGCAGTTGATGTTCTCATCACAGCCAAAAAGGATTAATGTCTGCCTGCAGTGCCACAGGCCTCATTCACAGACTCAGGGCCATGGCACCCAGACGGAGGAGAGGTTCATTCAACTTTGGGTTGCCCCGCAAAATAATGGTAAAATGAAAAAAAGAGGATTCAATAAAGAGTGCCCTGGAGTACAAGAATATATGGTTAAGGGGAGGTAGTTATAAATGTCTATTCTGCACAAGGGAGGTACAGGTCTTGTGAGATCCATGTCTGGTTCATTTTTATGAACGTCATCTTTTCCACATTGGCTGTAGACAGGCGACTGCGTTTGTCAGTAATGACGTCACCTGCCGTGCAGAGTACACATTCAGCAGGCAGGCAAGCACCTCCAAGGCATAAATAGCTAGCTCTGGCCACGTGGGCAATTTGGAGACCAAGAAGTTGAATGGGGCCGAACCATCAGTCAGTACGTGGAGGGGTGTGCAGACGTACTGTTCAACCATGTTAGTGAAATGCTGCCTCCTGCTAACATGTTCCGTATCAGGTGGTGGTGCAGTTAGCTGTGGCGTGGTGACACAACTTTTCCACATCTCTGCCATGCTAACCCTGCCCTCAGAGGAGCTGGCCGTGACACAGCTGCGTTGGCGACCTCTTGCTCCTCCTCTGCCTTCACCTTGGGCTTCCACTTGTTCCCCTGTGACATTTGGGAATGCTCTAAGTAGCGCGTCTACCAACACGTCGTTGCGCATGCAGTGCAGCATGTAGTCGCTCATGTGTGCCAGGCTGCCCAGAGGTAAGGACAAGCTGTCCTCTGTGGGAGGCGTATCGTCATCGTCCTCCGTTTTCCCCCAGCCACGCACCAGTGATGGGCCTGAGCTGTGTTGGGTGCCACCCCGCTGTGAACATGCTTCATCCTCCTCCACCTCCTCATCCTCGTCCTCCAGTGGTGGGCCCTGGCTGGCCACATTTGTACCTGGCCTCTGCTGTTGCAAAAAACCTCCCTCTGAGCCACTTCTAAGAGACTGGCCTGAAAGTGCTAAAAATGACCCCTCATCCTCCTCCTCCTCCTCCTGGGCCACCTCCTCTTCCATCGCCCTCAGTGTTTTCTCAAGGAGACATAGAAGTGGTATCGTAACGCTGATAATGGCGTCATCGCCACTGGCCATGTTGGTGGAGTACTCGAAACAGCGCAACAGGGCACACAGGTCTCGCATGGAGGCCCAGTCATTGGTGGTGAAGTGGTGCTGTTCCGCAGTGCGACTGACCAGTGCGTGCTGAAGCTGAAACTCCACTATGGCCTGCTGCTGCTCGCACAGTCTCTCTAGCATGTGCAAGGTGGAGTTCCACCTGGTGGGAACGTCACATATGAGGTGGTGAGCGGGAAGGCCGAAGTTACGTTGTAGCCCAGACAGGCGAGCAGCAGCAGGATGTGAACGTCGGAAGCGCGCACAGACGGCCCGCACTTTATGCAGCAGCTCTGACATGTTGGGGTAGCTGTGAAGGAACTTCTGCACCACCAATTTCAGCACATGCGCCAGGTAAGGGATGTGCGTCAAACCGGCTAGTCCCAGAGCTGTGACAAGATTTCGCCCATTATCGCACACCACCAGGCCGGGCTTGAGGCACACCGGCAGCAACCACTTGTCGGTCTGTTGTTCAATACCCCGCCACAACTCCTGGGCAGTGTGGGGCCTGTCCCCCAAACATATGAGTGTCAGAACGGCCTGCTGACGTCTACCCCGGGCTGTGCTGAAGTTGGTGGTGAAGGTGTGTGGCTGACTGGATGAGCTGGTGGAAGAAGAGGAGGAGGAATCCGAGTAGGAGGAGGAGGCTACAGGAGGCAAAGAATGATGCTCTGCGATCCTTGGCGGCGGAAGGACGTGCGCCAAAGAACTATCCACCTGGGGACCGGCCGCCACTACATTTACCCAGTGTGCAGTTAGGGAGATATAGCGTCCCTGGCCGTGGTCCACGTATCTGTGGTTAGGTGGACCTTGCCACAGATGGCGTTGCGCAGTGCACACTTGATTTTATCGGATACTTGGCTGTGCAGGGAAGGCACGGCTGTCTTGGAGAAGTAGTTGTGGCTGGGAACAACATACTGTGGGACAGCCATGGTCATCAGCTGTTTAAAGCTGTCTGTGTCCACCAGCCTGAATGACAGCATTTCAAAGGCCAGTAGTTTAGAAATACTGGCATTCAGGCCCAGGGCTCGAGGGTGGGTAGGCGGGAATTTACGCTTTCTCTCCAATGTTTGTGAGATGGAGAGCTGAACGCTGCCGTGTGACATGGTGGAGATGCTTGGTGACAGAGGTGGTGGTGTTGGTGGCACATCCTCTGTTTGGTGGGCGGCAGGTGCCAACATTCCTCCCGAGGCGGAGGAAGAGGCCGAGGCAGCAGCAGAAGAGGGAACAGGGGGAGCCTGAGTGAGTTCCTTGCTTTTAAGGTGTTTACTCCACTGCAGTTCATGCTTTGCATGTAGATGCCTGGTCATGCAGGTTTTGCTAAGGTTCAGAACGTTAATGCCTCGCTTCAGGCTCTGATGGCACAGCGTGCAAACCACTCGGGTCTTGTCGTCAGCACATTGTTTAAAGAAGTGCCATGCCAGGGAACACCTTCAAACTGCCTTTGGGGTGCTTGGTCCCTGGTGGCGGTGGCCAGTAGCAGACGAACTCTCTTGGCGGCGGCTGTTCTGCTTTTGCCCACTGCTCCCTCTTTTGCTACGCTGTTGGCTCGGTCTCACCACTGCCTCTTCCTCTGAACTATGAAAGTCAGTGGCACGACCTTCATTCCAAGTGGGGTCTAGGACCTCATCATCCCCTGCATCGTCTTCCACACAGTCTTCCTCCCTTCCAGAAAGACGCAGCAGTTGGCACCTGTGTTTTGTCATCATCAGAGACGTGCGGACTCCGATGAGGTGGTATTCCCATGTCCTCATCATCAGGAAACATCAGTGGTTGTGCATCAGTGCATTCTATGTCTTCCACCACTGGGAAAGGGCTAGGTGGATTCCCTTGGGAAACCCTGCCAGCAGAGTCTTTAAACAGCATAAGAGACTGCTGCATAACTTGAGGCTCAGACAGTTTCCCTGATATGCATGGGGTGATGTGACAGACTGATGGGCTTGGTTTTCAGGCGCCACCTGTGCGCTTTCTGCAGAAGACTGGGTGGGAGATAATGTTGTGAACATGCTGGATCCACTGTCGGCCACCCAATTGACTAGCGCCTGTACTTGCTCAGACCTTACCATCCTTAGAACGGCATTGGGCCCCACCAAATATCGCTGTAAATTCTGGCGGATACTGGAACCAAAGGTAGTTGGTTCACTAGGACGTTTGGCTGTGGCAGAACGGCCACCTCCTCTCCCAGCACCAGAGGGTCCATTAACAACACCACGACCATGTCCACGTCCGCGTCCCTTACTATATGTTTTCCTCATTGTTACCGTTCACCACAACAAGAAAAAAATTATTTGGCCCAATGTATTGAATTCAAATTCAGGCCTTTTTTTTTACAGGCACCTAACACTACCTGCCTATTTATTTCTGTACCGTTTTACACTAATCCAGGCACAGCAGTAACCACAGATTTAGGGGAATATCAATTGTAGGCCTTGTATTTAGGCTCTGGATGAAAGGTATTCTTTTACGGACAGATTTACACTTTGAGATGCACAGTAGCGTGTGAAAAAATATATAGGATTATGCTTTCAGCACTTGTATTTTAACACTTTGTGTAATATACCCTTTAACGGAAAGAAATACACTTAGAGATGCAAAGGCAGTTGGTGTGGTGAACAGACCGACTGGGTTATGGGTATGTTATTTTCACTATCCATCACTTTCATTGCTCTGCCTTATGCTGTTGCCGGGTTTGTGTGCTATTTATGATGGTATATGGGGTTGGGTCCTGGTACTGTATTATTGCATGGTTGACGATTTTGTCACCTGCATTTTCTGATTACCTATTGGACCAATCGATACCCTGTTTTTTGTATTAGGTGTATTATGCACACAATACATGACTGAGTTTTGTATTTATTTATATATTTAAATCCCGCTCCCTGGTCGTGTGCTGACCCACAGTCTTTGATGTTTTCAGTGGATCACCGTCTTTTGTATTTCTGTAGTACTATTTAATAAAGTGTTGCTTCTGTATTCTGTGCAAGCACTGGTTGAGTGGTTGGTTTTGTAGGTTAATACCAGTTGCAGATATCTAGTTATTTGACTAAGTTGGTGGTATTGTATAGGTTCCAAAATATATCCTTTGCCAGACACTATTAAACTTGTCCAGTCACAGCTGGAACACCAGATTTATGGTATTTCTATTTTTGCAACTGAATTTTACCGCAGAAAATAATATATCCTATGACGTACACTATGAAACTTGTCCAGTCACAGCTGGAACACCAGATTTACTTTGATTCTATTTTTGCAACTGAATTTCACCCCAGAAAAAAATATATCCTTTGCCGGACACTATTGAACTTGGCCAGCCACTGCTGGGACACCAGATTTACGGTATTGCTATTTTGGCAATTGAATTTAACCCCAGAACAAAATATATCCTTTGCCGGCCACTATTAAACTTGTCCAGTCACAGCTGGAACACCAGATTTATTGTATTTCTATTTTGGCAACTGAATTTCACCCCAGAAAATAATAAATCCCTTGCTGGACACTATTAAACTTTGCCAGCCACTGCTGGGACACCAAATTTATGGTATTGCTGTTTTGGCAAATTGAATTTGAATTTCACCCCAGAAAAAATATATCCTTTGCGCAGGTCTCCGAACTTAGAAAATTCACCGCACCATCCCCTTCATACTGCGCATAGATAGAGAAGAATAGAGAATTTGAGGAAACTAAATCGCAATGCATGCGCAGTATGAAACATAGAAACATAGAAACATAGAATGTGTCGGCAGATAAGAACCATTTGGCCCATCTAGTCTGCCCAATATACTGAATACTATAAATAGCCCCTGGCCCTATCTTATATGAAGGATGGCCTTATGCCTATCCCATGCATGCTTAAACTCCTTCACAGTATTTGCAGCGACCACTTCTGCAGGAAGGCTATTCCATGCGTCCACTACACTCTCAGTAAAGTAATTCTTCCTGATATTACTTTTAAACCTTTGCCCCTCTAATTTAAAACTATGTCCTCTTGTAGCAGTTTTTCTTCTTTTAAATATTCTCTCCTCTTTTACCGTGATGATTCCCTTTATGTATTTAAAAGTTTCTATCATATCCCCTCTGTCTCTTCTTGCTTCCAAGCTATACATGTTAAGATCCTTTAACCTTTCCTGGTAAGTTTTGTCCTGCAATCCATGTACTAGTTTAGTAGCTCTTCTCTGAACTCTCTCCAAAGTTTCAATATCCTTCTGCAGATATGGTCTCCAGTACTGCACACAATACTCCAAATGAGGTCTCACTAGTGCTCTGTAGAGCGGCACGAGCACCTCCCTCTTTCTACTGTTAATGCCTCTCCCTATACACCCAAGCATTCTGATGGCATTACCTGCTGCTCTATGACATTGTCTGTCCACCTTTAGGTCGCCTGATATAATCACCCCTAAATCCCTTTCCTCAGATACTGAGGTTAGTACTGTATCACTGATTTTATATTCTGCTCTTGGGTTTTTACGCCCCAGGTGCATTATCTTGCACTTATCGACATTAAATTTTAGTTGCCAGATTTTTGACCATTCCTCTAGTTTTCCTAAATCCTTTTCCATTTGGTGTATCCCTCCAGGAACATCAACCCTGTTACAAATCTTTGTGTCATCAGCAAAAAGACACACCTTACCATTGAGGCCTTCTGCAATTTTGCTGATAAAGATATTAAACAATATGGGTCCCAGAACAGATCCCTGAGGTCCCCACTGGTAACAATACCATGGTCTGAATATACTCCATTGACTACAACCCTCTGTTTTCTGTCCTTCAGCCACTGCCTAATCCATTCAACAATATGAGCCCTAGCTCAAAGACTGCAGTTTATTGATAAGCCTTCTATGTGGGACAGTATCAAAAGCCTTACTAAAGTCCAGATAGTCGATGTCTACTGCACCTCCGCCATCTATTATTTTAGTCACCCAATCAAAAAAGTCAATAAGATTAGTTTGACATGATCTCCCTGAAGTAAACCCATGCTGTTTTTTATCAATCAACCCATGGGTTTTTAGATGTTCCACAATCCTCTCCTTGAGTATGGTTTCCATTAATTTCCCCACTATTGATGTCAGGCTTACTGGCCTATAGTTGCCCGATTCCTCTCTACTACCTGTCTTGTGAATTGGCACAACGTTTGCTAATTTCCAATCTTCTGGGATGACACCTGTTACCAGTGATTGGTTAAATAAATCTGTTAATGGTTCTGCTAGTACACCTCTAAGCTCTTTTAATAGCTTTGGGTGTATCCCATCAGGCCCCTGTGATTTATTTGTATTAATTTTAGACAGCCGACTTAGAACCTCTTCCTCTGTAAAGACACATGCATCAAAGGATTCATTAGTCTTCCTCCCTAACTGAGGTCCTTCTCCTTCATTTTCCTTTGTAAAAACTGAACAGAAGTATTCATTGAGGCAGTCAGCTAGTTCTTTATCCTCTTCCATATACCTTCCTTCTTTTGTTTTTAATTTGGTAATTCCTTTATTTAATTTCCTTTTTTCATTTATGTATCTGAATAATGTCTTATCACCTTTTTTAACTGACTGAGCTAGTTTCTCTTCTGCCTGAGCTTTAGAAGCTCTTATAACTTGCTTGGCCTCTCTCTGCCTCATCTTATAGATTTCCCGGTCATCCTCGTTTTGGGTGTTTTCATACTTGCTAAATGCCATCTTTTTGTTTTTAATGATTTTGGCCACTTCTGCTGAGTACCACAGTGGTCTCTTCCTTTTTTTGCCTTTACTGACAAGCCTAATGCACTTTTCTGTTGCCTTCAGTAGTGCCAATTTTAAGTACTCCCATTTCTCTTGGACTCCATTGAAATTGTTCCAGTCTGATAGGGACTCGTATACCACTGATCTCATTTTAGAAAAGTCTGTTTTCCGAAAATTTTTAACTTTTGTTTTTGTGTAGAGTGACTCAGTCACTGTACTTATAGTAAACCTCACTGACTGGTGATCACTGGATCCTAAGCTTTCCCCTACAGTAATATCAGATACCAAATTGCCATTTGTAAATACCAAATCTAAAATGGCCTCCTTCCGGGTTGGCTCCTCAACTACTTGCTGTATAGATAATCCAGAGCTTAGGTCATCTAGAAGGCCCATCCCCTTTTCGGTCCCTCCTGACAGCTTGCATTTCACAGACCACGTGTGGAACGCACTCTGTCAAGTTCAGTTTAAGAGATTACTTCCTTCCGGCCTTCCCCTTTATCTTGAGCTCCACGGACCTAATGTGGAACGCATGACACAGCCCTTTCCAGTCCTCAGCAACATCACATTCACTTGTGCGTTCCACACTGCAGCCGGCGCCGGCGCAATGCACATATATGCGTTCCAGTTACCGGATATGCGGCGCCCCGCGCCTTCTGACTCCCCGGCCGCATTTTACTTCCACATCTCTGAATTTATAAGTATCTTTGGGACATATACGGGGGAAATATGACCCATTTGTGTAGAGAAGGGGGACATAAGACATTTTTTTCTTTTTTATAAAAGATGTCCTGGTTTTTACATGTTTCATCTTTGGCCTAGTAGGAGGCAGGACTTCCTGTGTGTGTCCCTGCCGTCATTTTTTGTATCCACTATATATAGTTGAAACAGCATATGTATTTTATACCCTGCTCCTGAGGAAGGGGGATTGTACTTAACCCCCGAAACGCGCCGAGCTCTTTTACTCCAATAAAGACCACCTGATTTATCAAAGAGGCACCCGATTCATCATTTGGGACCATCCGGTGGATTTACTATCTACAGGCGACCTCGGTGAGGGGGGGTTTAAAGTACAAGTGTCTTGAGCTTTATCTTGCACTACCCCCCCTGGTGAAGTGAGTACAACTACAACAACCACAAGCATTGTTTTATTGATTTTATTGGTCAAGTTATGTCAAGTTATATAATTTCACCATTTGATGTTAGACCATTTATCTAATACTTACCTGTGTGTCCATGGACACTTCCACCTAGAGAGTCCCCACCTATTCGGGAACTTCTTTCATCTGTTCCAATCAAACCACTTTTGCTCTTATTGTTTCTGGCGCTCCACAGATCCTTGTTTCCTGATCTGTTTTTTTAAACCTTGATTTCCATACAGAAGCAAGGGTAAATGGAAATATTTTTGTTTCACCTAAGTATACTCCAAAACTGGATGTATCATACAGCATTTTCATCAAAATAACAAGCAAGGATTACTGGAATTACGAATATGTGTTAAGGCCGGTTTATTGGCCTGTATTTGTGGGAGGGGCAATGATGACTATATCTGGCCGGGCGTCCCCTTCCACAGTGAACGTCGTTTCCAGCGTATGGTGTGGGAGCTCTACATACCGTCCTCAGGGAGCAACAAGGGTGCAGAGCTACATGGCAGTTCCAGGCCCCGACTTTCTACGGTCCAGATAAGTAGTTGCCTCATCCAGCAGCATTGTTGCTTTAAGTCCGGCCGGCGGTGTGTCGGCTCCCTGGGTAAGCATTTATTATGGGGAAGGGACATTGAGTCTAGTGTTCTAGACAGGGTATGTTAGGCTTCTTAATATGGCTTTAGTGTGAGATTACACTATGTGGAAAGCACGTCACAGGGGTCACTTACAGGGGTCACTCGACCATGTATTCAGCTCTGCTCTGCAGCTTGCTGTCATGTGTTTTCCTCACGCAGAGCTACTAGTGAGGTGGGGTGCATAGGATGCACGGCGTCTGTTTTAGTCAGTCTCTATTCCCGCACTATTCAGGCATGCACTCACCTCTGTCCCTCGCTCTGATCTGCTGGCTGGGTTCCACAGACACGCATAGTTGTGGCTCTGGCGCCCTCTATGTGGCCACAGCTGGAAGCACGGGGCAGAGTGTGAGTTCAGGCTCCAGTGTTAGTTTAAAAAATATATATATATATATGTATATATATTGTGGGGAGTCGCTCTGGTAGATAGCAGTGCGGGTGCAGTATAGAGGCAAAACGGAGTCCAGAAAGTGTAGCAAACAGTGTTTAATTCACACTTGTAGCAAATACACAGCAAACAGTCACTTGGTGTTAATTCACACCCAACAGAAAACGTGCAGCAAAACAAAATAGTCCAAAACAGGTTCCAGTCACCTGGGAGGCTTTAGGTGCAGGTTCGCACCTGGCTGTCAGTCCAGCCGCAAGGCGATCGACCTCCGGCTTCCAGGCCGTCTGCACTCCTCCTTGCTTGGGGTCTTGCTTCCAGCCCAGAGAACTCCACACAGCACAGCATGGATCAGCACTCCCAAACTCAAGTGATTCCACAGCCTAATAGCAGCTCCAGGACAATCACACTCAGCTGCTGAGGAGGCTGCCTTTAAAGGCCCGGATAAAGTCCGGCCTGGACCGTGGGGAATAGGCACCCACCCAACTCTTTGCCTACTCCCAGTAAGAGCCGGCCCGGATTGGCTTTGCAGCCAAACTAAAAACAAGGTGTCAAACAGCACTAGCTCCTGCTGACACACGAAAACCCGGCTCTTACCTCACCGAGGCCAGGAACCTCGGTGACACGTACCTGCCATCGACCACGGTACCTTGCACCCTCTTACACACCCCCCTTTATTCAACCCTGAGGGGGTGAACACATGTGAGGCAGTGGACGCGGGACAGGGCATCTGCGTTACCCTGCAAGCGGCCTGCCCTGTGTTCTACAGAGAACTTGAAGTTCTGCAGGGATAGGAACCACCTGGTGACCCGAGCATTCCTCTCCTTTGCCTGGCTCATCCACTTGAGAGGGGAATGGTCGGTCACCAGACGGAACCTCCTCCCTAACAGGTAGTAGCGGAGAGATTCGAGTGCCCACTTGATAGTCAGGCACTCCCTCTCCACTATACTAAACCTGGACTCGGCGGGACTGAGCTTACGGCTCAGGAAGACAACGGGATGTTCTTCCCCGTTGACCTCCTGAGACAGTACCGCACCGAGGCCTACCTCCGAGGCGTCGGTCTGTACGACGAACTCCCTGTTGAAGTCGGGTGTCACCAAAACCGGGGACCCACACAGGGCCGACTTCAACGCGGAGAAAGCCTCCTCCGCCTTCTCACTCCAGCTAACCTTCCCAGACTTTAGCCCCTTCAACAGGTCTGTCAATGGCGCTGCTATTGTGGCAAAGTGGGGCACAAACCGCATGTAGTACCCTACCATTCCCAGGAAGGACTTTACCTGCCTGGTCGTGACCGGTCGGGGCCAGTTTCATATGGCTTCTACCTTAGTTACCTGCGGCTTGATGACTCCCCGCCCAATAACATATCCCAAATATTTAGTCTCTTCCAACCCAATCGCACACTTCTTTGGATTGGCGGTTAGACCAGCTTTCCTCAGGGCATCCACTACCGCCTGCACTTTGGGCAAATGGCTTTCCCAGTCGGTGCTGTGGATGACTACATCATCTAAGTAGGCCGAGGCGTACCGACGATGAGGTCGCAGCACTATGTCCATTAACCTTTGGAAGGTGGCGGGGGCGCCATGCAGGCCAAAGGGTAACACCTTGTAGTGATACAGGCCCTGCGGGTAAGAAAAGCGGTTTTTTCCTTGGCCGACTCCGTTAAGGGTACCTGCCAGTACCCTTTAGTGAGGTCTAGCACAGAAAAATACCGGGCTTGTCCTAAATTCTCAACAAGCTCGTCTACCCGGGGCATGGGATACGCATCAAACTTGGACACTTCATTTAACTTGCGAAAATCGTTGCAGAACCGCAACGTCCCATCCGGCTTGGGTATTAGAACTATGGGACTGGCCCACTCACTTTTCGACTCCTCAATGACATCAAGCCTCAACATTAATTGCACTTCCTCCGCAATGGCCCGTCGCCGAGCCTCGGGTACCCGGTATGGTTTTAACCGGATCTTGGCCTGAGGCTCAGTGACGATGTCATGTTGGATGAGAGACGTGCGGCCAGGGAGGTCCGAGAACACATCCGTGTTCCGACTGATGAACTCCCTGACTTCCTGAACGTTTGGAAGACAGGCTGTCTGCAATTTTTACCGTGGCTACCGCTTCGCAGGCCTCGAACTGTGGGGCTGGACCCTTCTCACCCAGAAGCCCTGGCCGGGGGCTGTTGTCGTCGGTCGCGTTCCTATCCTTCCACGGCTTTAGTAAATTCACGTGGTACACCTGCTCCGGCTTGCGCCGCCCTGGCTGGTGTGCCTTGTAATTTACTTCCCCTACCTTCTCAATCACCTCATAGGGGCCCTGCCACCTAGCTAGGAACTTGCTGTCAAGGGTGGGTACCAGAACCAAAACCCGATCTCCCGGATTGAAGCCCCGTACCCGAGCCTGACGATTATACACCCTACTCTGGGCTTGTTGCGCTGCCTCCATATGCTCCCGGACCAGCGGCAACACCCTTTCCATCCGGTCGTGCATCTGGGTGACATACTCAATGACACTTTTGTGGGGGACAGGCTGCTGTTCCCACGCTTCCTTGGCGATATCCAACAGGTCCCGAGGGTGTCTGCCATAAAGCAGTTCGAAGGGCGAAAACCCAGTAGAGAACTGGGGCACCTCTCGCACTGCGAACATGAGATAGGGCAGAAGCAGGTCCCAGTCCTTCCCATCTCTAGACACCACCCTTTTTAACATATTTTTTAGAGTTTGGTTAAACCTTTCGACAAGACTGTCCGTTTGCGGATGGTAAACGGACGTCCGCAATTGCTTTATACGCAATAATTTACACAGTTCCCTCATAACTTTAGACATAAAAGGGGTCCCTTGGTCTGTCAGAATCTCTTTTGGCAGGCCCACACGGGAAAACATTTCCATTAACTCTTTGGCAATGAGCTTAGCCGAGGTATGTCGCAGAGGCACCGCCTCCGGATACCGAGTGGCGTAGTCGAGAACTACCAGAATGTGTTGGTGGCCCCTGGCAGACTTTGGTACAGGCCCGACTAGATCCATAGCGATACGCTCAAACGGGACCTCAATGATTGGAAGAGGCACAAGGGGACTACGGAAATGTGGCTGGGGGCTATTTACCTGACAGGTTGGACAAGATTTACAATATTCTTCTACCTCCTTAAACACACCAGGCCAATAAAACCGCTGCAGTATGCGGTCCTGCGTTTTCTGCCACCCCAGGTGTCCCCAAGAACATGTTGGTGGGCAAGCTCCATGACCAGCTTGCGATACGCTGTGGGCACCAACAACTGTTCAGCAGATTCACCTCGGATTTGGTTCACCCGATATAACATTTCTTGGTGAACGACAAAGCGGGAAATATTAACTCAGCCCCTGGCTTCTGGGGTTTACCATCAATTTCCAGCACATTCTCCCAGGCCCAAGTTAGGGTTTGGTCCCGGTGTTAGGCGGTCCCAAAATTGTCTCCGGAGACGTGGAGGTCTGCCAACTCAGGTCCTGGTGGCAAGTCCTCCATGTCTCCCACCATTACACTCAGTGGGGGTGTCTCCCCTCTATCACAGCAGTGGTGGTCACCCCTACCGCAGGCCCTTCGGACTCGGGCTCCCAGGGCTCTGGCCCCCACTGGAACCAGGCCACTCTGCTAGGGTTGCCCCTGTCTCAGGGCTATTAGTCACTTTCATCTCAGGCCATAGTGACGGAAAACCAGGGAAGTCTCTCCCAATTATTAGTTCATACGGTAGCTTTGTGGAGATCGCCACTTCACAAGTCCATGTGCCGGCCGCCGTGGATAGAGACATTACAGCAGTGGGATAGTCCTTTAAGTCTCCATGTATGCACACCACACCAACTTTCCGGCCCGTATACTGGGTGGGCTGTACCAGGGCAGCACTTACCAGGGTTACTAGGCTCCCTGAGTACAACAGCGCCACTGCCAGGTTACCACCCACTCGCACCTGGCACAGGTGACGATTGTCTACTGTCTCGGGGGTGCCGGTTGCACACAGTCTCCGGGCATACATGGAAGCCCGGTACCCATAATTAATCTCCATGGGTTCTCCCCACTGTGGACAGTCGGCCCTTACGTGCCCAGGCTCGTGACACCGCCAGCAGACTATCGGGCCGGGTCTACAGGGGTACACCCCAAGCAGGTTTTTCGGGTACCAGTCGTCGGGACTGGATGGGAGTACTCGGGGTTTGACCGGCCCCTCCCAACAACACCCCCTTTCAAGTTTTGGGTGGCCTCATAGCGCTCCACCAGGTCGACCATTTCTAGGGCATTGGTGGGTGATACCTGGCCGATCCAGTGCTGAAGGGGGTAAGGCAAGGCCCTCCAGAACATGTCAGCCAGCAGTCGGTCCAGCATAGCAGTCGGACTTAGAATATCAGGCTGCAGCCATTTTTGCAACCTGTGCAGCAACTCATAGTACTGCGGCCGGGCGGGTTCAGCCGCTTTAAAGTCCCACTGGTGGACCCGTTGAGCCCGGACTAACACGTTTACCCCCAGCCTGGCCAGGATCTCCCCCTTCACTGTGGGGTAATCAGCAGCCTGGTCATCTGCTAAGTCAAAAAAAATTTGTTGGGATCCGGATGCCAGGAACGGAGCGACCACCTCAGCCCACTGGTCACGGGGTAACTTCTCCCTCACGGCCACCTTTTCAAAGACCGCCAGATACGTCTCCACGTCGTCCGAGGGGGTCATCTTTGAGATCGCCGCACGGACCGCTTTCCGGGCATCATGGGCGTGGTGGGACGCTCCTGCAGCTTGTAACGCCATCACGTGCTGTAAAAGTAGTTGGTTGGTCTCCCGCTGCTGCACGTTAGCCTCCATGAGGGCTTTCACAGCCGCCTGCATGTTGCCAGAAATTCCTGTTTGCAACTTTGCCGGTTTTATATATGCCATGCACTTGTGCTCAGCAAAAGACAAACAATTCGGCGTTCACGCCAGCCCCAGAAAGTGTAGCAAACAGTGTTTAATTCACACTTGTAGCAAATACACAGCAAACAGTCACTTGGTGTTAATTCACACCCAACAGAAAACGTGCAGCAAAACAAAATAGTCCAAAACAGGTTCCAGTCACCTGGGAGGCTTTAGGTGCAGGTTCGCACCTGGCTGTCAGTCCAGCCGCAAGGCGATCGACCTCCGGCTTCCAGGCCGTCTGCACTCCTCCTTGCTTGGGGTCTTGCTTCCAGCCCAGAGAACTCCACACAGCACAGCATGGATCAGCACTCCCAAACTCAAGTGATTCCACAGCCTAATAGCAGCTCCAGGACAATCACACTCAGCTGCTGAGGAGGCTGCCTTTTAAAGGCCCGGATAAAGTCCGGCCTGGACCGTGGGGAATAGGCACCCACCCAACTCTTTGCCTACTCCCAGTAAGAGCCGGCCCGGATTGGCTTTGCAGCCAAACTAAAAACAAGGTGTCAAACAGCACTAGCTGCTGCTGACACACGAAAACCCGGCTCTTACCTCACCGAGGCCAGGAACCTCGGTGACACGTACCTGCCATCGACCACGGTACCTTGCACCCTCTTACAATATATATATGTGTGTTTAGTTTATATATATATATATTTATATCCATATATATATGTATAGGGGCACTGTTAGGTCATTGGTCCGCACTACGGATTCGGCGCCAGATTCTGAATAGGGTTACGCTTGACGCACGTTTTTGCGCACACGCATTCGACTGGTTATTTCATCAGTTCGCCATGATACCACGTTAGTGGCATTGGTAAAGATTAAAGGGTTTCTTACGTTTATCTCTCCAGGATCAAGTGTTTTTATATGCCTTGATGATCAGGCGATTGCTGACTTTCCATGTCGGACGACTTTGTCAGGCATTGGTACGGTATTTCTCTTTTATTCCAGAGGTATACAGTAATTCTCCTAGTTTCCTGAGGCCACGTCGAACTCAGGTTTTGCTGCCATTTTTGGCCCCCACTGGCTAGCTGGTGGGTGGCTGAGTGAGGTTGGTTGATCCCAGGTTCCACAGATTTTAGCGTTGGTTGAACTTTATCCTATAATGGAAACTGTGCATGCAGGGGGTCGGGATAGGCTGGTTACATGGTGTATGTTTATGTCAATGTCGCAGTCATGGATATTTGATTAACGGCTTGGTCCTACTGATATCTTTTGTTAGGCGTCAGGTGCTTCGCATGTTACTACACCAAATTCATTACACACGTTCATGTACCCGAATCCAAAATATAGCAGCCGGTGCCCTGTCCCAAGCTAATTCCCTTTCACAAGTTTCCCGAAGCGGACGTCTATGGTGCCACAATGCCTCGGTACACTTCACTACTTCCGATCCAATTTCCCTGGCTGCAGCTCGCTCGTTGGTAGCAATATCGAAATTGGAGGTTGTAATAAAGCTCTTTGACCAAGTTTGTTGTCCTTTTGGCCCCTTTCAGGCGTCCCTTCAGCGTTGCGGTTCCGGCATAATTCTAACCGCTTTTAGGTATCCAGTAGGTAGGGGTCATTCCTTCATGTTTAGCCCCGACCACAAGTGTTAAGGCCGGTTTATTGGCCTGTATTTGTGGAAGGGGCGATGATGACTATATCTGGCTGGGCGGCCCCTCCCACAGTGAACGTAGTTTCCAGCGAACCCACCCTACCCACCCTTACTTTCACTATCAAACACCAGGGGATGCCCCCTTTCAGGCATCCCTTCAGCGTTGCGGTTTCGGCATAATTCTAACCGCTTTTAGGTATCCATTAGGTAAGGGTCATTCCTTCATGTTTAGCCCCGACCACAAATCATATAGTGCAAATGCCACCCTATCCTTTCCCTACATTATGAATGATATTTCCCTGAACTGCTCAATCATTTTTTTGCTGAATAAACTCTTTCCCAAATACTGTCCCTAGCGCCTGTCGCGTCTCTACCTGCACTGACTTGACTGGAAAATGGCATAGACCAAGATGGCTGAGGCTATTTATAGGGAGGGTTGTGACATCACAGGAGCTGGCTGCTGATTGGCTGCATGCATGGCATTGTGGGTGCTCTCTCATTCCTGGGCTTCTTACTTTTACTTCCCAACATGTGCAGCAAAGCGCGAGGAAATTTGACTTTGGTCCGAATCAAATTTTTACTGAAATTTGGATTGAATTACACTTCATCAACATCGCTCATTTCTAGTTGATGGGATAGACACCCCATGGAGGCAAAAAGTCTTAGTTGTTACAGTTCACAGAAGTATCACTGTTTCTTGATTGCTACATGGAGAATCTTTTGCAGGTCTATGGTCTCTTCTCAGGAGCCTTTCTAATACCAAGGTCTCTGTCATTCAAAATCATATGCCGCCAAGATACAGCCCGGTAGCTTTCCTTCAACTAATGGCAAATCCATCATTAAAGCCTATCTCAGGATTTCCTTTAGTAGTCAGATGGTGTCTATTCTCCTGGTTTTGTGAGGACAATCCTGTGAGCCAAACAGTAAAATGGGCTAGATATACAGTATACAAAACTCACCCAAAGTGGGAAGGTTGGGAGTTCCTTGGTTGGGAATAAATGGTCGAAATATGGCAACTTGAATGTTGGTAAGTATACAGACTCTATTCTCTGAAACCCACTATACCACCCTTTCCATCATATACATGGTTCACCGTACTGCCCTTAGGACTACACCAATCAGGCCAAAAACCAAGCCCCCTATCTATTCCTATCTAGGCTGCACTGTAGGCTATGCTATGTGGGCCACTAGACAATCAGCCCTCCACTACTGTATAATATTCACATTAAAAAATACACCTTTGAGCCAAGCTGAACCAAAGTTGGGAAGGAACTTTGAGATGATTCTCCAGAGACTCATTTAGACTCAAAACTATGATATTAAATTAGATTTCTATGTCTCTGGTGTTATAATTGTATATTGATCTCGCTTATTCCTTGAATCGAAGGACATCATACTCTACTGGGAGCTTCATCCTACAACTATAAATATGTGCACCCTGCAGAAACCTGAGAGAAGAGCAGCCGAACCCCTCATGTGTCTACACTGTAATGCTGACTATAGAACTGTGAGTATCTATTATCTTGTATGTAGAAACTTAAGATATAGATTTTAGAAGTTAGTGATCGCTTAAAGGTTTGTGTCTCTTCTGCCATATCCAAGAGAAATGTTATCCAGCCTGTGGTACTGGAGAGTCATATGGTGGAGACCATTGTTTTGGAGATATGACCAGAGATAGCAATATTATAGTGTCCTTAAAGTCTATGGCCATCACCAAACTTAAAGCCAGACACTATAGCTCCAATTTCCCAATTGTTATAGCATAAATGAGGGGCCCAGATCATGGACTCCACCACTATAGGGACATGCCAAAAAGTTACAGTATGTCTGGTTATCTGCTAAGTTTTATATTAGGTCATTCATATGAGTGTCTAAGGAGGGGTCAGTTTCTAAAGGAACCTCTCTAAAAGTGGTTCTGTGACAGTCCATTCTGGTGGACTTGAGTTTTTCACCTATTTTCGTCCACTGGGCATTTCTTTGGGATTCAGTAGATAGCATCCTCTTAAGGCCACACAGTTCTTCTGTGTGGAACTGTTATATACTACCTATGATTCCACACCAAAGCATATGGGGCATTTGTTTGTATTGGATTCCATGTGAATCTGAAGAAAAATAAAACAGAGCATGCTCCATCCGTAATAGAGCACTATACTAAAATATAGAACTTTGTTGCACCCACGGACAGTGATGTCAAAGGTATAGACCCTGATTTATCATACCTTCACTACAGAATTCTGGCATCAAAAAGTCACAAAATAGGGCTTTTGTGGCTTTTTACACTCACTTGCGGAAAGTTTTAGTTTTGCAAAATGAGTGGGAAAGTTGGTGTGGTTATCTATCTTAATGAGTTTAACTCCAGATTTATCATTGCAACTTTTTTTAAAAATCGCAATAAAATTGCAATCTCGAGCAGAGTAGGAAAACTTTAGTAGCTTCAGGTTTAAGGATAAGTTAAATTTATCAAATGAACTGTGATATTTGATAAATGTGACACACAGTACTCCAACACAGACTCAATCAAAACTGACTTTAAATATTCTCCTCATGATAAATTCCCTCCATAATGTACACTTCCTTAAGATGATTCATAGAAGTAAATTCATTTCTACTGACAACAAAATGCTCCACCTGTACACAGGAACTGTGAGACATCCTCAGGAACATGGACATTTTACGGTTATACCTTAGTCTGATTGGTAAGTATTCATTAGGTAGCTGAAGCACTAGAGATGTCTATGTGAGATATAATGCAGATATCTATGTATTCTAGACGTCTGACGAGCTCCACACTGTCACGTTCTTGTGTGAGATCTCCTAGAAGAATTGCTCCCATCCAGATTCCAATGGTGAATTCCACATCTGATTCTGGGAATGTTACCGTGATGTTCTTTTATAGGGTTGATGATGTCACCCGAAATGTTTTTCTGATTACATCCCTTTTGTGCTTCTCCTTCTTCTTCTACTTAATCGCCATTATGCTGAAGGTCTTCTTCACCACTCCTCACATGCAGCAAAACCCTCGATACATCCTCTTTGTCCACATGCTCATCAATGACATGTTGTATATCATCTCGACACATTTCAAGGTAGTGTCTTACATGCATTATATGTATTTCCCTCTAATAGTCTGTTTCATCATGCAAAGCTACTTCGGCGGTTTCTTTCTAGTGACGCCATATAACCTGGCCCTCATGTCTCTAGAACGTTACATAGCCATATGTTTCCCACTGAGACACTTACAGTTGTGTACACCAAAGAGAGCTAAATATGCAATTGCTGTGGTCTGGGTCATAGGGTTTTCTCTAAGTACAGTAAACTTCATTACCATGACCTACTTCACAGAAAGAACCTCATATTCCCTTTATGAGTTGTGTGGTGCTACAAAGGTGGTAAGTCCCATACAAAACGTGATCAGGACCATGATCAATATCCTCAGCTTCACCATGGTGGCCTTGATTATTCTATATACCTACACTAATGTCATGCTGGTTGCCAGAAGTATGGGTTCTGGTGGTTCTTCAACCTTTAAAGCTGAAAAAACTGTGCTGCTCCATGCCTTCCAGCTACTGTTATGTATGGCCTCCTACATCTCCACCACAATAGAGACCTATGTGAATTACATGTATTTTTTAATCTTCTCCAACTACATTTTGTTCACATGTGTGCCCAGATTACTCAGTCCACTGATCTATGGAATAAGAGATGAAGCTTTTCAAAAACATATAAGAAAAGCTTGCACAATAACTTGTGTCTGTCGTCCACAATGAGGTTTAGAAAATTATCATCATTCCAATAAAGGACTGCATAAATGAATACGCTTCTCCGCTTCTTTTTGGCGAGGTCACTAGGAATCACTCTAATTGATGGCAGGGTCCAAACATCAAGAAATGTTCATTGATAAAGACAGAATTGGTCATGCTAAAGAGCTCAATTATTTTTTACATTTCTTTTCCATCAGAAGCCACCAAATATTTACCCGGTTTGACGGGCTCAGGTCTTGTATGTGCTGGTAGGCAACAACATCTCAACCATGAAACATTGGTTTACATGTTCATATGAGGGGAGTGTTGATCACTGGAAAATAAAAAGTAAATGTTCTTTGTGGCAATTCCTTACTGCCAAAATCCAAGTTAACATAGCAAGAAGCTGCCAAAAAACATTCATGTATCTCATCTACTGTATTATCTTGCAGCCATCAGCCTGGGGAAGTGAAAAAATCTTTCCTGAAAAATTATTATGATGCTCAATAGTATGAATTCTCTTACAGTAGAGACCTCCCTAGTGTAACCTCACTTAAAATGGAGACCTTCGTATTGAGACCACTCAGTAGAGACCTCCATAGTGTGACTGTTCTCACAGTAGAGACACCCATAGTAAGAACTACATAATTGATTCTACACTAATCAGATTCTTTACAAATTTCCCAAAAATTCATCCTCATACCGAAGCTGAATACTTTTGATTAGTTTCAAATGAAACGCACAAAACTGGCGCCCAGGACTGTTTGACTTTGAGAATTGGCAGCGGAAAACCAGGAGGAAAAGAAGAAGGATAGTCACATGACACTGGGAGGAAGTGGAAGAACTAAATCTGATTGGTCAGAGGCTGGCATACAACCTCATCAGCCAATCGGAGGTAGCCGTAGACAGAAAATTGGCTGTGCAGAGCAATCAAACACCATACTATTATGAGCATCTGTTGAGGGTGGATGGGTCTGTGGAGTGTCTGCCATTTTATAGTATACAGAGGCACAAGTCTCTATTCTACTGTAACAGGGAAAGAATAGAAATAAATAATTGTGTAGATTTTAGGGACATTAAGCAGGGAAAGCCTTGACAAAGTGACGGTTGGACACACTGCTTAATATAGTAATTACTGCTGCAGAACTTCAAGAATAAAACTTTTTTTTTTCATTTGAACAGACTGCGTTTTTATACATTTTAGTCTAATTGTTTCATAGTTGGACATGTGTTATTTCAGGCCGAGTAGAAAAAAAATATTCACTGCAAACACTGCGTTCTTTTATCCACGTTAGCGGATGGATCAGAGATCAGACCATGTGTTTCAAAGAAATTCAGTGATATGAAAGGCATTGTTGAAAGACATTCCACCACCAATATTGTCTATTCCCAAAGTAAATTGTCAATATCAGTGTGCAGTGTGTTTATGGAAGAGGAGTTACATTTTAATAGGGCCACTGTTTTTAAATTATACCAAACACATCTGCAATTTTGCCATTACCATTTAATAATCTGTGTGTACCAAACCTGTGAATTTTTATTCACAGGCAATCTGTGACTTTCCATTTATAGGCAAGAAAATACCTGGAAAACAAAATGAAAGACCCACACATCATTTTTAAGAGTCAGAATGTGTTTAGTAGCAGCAGTAGAAGAATCAGGCATCTGGCCATTAGTAGCAGTAGTAATTGTAGTAGTTGTGGCACTTGTAGCCACTGTGGTTTTTCTTCACAAAGCCACAGTGATGTGCAAGATATGCACAATTAAAATAAGCTATGGCCAGTGAAATACAAATATAGGTACCAGGGCTTTACCGAAGCACATGAGGCAGCATCAACGGATCATGTGGGAAAATAGAACTGACCAGCATTCCCAACCAGAACAAGTCTGTCGTCCTTCTCCTTTTTTTGACATTGCAGTAAATTGTGTTAAAGCCATTTTTGGGGCGTATTACCCCCTTAGTAACTAATGACGTACTGTGTACGACATGATGTTGTGTTAGTTACTGCATCATGATGTGCACAGTAGAGTTTAAAGTGTCCCTGCAAATATACTTACGGTGACACCGGCATCTAAACGTGAGTGTGAATGTAGCCTTACACAGGCATCCAGGCTTAACAATGGTACTGTATATAAGCATGACAGGTTCCTGTTGGAACCAATAAAATATGACCGCTCCACCTAGGACTCTAACTTTGGACATCTATTGCATTGGCCTCAGCCTTATCACCTTTTATACGGGCCACACCTGTTGTTATATCTCCCCCAGATTTTCCCGCTGATACATTAGTAATTATTCCCAACTGGCGTCACGAGTCGTAGTGTTGAGCACAAATATTCGAAAAGCGAATTTAAATCGCGAATATCGGCACTTCGCCAATTCGCAAATATTTCGAATATAATGCTATATATTCGTAAATTCGAATATTCGTTTTTTTTTTTTTTTTAAAGTTGTTCCCACTTCCCAAAAGTAGTTGTTATTACATGTCAGGGGGTCTCCATGCTCCTTGCCCACTCCAGTCAGTGCCCGTCTGCCGAGCGCCAACTTCTTGTGCGCATGGAGCATGGACCATCACCATGGGAACGCCTCCATGCTAGAATGTACTGTCGGATTTGAGAATCACGGTTATCTAGACCATGGTAAAAGTTGGATGCACAATGCGAGTAAACTTACTAAAATTACTCGCATTGCGCGTCCAACTTAATTTTGTGTATTGTCAACGTTCCTAATGGTTGGGGGGTACTTGGATTGCTAGAATTAACGAATATAGAGAATATAGCACTATATTCGTATTCGTCATATTCGTTAATTCTAGCAAGCAAGCCAACTAAGTTGGATGCACAATGCGAGTAATTTAACCCCTTCAGCCCCCCTAGCTTAAACACCCTTAATGACCAGGCCACTTTTTACAACTCTGCACAACACTACTTTCACAGTTTATTGCTCCGTCATGCAACTTACCACCCAAATGAATTTTACCTCCTTTTCTTCTCACTAATAGAGCTTTCATTTGGTGCTATTACATTCTTGCTGACATTTTTACTTTTTTTGCTATTAATAAAAATGTAACGACATTTTTCACTTTCTGTTGTAATTTTTTTTTTTTTTAAAACTACATTTCTATATACATTTTTCTCTAAATTTATTGTTCTACATGTCTTTGATAAAAAAAAATCCAATAAGTGTATATTTATTGGTTTGGGTAAAAGTTATAGCATTTACAAACTATCTACATACAATATTCAGGGGCACACACTAACGTATCAGAAAGAAAGAGTGCAATTGATAGTCCAAAACAACTATATGTAACAAAGGGGACCACTAGAGAGTCCAAGAAGACTATCACTTAAATGCACATCCAATCATATAACTATAAAATTCAATTTATTAGTAGAAACACAAAGAAAGACACACAAAAAACATTAAAAATTGTATACAATGTTGGACGGGTGCGGGTAAGATAACCCTGCACAACGGCGGAGTCCAGGGCACAATACAATAAAAATAAC
Organism: Bufotes viridis; assembly: GCA_033119425.1. Taxonomy (NCBI): domain Eukaryota; kingdom Metazoa; phylum Chordata; class Amphibia; order Anura; family Bufonidae; genus Bufotes; species Bufotes viridis. The sequence goes on from CM065591.1 coordinate 499,516,723, forward strand.
ATCAAAGTACAATGTACTGGCAACAGCGTGAACACATATATATACTGAATCCATATAACAGCATGATGCAAGGAACCATACCTAACAACACGAGTATAAATGAAAACGATCAGTCAAAGTCTGTGCCAGGTACCCCCATATGGACAACCGCCGACAAAAAGAGCCCCACGCGTATCGCCGGCAACGTCCGGCTTCGTCAGGGGTGCGTTGCCGGCGATACGCGTGGGACTCTTTTTGTCGGCGGTTGTCCATATGGGGGTACCTGGCACAGACTTTGACTGATCGTTTTCATTTATACTCGTGTTGTTAGGTATGGTTCCTTGCATCATGCTGTTATATGGATTCAGTATATATATGTGTTCACGCTGTTGCCAGTACATTGTACTTTGATGTTATTTTTATTGTATTGTGCCCTGGACTCCGCCGCTAGCAGGGTTATCTTACCCGCACCCGTCCAACATTGTATACAATTTTTAATGTTTTTTGTGTGTCTTTCTTTGTGTTTCTACTAATAAATTGAATTTTATAGTTATATGATTGGATGTGCATTTAAGTGATAGTCTTCTTGGACTCTCTAGTGGTCCCCTTTGTTGCATTTACAAACTATGGTGCAAAAAAGTGAATTTCCGCATTTTGAAGCAGCTCTGACTTTCTGAGCGCCTGTCATGTTTCTTCAGGTGCTAGAATGCCAGGAAAGTATAAAAATCTCATACGGACTGACTATGCCCCTCAGTGAATACATTGGGGTGTCTACTTTCCAAAATGGGGTCATTTGTGGGGTGTGTTTACTGTTCTGGCATTTTGGGCGGGGCTAAATTGTGAGCAGCCATGTAAAACCTAAAGGTACTCGTTGGAATTTGGGCCCATTGGCGCACCCAGGCTGCAAAAAAGTGTCACTTATGTGGTATCGCCGTACTTAGGAGAAGTAGGGCAATGTGTTTTGGGGTGTATTTTTACATATACCCATGTTGGGTGAGAGAAATTAAAAAGTTGTCGTTTACAGAGATATTTCTCACACAAAGTATGGGTATATATAAAAATACACCCCAAAACACATTGCCCTACTTCTCCTGAGTACGGCGATACCACATGTGTGACACTTTTTTGCAGCCTGGGTGCGCAAAGGGGCCCTAAAACCAATGAGTACCTTTAGGATTTCACAGGGCATTTTTACGCATTTGGATTCCAGACTTCTTCTCACACTTTAGGGGCCCCTAAAATGCCAGGGCAGTATAAATACCCCACAAGTGACCCCATTTTAGAAAGAAGACACCCCAAGGTATTCCGTGAGGGGTATGGTGAGTTCATGTAAAATTTTATATTTTATGCCACAAGTTAGTGGAATATGAGACTTTGTAAAAAAAAATATATATATATATCAATTTCCGCTAACTTGTGCCAAAAAAAAAAAAAATCTGTGAACTCGACATGCCCCTTACGGAATACCTTGGGGTGTCTTCTTTCCAAAATGTGGTCACTTGTGCGGTATTTATACTGCCCTGGCATTTTAGGGGCCCCTAAAGCATGAGAATCCAAATGCGTAGAAATGCCCTGTGAAATCCTAAAGGTACTCATGGGAATTAGGGCCCCTTTGCGCATCTTGGCTGCAAAAAAGTGTCACTCATGTGGTATCGCCGTACTCAAGAGAAGTAGGGCAATGTGTTTTGGGGGGTATTTTTACATATACCTATACTGTGTGTGAGAAATATCGCTGTAAACGACAACTTTTTAAAATTTTTTATACAAAGTTGTCAATTTACAGAGATATTTCTCTCACCCAGCATGGGTATATGTAAAAATACACCCCAAGTACGGCGATACCACATGTGTGACACTTTTTTGCAGCTAAGATGCGTAAAGGGGCCCAAATTCCAATGAGTACCTTTTAGGATTTCACAGGGCATTTTTACGCATTTTTCTTCTCACGCTTTAGGGCCTCTAAAATGCCAGGGCAGTATAAATACCCCACATGTGACGTTCACAGGAAATCGCACGTCTCGCGAGATGACGCGCCGATGCGTCCACTCAGAACTACAGGACCGCCCGCCGGACGCATCCGTGCGTTAGGCGGTCCTGTAGTGGTTAAGTAAGTTTACTCGCATTGCGCATCCAACTTAGAGCGTGGAATAGGCTTTAGGCAACTTTACTATTGCCAATCGGAAAGTTGTCTAAGTTGGATGCGCAATGCGATTAAACTTACTTAAATTACTCGCATTGCGCATCCAACTTAGTTCTGTGTATAGGCAACGTTCCTATTGGTTGGCTTGCTAGAATTAACGAATATAGAGAATATAGTGCTATCTTCGTATTCGTCATATTCGTTAATTCTAGCAAGCCAACCATTATTAGGAAAACGTTGCCTATACACAGAACTAAGTTGGATGCGCAATGCGAGTAATTTAAGTAAGTTTAATCGCATTGTGCATCCAACTTACAACGGGGTATATGCTCAATAATCGTTCATTCTATCAAGGCAACCAATAGGAAGTTGCCTAAGTTGCATTCGCAATATGCACATGGTGTTTCTATCGCGAGAATCGCATTGAAATATTCGTGTGAGCCTTTACAGGCGTGGCTTTGTCTTGCGAGTTTGTTGACAGTGCATTTCTCGTTTGTGACGCGCATGAAAATGGTCTCAAGCAATTTTAAAGAAGTCGAGGAAGATCTCCTGATCACTGTAAGTAATTCCACATTACAGCACTGTATTACATATCACATGCTTGGTATACCAATGTATTTATCCAAATTCACATGTTATCTTGCTTCAGTGCATAGATATTAACCCTGTCAAAGCCAGAGGTTTTTTTGTTAGCCTTTTATTTTGTTAGCCATCACTTTTTTATTTGCCTGTTCACATAGCCATATGAGGGCTTGTTTTTTGCGGGACAAGTTGTACTCTTTAACTCCGCCATTTAATATTGCATAAGATGTATTGGGAATCCAAACAAAATGCAAAATGGACAAAAATTGCAGAATAAAAGCAATGCCACCCCAGTTTTACGGGTTTGTAACCCCTTAAAGAGGACCTTTCACCTGTCCAAAGTTTGTTAGTGAAAGGTATGTACATGCAGAGTGGCACCCAGGGATGTCCCTGCACTTACTTGTATCCCTGAGTGCCGCTCCATTCGCCTGCTGTAGCCCCCGGTACCGGCGCATGTGCTGAAGCTAATTTTGCCTTGGGCTCAGACATCCTCTTTTGCCCTGGGCGTCTCCTTCTCCCAGGCTGGAGCGCTGGCCATTCGCAGCGCTCAGCTCATATCCTGGGAGATTGCAGGATATGAGCTGAGCGCTGCGATTTGCATCATGATCTAACCTGTCAGATGAATATTGAAAATAACAAAAAATAAAAACGGTGCCAAAACAGCTATTTCTTGTTACCTTGCCTCACAAAAAGTGTAATATACAGTAAATCAACTAAAATTCATATGTACTCTAAAACAGTACCAACAAAACTGACACCTTATCCCGTAGTTTCTAAAATGGGGGTCTCTTTTTTGGAGTTTCTACAGTAGGGGTGCATCAGGGAGGCTTTAAATGGGACATGGTGTCAAAAAACCAGTCCAGCAAAAACTGCCTTCCAAAAACCGTATGGCGTTCCCTTCCTTCTGCGCCATCCTATGATTTGTATTTTTTTATTTGTTTAGTAATTTTTTTAATTTAAGGAAAAGGGTGGTGATAAAAAAATGTTGGTTTATTATTTTTTACTTTTAGATAGTTCCCATAGGGAACTATAACAATCAGCCACCTGATTGCTATTATCATAGACTCCAATAAACTTGTATTTTCCTACTTTCCTATGGAGCCCTATTACAGGCAAGGGCTCTAAAGGAAATACTATGCAGCAGCCTCGTGTCATTCACAAAGAGCGAGGCTGCTACATACAGGCTCCGGCTCCTCAGATTGCCACACGGGGAGTCCAGCGCAAAACCTAAAGTAAAACTTTATTTTTTTGGTGGACATAGATGCCATGTTCACTATTGACCACGCATTTGAGGGGTTCGAAGTTCTTCATCTACTTTACTGGCGGTTGCGGCTCTGGCGCCCGCATCAGCCAAGAGCGGGTGCCATGTTTAAACAACCGCCCGATGACGTACAGCTATGTCATTGGGTGTGAAGGGGTTAATGATAGGTGCACTAAGTATTGTTATGACATCACACCACTATGTCTGGTAGCATGTATGTATGGACAGCAGAGAAACATCTCTCATATGCACAATGCACATCCATTTTCCTGCCTCACAGTGCATACCCCAAAGTGTATGCCCCACACCGTATACCTCACAGTGTATACCCCACACTATATACCTCACAGTGCATACCCCACATTGTATACTCCACACTATATAGCCCACACCGTATACCCCACACCGTATACCCCACAGTGTATATCCCTCCACACACACAAACAGTCTTTGGATTCTAATATGCGTCTGGTTGGTCAGGAGAAGTAATGTTTCACCGCCATTATTTGCTGGTTCATTTAGTGTTACCCTGGGTGCACCATGTGGAGGTGGACCAGCTGTACACCCCATACTGTACCGTCACCTCACTAGACAGGTACACCTCTCCTCAGATGGCCAATATCCAATTGCTCATACCCCACACAAATACAATTTCAATATAATTCAATTGTATACCTGTAACATTAAATCTAATATTTTACTTTCTAACACTCAAAAAAAAATTGTTGTGTTGAGATGATGACATTAATTTCTAATACTTTTATTTTAAAAATTTGTGATTATATGGTTGCATTTTTATCCTGCAGCGAATGCTAGAGATTAGTGTTGAGCGATCAGTTCGAGCATAGTTCGGGTTCGTACCGAATTTTGGGGTGTTCGTGACACAGACCCAGTGTTCCAGTGTTCAGCGATTTCTTAACGCTTTCTGAAGGGCTGCACAGCAGCCAATCAGCTAGCGTTTTACTTCTTGCCCTAAGAAGCCATCACAGCCATGCCTACTAATGGCTTGGCTGTGATTGGCCAAGTGCAGCATGTGACCCAGCCTCTATTTAAGCTGGAGTCACGTAGCGCCGCACGTCACACTGCTCTGATTAGTGTAGGGAGAGGACACAGCTTCTGTGAGGGCGAGATTAGGCAGGGAAAAGTCAGCAAAAAGACCTAATGAAGTGATCGATCTACAGCTGTGAATGATTCAACTTCTGCTAGTTGATTGCTTGCTGGTTTTTAGGTTGCACAGAGCGTTTTTCTGTCACTTTTTTCTGGGGTGATTGGCGGCCATTTTGTGACTTGTGGTGCACTAGAACAAGCTGCCATTAGGTCTATCAATCCATTAATACTAGTTTTTTTTTTGCTATATCCTACATCAGGGGATTGGCTGTGCTTATTGTCACCCCTAGAAACTCAGGATAGCAATTTCTATATTTTATTAAGGGGTTTAATTAAATTGCCAAAATAGCAATCCCCTAAATCTGATGTCCAACAGTGGCTGGTAAAGTATGATAGTGTACGGTAAAGTATATATTTTGTTCTGGGGTGAAATTCAATTGCCAAAATAGCAATACCATAAATCTGGTGTCCCAGCACTGGCTGGCAAATTATAATAGTGTCCGGAAAGACATATATTTTGTTCTGGGGTGAAATTCAATTGCCAAAATAGCAATACCCTGAATCTGGTCTTCCAGCAGTTGTAGGCCTAGTTTAAATCTGTCCGTAACAGGGTATATTTTGTTCTAGGGTGAAATTCAATTGCCAAAATAGCAATACCCTAAATCTGATGTCTCAGCGCTGGCTGGCAAATTATAATAGTGTCCAGCAAAACATATATTTTGTTCTGGGCTGAAATTCAATTGCCAAAATAGCAATACCATAAATCAGTGGCTTCAGCTGTGGCTGGCAAAGTATAATAGTGTCCGGTAAAACATATATTTTGTTCTGGGGTGAAATTCACTTGCCAATATAGCAATACCCTGAATCTGGTGTTCCAGCTGTTGCAGGCCAAGTGTTAACCTGTCCGTTAAAGGGTATATTACACAAAGTGTTAAAATACAATTGCTGAAGACATAATCCTACATATTTTTTCACACGCTACTGTGCATCTCCAAGTGTAAATCTGTCCATAAAAGGATACCTTTCATCCAGGGCCTAAATACTAGCCCTACAATAGATATTCCAATAAATCAGTGGCTACTGCTGTGCCTGGATTAGTGTAATACGGTACATAAATAAATTGGCAGATAGTGTTAGTTGCCTGTAAAAAAAGGACTGAATCAATACATTGGGCCAAATATTTTTTCCCTTATTGTGGTGCTTGGTGAACAGTAACAATGAGGAAAACATCTAGTAAGGGACGCGGACGCAGTCGTGGTGGGGTACCCTCTGGTGGTGGGAGAGGACGTGGCCATTCTGCCACAGCCACACGTCCTAGTGAACACACTACCTCAGGTTCCAGTACCCACTAGAATTTACAGCGACATTTGGTGGTTCCAAATTCTGTTCTAAGGATGGTAAAGCCTGAGCAGGTACAGGCGCTAGTCAATTGAGTGGCCTACAGTGGATCCAGCACGTTCACAACATTATCTCCCACCCAGTCTTCTGCAGAAAGCGCATAGGTGGCGCCTGAAAACCAAGCCCATCAGTCTGTCACATCACCCCCATGCATATCAGGGAAACTGTCTGAGCCTCAAGTTATGCAGCAGTCTCTTATGCTGTTTGAAGACTCTGCTGGCAGGGTTTCCCAAGGGAATCCACCTAGCCCTTCCCCAGTGGTGGAAGACATAGAATGCACTGATGCACAGCCACTGATGTTTCCTGATGATGAGGACATGGGAATACCACCTCATCGGAGTCCGCACGTCTCTGATGATGACGAAACAAAGGTGCCAACTGCTGCGTCTCTCTGCAGTGTGCAGACCGAACAGGAGGTCAGGAAGGAAGACTGTGTGGAAGAGGAAGCAGGGGACGGTGAGGTCCTAGACCCCACATGGAATGAAGGTCGTGCCACTGACTTTCATAGTTCAGAGGAAGAGGCAGTGGTGAGACCGAGCCAACAGCGTAGCAAAAGAGGGAGCAGTGGGCAAAAGCAGAACAGCCGCCGCCAAGATAGTTCGCCTGCTACTGGCCACTAGTGATGAGCGGCAGGTGCCATATTCGATTTCGACGAAATTCGCGAATATTCGAATGAATATTCGTTTCATATTCGTCGAAATCGAATATTCGTCATTTTTTCTAGTTATCGCGATTAACATGCGATTTAAATAATCGCATATTGCGATTTGTACTTAAGGCTACTTTCCTATTGGCTTCATATCTAGAATTAGCGAGGATGACGAATATGACGAATGTATTCGTCTATTCCTCAAAACGAAGATAACGAAGTATTCTACATCTTCGTTTTAGCTACCTATTCGTCAACTTCGCTAATTCTAGCAATCAAATAGGAAGGTTGACTATAGAGACAGCTGTGTTAAATTCGCTATGCGATTTTTTTTTTTAATAAATAGAATACTTATAATAACTTTATCAAGTAATATAATTATTGTATTAAAAAAAAAAATCGCATAGCGAATTTAACACAGCTGTCTGGTAAGTCAACCTTCCTATTTGATTGCTAGAATTAGCGAATAGCTGAAGTTGACGATGACGAGACGAATAGGTAGCTAAAACGAAGATGTAGAATACTGTTATCTTCGTTTTGAGGAATATGACGAATACATTCGTCATATTCGCTATTCGCTAATTCTACCAAGCCAACCATAACTTCTGTGCTCATGGAGCGTCCCCATCACCATGGGAACGTCTCCATATACTAAAATGTACTGTCGGATTTGAGGAATTACGTTGAAATCGCAATGCGATTAATTCAAGTTATATTAATCGCATTGCGATTTCAACTTAGAGCTGGGTTTATAATGGGTCAGCTTGCTAGAATTAACGAAGTTAACGAATATGGAATATAGCAGCAGTGCTAAGTTGAAATCGCAATGCGATTAATTTTACTTAAAGTATTCGCATTGCGATTTCAACTTAGCACTGCTAGTGCATAGCTATACTCCATATTCGTTAATTCTAGCCTATGTAAGATAGCAGTGCTAAGTTGTAATCGCAATGCGATTAATATAACTTGAATTAATCGCATTGCGATTTCAACGTAATTCCTCAAATCCGACAGTACATTTTAGTATATGGAGATTCTCCCATGGATGGGGACGCTCCACATGAGCACGGAAGTCGGCAGAAGCGGCAACGGGCACTGACTAGAGCAGCCAGGAAGCCAGGAATCCTCAGGACAGGTAAGAACTACTTTTGGGAAGTAGGAAAGAAAAAAATATAACTAAAAAAAAAAAAACGAATATTCGAAATAGCGAATTTATAGCGCTATATTCGAAATATTCGCGAATTAGCGAAGTGCCGATATTCGCTAAAAAAATTCGCTTTTCGAATATTCGCGCTCAACACTACTGGCCACCGCCACCAGGGACTGAGCACCCCAAAGGCAGCTTCAAGGAGATCCCTGGCATGGCACTTCTTTAAACAATGCGCTAACGACAAGACCCGAGTGGTTTGCACGCTGTGCCATCAGAGCCTGAAGCGAGGCATTAACGTTCTGAACCTTAGCACAACCTGCATGACCAGGCATCTACATGCAAAGCATGAACTGCAGTGGAGTAAACACCTTAAAAGCAAAGAACTCACTCAGGCTCCCCCTGCTCCCTCTTCTGCTGCTGCCTCGGCCTCTTCCTCCGCCTCGGGAGGAATGTTGGCACCTGCCGCCCACCAAACAGAGGATGTGCCACCGACAACACCACCTGCGTGCCCAAGCATCTCCACCATGTCACACGGCAGCGTTCAGCTCTCCATCTCACAAACATTGGAGAGAAAGCGTACATACCCACCTAGCCACCCTCGAGCCCTGGGCCTGAATGCCAGCATTTCTAAACTACTGGCCTTTAAAATGCTGTCATTCAGGCTGGTGGACACAGACAGCTTCAAGCAGCTGATGTCCATGGCTGTCCCACAGTATGTTGTTCCCAGCCGCCACTACTTCTCCAAGACAGCCGTGCCTTCCCTGCACATCCAAGTATCTGATAAAATCAAGTGTGCACTGTGCAACGCCATCTGTGGCAAGGTCCACCTAACCACAGATACGTGGACCAGTAAGCACGGCCAGGGACGCTATATCTCCCTAATTGCACACTGGGTAAATGTAGTGGCGGCTGGGCCCCAGGCGGAGAGTTCCTTGGCGCACGTCCTTCCGCCGCCAAGGATCGCAGAGCATCATTCTTTGCCTCCTGTAACCTCCTCCTCCTACTCGGCTTCCTCCTCCTCTGCTTCCATCAGCTCATCCAGTCAGCCACACATCTTCACCACCAACTTCAGCACAGCCCGGGGTAAACGTCAGCAGACCGTTCTGAAACTCATATGTTTGTGGGACAGGCCCCACACCGCGCAGGAGTTGTGACGGGGTATTGAACAACAGACCGACGAGTGGTTTCTGCCGGTGGGCCTCAAGCCCGGCCTGATGGTGTGCGATAATGGGCGAAATCTCGTCGCAGCTCTGGGACTAGCCGGTTTGACGCACATCCCTTGCCTGGCGCATATGCTGAATTTGGTGGTGCAGAAGTTCATTCACAACTACCCAGACATGTCAGAGCTGCTGCTTAAAGTGCGAGCCGTCTGTGCGCGCTTCCGGCGTTCACATCCTGCCGCTGCTCACCTGTCTGCGCTACAGCGGAACTTCGGCCTTCCCACTCACCGCCTCATATGCGATGTGACTACCAGGTGGAACGCCACCTTGCATGTGCTGGAGAGACTGTGCGAGCAGCAGCAGGCCATAGTGGAGTTTCAGCTGCAGCACGCACACGTCAGTCGCACTGTGGAAAAGCACCACTTCACCATCAATGATTGGGCCTCCATGCGAGACCTGTGTGCCCTGTTGCGCTGTTTCGAGTACTCCACCAACATGGCCAGTGGCGATGACACCGTTATCAGCGTTACCATAGCACTTCTATGTCTCCTTGAGAAAACGCTTAGGGCGATGATGGAAGAGGAGGTGGCCCAGGAGGAGGAGGAGTATGAGGGATCATTTTTAGCACTTTCAGGCCAGTCGGTTAGAAGTGGGTCAGAGGGAGGTTTTTTGCAACAGCAGAGGCCAGGTACAAATGTGGCCAGCCAGGGCCCACTACTGGAGGACGAGGTGGAGGAGGATGAGGATGAAGCAGGTTCACAGCGGAGTGGCACCCGACGCAGCTCAGGCCCAGCACTGGTGCGTGGCTGGGGGGATGCAGAGGACGATGACGATACACCTCCGACAGAGGACAGCTTGTCCTTACCTTTGGGGAGCCTGGCACACATGAGCGACTACATGCTGCAGTGCCTGCGCAACGACAGCAGAGTTGCCCACATTTTAATGTGTGCGGACTACTGGGTTGCCACCCTGCTGGATCCCCGGTACAAAGACAATGTGCCCACCTTACTTCCTGCACTGTAGCGTGATAGGATAATGCACGAGTACAAGCGCACGCTGGTAGACGCGCTCCTGAGAGCATTCCCTAATGTTACAGGGGAACAGGTGGAAGACCAAGGCGAAGGCAGAGGAGGAGCAAGAGGTCCCCAACGCAGCTGTGTCACGGCCAGCTCCTCTGAGGGCAGGGTTAGCATAGCAGAGATGTGGAAAAGTTTTGTCTCCACGCCAAAGCTAACTGCACCACCACCTGATACGGAACGTGTTAGCAGGAAGCAGCATTTCACTAGCATGGTTGAACAGTACGTCTGCACACCCCTCCACGTACTGACTGATGGTTCGGCCCCATTCAACTTCTGGGTCTCCAAACTGTCCACGTGGCCAGAGTCAGCATTTTATGCCTTGGAGGTGCTGGCCTGCCCGGCGGCCAGCGTTTTGTCTGAACGCGTATTCAGCACGGCAGGGGGCGTCATTACTGACAAACGCAGCTGCCTGTCCACAGCCAACGTGGACAAGCTGACGTTCATAAAAATGAACCAGGCATGGATCCCACAGGACCTTTCCCTCCCTTGTGCAGAATGGACATTTATAACTGCATCCCCCTCAACCATGTATTCTTGTACTCCGAGGCACTTCTTTATTGAATCCTCATTTTTTTTAACTTTACCATGATCTTGCGGTGCGACCCAAAGTTGAATGAACCTCTCCTTAATCGGGGCGCCGGGGCCTAAATAACTGAAAGTGGCCTTTTACAATGGTGGGTGACATGAAGCCTGAACCTCTACCATGCGACCTCTCTCCTCTGTCTGGGTGCCGTGGGCTAAATATCTGGAAGTGGCCTTCTCCAGTGGTGGGTGATATGACGCCTTATTCTTTGCTGTGGGACCTCTCTCCTCTGTCTGGTTGCTGGGCCTAAATAACTGAAAGGGGCCTTCTCCAGTGGTGGGTGATATGACGCCTTATTCCTTGCTGTGGGATATCTCTCCTCTGTCTGGGTGCTGGGGCCTAAATATCTGGAAGTGGCCTTCTCCAGTGGTTGGTGATATGACGCCTTATTCCTTTCTGTGGGACCTCTCTCCTCTGTCTGGGTGCTGCGGCCTAAATAACTGAAAGTGGCCTTCTCCAGTGTTGGGTGATATGACGCCTTATTCCTTGCTGTGGGACCTCTCTCTGGGTGCTGGGGCCTAAATAACTGAAAGTGGCCTTCTCCAGTGGTGGGTGATATGACGCATGATTCTATGCTATAGGACCTCTCTCCAATTGATATTAGTTAATTTTTATTTATTTTATTTTAATGCATTTCCCTATCCACATTATTTTGCAGGGCAATTACCTACATTTCGCTGCCTTTTGCAGCCCTCTATTCCTTTCCTGGACTATTTTACAGCCTTTTTAGTGCCCAAAAGTTCTGGTCCCCATTGACTTCAATGGGGTTCGGGTTCGGGATAAAGTTCGGGTCGAGTTCGGATCCCGAAAATTTTTGGGAAGTTCGGCCGAACTTCTCGAACCCAAACATCCAGGTGTTCGCTCATTTCTACTGATCAGTCAAACCCAAGGCAACATCACCGACCTCATCCCATATGCGTTTTTTCTGGAGCGTGCCCTGCGAAGAGTGCTGGATCAGGCCATAGAGGAGCATGAAGAGGAAGAGTTGTGGTCACCATCACCACCAGAAGCAGCCTTGTCGCCGTCGATTGCTGGACCTGCGGCAACGCAGAGAGAGGAGTCTGAAGAAGAGGAGTCAGAGGAGGAAGGTGGCTTTGAGGAGGTGGAAGACCAACCACAGCAGGCGTCCCAGGGGGCTTGTTGTCAGCTTTCGGGGACCCTTGGTGTTTTACGTGGCTGGGTGGAGGAAGAGACCTTCAATTACGTCAGTGAGGACAAGGAACGGGACATGGCTAGCTTGGTATCCAACCTTGTGCAAATGGGGAGTTTGCAGTTGTGCAAATGGACTGTTTGAGGTTATTTGCGGTGCGTTAAACGGGGAGTTTGGTCTGTCAGATTCTGTCACTGTGAAGCGGGCGTAACCCTTACACTACCTGATAAATACAACATCATATCTGATCGTATACACACACTGGATGTTTTAAATCACGTTATTCTAAATAATTTAGGAATGCTAGGATTGATGCCCTTTATGGATTAAAACCCGACTTTGCGTCAACTACGTAATTTTCCATGGGAGTTTTGCCATAGATCCCCCTCCGATATGCCACAGTACAGGTTTTAGTCCCCTTGAAACAACTTTTCCATCACTATTGTGGCCAGAAAGAGTCCCTGTGGGTTTTAAAATGTGCCTGCCTATTGTAGTCTATGGCGGTTCGCCCAGTTCGCCCGTTCATGAACATTTGAGGAAGTTCGCATTTACTGTTCGCGAACGGAACATTTTATGTTCGCAACTAGGGTTGAGCGATCAGTTCGAGCATAGTTCGGGTTCGTACGAATTTTGGTGTGTTCGGGACCCGGCGATTTCTTCCCGCTTTCTGAAGGGCTGCACAGCAGCCAATCAGCTAGCGTTTTACTTCTTGCACTAAGAAGCCATTACAGCCATGCCTACTAATGGCATGGCTGTGATTGGCCAAGTGCAGCATGTGACCCAGCCTCTATTTAAGCTAGGGTAACGTAGCGCCGCACGTCACTCTGCTCTGATTAGTGTAGGGAGAGGACGCAGCTTCTGTGAGGGCGAGATTAGGCAGGGAAAAGTCAGCAAAAAGACGTAATGAAGTGATCGATCTACAGCTGTGAATCATTCAACTTCTGCTAGTTAATTGCTCACTGGTTTTTAGGCTGCACAGAGCGTTTTTCTGCTACTTTGATCGGCGGCCATTTTGTGTCTTGTGGTGCACCAGCACAATCTGCCACCAAGTCCATCAATCCATCAACTAGGGTTTTTTTTGCTATTTCCTACATCAGGGGCTTGGCTGTGCTTATTGTCACCCTTAGAAACTCAGGATAGAAACTTCTCTATTTTATTAAGGGGTTAAATTCAATTGCCAAAATAGCAATCCCCTAAATCTGGTGTTCCAGCTGTGGCTAGACAAGTGTAATACTGTCTGCTGTCTGGCAAAGGATAGAGTTTTTTCCGTGGTGAAATTCAATTGCCAAAATAGCAATCCCCTAAATCTAGTGTCCCCGCAGTGGCTGTCAAAGTTTAATATTGTCCGGCAAAGGATATATTTTCTTCTGGGGTGAAATTCATAGTAACATAGTAACATAGTATATAAGACCGAAAAAAGACATTTGTCTATCCAGTTCGGCCTGTTTCCTACAAGTTGATCCAGAGAAAGGCAAAAAAACCCTGTGAGGCAGAAGCCAATTTTCCCCACTTAAGGCAGAAAAAAATTCCTTCCCGACTCCAATCAGGCAATCAGAATAACTCCCTGGATCAACGACCCCTCTCTAGTAGCTGTAGCCAGTAATATTATTACACTCCAGAAATAAATCCAGTCCCCTCTTGAATTCCTTTATTGTACTCACCATCACCACCTCCTCAGGCAGAGAGTTCCATAATTCAATAGCCAAAATAGCAATACTGTAAATCTGGTGTCCCAGCAGTGGCTAGCCAAGTTTAAAAGTGTCCGGCAAAGGATATATTTAGTTCTGGGGTGAAATTCAATAGCCAAAATAGCAATACTGTAAATCTGGTGTCCCAGCAGTGGCTAGCCAAGTTTAACAGTGTCCGGCAAAGGATATATTTTGTTCTGGGGTGAAATTCAATAGTCAAAATAGCAATACCATAAATCTGGTGTTCCAGCTGTGACTGGACAAGTTTAATAGTGTCCGGCAAAGGATTTATTATTTTCTGGGGTGAAATTCAGTTGCAAAAATAGAAATACAGTAAATCTGGTGTTCCACCTGTGACTGAACAAGTTTAATAGTGTCCGGCAAAGGATATATTTTTTTCTGGGGTGAAATTTAATTGCTAAAATAGCAATACCGTAAATCTGGTGTCCCAGTAGTGGCTGGCCAAGTTTAATAGTGTCCATCAAAGGATTTATTATTTTCTGCGGTGAAATTCAGTTGCAAAAATAGAAATACAGTAAATCTGTTGTTCCAGCTGTTGCAGGCTTAGTTTAAATGTGTCCGTAAAAGGGTATATTTTTTTCTGGGGTGAAATTTAATTGCCAAAATAGCAATACCCTGAATCTGGTGTTCCAGCTGTTGCAGGCCTAGTTAAAATCTGCCCGTAAAAGGGTTTATTTTTTTCTGGGGTGAAATGTAATTGCCAAAATAGCAATACCCTTAATCTGGTGTTCCAGCTGTTGCAGGCCTAGTTTAAATCTGTCCGTAAAAGGGTATATTTTTTTCTGGGGTGACATTTAATTGCCAAAATAGCAATACCCTGAATCTGGTGTTCCAGCTGTTGAAGACCAAGTGTTATTCTGTCCGTTAAAGGGTATATTACACAAAGTGTTAAAATACAATTGCTGAAGACATAATCCTACATATTTTTCACACGCTACTGTGCATCTCCAAGTGTAAATCTGTCCATAAAAGGATACCTTTCATCCAGGGCCTAAATACTTGGCCTACAATTGATATTAGATTAGTGATTACTGTATTAGTGTAATACGGTACATAAATAAATAGGCAGATAGTGTTAGGTGCCTGTAAAAAAAGGCCATAATTTGAAATCAATACATTGGGCCAAATATTTTTTTTCTTATTGTGGTGCTTGGTGAACGGTAACAATGAGGAAAACATCTAGTAAGGGACGCGGTCGCGGTCGTGGTGATGTTAGTGGACCCTCTGGTGCTGGGAGAGGACGTGGCCATTCTGCCACAGCCACACGTCCTAGTGAACCAACTGCCTCAGGTTCCAGTACCCGCCAGAATCTACAGCGATATTTGTTGGGGCAAAATGCCGTTCTAAGGATGGTAAGGCCTGAGCAGGTACAGGCGCAAGTCAATTGTGTGGCCGACAGTAGATCCAGCACGTTCACAACATTATCTCACACCCAGTCTTCTGCAGAAAGCGCACAGTTGGTGCCTGAAAACAAAGCCCATCAGTCTGTCACATCACCCCCATGCATATCAGGGAAACTGTCAGAGCCTCAAGTTATGCAGCAGTCTCTCATGCTGTTTGAAGACTCTGCTGGCAGGGTTTCCCAAGGGAATCCACCTAGCCCTTCCTCAGTGGTGGAAGACATAGAGTGCACTGATGCACAACCACTGATGTTTCCTGATGATAAGGACATGGGAATACCACCTCATCGGAGTCCGCACGTCTATGATGATGACGAAACACAGGTGCCAACTGCTGCGTCTCTCTGCAGTGTGCAGACCGAACAGGAGGTCAGGGAGGAAGACTGTGTGGAAGAAGATGCAGGGGACGATGAGGTCCTAGACCCCACATGGAATGAAGGTCGTGCCACTGACTTTCATAGTTCAGAGGAAGATGCAGTGGTGAGACCGATCCAACAGCGTAGCAAAAGAGGGAGCAGGGGGCAAAAGCAGAACAGCCGCCGCCAAGAGAGTTCGCCTGCTACTGGCCACCGCCACCAGGGACCGAGCACCCCAAAGGCAGCTTCAAGGAGTTCCCTGTCATGGCACCTCTTTAAACAATGTGCTGACGACAAGACCCAAATGGTTTGCACGCTGGGCCATCAGAGCCTGAAGCAAGGCATTAACGTTCTGAACCTTAGCACAACCTGCATGACCAGGCATCTACATGCAAAGCATGAACTGCAGTGGAGTAAACACCTTAAAAGCAAAGAACTCACTCAGGCTCCCCCTGCTCTCTCTTCTGCTGCTGCCTCGGCCTCTTCCTCAGCCTCGGGAGGAATGTTGGCACCTGCCGCCCACCATGTCACACGGCAGCGTTCAGCTCTCCATCTCACAAACCTTGGAGAGAAAGCGTAAATTCCCATCTAGCCACCCTCGAGCCCTGGGCCTGAATGCCAGCATGTCTAAACTACTGGTCTTTGAAATGCTGTCATTCAGGCTGGTGGACACAGACTGCTTCAAACAGCTGATGGCGATGGCTGTCCCACAGTATGTTGTTCCCAGCCGCCACTACTTCTCCAAGACAGCCGTGCCTTCCCTGCACAACCAAGTATCCGATAAAATCAAGTGTGCACTGCGCAACACCATCTGTGGCAAGATCCACCTAACCACAGATACGTGGACCAGTAAGCGCAGCCAGGGACGCTATATCTCCCTAATTGCACACTGGGTAAATGTAGTGGCGGCTGGGCCCCAGGCGGAGAGTTCTTTGGCGCACGTTCTTTGGTGCCAAGGATCGTAGGGCATCATTCTTTGCCTCCTGTAGCCTCCTCCTCCTAATCGGCTTCCTCCTCCTCTGCTTCCACCTTCTCATCCAGTCAGCCACACACAATCACCACCAACTTCAGCACAGCCCGGGGTTAACGTTAGCAGACCGTTCTGAAACTCATATGTTTGGTGGACAGGCTCCACACCGCGCAGGAGTTGTGGCGGGGTATTGAACAACAGACTGACGAGTGGTTTCTGCCGGTGGGCCTCAAGCCCGACCTGGTGGTGTGCGATAATGGGACACACATCCCTTGCTTGGCACATGTGCTGAATTTGGTGGTGCAGAAGTTAATTCACAACTATCTCGACCTGTCAGAGCTGCTGCTTAAAGTGCGGGACGCCTGTGCGCGCTTCCGGCGTTCACATCCTGCTGCTGCTCGCCTGTCCGGAAGATGAGGAGGAGGTGGAGGAGGATGAGGATGAAGCAGGTTCACAGCGGGGTGGCACCCAACACAGCTCAGGCCCATCACTGGTGCATGGCTGGGGGGATACGGAGGACGATGACGATACGCCTCCCACAGAGGACAGCTTGTCCTTTCCTCTGGGGAGCCTGGCACACATGAGCGACTACATGCTGCAGTGCCTGCACAACGACAGCAGAGTTGCACACATTTTAACGTGTGCGGAATACTGGGTTGCCACCCTGCTGGATCCCCGGTATGGAGACAATGTGCCCACCTTACTTCCTGCACTGGAGCATGATAGGAAGATGTACGAGTACAAGCGCACGCTGGTAGACGCACTCCTGAGACCATTCCCAAATGTCACAAGGGAACAGGTGGAAGCCAAAGGCTAAAGCAGAGGAGGAGCAAGAGGTCACCAACGCAGCTGTATCACGGCCAGCTCCTCTGAGGGCAGGGTTAGCATGGCAGAAATGTGAAAAAGTTTTGTCTCCACGCCAAAGCTAACTGCACCACCACCTGATACTGAACGCATTTCACTAACATGGTTGAACAGTACGTCTGCACACCCCTCCACGTACTGACTGATGGTTCGGCCCCATTCAACTTCTGGGTCTCCAAATTGTTCACGTGGCCAGAGTTAGCCTTTTATGCCTTGGAGGTGCTGGCCTGCCCGGCGGCCAGCGTTTTGTCTGAACGTGTATTCAGCACAGCAGGGGGCGTCATTACTGACAAACGCAGCCGCCTGTCCACAGCCAACGTGGACAAGCCGACGTTCATAAAAATGAACCAGGCATGGATCCCACTGGACCTGTCCCTCCCTTGTGCAGAATAGACATTTATAACTGCCTCCCCCTCAACCATGTATTCTTGTACTCCGTGGCACTTCCTTATTGAATCCTCATTTTTTTTAACTTTACCATGATCTTGCAGTGCAACCCAAAGTTGAATGAACCTCTGCTCAATCTGGGCCTAAATAACTGAAAGTGGCCTGTTACAATGGTGGGTGACATGAAGCCTAAACCTCTGCCATGCGACTTCTCTCCTCTGTCAGGGTGCCGTGGGCTAAATAACTGAAAGTGGCCTTCTCCATTGGTGGGTGATATGACGCATGATTCTCTGCTCTGGGACCTCTCTCCTCTCTCTGGGTGCTGGGGCCTGAATAACTGAAAGTGGCCTTCTCTAGTGTTGGGTTATATGATGCATGATTCTCTGCTGTGGGTCCTCTCTCCTCTCTCTAGGTGCTGGGGCCTAAATAACTAAAAGTGGCCTTCTCCAGTGGTGGATGATATGAAGCATTTTTCTCTGCTATGGGAACTCTCTCCTCTGTCTGGGTGCTGGGGCCTGAATAACTGAAAGTGGCCTTCTCCAGTTGTGGGTGATATGACGCCTTATTCCTTGCAGCTGGACCTCTCTCCTCTGTCTGGGTGCTGGGGCCTAAATAACTGAAAGTGGCCTTCTCAAGTTGTGGGGGGTGATATGACGCCTTATTCCTTGCTGTGGGACCTCTCTCCTCTGTCTGGATGCTGGGGCCTAAATAACTGAAAGTGGCCTTCTAAAGTGGTGGGTGATATGATGCATGATTCTCTGCTGTGGGACCTCTCTCCTCTGGGTGCTGGGGCCTAAATAACTGAAAGTGGCCTTCTCCAGTGGTGGGTGATATGACGCCTTATTCCTTGCTGTGGGACCTCTCTCCTCTGTCTGGATGCTGGGGCCTAAATAACTGAAAGTGGCCTTCTAAAGTGGTGGGTGATATGATGCATAATTCTCTGCTGTGGGACCTCTGTCCTCTCTCTGGGTGCTGGGGCCTAAATAACTGAAAGTGGCCTTCTCCAGTGGTGGGTGATATGACGCATGATTCTCTGCTATGGGACCTCTCTCCTCTGTCTGGGTGCTGGGGCCTAAATATCTGAAAGTGGACTTCTCCAGTAGTGGGTGATATGACACCTTATTCCTTGCTGTGGGACCTCTCTCCTCTGTCTGGGTTTTGGGGCCTAAATAACTGAAAGTGGCCTTCTCCAGTGGTGGGTGAAATGACGCCTTATTTTCTGCAATGGGACCTCACTCCTCTGTCTGGGTGCTCGAGCCGAACTAACAGAAATTGATCTTCTCCATTGGTGGGAGACTTGAAGCCTGATTCTCTGCTATGGGACCTCTCTCCAAATGATATTGGTTAATTTATTTATTTATTTTTTTTATTCATTTTCCTATCCACATTTGTTTGCAGGGTATTTACCTACATTTTGCTGCCTTTGCCTTTGCAGCACTCTAGCTCTTTCCTGGACTATTTTACTGCCTTTTTAGTGCCCAAAAGTTCGGGTCCCCATGGACTTCAATGGGGTTCGGGTTCGGGTTCGGGTCGAGTTCAGATCCCGAACCCGAACATTTTCGGGAAGTTCGACCAAACATCTCGAACCCGAACATCCAGGAGTTTGCTCAACTCTATTAGCTAGGCCAGTGTTCTGTGTCCACTCCAGTCCTCAAAGACTCATCTGCTGTAAGGACAGCGTCCTGACAGCACCCCAAAAAGCCCTTTTTAGGGCTGGTACATCAGTCTGCTTTTATTAATCTTACTATATATATATATATATATATATATATATATTGCAGTTGCCTGCCCGTGTTTGAGAGGCCGCAGGCTCACAGACTGTACTGTTTGCATACCACTGATATACGCTGGGTTCAGACCTGAGCGTTTCTGAGACGCGCGTTTTACGCGCGTTTTAGTGCGCGTTTTTGGCAATAGTAAACGCGCTTTTTACGCGCGTTTGTGTGATTGACTGCAGTGTTGTCCAATGACCAAATATCCCTGTCTATATGAAGTTTGGCCTTTCCAGCATGTTGCAAATTCATAAACGCGTGTTTGAACGCGCGTTTTCAGTGTCAAAAACGCGCAAAATACAAGCGTTGCGCGTTCCCATTGAAGTCTATGGGCCAAAACGCACGACAAAGGCCCCAAAAAAAGCTCAAGTACTTGTTTATGCGTCGGGCGTTTTTCAGCGCTTTCGAACACGCTGTAAAACACGAAAATGTGAACCAGTCCCATAGGGAAGCATTGGTCTGCATCGGTTATGCGTTTTACAGCGCGTTCGAATGCGCTGTAAAACGCGCAAGAGTGAACTGAGGGATAAGGTGGCACAGTACCTTGCAGGTAGAAAAGTAATTTAATCTTTACCGTTTAATATAATTGCAGTTGCCTGCCGGTGTGTGTCAGGCCCACTGACTGTACTGTGCCCACTGCCAGTGCCCACCACTCATATTGGGTGGAACAGTACCTTGCAGATAAAAAAGTCATTTAATTTTTACCCTTTAACCACTACTCGACCTCCTAACGCAGGGATGCATCCTGCGGGCGGCCGGGTTATTCCTCGGACACCGGCAATTCCTCGGACACCGGCAATGTGCTTTCCGCATTTTGCGGATCCGCACATTGCCAGAACTATATAGAAAATGAATTTTCTTGTCCGCAATTGCGGACAAGAATAGGACATGCTCTATCTTTTGCGGAGCTGCGGCCGGATGTTTCAGGGCTGAAACCCGGAAGTTGCGGACAAGAATAGGACATGCTCTATCTTTTGCGGAGCTGCGGCCGGATGTTTCGGGGCCGAAACTCCGCAAATGCTGATGCGGCGAGCACATAGTGTGCTCTCCGCATCACCGCCGGCCACATTCACACTGAATGGGTCCGCATCTATTCCACAGAATTGCGGAATAGATGAGGAAATTTTTGCGGACGTGTGAATGGGGCCTTACTTCGCAAGCATTCCTATGTCCTTTCCTCTCTCTCTTTTTTTGTTTTGCACATTATATGGCAGAGATTTTTTCATCTACATTGATTGATGCGAATGAAGAAATCTGCGCCATTCATTTTTTTTTTTTTTAGCCCAGAGGCTGAACGGAAAAAAAAAATCTCATTACCCGTATGCTCAATATAAGGAGAATCGCAGAAACTCCTAATGCTGGCCATACGTGTAATGATTGCGGAGACCCTCAAATGCCAGGACAGTACAAACACCTCACATGTGACCCCATTTTAGAAAGAACACACCCCAAGGTATTCCGGAATACCTTGGGGTGTCTTCTTTCAAAAATGGGGTCACTTGTGGGGTATTTATACTGCCCTGGCATTTTAGGGGCACCTAATGCGTGAGAAGAAGTTTGGAATCCAAATGCGTAAAAATGCCCTGTGAAATCCTAAAGGTACTCATTTGAATTTGGGCCCCTTTGCGCACCCAGGCTGCAAAAAAGTGACACACATGTGGTATCACCATACTCAGGAGAAGTAGGGCAATGTGTTTTGGGGTGTATTTTTACATATACCCATGCTGGGTGAGAGAAATATCTCTGTAAATGACAACTTTTTAAATTTTGTTATACAAAGTTGACAATTTACAGAGATATTTCTCTCACCCAGCATGGGTATATGTAAAAATACACCCCAAAAGACATTGCCCTACTTCTTCTAAATACGGCGATACCACATGTGTGCCACTTGGGGCGTAAAGGGGCGTAAAGTCCAACGAGTACCTTTAGGTTTTACAGGGTTGCTCACAATTTAGCACCGCCCAAAATGCCAGAAAAGTAAACAGACCCCACAAATGACCCCATTTCGGAAAGTAGACACCCCAACGTATTCACTGAGGGGCATAGTGAGTCCGTGGAAGATTTTTATTTTATTTTTGCCAGAAGTTAGCAGAAATGGAAACTTTATTATTATTTTTTTTTTCCTCAGAAAGTGTTATTTTCTGCTAACTTGTGAAAAAAAATGAAATGATACATGAACTCACCATGCCCCTCCGCAAATACTTTGGGGTGTCTTTTTTCTAAAATGGTGTCATTTGGGGGGTATTTATACTATCCTGACATTCTAGCACCTGAAGAAACATGACAGGCGCTCAGAAAGTCAGAGCTGCTTCAAAATGCCGAAATTCACTTTTTACCCAAACCAATAAATATACACTTATTGCATTTTTTTTTATCAAAGACATGTAGAACAATAAATTTAGAGAAACATTTATATAGAAATGTAGTTTTTAAAAAAAAAATTACAACAGAAAGTGAAAAATGTCATTTTTTTGCAAAAATTTCGGTCATTTTTGATTAATATCAAAAAAAGTTAAAATGTCAGCAGCAATGAAATACCACCAAATGAAAGCTCTATTAGTGAGAAGAAAATGTGGTAAAATTCATTTTAGTGGTAAGTTAGATGACCAAGCAATAAACCGTGAAAGTAGCGTAGTGCAGAATTGTAAAAAGTGGTCTGGTCATTAAGGGGGTTTAAGCTAGGGGGGCTGAGGTGGTTAATATAATTGCAGTTGCCTGCCAGTGTGTGTCAGGCCCACAGACTGTACTGTGTCCACTGCCAGTGCCCACCACTCATATCGGGTGGCACAGTACCTTGCAGATAAAAAAGTAATTTCATTTTTCACCCTTTAATATAATTTCAGTTGCCTGCCGGTGTGTGTCAGGCCCACAGACTGTACTGTGCCCACTGCCCACCACTCATATAGGGTGGCACAGTACCTTGCACGGAACATGCGCAGTGACCTAAAATTCAAACGAAGCGGACCGAGCATGGGTCTTTTTCCATTTTCCGGTTCCAAAAATCTATTTAGTGAATCACTTCACCGGCCCTGGCCCTGATAAGGGACAAAACAGAGATTAAACAAATAGGAATAGTACTTAGTTAACACTAGTTGCATTGGTGGCAAATTCCATTGCAAGTGCCCAAAATTAGAAGGAAGCGGACAGAGCAAGCTTTTTTCTCTATCTCCCCATGCAAGGATTCAATTCAATACACGTCCACTGATAGGGGACTTAACAAAGATTAAAATGGTAAGAATAGTAGTTCACACTATTTGTATTGGTGGCACAGTACATTGCACGGAGCACGCGCAGTGCCACAAATTGGAAGTAAGAGAACCAACCAATCATCTTTTTAAATCTCCCGGTTTCTAAAATCTATTCGATACACGTCCCCTCATAGGGGACGTAACAGGGATTAAACTGATAAGTATAGTACTACTTAACACTACTTACCACTCATATAGGGTGGCACAGTACATTGCACGGCGCACGCGCAGTGCCCCCCTAAAATCTATTCCATACACCGGCCCCTGATAAAACAGAGATTAAACTGGTAAGAACAGATTTTTTCAATTAAAAAAAAAGAGGACAGCCTCTGCGGAGCTGGGTATTTTGTGGGTGCGTTACTGAACGCTCATGCACAATGGCTGTAGGCTCATGCGTCCTTTTGCGGAGGTGACAAATCTGGTCAGTCAAACCCAAGGCAACATCATCGACCTCATCCCAAATGCGTTTTTTTTTAGCGTTCCCTGCGAAGAGTGCTGGATCAGGCCGTAGAGGAGCATGAAGAGGAAGAGTTGTGGTCACCATCACCACCAGAAGCAGCCTTGTCGTCGTCGATTGCTGGACCTGCAACGCTGAGAGAGGAGTCTGAAGAAGAGGGGTCAGAGGAGGAAGGTGGCTTTGAGGAGGTGGAAGACCAACCACAGCAGGTGTCCCAGGGGTCTTGTTGTTACCTTTCGGGGACCCTTGGTGTTGTACATGGCTGGGTGGAGGAAGAGACTTCAATGACGTCAGTGAGGACAAGGAACGGGACATGGCTAGGTTGGTATCCAACCTTGTGCAAATGGGGAGTTTGCGGTTGTGCAAATGGACTGTTTGCGGTGCGTCAAACGGGGAGTTTGGTCTGTCAGAGTTTGGTCTGTCACTTTTAAGCGAGGGTAACCCTTACACTACCTGATCGATACAACATCATACCTGATCGTATACACACACTGGATGTTTTAAAGCACGTTATTCCAAACAATTTAGGAATGTTAGGTGATTTATGCCCTTTATGGATTAAAACCTGACTCTGCGTCCACTATGTAATTTTCCATGGGAGTTTTGCCATGGATCCCCCTCCGGCATGCCACAGTCCAGGTGTTAGTCCCCTTGAAACAACTTTTCCATTACTATTGTGGCCAGAAAGAGTCCCTGTGGGTTTTAAAATTCGCCTGCCTATTGAAGTCTATGACGGTTCGCCCGGTTTGCCCGTTCGCGAACATTTGCGGAAATTCACATTGGCTGTTCGCGAACAGAAAATTTTATGTTCACGACATCTCTAATCCCAATTATGTGATGATCTGCTGAGATCCAGGTACAATGTAGCCCTAATCCAGGAATCGCAATTACTTGAGGCTGATAAGCATTGATGCTCTCATCGGTGTTTTCGTCACATATTTCATTCGCCAGCTGTGAAAAAAAGGAAGGCTGGGTCCTTCATCTGTATTGGGGCCTCTGTTGCATTTACCCTTCAGCAATGTATCACGGACACAGCAGGGCGCTATGTTAATTGAATATGCCTCTTATACGGGGTCCAATATACTATTGTCTCTGTCTATGCCCCCAACACTAGACAAAAATAATTTCTCCATAAGCTCTTTAAGAAAGTGCAAAAAGTAGCGAATTGAGCTGTTATTCTTGGGGGGGATTTTATTATCCCTGTCAATGCTGAGATGGACTGCCATTCTCCATTACAAAGCAAGGGAGAAGAGTAGACCTTCAGAAGTCCCTAAGGTATTCTCCGTTTCATGACATCTGGAGATACCAGCACTGGGGGGAAAGGGACTATACTTATATCTCTTCTGCACACTCATCCCAATCTTGTATTGATTAGTTTTTAGTATCCAGGGATCTGGTGCATAAGGTGGTCAGAACAGATATTGGTTATGTGACCTGGTCAGATCACGCTCATATCTCGCTAGTAATGGATAATGGCCTCCCTGCTCCGCCTCCCCCCCAATGGAGGCCTAATCCTTTTCTGCTTAAAAATAGTGATAGAGTTGCAGAATATCGGAAGGAATATCTTCAATTTAATGAGTCAGCGGCGGTTTCTACAACCACCCTATGGTTGGCACATAAGGCTTATATGAGGGAATCCTATTGAAATCTTCAGCGCATCTGGAACGGTTGAGGGAACAGGAGGTAACCAGTGCCTTAAATCAGCTTGAATCCGCTACAATATTATAAACAGCCCATCCCTCACCAGCTAACCTGGAAATGGTAAATGGTAAACGTCTGCACCTCCGCTCTCTCTTGCTATACCGGCATGAGAAGACTCTCACTAGATTGAAGACGTCGTTTTACCATATGGGGGATAGGGTCGGGCGCTATTGGCAAGATGACTTAACTGTAGGGCCACAGATGCCAGAATTGAAAAGCTCATTTATAACAACTCGGTGATCACCCACCCGCAGGAAATAGCAAATACATTTGCCTCGTACTATGCTGCCTTATATAATTTACGAGATGATGCAAACATCCCCCAACCCTCTAAGTTGGAGATTAAAACTTTCCAATATCTCTTCCCTCTCTCACAAAAACTCTGTTGGACGAGTTCAGTGTACCGATTTATGAGTCATTGGTCATAGCGGCTATTAAAGCCACTCCACAGGGCAAAGCTCCAGGGCCTGATGGCTTTGTAGCAGGTTATTATAAAACCTTTCAGGGTCTTTTGGTCCCCCGCCTAACGAAACAGTATAATGTTTTTACGTCATCAGGGTTATTCCCCCAGAAATGTTATAGGCCACTGTGGTGACGTTGCCTAAGCCGGGTAAAATGTTAAATGTAGATTTTCTAGTTGTGTGCCAAGATACTGGCTTAATTCTCTTTTGCCCCTTTGGATCAAACCTGATCAAGTTGGATTCATGGAGGGATAGTACCAGGCGCATGCTTAATCTTGTTGAGCTTGCTCAATGGTCCAGGGATTCCACAGTGTTCGCTTCACTTGACGCTGAAAAAGCATTTGATAGGGTTCACTGGGTACTCCAGGATCTAGTACTTTACAAGTTTGGCCTGAGTGGTCCTATCCATTCTGCAATTATGGGCCTCTATTCATGCCCGTCTGCATCAGTGTTAGCTTCCGGTTACCTCTCCACGCCCTTTAAGATTACAAATGGGATGAAACAGGGGTGTCCCCTTTACCCGCTGATATTTACAATCGTGATAGAGCCCCTTGACGCATTGATTAGAAGCTGTCCGCGGATTTCTGGTATAGTTACTGGGGAATAGCCACGTTATTGGGTTGTAGGCCGACGATGTTATATTGGTATTGACTAAGCCGGAGGAGTCTTTAGGAGCTGTATCCCGGATCCTGGATTCCTACTCCTATTGTTCGTATTATAAATTGAATGCTAAGAAAACGAATGTGCTTTCGTTCCACATACCCCCAAGTATGAAAGAGCGTATACAGCAAAAACATCCTCCATTACTTACCTGCGGATAGAGTTGGCATGCTCGGTCCCTGAAATGGTGAATATCAATATGGAGGATTAAGGATTATGCTAAAATGTCGCAGGTGAATTTCTCTTGGGTGGCCCGTATCAACGCAGACAAAATGTTAGCACTACCAAAAATTCTTTATGCACTATGAAGTCTCCCGGTTTTGATAGCGAAGGGTCAGATTGCCAAACTTCAAACTGACATGCAGCAGTTTATTTGAAATCGCTGCTGACCTAGAGTAGCTCAGTTGGCACTGTATTTACCGATAAGGTCTGGAGGCCTGGGTGTACCTAATCTCCATAACTATTATCTAGCCAATCTGGCGGAGCAGGCGATGGAGTGGTGGTCTCCCACTACTTCTCATAGATGGCTGACTTTAGAGGAATTACACAAAAGGTAGATTGCTGAGGGCCTTCTTGGCGGCACATAACCTAGGCAGATATCGTGAGCCCGCATTACTACACACTATGCAGGCTGCGGTTTTCATTTGGTCCTCTTTAATGGATTCTAAAAAGCTTTCTCCTATACTAAGAGCCAAGCTCCCCCTCATTGCACTGGAATATCACATCCCTAATTTCTCTCTCTCTGAGTAGGTATCTCATAATATATGCTCCATTGGGCAGTTGTAT
This sequence comes from Bufotes viridis, assembly GCA_033119425.1. Taxonomy (NCBI): domain Eukaryota; kingdom Metazoa; phylum Chordata; class Amphibia; order Anura; family Bufonidae; genus Bufotes; species Bufotes viridis. The sequence goes on from CM065591.1 coordinate 499,543,735, forward strand.
ACTGACTCTCAGTTGGTAGACTTTGAACATTTATATAGGCAATATGGGATACCCAACACACTGTTTTACCAGTACCTCCAAATTAGGAACTTTTTACATACAGTGCCAGCTCTTTTACCTGCTTCGACTGTTGGACAGATTGACAGGTTTGTAGCAGACGGTGAGGGGAAAAGGCCTAAGCTCTCCACCTTTTACTCTATTATGGGGATGAATGTGGTGGAGGTTAAGCAGAAATATATGGTGAGCTGGGAGCAGGAAATGGGGAAGACCTTCTCCATCTTTAGTTGGAAAAACGCTCTTTACTGGTCTTTCAAAAGTTCCAGATGTATTAACCATGTAGAACGAGCTAGAAAGGTGCAGCTGTGCTGGTACTTGACACCTAATAGGATTGCCCATATGTCTCCCCAATACTCGCCTCTCTGCTGGAGGGGATGTGGAAGTAAAAGCACCCCATTCCATATGTGGTGGACATGCCCTGTGGTTAGGCCATATTGGAATATAGTGATATGCCTTTTATGGGAGGTTACGGCGGTCAATGTGGAGGTACCTCCAGAGATGGCCATTTTTGGGATTGACCTGGTGGATATACCTGGTGACATCAGGTGGGTGGTAGCACACATTCTCTGTGCAGCTCGAAATATTATAGCGTGGAAATGGAAACAGGCGGTGCACCCTTCATTCTCCGAACTAGTACAAACAATCAATTTTCACATGCAATGCGAGATGGTATTTGCACCCTCTTTGTCAGCGAGGATCAGATCACAATCAGTGGTTACCGTAGCTGTCGAGTAAATATGCAACCGTACTGCCTCATTATGTTCTGTAAGTTGGGCTAATTTTGGGAGTTTTTCGATATGAGTTCAACTGTTATGTACCCTGATAGGTTATATCATCTTCATTATAGGGGTCATGACTTTGAGAAGTTTTGAATTACCATGTGCAATACGTATTGTATCTATGTGTTACTGTTTTTTCTCTGTACTCAGTATTAGTGATGTAGCGGACATAAAATTTTCCGTTCGCGAACAGCGAACGCGAACTTCCGCTTTCGCGAACGGGCAAACAGGGCGAACTGCCATAGACTTCAATAGGCAGGCGAATTTTAAAACCCACAGGGACTCTTTCTGGCCACAATAGTGACGGAGAAGTTGTTTCAAGGGGACTAACACCTGGACTGTGGCATGCCGGAGGGGGATCCATGGCAAAACTCCCATGGAAAATTACATAGTTGACACAAAGTCGGGTTTTAATCCATAAAGGGCATAAATCAACTAACATTCCTAAATTGTTTGGAATAACATGCTTTAAAACATCCAGTGTGTGTATGCGATCAGGTATGATGTTGTATCGATCAGGTAGGTAGTGTAAGGGTTACGCCCGCTTCACAGACATTGACAGACCAAACTCCCCTTTTAATGCACCGCAAACAACCGCAAACAGTCCATTAGCACAACGGCAAACTCCCCATTTGCACAAGGTTGGATACCAAGCTAGCCACGTCCCGGTAATGTCATTGAAGGTTTCTTCCTCCACCCAGCCACGTACAACACCAAGGGTCCCCAAAAGGTGAACTGAATTGATTTTTCGAACGGGGAGATGGTTAAAAAAACGCTGGTTCCCTCCACTCTGTTTTAATCCACGGTCACTGCATCTGCGCCGTGCAATTTACTGTCACACCCGATATGAGTGGTATTTTCTGTAGTACTATTCTCATCAGTTTAATCCCTGTTACATCCCATATCAGGGATTGCCTTTTGTGAAAAATAATTTAGGCCGGGTACCTTCGACTGCCTTCACAGTGACAGACCAAACTCTCATACACCAAACTGAATTGATTTTAGGAACCGGGAGATGGAAAAAGCTGCACGTGCACAGAGCAATGTGCTGTGACACCCTATATGAGTGGTGTCTTAACTAGTACTATTCCTATCAGTTTAATCCCTGTTACGTTCACTATCCGGGGAAGTGTGTCGAATTGATTAAACATTGTTGAATTAACGAACCCTTACGACATCATGAAATAATTTAGTTCTGAGCTCTGTACTTGCTTTGTATTGGAATTGATGGGGATTTTTTTAATTCTCTGCATTATTTCTAATAAACTATTAAGAGATTTTATTATGATTTTTTATTTTATTTATTAAAAACCCATACAACTTTAAAAAAAAAAGGTAAATTAATGTTTTTTCTATGAAATATTATCCAGCCGTCCGATCGCTTTTGGTCTGACCATAATGAAGCAACGGCCTTATCATCTGGGGTGTGGCAACATTGACAACACACTCAAAGAGGTGATGATTGCTTCATTGTGATACGCAAGCCCCTTCACCACAACAAGGTAACAATCACGAAGGGGAATTGACACTAGTATGTGCCTTTTTTTTTCTTTTTTTTTTTGCAGCCACAGTGCTGCCCCATAGGACAGAAAAATTAGGCATGTACACATGCCAGAAAAATAATGGCATTGTTGCAGCCGCAACCCAGTAGTGAAGGGGTTCATCGCTCCTCAGATTGTCGATATCTGCTGTTAAGGCGAGGTAGTCTGCTACCTGTCGGTCGAGTCGTTCTCTAAGGCTGGATCCCGAAGGGCTGTGGCGATGTGTAGGACTGAAAAAGCTCCACATGTCCTCCATCAACAACACATCTGTAAATCGTCCAGTCCTTGCCGCCGTGGTAGGAGGAGGATTACACTCACCTCTTCCCCTGTTAGATTCCCGTTGTGCTGTGACATCCCCCTTATAAGCTGTGTAAAGCATATTTTTTAGTTTGGTTTTGAACTGCTACATCCTTTCCAACTTTCGGTAATTTGGTAACATTTCTGCCCCTTTCTGCTTATACCGGGGGTCTAGTAGCGTGGCCACCCAGTACAGGTCGTTCTCCTTCATCCTTTTTATACGTGGGTCCCTCAACAGACATGACAGCATGAAAGACCCCATTTGAACAAGGTTGGATGCAGAGCTACTCATTTCCCGTTCCTCGTCCTCACTGATGTCATTGACGGTCTGTTCTTCCCCCCAGCCACGTATAACACCATGGGTCCCAGATAGGTGACAACAACGAGCACCCTGGGGTGCCTGCTGTGGTTGGTCTTCCTCCTCCTCAAAGCCGCCACATTCCTCCTCTGACTCCTCTTCCTCATACTCCTCTTCCAGCGTTGCCGCAGGTCCGGCAAGCGATGATGTCAAGGCTGTTTCTGGTGGTGATGGTGACCACAACTCTTCCTCTTCCTTTTCACGCTCATCTACAGCCTGATCCAACACTCTTCGCAGGGCACGCTCCAGGAAGAAAACAAATGGGATGAGGTCGCTGATGGTGCCTTCGGTGTGACTGACTAGGTTTGTCACCTCCTCAAAAGGACGCATGAGCCTACAGGCATTGCGCATGAGCGTCCAGTAACGTGGCAAAAAATTCCCAGCTCCGCAGAGGCTGTCCTAGCACCCCGGTCATACAAATACTCGTTGACGGCTTTTTCTTGTTGGAGCAGGCGGTCGAACATTAGGAGTGTTAAATTCCAATGTGACAGGCTGTCGCAAATCAAGCGCCTCACTGGCATGTTGTTTCGCCGCTGAATAACGGTAAAGTGCGCCATGGCCGTGTAGGAATGCCTGAAATGGCCACACATCTTCCTGGCCTGCTTGAGGACGTCCTGTAAGCCTGGGTACTTACACACAAAGCGTTGTACGATCAGATTCAACACATGTGCCATGCACGGCACATGTGTCAACTTGCCCAAATTCAATGCCGCCAACAGATTGCTTCCGTTGTCACACACCACTTTGCCGATCTCCAGTTGGTGCGGGGTCAGCCACTGATCCACCTGTGCGTTCAGGGCGGACAGGAGTGCTGGTCCGGTGTGACTCTCTGCTTTCAGGCAAGTCAACCCCAAGACGGCGTGACACTGTCCTATCCGGGATGTGGAATAGACCCTGGGGACTGGGGGGGTGCAGTTGATATGGAGCAAGACACAGCAGCAGAAGAGGAGTCAGCCGTAGAGGTTAGCGAAGAGGATAGAGTAGGAGGAGTAGAGGGGGTGGCAGCAGGCCTGCCTGCAAGTCGCGGCGGTGTCACCAACTCTGCTGCAGAGCCACGCATTCCATGCTTGGCAGACGTCAGCAGGTTTACCCAATGCACAGTGTACGTGATATACCTGCCCTGACCGTGCTTTTCAGACCAGGTATCAGTGGTCAGATGGACCCTTACCCCAACACTGTGTGCCAGACATGCCATGACTTCCACTGCGGTGTCCCAATAGCTACAAATTTTTTGAAGGCCTCAGACTCCACCAGCTTGTATGGTAAAAGCTGGTGGGCTAAGAGTTCCGTCAAGCCAGCTGTCAGTCGCCGGGCAAGGGGGTGACTCTGTGACATTAGCTTCTTATGCTCAAACATTTCCTTGACAGACACTTGACTGTAGGCAGATGAGCAGGAATTACTGAAGGTGAGAGGCGGAGTGGTGTGTGGTTGAGAGGGGGCTAGGAGGATAGCAGTGCAGTGGTTGACGTGGCTGAAGATGCTGGACCAGGAGGAGGATGGTGGCTTTGAGTTTGTGTGCTGCTTGTACTCATGTGTCGATCCGATAGGCGTTTTTTGATGTGAGATCATGTGCCTTCGCAAAGCAGTTGTACCTAGGTGGGTGTTGGACTTCCCACGACTCAGTTTCTTTTGGCACAGGTTGCAAATGGTATCGCTGTTATCAGAGGCAGACACACACAAAAAATGCCACACTGCTGAGATTTGCAATGACGGCATTCTGGTGGTGGCAACAGTTTGCAATGATTGGCGTGCCGTCTGGCTGACCCCGGGTGCCGATACATGCTGTCTGACTTTGCCACTAGCTCATTGCGATGACCTCCCCCTGCTTCCAACTCGTCTCCTCATTCTCTCTGTCTCCCCATCTGAACTTTCCCACTGTTCTTCTTCTCTTCGAGCAGGCACCCTCTCGTGACATCCACAGACACATCGTCATCATCAACCGCTTCACTTGTACATGACAACTCAGCAAAGGAAGCAGCGGGTACAACATCATCATCATCACACTGTACGTCCATGTGAGTAATGCTGCCTGACTGAGACATATCCCTGTTATCTACATCCTCTGGCAATAATGGTTGCGCATCACTCATTTTTTCCAAATGAATCCTCTGACAGATCAAATGAAGCGGCTGTGGTGCTAGTGTTGGTGGTGGCAGCAATTTTTTGGGTTCAGGGTACATGGCCTCTCAACACTAGGCATTATTCTAGGGCCAACGGAAATCACAGCACCACGACAGCTACTGCGGGGTGGCCTGCCTCTGCCTGTCATTTTTTTTTAGATTAGTGGTACTATGCGTGCAAGGTACTGTGCCACCCTATATGAGTGGTGGGCACTACAGTCTGTTGGCCTACCACACACTGGCAGGCAACTGCAATTATATTGCAGAGGAAAAATTAAATTACTTTTTTATCTGCAAGGTACTGTGCCACCCTATATGAGTGGTGGGCAATGGGCACAGTACAGTCAGTGGGCCTGACACACACTGGCAGGCAACTGCAATTATATTAAAGGGTAGAAATTCAATGACTTTTTTTCTGCAAGGTACTGTGCCACCCTATATGAGTGGTGGGCAATGGGCACAGTACAGTCAGTGGGCCTGACACACACTGGCAGGCAACTGCAATTATATTAAAGGGTAAAAACTCAATGACTTTTTTTTCTGCAAGGTACTGTGCCACCCTATATGAGTGGTGTGCACACAGTACAGTCTCTGGGCCTGCGGCCTCTCACACACGGGCAGGCATCTGCAATATATATAAAGAAAAAAAAAAGCAGACCGATGTACCAGCCCTAAAAGGGGCTTTTTGGGGTGCTGTAAGGACACTGTCCTTACAGCAGAAGAGTCTTTTAGGACTGGAGTGGACACAGAACACTGGCCTAGCTAATGCTTTCCTTTTAATTCAGCTCAGCAGCAGCAGCGCTCTCCCTGCTCTAACTAACACTGCAGCTTCAGAATGAATCTAAGATGGATGCTGTCCTTGCTTTTTGATAGGAGGTGGGTGGGTCTGGGAGGGAGGGTATGCTGATTGACTGGAATGTGCCTGCTGACTGTGAGGTACAGGGTCAAAGTTTGCTCAATGTTGATGCATTGGGGGCGGACCGAACATCGCATATGTTCGCCCATCTCGGCGAACACCTGTTCGCCGGCGAATAGTTCGGGACATCACTAATCAATGGGAGTGACTCCTAGTGACATCTCTTTCAAAAACAACAGCCATTTATATTAAAAGTGGAGAAGCTGAGAAGCGTATTTATTTATGCAGTCCTTTATTGGAATAATGATCATTTTCTAAACCTCATTGTGGACGACAGACACAAGCTATTGTGCAAGCTTTTCTGATATGTTTTTGAAAAGCTTCATCTCTTATCCCATAGATCAGTGGACTGAGTAATCTGGGCAAACACATGAATAAAATATAGTTGAAAAACATTAAAAAATACATGTAATTTACATAGGTCTCTATTGTGGTGGCGATGTAGGAGGCCATACATAACAGTAGCTGGAAGGCATGGAGCAGCAACGTTTTCCCAGCTTTAAGGGCTGAAGAACCACCAGAACGGATACTTCTGGCAACCAACATGACATTAGTGTAGGTATATAGAATAATCAAGGCCACCATGGTGAAGCTGAGGATATTGACCATGGTCCTGATCACGTGTTGTATGGGGCTTACCAGCTTTGTAGCACCACACAACTCATAAAGGGAATATGAGGTTCTTTCTGTGTAGTAGGTCATGATAATGAAGTTTCCTGTACATAGAGACAATCCAATCACCCAGACCACAATAACTGCATATTTAGCTCTCTTTGGTGTACACAACTGTAAGTGTCTCAGTGGGAAACATATGGCTATGTAACGTTCTAGAGACATGACGGCCAGGTGGTATGGGGTCATTAGGAAGAAACCTTCAAAGTAGTTTTGCATGATGAAACAGACTATTAGAGGGAAATAAATAGAATGCATGTAAGACACTACCATGAAATGTGTAGAGATGATATACAACATGTCATTGATGAGCATGTGGACAAAGAGGATGTATCGAGAGTTCTCCTGTATGTGAGGAGTGGTGAAGAAGACCTTCAGCATAACGGCAATTAAGTAGAAGAAGAAGGAGAAACACAAAAAGGATGTAATTAGAAAAACATTTCGGGTGACATCATCAACCTTATAAGAGAACATCACGGTAACATTCGCAGAATCAGATGTGGAATTCACCATTGGAATCTGGATGGGAGCAATTCTTCTAGGAGATCTCACACAAGAACGTGACAGTGTTCAGCCCATCAGATGTCTAGAATACATAGATATCTGCATTATAACTCACATAGACATCTCTAGTGCTGCAGCTACTTAATGAGTACTTACCAATCAGACTAACGTCTAACCGTAGAATGTCCATGTTCCTGATGAATGTCTCACTGTTCCTGTATACAGACGGAGCATTTTAATTAATTTACTTCCATGAATCATCTTAAGGAGGTGTACATTATGGGATGGAATTTATCATGAGCAGAATACTTGAAGTCAGTTTTGCTTGAGTCTGTGTTGGAGTACTGTGTGTCACATTTATCAAATGTCACAGGTCATTTGATAAATTTAACTTATCCTTAAACCTGAAGCTACTAAAGTTTTCCTACTCCGCCCACTGACTGCAGTGAGATTGCGACTTTTTTGCAACTTTTTAAAAAAGTTGCAATGATAAATCTGGAGTGAAACTCATTAAGATAGATAACCACACCAACTTTTCCACCCATTTTGCCAAACTGGAGTGAATGGTATAAAAATGCAAAAAGTGAGTGTTGAAAGTCTCAAAAGCCCTATTTTCCAACTTTTTGATTTTTGATGCCAGAATTCTGTAGTGAATGTATGATAAATCAGAGCCTATATCTTTGACATCCCTGTCTGTGGGTGCAACTAAGGTCTATATTTCAGTATAGTGCTCCATAAGCTGCCTATTACAGATGGAGCATGCTCTGTTAATTTGTTTTCTTCAAATTGCCAAAGTAACGCCCAGTGGCTGGAAATAGGTGAATAACCCAAGTCCACCAGAATGGACTGTCACAAAACCATTTTTAGAGGGGTCCCTGAGAAACCTACCCCTACTTAGACACTCATATGAGTGCCCTAATATAAAACTTAGCAGATAACCAGACATACTGTATCTTTTTGGCATGTCCCTATAGTGGTGCAGTCCAGGATCTGGATCCCTCCCTTACACTATAACAATCGGGAAATTGGAGCAATACTGTCTGGCTTTAAGCTTAGAGATGGCCATAGACTTTAAAGGGGTTTTACCATTACAAATAAACGTATGATAGATGTGGGTCTTACCTCTGGGACCCGCACCTACAACAAGAACGGAGCAGGGAAATGAACCGAGGGTGCACTGCACACTGGAGCAGCGGGGAGCGGTGCTTGGTGGTGGACGAACCCATAAAACCTAGGGTCCTCCAGCCACAGCTCTCTCCGCTCCGTTCTGCTAGTAGTTGTGTGTCCCAGAGGGAGCTGTACCTATTAGACAATGGGGGCAAATCCTAGTGATATGCCCCCATTGTATGTGATAGGAATGCCCCTTTAAGGAGACTGTAAATATTGCTAACTCTGCCCATACTTTCAAAACAATGGTCACCAACTTATGACTCTCCAGTGCCACAGGCTGGAGAACATTTAATTTGGAAATGGCAGAAGAGACACAAACCTGGAAGTGGTCACTGACTTCTATCATCCATATATTCAGTTTCTACATACAAGCTATTGGATACTCACAGTTCTATAGTCAGTATTGCAGAGAATACACATGAGGGGTTCGGCTGCTCTTCTTTCAGGTTTCTGCAGGGTCACATATTTATAGTTGTAGGACGAAGCTCCCAGTAGAGTATGATGTCCTTGGATTCCAGGAATCAACGAGTTCAATATACAATTATAACACCAGAGACATAGAAAGCTATTTTAATATCATAGTTTTGAGTCTAAATGAGTCTCTGGAGAATCATCTCAAAGTTCCTTCACAACCTTGGTTCGGCTTGGCTCAAAGGTGTATTTTTTATTGTAAATATTATACAGCATGGAGGCCTGATTGTCTAGTGGCCCAGATAGCATAGCCTACAGTGCAGCCTAGATAGGAATAGATAGCGGGGCTTGGACTGTGGCCGGATTAGTGTAGTCCTAAGGGCAGTACGGTGAACCATGTATATGATGGGAAGGGTGGTATAGTGGGTTTCAGAGAATAGAGTCTGTACACTTTCCAACATTTAAGTTGCCCAACCAATGAACCCCCAATCTGCCTACTTTGGGTGACTTTTGTATACTGTATATCTAGACTAATTTACTGTTTGGCTCACAGGATTGCCCTGAAAAACCAGGACCATTGGCAAGTGTGACCCTGGAAAATTGACACCATCTGACCACTAGAGGAAATCCTGAGATAGGCTTTAGTGCTGTTTTTTTCAACTGCCAGGCTGTATCTTGGTGGCATATGATTTTGAATGACAGAGACCTTATCATCAAGGTATGGTATTGGAAAGGCTTCTGAGAAGAGACCATAGACCTGCAAAAGATTCTCGATGTAGAAATCAAGAAACAGGGATACTTCTGTGAACTTTAACCACTAAGATTTTTTGACTCCATGGGGTGTTGTCACGAACCAGTGGGTGTCCTACCTCCTCTAAGGGTGTTGTCTAAGTGAACCCTTCGATCTTCACAGTACACCTGATGGTGGGGATAGACTTTCCAAAGTGGAACACAAGGTCGCTACCTCTTGGGAAGGATAGGCACACGAGGTAGCTGGTCCAGGCGGACCAGGAGGTACCTGAGAAAGGTATCAGAGGTACAGGCGTTGTCAGCAGGCTGGGTCTTTACCTGGAGCAACAGTGCAAGACTCAAAGATAAGGCAGAGGTAAAGTCAGACAGGCAATAGGTCAGCGCAGGCGGCACTGATACAGGTCAGGCAATCCTGGTTGGCAACAGGAGATTCAAGCAAGCAGGCAGAGATCAAACAGGTAGAAGAATCCAGGAACACAAGCACGAATTAGGAACACAGGAACACAAGCAGATATTAGCAACCTTAGCAGGACACAAGGACCTTGACACTGAGGCATCTGGGAAGGGAGCTGAGCCACTTATATATGTGCAGGATGGCTAGGATTGGTTGGCGAGGTTACGTGATACAACCCATAAAATACAGGAAGTGACGTGCCGGCCCTTAAGGAAATGCTGCAGGAAACAAGCAGCAAGCATGCTGTGACCAGGGCTGAAAGGAAACACGGGCAGCAGATCACCACGGCGCCTGGGACCGCGGTGGTAAGCAGGGGAACAATGGTGCACAGCATCCTCTGTTACAGGTGTCTATACCATCAACTTGAGATTAGCAAAGTTGATGAAGTGAAATTCGATCAAAATTTCCCAAAAAATTTGATTTGTACCGAAGTCAAATTTTCTCGCACTTCGTGATGACGAATCACATTTTTTTTTAAATTGCTGCTGCACATGTTACAAAGTAAAAAAGAGAAGCCCGGGAATGAGCGAGCACCCATAATACCATGCAGACAGCCAATCAGCAGCCAGACCCTGTAATGTCACATCCCTATAAATAGCCTCAGCCATATTGGTCTCTGCCATTCTTCAGTGTAACTAGTGCAGGGAGAGACGTGACACGAACTAGGGACAGTGCTAGGAAAGACTTTATTCACCAAAAAAACGATTGAACAGTTCAGGGAAAGATCATTCATAGTGTAGGGAAAGGATAGGGAGGCATTTACAATATCCGACATATCAGTAGTTCCAGTAATCCTTGCATGTTATTGGAGTGAAAGTGCTGTGTGATACAACCAGTTTTGGAGTATACTTAGGTGAAAAATAACTATGTCCATTTACCCTTGCTTCGTATGGAAAGTGCGGTTTGATGCAGCCAGTTTTGGGGTGTATTAACTGCAAATATAAGTACATCCATTCACCCTTCTGCGAGGAAATTACATTTTACTGTGATAATGTGCAACAGGCACCACCCCCCAGGACCCTCCTATAACGTGTCCCAGGTGTAGGAATGTCGAGTGGTGTAGTCGGGCCTAATTGTCTCTTTTTGTGTCACGTTGCTCCTACCTGGATACGGCTGGACCCCAGGCTTTGGCTCCGAAGCAATAACTGGGGGGAAAATTGAGGGATTTGAAAGAATAACTTGAGTCTAGACCAGGCATCCTCAAACTGTGGCCCTCCAGCTGTTGTAAAACCACAATTCCCTGCTGTAGGCTGATACCTGTAGGCTGTTCAGGCATGCTGGGAGTTGTAGTTTTGCAACAGCTGGAGGGCCGCAGTTTGAGGATGCCTGGTCTAGACCTTGAGATGAAGTTCAATGGCAGCTTTACTTCAATAAACATTTCTCCAAACAGCTTCAGGCTTTGTCTTGGTTCCAGCAGGCTTTAGCATTAAACTGGCAGGCAAACTCAAAGCTGATATGTCTCTGTTTCTCTTTGACTCTGCTGTACTGACAGACTGGGGTGTATAACTCAGCTTCTTCTGTAAGCTGCACTTCTTCTCTGTAGTCTGACTCTAGGTTATGCCAGGGAACTTTCCTCCTGGCTCTTGAGGCTATAAGCTTTGGCCTCCATGGCCAGCAGAGCTTAGGGTGCTCTGGCTGGTGTGGGTAAGTACAGCAGAGACATGTCCCTACACACCCTTCCCCTGTCTAGGGAAGACTAGATTGCAAGTAACTGGTCCCCACCCTTCCAGCAGGAAGTAGGACAAGCCCACTTCTCTCCAGAGGAGGTTTAGAATGGAATGGAGACTTTCATTATATCTAAGTACAGCTCTGTCAAATATGATGCCACCTGCTGGTGAACCAGGCGCATTACATGAACATAACAGTTGCAAGCAGATTAGCAATGCACAGTGTATAGGACCTGGAAAACAATACATAAGATCACACTGTGTTAGCCAAATTAAAGATAGTAGCAGGGTGCAGGAGTGGTAACACCACTCTGCGGTGTTACATTCCCCCTTACTTAAAATCAAGCTGTCCTCGGCTTGTGCTTAGGGTGTGCTCTAAGGGTACCCAAGGAAAGTCAGAGTGCTGCATAAAACTATTTATACTATGACATACATAGACATAGCAACAGCTAACACTAGATTCCTGCCCGTATGAGTAGGGTTTCCATTTACAGTTTTCCCTCTCAGTAATAAGCAGAGAACTAAAAAGACTGCACAAAGCGCTCAAATACTCCCATTTTTTGTACTGTGGCCCGAGTACCAACGGAAGTGTAGGGGTGTCATGTACTGTAAACCCTCCATTTTACTATGAGACGCCCGCAAATAGGAGAGCGGCTTCATCCTGTAATCCCTTCCCAGCACCAAGGTCTACATAAAGCTTTAACCATGGTCACCTTGATGACTAAACAGGTAGCTAAACATTTATGTCGATAAGGCGGCGCACTAAGCCTTAGGACACACCAAAATAGGAGGAGCCGGTTCATTCCCATATCTCCATGAGGGCTACTCCCTCTAAACACACATTAGCAGCGGGGTTACCCTTGACGGTGTTAGATCTGCTTATGACTTACCCCTTGGTCCCCTTTGTGTAGCGACAATACAGTACAATGTCTAGTCTTTCTAAGCTAACACAAGGAGACATAAGACCATTAGTATTCAGTGTCCTCAGAGGCAGTCCATATGAGTGATAAAGTAAAGACACTATCTAGCTAACAGTATGCAGTAACAGCTAACAGTAAGTCCAAAGTCCATTTGAAGTGCATAGGATCACATTGTTGTACCCATAACAGAGTCCAGACAATGGGCTAAAGTGCTTTAACGTTGCTGAAATGTTAACACAATAATGCAAACATAGTGTAAATACATAATCCAAAGACATATATAAATTTCACATAGGAAACCTTAATGAGCTCAGGTATATGTTTGAGTCTCTTATTTAAGTGCTTGGCTGGTCGAGTGAACCAAACTGGAACAAGTAGTGCAAGAGTCCTTTGTAATCCACAGGAGGTAGTAATGCCATTCATTGTAATCCACATGGGTATAATATAAAATATCAGAAATTGTAATGAGAACCCTTTGAGCAAAAGGGGGTTCTCACTTAACCTGAGAAGGGGAAAAAAGAAAGAAAGAAAGAAAGAAGGATTGGTGCAATTTGGAGGTATTTTTGAAGATGGGGGAGTCCTAACAATCCATGTCCATCTAGGTAGAGACAAACAGGGGGCAATAAAACAACATAAAAGCAATGGCCAAGTAGCTCTCACCCTTCGGGTCCAGTTAATGTTGTGGCTACCATAGTCCATGAATCTTCTCCTTTTCTTTACTTGATAGGAGAGAATCTCCTTAGAGGTGGTACCTGAAGTCTTCCTTGCTACTGGACCTGCTGAAGCTCATCAGAGGGCGCTCCTGCCTTTTGTAAGACAAACTTGCAGGACTTGCGGAGCTTCACTGACCTCTAGTGGAGGTTTCTGGTACAGACCGGGTAGTCACCCTGGCGATGGCTCGACTACTTGCTGCTTAACGTTGCTAGCACCTCCGGCCGAGGCAGGGAGACTCAGGATCTCTGGCTTTAAAGGCTGTGGCCAAGGTATCTTCAATGTTGGCGATGGAGTCCGGGAACCTCTCGCTGGAGCGGACACCATTTTCCAGGGCAGCTGGTAATTAATCACCATCGGGTTGTAGGAGAAGGCGGCGGTTGTCAGATATCCCAGATGGAAAGTTGGAGGCGGTGGTAGATCTGGTATAAGTAGGTCCGGCTGGGGCTGAGGTTTCTCTTGGAAGTGGAGGATTGCCTCTGTGGTCCCCTGGAGTCAGCGCACGTGGCCTGCGGCTGCTGTATCCTCTTTCCAGCTCTCAGCGACTGGCATAGGGACAAGTGGCTTAGAAAATAGGGTCACTCTGGTGGCAAACGGTCCCTTAATTGAGCTCATAGGAGTATATTCAATGTGGTCTCCCACTTATAGGATATGGCGGGTATTGGGCAGATAAGGGCGTTTAACCGACCTGCACCCGACAAATAACTCTTCGCCGTCCTCCTCATCCCCCAAGTAACCACTGCCTCTTTCGACAGGGAACCACAGTATGGTCCCTCGACGTTATTCTAGCTGCGGATCCCCTGGCCGTGTGTTGTCTAGGACCTGGATCACCCAGTCCTCGATAGCTTTTTTATAGTCCCACATTGTCTGGGCATGGACTGTTACTTCTGGGGGAACCATAGGGTTATGTCTAAATCAGCCATGTCCAAACTGCGGCCCTCCAGCTGTTGCAAAACTATAACTCCCATCATGCCCTAATAGCTGTAGGCTATCCAGGCATGCTGGGAGTTGTAGTTTTGCAACAGCTGGATGGTCGTAGTTTGGACATGCCTGGTCTAGATGGGAGAAAGCTCTTCCTGGGCAGTGAAGTGGATGCCGCAGCCGCCTTCACCACACCTGCCGGCTCGGTGGGCACCTTCGAACCTTTCTTAGGATTTTGCTGTACTTGCGACAGCAATATTTTCTCCGGGGCAGCTTGTACTTCGCGGTTCAGGCATGCCGGACCGCAAGGGCGACACGTGAGGTGCACGGTGGACCGATGGGGGTAACAGTTCATAGGTTACTCACGGTTAGCAGAAGCCTTCCTGGGTCGGCAGCGCAGTGAAGGTGAAGATAGCACAAAATCTTCCGGGGCACTCTCTGTTGCAGGGGAACACCAGCCAAGATGGAGGTTGAGGTGCCCTTGATGGCGGCGGTGTTTAGGGTGCATGTGGTGGCTAGGTCCCTCGGTTTGTTTGTTGTGACGCCAGTACCATTTATGGTGGTAAAACCATTTATAGTGGTAGTAAAGATGAAGAATGAAGTAGGCAATGGTAGAATGCAACTAATAACTTTTACTGAGTCTTGGTTCTGTTGCAGCATGTACATCCAGATATTACACAGTCTTTAGGCATTTAGAGGATTTTCTGTAGATCCAATGCAAATAGGCTGTAATTTGGTCTTGACTCAGGCTATGGTTCAGTAGTACTCTTACTGGTAGGTGACTTTGCTTCTGGTCCCTTTTAATCCAGTGTAATTTTGGTGAGGTTGCCAGTGGCTAAAGAATCCATCACCTTGACTCCAAAGGTCCTTGATGCCTGGATAATTGCTATTACCCTTTGGATTATACTCTTTCCTTCTCTACCTTGCCCCTTCTAGGGCTAAACTTCTACTCTACAACACAACTTGTTCTTACTGACCACAGAATAGGCCTGAGCTGGGCTAGATATCCCAGAGTGGTGCTATCCCCATCTAGTGGTTGGATGTATTACGCACACTTAACCAGCCTATGAACAAGGATGTAACAGGTAATGAAAAGGCAAAATGACATACAATACAATATGACAGTGATAAATTTGCAGTTCCCACGTGTCCTGAGTGGGACGCTGCAGGGTCACTAACTTTTTCACTCCAGTTGGGCTGCAGAGGACGAGACATTTTGTCTTCTTCTGTCTCTCCGGCACACACTGGTAAAAGAGGCGTACTCTTGGAGGTGGAGTCTTCACTTCCTACACTTGCACTAAGCAGTTCCTGGTGGGCAGGGCTTTCTTTTCCTGCTCTTGGGCTGGGCGTTTCCCTGTTTCCCCGCTCTTGAGCTACAAGAAGAACATAGGTGCGACTGCGACCGGGCCCGGTGGGAGGGGGGATGGCGCAAGTGCTTTTACTGGCCAGTCACAATTAAAGCCTATTTAAAACCCATACCATCTCGAATGCACCCATACCCTCTCTGCCCAGAGCTGCGCCACCAGACTCACACACACTGTCAATTCATTCTGTGACAGCGCGAGACCTGGCGCTGAGGTCATGAGTCACGTGGGATCACAGGGTGATGGAACGACGTGGAGAGCGTATGACGGGATTGCGCAGAGTCTGACACCTTACTGAAGGCCACAGCCGGCAGCATGAGAGTACAGACCGACGGACGGAGCGGAACAGAGTAGGTAAGTATTTTTTTTTTATGTATTTCCACACCAGCTTCATACTGGGGGGAGAGGGGGCACCTGGCAGTGGCGGCATATATTTAACTATCTAACTCTGGATTCAGAAAGGGGGTCATATGAGGGCAGGGCAGGGCACTAGTAGTCTGGCAGCTAATCATTCATTACTCAGGGGGAAAAATTAAATATATAGGGGGAAAAGAAATGAAATATATAAATTAAGAGGGGGCAAAAAATGAAATATATAAATTAAGAGGGGCCCAAAAATGAAATATATAAATTGACAGAGGGGGCAAAAAATTAAATATATACATTGAGAGATGGGGGCGGGTAATGGGGGTGGAGGGCCCATAGAACTCTAGTTACTCCATTGACCCCAGACTTTGGCTCCGAAGCAATAAATAAATAAATAGGGGGGATAATTGAGAGATTAATTTGAGTTCAGACCTTGAGATTAAGTTCAACAGCAGCTTTACTTTAATAAACGTTTCTCCAAACAGCTTCAGGCTTTGTCTTGGTTCCAGCAGGCTTTAGCAAAACTGGCAGGCAAACTTAACCCTGCTATGTCTCTGTTTCTCTCTGACTCTGCTGTACTGACAGACTGGCTGTGTAACTCAGCTTCTGCTGTATGCTGCACTTCTTCTCTGTAGTCTGTCTCTAGGTTATGCCAAGGAACTTTCTTCCTGGCTGCTTAGGCTTAAAGCTTTGGCCTCTATGGCCAGCAGAGCTTAGGGTGCTCTGGCTGGCATGGACACGTCTTGCAGAGACATGCCCCTGCACATCCTTCCCCTGTCTAGGGAAGACTAGACTGAAACTAACTGGTCCCCACCCTTCCTGCAGAAAGTAGGACTAGCCCACTTCTCTCCAGAGGGGGGTTAGAATGAAATGGAGAGTTCCATTCTATCTAAGTACAGCTCTGCCAAATGTGCTGCCACCTGCTGGTGAACCAGACACATTACATGAACATAACAGTTACAAACATATTTGGAATGCACAGTGTATAGGACCTGGAGAACAATACATAAGATGACAATGTGTTAGCCCATTAAAGATAGTAGCATGGTGCAGTAGTGGTAACACCACTCTTGGGTGTTACAATTGTCAGTTTTGTGGTGTACTATTTGCAAATTTTAGTACGTCCATTCGCCCTTCTGCGGAAAAATTACATTGTGATACAGCCAGTTTTGGGGTGTATTAATTGGAAATATAAGTACGTCCACTTACCCTTCTGTGGTGAAATTACATTCGGATACAGTAAGTTCTGGGGGAGAATTTATTGCAAATATTAGTATGTCCATTGACCCTTCTGGGGTGAAATTACATTCTGATACAGACAGTTTTGGGGTGTATTAATTGCAAATATTAGTACGTCCATTCACCCTCCTGCGGTGAGATTACATTGTAATACAGCCAGTTTTGGGGTGGAATAATTGCAAATATAAGTACGTCCATTTGCACTTGGAACAGTGGTGAAATTGCAGTCTGATAGTATAGTTTTTACCCATGCAGTTTCATTAAATTTACATTATGTCGGACAGACGTGACAGGCCCTTCAAAGGAAACGGGTAGTGGACAAAATGTTTCTTGGGCAGGCAGAAGTAGCAGCAGAAGAAGGTAGGTGGCAGCAGCAGTCGTAGCAACAGGCATGAGCTGCCAGTGTCAACTAGCGGTCATGTCTTGACCAGCAACCCAGCAGTCCTTGAATGGTTGACTCGGTCTATTACTTTGTCACAAGTGACATCAGAGATCCCTAGCCAGGAGTTGTGGGTTCCTCTGACATGACCCTTAGTTGGCATGGCCCGGGACCAGGCCCTGTGCCCCCACCTGTCTTGAACCTGCCTCTGTCATTCTCTGTTCCATCAGCTCGAGAAGTATGCCATTGCCAATGTATGCCATTGGTTCCACTTTTCAGCAAGGATGAGATTCCAGAAGACAGTCAGCAGCTACTGCCCAGCCAAGATCTGTAGGAGAGATCCACTGCTTCCTCCGGTAGGAGCGATCCATCCCATAGAAATAAATGGGACGGCTTTAGTGTAATTACACCTGCTCACCACTGCAGATATGACGGCGAGCAGGTAAACAATGAAGAGGAGGCAGCGCTGGCACGGCGTGCGCCTTCTCTTCAAACAGCTGATCGGCGGGGATGACGGCTGTCGGACCCCACCGGTCTGATATTGATGACCTATCCTAAGGATAGGTCATCAATAAATATAACTTGGACAACAACATTAAGTCTTTTTTCAACCGTATTAACTATGAAGTTGCAGTAGGGGTAATGGAAGTGGCAGTAGGGGGATTAGCAGCAGAGAATAGCAGCTGCGGTGGTGGTGTCAGAATCATCCATATAGTACAGAACATGATGGTAGGCAGGCAGACAGTGGCATAATGGGGCACCGTCAGCAGATCTATTCATCGATCACAGCCCGAGGTGTGTGAATATCCTCATGGATCCATGCCTCATTCATTTTGACAAAAGTGATGTTTTGTACAATTATTAATGACAACTCTATTAGTTTAGGTGTCATGATGGCCCCTGTTGTGCTCTCTCAGATGACACTGGAGGCTGGACGAGACAGTACAGACAGAGACAACTTAGTCAATTCCAACCACTGTTCCAATCTGCCTCCCAAGACATCCATGAAGTCATGAACAGGGTATGTGCCAGGGTGAGTTCTCAGTCATGTAGAAAATGAGACAATTTAAAGCATTTTTTTTACGAATTACGAATATCATACAGCAGAATTCAATTTTGGTGAAAGCTTTGAAATGCTCCACTACAGACACCTGTCCAAAAGTTTCAGTTAGGGATTTTGCAAAAAAAATGCTGTTGATGACATAGAATTCAGTTTCACAGAAGAATTACATTTTGGTAAAGGCGAGAAAATGTGATGGCAGAGGATGGGAGTGGTAGTTGCCCAGATGAGGTGTTGTGTCATAGTGTACTCCCTCAGGCTGTTGCTCCCTGGGAATCAGCGCAGTGGAAATGTAGTTTGAAGAACCAGCCCAGAACTAAATGTATCACATCCTCTCTTTACTTATTGAAGAATATAACTTGTGGTACATCAAGCAGCAGTTACTACATGGTGAAGTTTCTGACACCAGTTGAGGAGGAATGGTGGCAAGTTGGATGACTATAGACTGGAACTAGCAGGCACTTGTGGGTATGGTTCCACTATAAGATTCAGACTTCAGCTTTGTCTGGCCTTTTGATGATTTAGATGATTGGTGCTTGAGGTGTAGTCCCTCACCCTGCAGCAGTGCCTGTAAAGTTGTATTTCACTGATCACGCTGCTGTTTTGTCTCAGTGATGCAGGCTTGCTGGTCATTATGGAGTGTTGGTCTCACAGGAGAAGACTTTATGGTTCCAAGGAGTAGGATTTTAGACATGTGCTTTCTTTCCTCTCTCTCTCTCTAGACTGGAACTCACATTCCTGGCAAGAAGCAGGATCAGTCCCCCCTTACCAAGAGGGGAGGAACAGAGAGGTCTGGAGACTGCACTGCCACAAAGAAGAGCAGGAGAAGGACGACAGACTTGTTCTGGTTGGGAATGCTGGTCAGTTCTATTTTCCCATCGGATCCATTAATGCTGCCTCATGGGCTGCAGTAGAGCCCTGGTACCTACATTTTTATTTCACTGGCCATAGCTTATTTTAATTGTGCATATCTTGCACATCACTGCCGGCTTTGTGAAGAAAAACCACTGTGGCTACAAGTACCACAACTACTACAATTACTACTGCTACTAATGGCCAGATGCCTGATTCTTCTACTGATGCTACTAAACACATTCAAACTGTCAAAAATGATGTGTGGCTCTTTCATTTTGTTTTCCAGGTATTTTCTTGTGAGTCCTATAAATAGAAAGTCACAGATTGCCTGTGAATAAAAAATCACAGGTTTGGTACACACAGATTATTAACCACTTGAAGACCACAGGTTTATACCCCCCTAGTGACCAGGCCCTTTTTTACAAATCCGCACTACACTACTTTCACCGTTTATTGCTCCGTCATGCAACTTACCACCCAAATGAATTTTACCTCCTTTTCTTCTCACTAATAGAGCTTTCATTTGGTGGTATTTCATTGTTGCTGACATTTTTACTTTTTTTGCTATTAATAAAAATTTAACGACATTTTTGCAAAAAAATGACATTTTTCACTTTCTGTTGTAATTTTTTTTTTTAAAAACTACATTTCTATATAAATTTTTCTCTAAATGTATTGTTCTACATGTCTTTGATAAAAAAAAGTCCAATAAGTGTATATTTATTGGTTTGGGTAAAAGTTATAGCGTTTACAAACTATGGTGCAAAAAAGTGAATTTCGGCATTTTGAAGCAGCTCTGACTTTCTGAGCACCTGTCATGTTTCTTCAGGAGCTAGAATGTCAGGAAAGTATAAATACCCCCCAAATGACACCATTTTAGAAAGAAGACACCCCAAAGTATTCGCGGGGGGGCATGGTGAGTTCATGTATCATTTCATTTTTTTTCACAAGTTAGCGGAAAATTACACTTTCTGAGGAAAAAAAAATTATAATAAAGTTTCCATTTCTGCTAACTTCTGGCAAAAAAAATAAAAATCTCATACGGGCTCATTATGCCCCTCAGTGAATACCTTGGGGTGTCTACTTTCCGAAATGGGGTCATTTGTGGGGTGTTTGTACTGTTCTGGCATTTTGGGCGGGGCTAAATTGTGAGCAGCCATGTAAAAGCTAAAGGTACTCATTGGTTTTAGGGCCCCTTTGCGGACCCAGGCTGCAAAAAAGTGGCACTCATGTGGTATCACCGTACTCAGGAGAAGTAGGGCAATGTGTTTTGGGGTGTATTTTTACATATACCCATGTTGGGTGAGAGAAATATCTCTGTAAACTGACAACTTTGTATAAAAAAATTTAAAAATTGTCGTTTACAGAGATATTTCTCACACCCAGCAGGGGTATATATAAAAATACACCCCAAAACACATTGCCCCACTTCTCCTGAGTACGGCGATACCACATGTGTGACACTTTTGCAGCCTGGGTGCGCAAAGGGGCCCTGATTCCAATGAGTACCTTTAGGATTTCACAGGGCATTTTTACGCATTTGGATTCCAGACTTCTTCTCACGCATTAGGGGCCCCTAAAATGCCAGGGCAGTATAAATACCCCACAAGTGACCCCATTTTAGAAAGAAGACACCCCAAGGTATTCCGTGATGGGTATGGTGAGTTCATGTAAAATTTTATTTTTTGTCACAAGTTAGTGGAATATGAGACTTTGTAAAAAACAAAATTAAAAAAAAATATATATCAATTTCCGCTAACTTATGCCAAAAAATAAAAATTCTGTGAACTCGCCATGCCCCTCAGCAAATACCTTGGGGTGTCTTCTTTCCAAAATGGGGTCACATGTGGGGTATTTATACTCACCTGGCATTTTAGGGAACCTAAAGCGTGAGAATCCAAATGCGTAAAAATGGCCTGTGAAATCCTAAAGGTACTCATTGGTTTTAGGGCCTTTGCGCATCTTGGCTGCAAAAAAGTGTCACACATGTGGTATCGCCGTACTCAGGAGAAGTAGGGCAATGTGTTTTAGGGTGTATTTTTACATATACCCATGCTGCGTGTGAGAAATATCGCTGTAAGCGACAACTTTTTAAATTTTTTTATACAAAGTTGTCAGTTTACAGAGATATTCTCTCATCCAACATGGGTATATGTAAAAATACACCCTAAACACATCGCCCTACTTCTCCTGAGTACAGCGATACTACATGAGTGACACTTTTTGCAGCCAAGATGCGCAAAGACTCAAATTCCCATGAGTACCTTTTAGGAGGGCATTTTACGCATTTTCTTCTCATGCTTTAGGGCCCCTAAAATGCCAGGGCAGTATAAATACCCCACATGTGACCCCATTTTGGAAGAAGACACCCCAAGGTATTTCATGAGGGGCATGGCGAGTTCATAGAAAAAAATTTTTGGGCACAAGTTAGTGGAAATTGATTTTTATTGTTTTTTCTCACAAAGTCTCCCTTTCCGCTAACTTTTGACAAAAGTTTAATTTTTCATGGACTCACTATGCCCCTCAGCGAATACCTTGGGGTGTCTTCTTTCCAAAATGGGGTCACATGTGGGGTATTTATACTGCCCTGGCATTTTAGGGGCCCTAAAGCGTGAGAAGAAAAATGCGTAAAAATGCCCTCCTAAAAGGTACTCATGGGAATTTGGGCCTTTACGCATCTTGGCTGCAAAAAGTGTCACTCATGTGGTATCGCCGTACTCAGGAGAAGTAGGGCGATGTGTTTTAGGTGTATTTTTACATATACCCATACTGGGTGAGAGAAATATCTCTGTAAATTGCCAACTTTGAATAAAAAAATTTAAAAAGTTGTCGTTTACAGAGATATTTCTCTCACCCAGCATGGGTATATGTAAAAATACACCCCAAACACATTGCCCTACTTCTCCTGAGTACGGCGATACCACATGTGTGACACTTTTTTTCAGCCAAGATGCGCAAAGGGGCCCTAAATCCAATGAGTACCTTTAGGATTTCACAGGGCATTTTTACGTATTTGGATTCTCACGCTTTAGCACCCCTAAAATGCCAGGGCAGTATAAATACCCCACAAGTGACCCCATTGTGGAAAGAAGACACCCCAAGGTAATCCGTGAGGGGCATGGCGAGTTCACATAAAAAAAAATTTTTTGACACAAGTTAGCGGAAATTGATATATATATATATATTTATTTATTTTTTACAAAGTCTCATATTCCACTAACTTTGACAAAAAATAAAATTTTACATGAACTCGCCATACCCCTCACAGAATACCTTGGGGTGTCTTCTTTCTAAAATGGGGTCACATGTGAGGTGTTTGTACTGCTCTGGCATTTGAGGGGTCTCCGCAATCATTACACGTATGGCCAGCATTAGGAGTTTCTGCGATTCTCCGTATATTGAGCATACGGGTAATGAGATTTTTTTTTTTCCGATCAGCCGCTGCGCTGAAAAAAAAATGAACGGCACAGATTTCTTCATTCGCATCGGTCAATGTGGATGAAAAAATCTCTGCCAGAATCAGTGACTGCGGTGCGGTGGGCGCTAGCTACCTAACAAGTAGCTAGCTAACTGGCGGTGATAGGGGACCCTTATGCCCCATTCACACGTCCGAAATTCTGTTTGCGGAATGGAATTGCGGACCCATTCATTTCTATGGGGACAGACTTTGTCCCGCTCGGATCCGGAATTACGGATCCGCGCTTCCGGGTCTGCACTTCCGTTCCGCAAAAATATAGAACATGTCCTATTCTTGTCCGCAATTGCGGACAAGAAAAGCATTTTCTATATAGTTCTGTGCGGATCTGCAAAATGCGGAAGCGCATTGCCGGTGTCCGTATTTTGCGGATCCGCCGATCCATGGATCCGCAGATCCATGGATCCATAAAACACATACGGACGTCTGAATGAGCCTGTAGGGGGTGATTAGTGACAGGGGGTGACAGGGGGTGATCAGGGGGTGACATGGGTGATCAGGGGTTAATTAGTGATGGGAGGTGGGGGGGTGTGTGTGTAGTGATTGGTGCACTTTTCCTATTTTCCTCTGGTGGTCCCAAACAAAGGGACCACCAGGCGAGCAGACATTAGGCATATCAGACGCTGTTTAAAAAACAGCGTCTGATATGCGTTTAAATGCGGTTTTTCGCATCTACAGCCTGCCAGCGCATGATCAGCGCTGGCAGGCTGTAGTTTCAGTTGTCCCGGCTCCGATCACATGAACGCGCGCGCACGACGCGCGCGCGTTCATGTGAAATCTCAGGTCTCACGAGATGACGCCGATAGGCGTGACTGAGACCTGAGAGAGCCGCCGCGCTGACGCCTATCGGCGTTAGCGTGGCGGCAAGAGGTTAAATGGTAATGGCAAAATTGCAGATGTGTTTTCTATAATAGAAACACAGTGGCCCTATTAAATGTACCTCCTCTTCCAAAAACACACTGCGCACTGATATTGACAATTTACTTTGGAAATAGGCAATATTGGCTGTGGAATGTCTTTCAAGTATGCCTTTAATATTACTGCATCAACCATTAAATGTTTTAGTAAAATTTTTTTGAAACAAATGGTCTGATCTCTGATTTATGTGTTAACATGGATAAAGGAGCACAGTGTTTGCAGTAAATAGTTTTTTTCCCACTAGGCCTGAAATAACACATGTCCAACTATGAAATAATTAGACTAAAATGTATAAAAACAAAGTCTGCTCAAATGAAAAAAAAAAGGTTTATTATTGAAGTTCTGCAACAGCAACTGCTATATTAAGCAGTATGTCCAGCCCCTCACTTCATCAAAGCTTTCCCTGTTTAATGTCCCTAAAATCTGCACAATTATTTCTTTCGATTCTGTCCCTGAACTGTCTCTGTTGCACTAGAATAGATACTTGTGCCTCTGTATACTTTAATATGGCAGATACTCCACAGACCCATCCACCCTCAACAGCAGCCCATAATAGTATGGTGTTTGATTGCTCTGCACAGCCATCTTTCTGTCTATGGCTGCATCCGATTGGCTGATGAGGCTGTATGTCAGCCTCTGACCAATCAGATAAAGTCTTTAAACTTCCTTCATGTGTCATGTAACTATCCTTCTTCTTTTTCCCTGCCAATTTTCAAAGTCAAACAGTCCTGGGCACCATTTTTGTGTGTTTCATCTGAAACTAATCAAAAATATTCAGCTTCGGTATAAGGATGAAAATCGTAAATAATCTGATTAGTGTAGACTCAATTATGTAGTTCTTACTATTTGACCTGGTGACGTCTCTGCCAAAAGCAACAGCCATTTATATGAGAAGTGAAGAAGCGTATTTATTTATTCAGTCCTTTATTGGAATAATGATCATTTTCTAAACCTCATTGTGGACGACAGACGCAAGCTATTGTGCAAGCTTTTCTGATATGTTTTTGAAAAGCTTCATCTCTTATCCCATAGATCAGTGGACTGAGTAATCTGGGCACACACATGAACAAAATATAGTTGGACAACATTAAAAAATAGATGTAATTTACATAGGTCTCTATTGTGGTGGCGATGTAGGAGGCCATACATAACAGTAGCTGGAAGGCATGGAGCAGCAACGTTTTTCCAGCTTTAAGGGCTGAAGAACCACCAGAACCGATACTTCTGGCAACCAACATGACATTAATGTAGGTATATAGAATAATCAAGGCCACCATGGTGAAGCTGAGGATGTTGACCATGGTCCTAATCACGTTTTGTATGGGACTTACCACCTTTATAGCACCACACAACTCATAAAGGGAATATGAGGTTCTTTCTGTGAAGTAGGTCATGGTAATGAAGTTTACTGTACTTAGAGACAATCCAATCACCCAGATCACAGCAATTGCATATTTAGCTTTCTTTGGTGTGCAAAACTGTAAGTGTCTCAGTGGGAAACATATGGCTATGTAACGTTCTAGAGACATGACGGCCAGGTTGTATGGGGTCATTAGGAAGAAAGCACCGAAGTAGTTTTGAATGATGAAACAGACTATTAGAGGGAAATAAATAGAAAGCATGTAAGACACTACCATGAACTGTGTCGAGATGATATACAACATGTCATTGATGAGCATGTGGACAAAGAGGACGTATCGAGGGTTCTCCTGTATGTGAGGAGTGGTGAAGAAGACCTTCAGCATAATGGCGATTAAGTAGAAGAAGAAGGAGAAACACAAAAAGGATGTAATTAGAAAAACATTTCGGGTGACATCATCAACCTTATAAGAGAACATCACGGTAACATTCGCAGAATCAGATGTGGAATTCACCATTGGAATCTGGATGGTAGCAATTCTTCTAGAAGATCTCACACAAGAACGTGACAGTGTTGAGCTCGAGTCGTCAGATGTCTAGAATACATAGATATCTGCATTATATCTCACATAGACATCTCTAGTGCTTCAGCTACCTAATGAGTACTTACCAATCAGACTAACGTCTAACCGTAGAATGTCCATGTTCCTGAGGATGTCTCACAGTTCCTGTGTACAGATGGAGCATGTTAATGTCAGTAAAAATTAATTTACTTCCATGAATCATCTTAAGGAGGTGTACATTATGGAGGGAATTTATCATGAGGAGAATATTTGAATTCAGTTTTTCTTGAGTCTGTGTTGGAGTACTTTGTGTTACATTTATCTAATGTCATAGGTTGTTTGATAAATTTAACTTATCCTTAAACCTGAAGCTACTAAAGTTTTCCTACTCCGCCCTCTGAGTGATTGCGAATTTTGTGCGACTTTTTAAAAAAGTTGCAATGATAAATCTGCAGAGAAGCTCATTAACATAGATAAACACACCCACTTTTATACACTTTTTGCGAAGCTAGAGTGAATGGTGTAAAAATTCAAAAAGTCACAAAACATTACACAAGTGAGTGTAAAAAATCGCAAATTTTTGTGCAAGCACTTAAATTTTACAAATTCAAGTGCAAAAAAAGTCGCAAAAAGCCCTATTTTGCAACTTTAAGCAAGAATTCTGTAGTAAAGGTATGATAAATCAGAGCCTATATCTTTGACATCACTGTCTGTGGGTGCAACTAAGGTCTATATTTCAGTATAGTGCTCCATTAGCTGCCCTATTACAGATGGAGCGTGCTCTCTTTTTTGTTTTCTTTAGATTCTCAAAGAAACGTCCAGTGGCCGGAAATAGGTGAATAACTCAAATCCACCAGAATGGACTGTCACTGAACCACTTTTAAAGGGGTCCCTGAGAAACCTACCCCTCCTTAGACACCCATATGAGTGACCTTATATAAAACCTAGCAGATAACCAAACATAATGTATCTTTTTGGCATGTCCCTATAGTGGTGGAGTCCAGGATCTGGATCCCTCCCTTACACTATAACAATCGGGAAATTGGAGCTATACTGTCTGGCTTTAAGCTTGGAGATGGCCATAGACTTTAAAGGGATAGAACCCACACCTACAACAAGAAAGGAGTGGGGAAATGAACGGAGGGCGCACTGCGCATGCTCATCCGCCCTCCATTCATTTTAATGGGGCCGCCGAAAATAACCGAGTTCTAGCCCGGCTATTTCTGTCTGTCCCATAGAAATTATTGGGAGCATGGGCCACACGTGCCCGATGCACTCCCATTCACTTGTATGGGAGCAGCGGGGAGAAGCGCTTGGTGGTGGACGGACCCCGGAAAACCCAGGGTCCTCCAGCCACAGCTCTCCCTGCTCCATTCTCCTTGTAGGTGAGTGTCCCAGAGGTGGGCGATATACCCCCATTGTATGTGATGGGAATATCCCTTTAACCACTTTCCATCTGCCCGTTGACTATAAACATCTGTGCAGTGGTTGTTTATCTCTGAATTGACGTTTCTGAACGTCCATTCAGAGATCGCAGCTGCACACTATTCGTGCAGATGTTGTGTCAGGGGCCCGCTGTCAGTGACAGCAGGGCACCCCAGGAAGAAGGCAGGGACAGTTCCCAGGTGTCCCTGACTTCTAGACCGCAGTATACATTGCGCTCACCGAGGAAGAGCTATGCCTTTCCCTGTTTTGGCCCGGTGGTCATGTGACCGCCGGGGCCGGGAGTGTGCAGGAGCTGTCGGGTCTTCCACAGACCTCGATCAGTCCTGCACTGAGGCTGTACAGCACCGTATACTGCTGAACAGCCTCTCTGGGGGGTGTATTTCCCCTGTAACCGGGGCTGCTATGTCAGCCCCAGTTACAGGAGAAATCAATAGTGGGAAAAAAAAAAAGTGAAGTGAAATATCCCCCAGAGGTCTTGTATGACCTTATGGGGGATGCAAAGAGTAAAATAAAAAAATACAAAAAATTAAGTGTTTTATAAAAAAAAAAAGGTTTTAGATGTAAAAAAATTAATTTCCCCTATTAAGTAATTAAAAAAAAAAGGTTAAAAAAATAAATAAAATAGACATATTTGGTATTGCCGCGTTTGTGATGGATGGCTCTACAAATATATCACATGGTACACCCCGTACGATAAAGACCATAATAAAAATAAAATAAAAACAGTTTCAAAAAAGCCATTTTCGTCAACTTACATCACAAAAAGTGCAACACCAAGTGATCAAAAAGGCGTATGTCCCACAAAATGGTACCAGTAAAAACGTCACATCATTCCGCAAAAAATGAGCCCCATCATAAGAAAATCGCTTTAAAAATTTAAAAACTATAGCTCTCAGAACATAGAACCATTAAAACATAATTTTTTTTGTTTCAAAAATGCTATTATTAATGTGAAATAAATAAAAAAGTATACATATTATGTATCGCCGCATCCATAACAACCAGCTCTATAAAAATATCACATGACCTAACCCCTCAGGTGAACACCATAAAAAAATAAAACAGTGCCAAAAAAAGCCACAGCACAAAAATTGCAACACCAAGCGATCAAAAAGGCATACATGTATGTCCCCCAAAATAGGACCAATCAAACCGTCACCTCATCCCACAAAAAAATTAAACCCTACCTAAGACAATCGGTCAAAAAATAAAATAAACTATGACTTTCAGACAATAGAGACACTAAAATACGATTTTTTTTGCTTCAAAATTGCTATTATTGTGTTAAAGTGAAATAAATAAAAAAAAAGTTGACATATTATGTATTGCTGCATCCGTAACAACCTGATCTATAAAAATATTACATGACCTAACCCCTCAGTTGAACACCATAAACACCATAAAAAAAAAAAAAACTGTGCCAAAAAAGCTATTTTGTGGCAACCTACGTCACATAAAGTGCAACACCAAGTGATCAAAAAAGCGTATGCCCCCTAAAATAGTGCCAATCAAACCATCACCTCATCCCGCAAAAAATGAGACCATATTTAAGACAAAAGGTCAAAAAATTAAAAAAATATACGTCTCAGAACATGGAGACATTAAAACATCATTTTTTTGTTTCAAAAATGCTATTATTGTGTTGAAGTGAAATAAATAAAAAAGTAGACATATTAGGTATTGCCGCATCAGTAACAAACTGATCTATAAAAATATCACATGACCTAGCCCCTCAGTTAAACACCGTAAAGAAAAGAAAATAAAAACAGTGCCAAAAAAAGCAATTTTTTGTCACCTTATATCACAAAAATTGCAAGCGATAAAAAAGGCATATGTCCCCCAAAATAGTACCAATCAAACCGTCACCTCATTCCGCAAAAAATGAGACCCTAACTAAGACAATTGGTCAAAAACTAAAAAAGCTATGGCTCTCTGACTATGGAGACACTAAGGCCTGTTTCACACGGGTGTCAAGTTTGATGCCCGGATAAGATGCGGGTGCGTTGCGTGAAAATGCGCGATTTTTCCGCATCAGTGCAAACTGTTTTATTGCATTTTGCATGCGGGTGAGAAAACTCGGTATGTCTGGTACCCAGACCCGGTTAGGTGTTATGTTGATTGGGTCCCCATCTACTAGCAACCATGCGGGAAAATCGCACCGCATCTGCACTTGCTTGCGGATGCTTGTGATTTTCCCTCAGTGCCATTCACTTCTATGGGGTCTGCGTTGCGTGAAAAATGCACAATATAGAGTTTGCTGCGATTTTCAAGCAATGCAGAAGTGATGCGTGAAAATCACCGCTCATGTGCATAGCCCCATAGAAATGAATGGGTCCGGATTCAGTGCGGGTGCAATGCGTTCACATCACTGTGCTAAAATCGGCAGAAAAATTTTAAAAATATGGCGTTCAGAAAATGGAGACACAAAAACATAATTTTTTTTTCCAAAAAGGTTTTATTATGTAAAACTGAAACAAATAAAGTAAGTAGACATATTTGATATCATTGCATCCATAACAACCTGCTTTATAAAAATAGCACACGATCTACCCTGTCAGATGAATGTTAATAAAAATAAAAACGGTGCCAAAACAGACAATTTTTGGTTACCTTGCCTCACAAAAAACATAATATAGAGCAATTAAAAATCATATGTACCCCAAAATAGTACCAATACAACTAGCACCTTATCCCCTAGTTTCCAAAATGGGGTCACTTTTTGGGAGTTTCTACTGTAAGGGTGCATCAGGGGGGCTTCAAATTGGACATGGCATCTAAAAACCAATCCAGCAAAATCTGCCTTCCAAAAACCTTATGGCGCTCCTTTTCCTCTGCGCCCTGCCATGTGTCCTCACATCAGTTTACTACTACATGTGGGGTGTTTCTGTAAACCGCAGAATCAGGGTAATAAATACTAAGTTTTGTTTTGCTGTTAACCCTCGATGTGTTAAAGAAAAAAATTGATTATAATGGAAAATCTGCCCAAAAAGTTAAATTAAGAAAATGTATCTCCATTTTCCTTTCATTCCTTTGGAACACTTAAAGGGTTAACAAAGTTTGTAAAATCAGTTTTGAATACCTTCAGGAGTGTAGTTTCTGAAATAGGGCCAGTTATGGGTGGTTTCTATTATGTAAACCCCACAAAGTGACTTCAGACCTGAACTGGTCCTTACAAAGTGGGTTTTGGAAACTTTCTTAAAAATTTTAAGATTTGCTTCTAACCTTCTAACATCCCCACAAAAGAAAATGTAATATACAAAATGATCCAAACATAAGGTAGACATATGGGAAATGTAAAGTAATAACTATCTGTTTTAAACGCAGAGAAATTGAAATTTAGAAAATTGCGAATTTTTCAAAATTTTTGGTAAATTTGGTATTTTTTTATAAATAAAAATGAAATATTTTGACTCAAATTTACCACTGTCTTGAAGTACAATGTGACGAGAAAACAATCTCAGAATGGCTTGGATAAGTAAAAGCGTTTCAAAGTTATTACCAGATAAAGTGACACGTGTCAGATTTGCAAAATTAGGCTCTGTCAGGAGGGGGAAAATGGCCCAGATGGGAAGTGGTTAAGGAGACTGTAATATTGCTAACTCTGGCCATACCTCCAAAACAATGTTCACCAACACATGACTCTCCAGTGCCACAGGCTGGAGAAAATTTCTCTTGGATATGGCAGAAGAGACACAAACCTTTAACCCCTTAGTGACCACCCATATGTGTTTTTACGGCGGTCACTAAGGGGCCTTAGGCTGGGCCGCCGTGTTTTTACGGCGGCCCAGTCTAAGCGCTCCACGGCTCCCCCGTGAGAGCCGGGGCCCTGCTCTAACAGCCCGAACCAGCAGGAGTGCCGATCCAGGCTGTTTAACCCTTTACATGCGGGGCACAAAGGCGACCGCTGCATGTAAAGTGGTAACAGAGGGAGCGAACTCCCTCTGTCTCCCATCAGCACCCCGCAAATGTGATCGCGGGGGGCTGATGTGCTGGGAAGCTTACCTGGCTTCCGATCAGGGCCCCGAGCCTGTCTTCCGGCATCTCCAGCAGACTGTGCCTCTCTGGCGCAGCCTGCTGGTCAAAGTTGGAATAGCATTGCTATTAAAATGTAATGCATTATAGACATAATTGCAAAAAAAAAATTGCAAAAAATATCCCCCATATGTTTGGTATTGCCGCATCCGTAACAACACGGAATACATAAATATTATGTAAATTATCCCCTATAGTGAACGCCATAAAAATAAAATAAAAAAAAGACATAATTTCTAATTTATTCTTAGCTTCCACCAAAAAATTTTTTAATAACAAGCGATCAAAAAGCGACATTTACTCCAAAATGATACCAATGAAAAATAAAAGTCTTCCCTCAAAAATACTCACTCCTCCTGAGGAAGCGAACACGCGAAACGCGCGTTGAGGAGCGCCAGTCACCGCCACCGTCTCCTTCATCCATTTTCCTTCTGTGTTAGGTATGTCATTATTGATTTGAGCTATGTTTAGCCCGTATATTGTCTAATCTTCACACGCCCGCAGTTAGGATAGGTAGACTTTCAGTCACATTAGCCCCCATTATTACATTATAGGTTGCAATGTTAATGGTGTATCACCCCTGGTAAATTGTATAGGAGCTGGGTACAGCAGTTATATTTAGAGGAAGGTCACCAATACTCATATGATATCTATGATATGTGAGGCTTCACCATTGTGTTATTGTGATTGATGGGGCGGTTTATATGTTGATAGTCCCCACCGATTTTGTACATGTTTTTAATCTCATGGGTTATTTAATAAAGTATTTTTATTTAAATGTCTATGTTGAGTTATTAATTTATTTATAAGTGGTATAACCTCAAAAATAAAGCCCTCAATCAACTCCATAGAATAAAAAATAAAAATGTTATGGGTCTTGGGAAGTGGCAATGCAAAATCATTTTTTTGGTTAATAAAAGGGGTTTTATTGCAAAAAAAAGTAGTAAAACGTAAAAAATAATTATAAGTATTTAGTATCACTGTAATCGTACTGACCCAGAGAATTAAGATATTATGTTATTTGTACCGAAAAATGAACGCCGTAAAATTTATAATGTAAAAACGCAGTGGCAGTATTGCTATTTTTCCCCATCTCCCTCCCAGAAAGAGTTAATAAAAGTTAATCAGAAAGTTACATGTACCCCAAAATGGTGCCATTAAAAACTACATCTTGTCCCGTAAAAAACAAGCCCTCATAAAGCTATATAGACGAAAAAATAAAAAAGTTATAGCTCTTGGAACGAGACCATGAAAAAAGGAAGTAAAACGCTTGGTCATAAAGGCCCAAAATGGCTTGGTCACTAAGGGGTTAAGGGATCACTAACTTCTATAATCTATATCTTCAGTTTCTACATGCAAGCTAATGGATACTCACAGCCCTGTTGTCAGCATTACAGTGTAGACACACGAGGGGTTCGGCTGCTCTTCTGTCTGGTTTCTGCAGGGTCACATATTTATAGTTGTAGGATGAAGCTCCCAGTACAGTAAGATATCCTTGGATTCAAGAAATCAGCGAGATCAACATACGATTATAACACCAGAGACATAGAAAGCTATTTTAATATCATAATTTTGAGTCTAAATGAGTCTCTGGAGAATCATCTCAAAGTTCCTTCACAACCTTGGTTCGGCTTGGCTCAGAGGTGTATTTTTTAATGTGAATATTATACAGTAGTGGAGGCCTGATTGTCTAGTGGCTCAGATAGCATAGCCTACAGTGCAGCCTAGATAGGAATAGATAGGGGGGCTTGGGCTGTGGCCTGATTGGGGTAGTCCTAAGGACAGTATGGTGAGCCATGTATATGATGGGAAGGGTGGTATAGTGGGTTTCAGAGAATAGAGTCTGTACACTTTCCAACATTTAAGTTGCCACATTTTTACCATTTATGCCCAACCAATGAACTCCCAACCTGCCTCCTTTGGGTGAGTTTTGTATACTGGCTATCTAGCCCATTTTTCTGTTTGGCTCACAGGATTGCCCTGAAAAACCAGGACCATTGGCAAGTGTGACCCCGGAGAATTGACACCATCTGACCACTAGAAGAAATCCTGAGATAGGCTTTAGTGCTGTTTTTTCCAGTAGTGGAACTAAAGCTGCCGGGTTGTATCTTGGTGGCATATGATTTTTAATGACAGAGACCTTATCATCAAAGTATAATATTGGAAAGGCTCCTGAGAAGAGACCATAGACCTGCAAAAGATTCTCCATGTAGCAATCAAGAAACAGTGATACATCTGTGAAACGTAACCACTAAGATTTTTTGCCTTCATGGGGTGTTGTCATGAACCAGTGGGTGTGAACCCATTGTGCAACGTGTCCCTCGATCTTCACAGTACCCCTGATGGTGGGGATAGACTTTCCCTAGGGGGACACCAGGTCGCTACCTCTTGAGGAGGATAGGCACACAAGGCAGCTGGTCCAGGCAGACCAGGAGGTACCTGAGAAAGGTATCAGAGGTACAGGCATTGTCAGCAGGCTGAGTTGTGACCAGGAGAAAACAGTGCAGGACTGAAGGATGAGGCAGAGGCGAAGTCAGACAGGCAATAGGTCAGGGCAGGTGGCACAGGTACAGTTCAGGCAATCCGAGTTGGCAACAAGAGAGTCAAGGCAAGTAGGCAGGGATCAAACAGGAAGCAGAATCCAGGAACACAAGCATGGGTCAGGAATACAAGCCGATATCAGGAACCTTAGCAGGACACAAGGACCTTGACACTGAGGCATCTGTGAAGGGGTCTGAGACACTTATATATGTGCATTAGGGGTAGGATTGGTTGACGAGGTCGCATGATCCAACCCATAAAACACAGGAAGTGACACGTGCCTGCCCTTAGGGAAATGCTGCAGGGAACAAGCAGCAAGAATGCTGTGGCCAGGGCTTAAAGGAAAACAGCAGATCACCGCTGAACACCACGCCCGAGATCCTGGCGGTAAGCAGGGGAACAGTGATGCACAGCAGCCGTTGTTACAGTACCCCCTTACTCCCCTTCTTCTTGAGTCCACAACGAGACAGAAACTTTTTATTAAGTTCGGAGCATGAATGTTCTCTTCTGGGCTCCCAAGACCTCTCCTCAGGACCAAAGCCTTTCTAGTCCACAAGATAGTAGGTCTTCTTCTACTTATATGTCACGCCGTTGATCTTCCTCAATACTTCAAAGGGTCCAAGGAATCTAGGAGCAAACTTGAAACTGGGAACCCTTAAGCTGATGTTTTTAGAGGAGAGCCATACCTTATCGCCAGACAAGAACTGAGGCGGTTTTCTTCTTCTCTTGTCTGGATTCATTTTCATGTAAGTCACCGCTTTGTTGATGCAGTCCTTTGTGTCATGCCAAATCTTTAAGAAATCCTTAAAAGAGGAATCTGCAGCTTGTACCCCAGAAGATGTAGGAACAGGAAGAGGAGTACGAGGGTGTTGTCCATAAACGACAAAGAATGGAGAGGATCCAGTAGACTCACTAGAGTGGTTGTCATAGGAGAATTCAGCCCAAGGTAGCAATTGTACACAGTTGTCGTGTTGAACTGAAACAAAATGCCGGACAGAGTTCTCTAATATTTGATTGACCCGCTCTACTTGCCCATTGGTCTGGGGATGATAAATGGAAGAGAAGTCCAGCTCAATTTCCAGCAGCCGGCAAAGAGCTCTCCAGAGCTTAGAGGTAAACTGGACTCGGAAACAATATGCCAAGGTAGATCATGCAAGCGGAATATGTGTCTCACGAACAGTTTAGCAAGTTCAGCAGCCGAAGGCAGTCCAGCCTAAGCAATGAAGAGCGCCATCTTGGAGAGCCAGTCCATGACCACCCAGATGGCTGTATATCTGGCAGAAGAGGGCAGATCTGTAACAAATTCCATGGCAATGTGTTGCTATGGGGCTTAAGGAACAGGTAGAGGTAACAACACCCCGGGTGGTTTGGTCCTGGAGACTATATGCTGAGCACAGACGGTGCAGGCAGACACATAATCACACACATCCTTAGACAGTGTGGGCCACCAGTAGTGGTGAGACAAAAGTTCTGTGGTCTTGGTGATCCCTGGGTCACCGGCCAGTTTGGTGTTGCGCCCCCAAGCTAGAATACATTTTCTCTTGGCAAATGGCACGAGGGATGGGATGTCTTTTACCAGGACAGGAGCCACTGTGATCAAGCAAGCAGGATCTACAATGTACTTGGGCTCCTCCTGCTGGTCGGAGAAGTCAAATGACCGAGACAGAGCATCCGCCTTGATGTTCTTCTTGGCCGGGCGAAAGTGAAGCTCAAAATCAAAACAGGAGAAGAAGAGTGCCCATCTGGCTTAGTGAGGGTTTAGACGCTGGGCCGTCTGCAGATATGTAAGGTTCTTGTTCTCGGTGAAGATTATCACTGGATGCTGGGCCCCCTCCAATAGATAACAACACTCCTCCAAGGCAAGTTTTATGGCCAGAAGCTCCCTGTCTCCTATACTGTAATTACTCTCAGCAGGGGAGAAGAGGTTGGAGAAAATTCCACATGTAAACATCTTGCCCTTGGAACCTTTCTTTAGTAAAACAGCACCGGCTCCTATGAAGGAGGCGTCCATTTCTAAAAAGAATTGGCAGGAGACATCGGGATGACGCAGAACAGGTGCAGAAGCTAAGGACCTCTTTAATTGGATGAAGGCAGTCTCCGCCTCAGGAGTCCAGACTCTGGCATTCACCCTTTTCTTAGTAAGAGCGGAAATCGGAGATGTAAGAGATGAAAAATTTGTGATGAACTGACAATAGAAATGAGCAAATCCAAGGAAGCGCTGTATAGCACAAAGACCCTGTGGGCGGGGACAGACCATTACTGCTAGGGATGTCCCGATACCGATGCCAGTATCGGTATCGGGACCAATACCGGCATTTTCACGAGTACTTGTACTCGTGAAAATGCCTACGATACCACTGCCGATACTGGAAGTTCTGGTCCGGCAGCTCCTATACACTGTTGAAGTAAACCTAATCTCTATTAATGTGGCCGGAATTACTAACTATTGATGAGCAGTCTCCCTCAGGTCAGGCGCTGAGTCCTTCCATTCTCCTCCTGCCCCGCCTGCCTTCTTCATTCATAAAAGTGGGCGGAGCGGGCAGGCGGGACATGAGGCGCATGGAGGAACTGAGAGCTCAAGCTGCACGATTCCTCCAAGCACCTCACGTCCCTCCTGTGCGCTCCTCCCACTTTATGAATGTAGAAGGCGCGCGGGGCAGGAGGAGCATGGAGGGACTGAGCGCCTAACCTGAGGGAGACTGCGCATTAATAGTTAGTAATTCCGGCCAGTTTACCTCAATAGTGTATAGGAGCTGCGGGGCCGGTGTATGAAAGAGTCAAGCTACACCGGCCCCTGCGAGTGTAAACTGCCCCCCCACACACACTATGATGGCACTTATGGGGGTCTGTGGATGACACTAATGGGTGATCTGTGAATGACACGTATATAGCATAATATGCTATATATGTGTCATCCACATAGCCCCCTGACAGTGTCATCCACATAGCCCCTGACAGTGTCATCCAGAGATCCCCATAGTGTCATTCAGAGATCCCCATAGTGTCATCCAGAGATCCCCCATAGTGTCATCCAGAGATCCCCATAGTGTCATCCAGAGATCCCCCATTAGTGTCATCCAGAGAGCCCCCCCCCATTAGTGTCATCTAGAGATCCCCCCCCCATTAGTGTCATTCACAGATCCCCATAACATTGTCATCCACAGATCCCCCATAACAGCGTCATCCACAGATCCCCCATAACAGTGTCCTCCACAGATCCCCCATAACAGCGTCATCCACAGATCCCCCATAACAGTGTCCTCCACAGATCCCCCATTTCAGTGTCATCCACAGATCCCCCCATAACAGTGCATCCTCCTCAGATCCCCCCATAACAGTGTCACCCACAGACCCCCCATAACAGTGTCATCCACAGATCCCCCATAACAGTGTCATCCACAGATCCCCCATAACAATGTGTCATCCACAGATCCCCCCATAACAGCGTCATCCACAGATCCCCCATAACATTGTCAACCCCAGATCCCCATAACAGTGTCATCCACAGATAACCCCATAACAGATCCCCCTGGTGGCACATTGGTTGGAAAACACAATTATATTCCCATTTATTAATTTATTAACACTTGTACAAAGGAAAAGAAAAGCCGTTGTCCATAGCAACCAAATTCCAGCTTTAATTTTTTTCATTGCTATCAGCAACTGCGCCGCTGTTTATACGAGGAATCGGTAATTGGTATCGGCGAGTACTTAAATAAAAGTATCGGTACTCGTACTCGGTCTTAAAAAAATGGTATCGGGACATCCCTAATTACTGCATTCAATTTTTCAGGATCCATCTGCAACCCTGCATCCCAGATTATGTACCTGAGGAAGGTACAATAGATTTTCCAAAGATGCATTTCTCGAGTTTGGCATAAAGTTGATTCTCTCTCAACTGCTGTAAAAGCAAACGTACATGCTTCCGGTAAGTAGTCAAATCTGGAGAATAGATCAGTATATTGTCCAGGTACACTATCACACAGACACAGAGCAGGTCCTGGAATATATAGTTTACCAACTCCTGGAATACTGCGGAAGCATTGCACAGACCAAAGGGCATGACGAGATACTCGTAGTGTCCGTCACGAGTGTTGAAAGCAGTCTTCCACTCATTACCCTTTCGAATGCGGATAAGGTTGTATGCGCTTAGCTCCCCGAATCCTGTCAAAAAGTTTGGAGATTAGCGGAAGAGGGTATTGATTCTTGACTGTGACTTTATTCAGACCTCGATAGTCGGATACAGGGCCGTAAGGATCCATCTTTTTTCTGCACAAAATAGAACCCAGCACCAGCTGGTGAAGTCGATTTCCAGATAAACCCCCTCTCGAGATTCTCCTTGACAGAATCAGACATCGCTTGGGTCTCAAGAAGTGAGAGTGGGTAGACTCGACCACGAGGAGGAGTGGCACCAAGCAGAAGGTCAATCGGACAATTATAAGGAAGAGGAGGCAAGGTCTGGCCCTATTTCTTACTGAAGACATCCGCAAAACTGGCATACTTCTGCGGAAGTCCAGGCAGATCTACAGATACAGTAGATGAGGAAGCAGGTCGGATCTCTGATAAGCAGGTGGACTGGCAGGATGATCCCCAGCGCAGAATCTGACTGGAGTGTCAGTCCAGAACTGGAGTGTGCTTACGCAGCCAGAGAAGACCAAGGATAACCGGATTCACGGACGCCGGCAGCACATAGAAGGAGATCATCTCAGAATGCAGAACCCCTTTTTGCAACTTAAGGGGCATAGTAACAGAAAGCACAGGTTCAGGAAGTGGCAGTCCATTTACGGAAGCCACTGACAGTGGCCTTTCTAGATGGATGGTGGGAAGCCGGTACTGATGGACCAAAGCTTGCTGAATGAAGTTACCGGATGACCCAGAGTCCAAGAATGCAGGCACAGACAGTGTGACTCCCTTGTGAGAGAGTCACCAGAACTGAAAGTTTTGGCGAGGACTTCTCCTTGTCTAGGACCACCTCCCCCACTGACCCAAGACATTGGCGTTTTCCGGCTTCTGTGGACAATTACACACAAAGTGAGCCTTGCCTCCACGATACAGACACAGGTTCTCTGCTTTGCGGCGTAAACATTCCTGATCGAAGGCGCTCTATTTGCATGGGCTCTTCAGATGTGATGGACACTAGAGGAAGAACCGGCCTCTGGAAGGATGGAGCCAAACGGGGTGGTCTTCTGGTGCCTGCGACCTCCCTAGAATGTTCTCTGAAATGCATATCTATCCTTGTCGCCAAGGTGATCAGGTCATTCAGAGTAGAAGGACAGTCGCAACCAGCAAATTCATTCTTAATCCGGTCAGGAAGGCCCTCCCAGAACACAGCCAGTT
Organism: Bufotes viridis; assembly: GCA_033119425.1. Lineage (NCBI taxonomy): Eukaryota > Metazoa > Chordata > Amphibia > Anura > Bufonidae > Bufotes > Bufotes viridis. The sequence goes on from CM065591.1 coordinate 499,582,917, forward strand.
ATGCCTCATTGTTCCATGCAAATTCGGCAGCCAGGGTACGAAACTGGATGGCATACTGACCCACAGACGAGGATGCAGCAGGGCTGATACAGCAGAGGACATGCGATTGGGCTCTTCAAAGACCAGCCGGAAGGTAGCCAGGAAAGACTGCAGATTAGTGGTCTCTGGACCTCCATGTTCCCAAATAGGATTTGCCCAAGCAAGGGCCTCAGACAGCAGGGACACAATGAAGGTAACCTTGGACCACTCAGTGGGAAACATCCACGTCAAAGTGGATCAGACACTGGTTCAGGAATCCACAACATGTTTATGGATCTCCACCATAGCATCATGGCAGAAAGAGTTGCACAGCAGTGGCACACAAATCCAGGTTCACTGGTGTGGGAATTGCAGGAGTAGCAGCGACTGGCAACCCTGCAGTAGCTGGAGAAGAGATGGCATCCAGTCGAGAAGCAACATTTTGCATGAACTGCATCTTACATCCTGACATTCGCTCTGACACCTCACTTCATGTAACAATTCCTAAACGACAGGTTTGGGGTGACCAGCGGGGTCCATGGCCTCAGTGTACTGTCACGAACCAGCTGGTGTGAACACACTGTGCCTTGTGTCCTACCTCCTCTAAGGGCGTTGTCTAAGTGAACCCCTCAATCTTTACAGTACCCCTGATGGTGGGGGATAGACTTTCCTGACGGGAACACCAGGTCGCTACCTCTTGAGGAGGATAGGCACACAAGGCAGCTGGTCCAGGCGGACCAGGTGGTACCTGAGAAAGGTACAGGCGTTGTCAGCAGGCTGAGCCATTACCAGGAGCAACAGAGGAGGACTGAAGGATGAGGCAGAGGCAAAGTCAGAAAGGCAATAAGTCAGGGCAGGTGGCACAGGTACAGGTCAGCAACAGGAGAGTCAAGGTAAGCAGGCAGGGATCAAACAGGTAGCAGAGTCCAGGAACAGAAGCACGGGTCAGGAACACAAGCAGATATCAGGAGTAGGATATAAGGAATAGGGTTGAGCTAACCCGAACTTTAGGGTTTTTGGTACCCGGACCCGAACCCAGGCATTTCCGTAAAAAATTAGGTTTGTGTTCGGCAATTTCTTGGCACTTTTTAAAAGGCTGCAGGGCAGCCAATCAACAAGCGTTTCACTAGTCTGTCCTTAAAAGCCATCACAGCCATGCTTACTAATGGCATGGATGTGATTGGCCAAGAGCCAATATAGGCTGGAGTCACGTAGCGCCGAACGTCACTCTGCTCTTCTCAGTATAGGATGCTGCTGCTGCTGTGTGGGAGAGATTAGGGAAGAATTCTGTTAAACTTGGTGATGTTCAATTTTCAAACTACAGCTAATATTGAGGGTGTTATGCTACATTTTTTTACCCAGCTCTGAGGCCAGTGACACTGAAGAATAACTTTTAATCCATCTGCTAGTTCGGTGGGCGTCGGCGGCTATTCTTGACAGTGCAGTTCACTTGCAACTGCATGTAAACTGCATGTGTGTCAGGGACATTACTTTAATTTTGTTCTGGTAGCTCAGTGAAAGACAAATTCCCTTTTTTGGCCGGTCAAGTACCCCTGTGGCCTGCAGTGCAAACCTGGCAGTGAAAATTATTTAATTACATTAGTCTGTCACATTTTTTTGCAACCTAAAGTGATTTTTTATCTGTCTGCCACAGGCACTGCATATCTGACAGTCCAATAAAACTGTTAAATACTGCAGTTACCTTGCTGATATAAAAAAGCAAACTTTTTTGCTAGATAGTAAATTTACGGGCTATGCTGCATTTCTGACAGTCCAATACAACCGTAACATACTGCAGGTACATTGGTGCTATAACAAAAACACCCTTTTAGTGCTAGATAGCACATTAGCGTCCTACGCTGCATTTCTAATATTCCAAGAAAACCGTAACATACTGCATTTATATAGTTGTTTGCCAAAAACACTCTTTTTGTGCTAGATAGTACATTTGCGGCCTAATCTGCATTTTCACCTTTTTTTGCCCATAAAGTACCTTTGTAACCTGTGATGCATTTTTGCTAGTGAAAGAAATACACTTAAATCCATCTGTTTCATTGTGTGGGAAAAAAAACACCTTTTTTGGGCGATAAAGTACCTTTACGACCTGCACTGCATAGCAGACAGGACAATAAGTTGAGTGACATTAACCTATTTTTTGCTGTTTTATACCCCTGCTCTACATAGCAGACAGGGCAATCATTTTAAAAGATGTGTCTGCTACAATGTTGGGTGACATTAACCCATTTTTGCCATCAAAAAACCCCTGCTCTGCATAGGTGACAGCGAAATACATTTCTAAAATTGGTCTATTAAATTGGTGGTTAACATTGAACCATTTTTGCTGTATACAAACCCCTGCTCTGCATAGGTGACAGGGAGGTAAATTTCTAAAAATCTTCTGTTACATTCTTGGGTGACAATAACCCAGTTTTGTCACATACAAACCCCTGCTCTGCATAGGTGACAGGGACGTAATTTTTAAAAAATCGTCTGTTACAGTCTTGGGTGACAATAACCCAGTTTTGTCGTATACAAACCCTTGCTCTGCATAGGTGACAGGGATGTAATTTTTAAAAAATTCTCTATTCCATTGGTGGGTGACATTAACCCAGTTTTTCCGGTGAAAAACCCCTGCTCTGCATTGGTGACAGGGAACTAAATTTTGCAAAAACGTCTGTTACTTCAGTGGGTGACCGCAAATAATGAGGAGAGCGTCAAATAAAGGACATGGCCCTGGTTGTGGTGCTGCTGGTGTTGGTAGAGTTCCTGATGCAGGGAGAGGACGTGGTCAATCTGTGCCAGCTACACCCCCAAATGAAACACCTTGCTCAAGTGCGCGTAGATGACAGAGCCTTCAACGTTATTTAGTAGGCCCGAATGCCGCTCTACGAATGGTGAGGCCAGAACAAGTACAGTTGCTAGTAGATTGGGTGGCTGACAGTGCCCCCAGTATCTTCATATTGTCTCCCACCCGGTCCACTGCTGAAAGCTCAGAGTTGGCACCTGCAGGCCATGGGCAGCTATCTAGCACCTCAACCCCTTGTAAATCAGCCAAGCAGTCTGAGCCCTAAGTCATGCAGCAGTCTCTTATACTTTTTGATGAGTTTGCTGGCAGGGTTTCCCAGGGCCATCCACCTAGCCCTGCCTCAGAAGTGGAAGAAATTTAGTGCACTGATGCCCAACCACTTATGTTTGAGGATGAGGACATGAGAAGACCACCCCAGCACGTCTCTGATGATGACGAAAGACAGGTGCAAACTGCTGCAGGTTTCTGCAGTGTGCAAACCGACAAGGAGGGCAGGAGTGAAGACTGGGTGGAAAATGATGTGGAGGACGATAAGGTCCTAGACCCCACATGGAATCAAGGTCATGCGAGTGACCTGTGCAGTTCGGAGGGAGAGGCGGTGGTTGCACAGAGCCACCAGCACAGCAAAAGAGGGAGCAGGGTGCAAAAGCAGAACGGCCGTCCCATAGACAGTACGCCTGCTACTGCCCACCGCACCCAGGGACCGAGAACAACAAGGAGTAGTGTTGAGTGCGAATATTCGAATAGCGAATTTTTTTAGCGAATATCGGCACTTCGCTAATTCACGAATATTTTGAATATAGCGCTATAAATTCGCAATTTCGAATATTCGTTTTTGTTTTTTTTTAGTTATATTTTTTTCTTTCCCACTTCCCAAAAGTAGTTCTTACCTGTCCTGAGGATTCCTGGCTTCCTGGCTGCTCCAGTCAGTGCCCGTTGCTGCTTCTGCCGACTTCCGTGCTCATGGAGCGTCCCCATCACCATGGGAACGTCTCCATACTAAAATGTACTGTCGGATTTGCGAATTACGTTAAAATCGCAATGCGATTAATTCAAGTTATATTAATCGCATTGCGATTACAACTTAGCAGTGCACTGCTATCTTACATATTAGGCTAGAATTAACGAATATGGAATATAGCAGCAGTGCTAAGTAGAAATCGCAATGCAATTACTTCAAGTTATATTAATCGCATTGCGATTTCAACGTAATTCTTAAATCCGACAGTACATTTTAGTATGGAGACGTTCCCATGTATGGTTGGCTTGGTAGAATTAGCGAATATGACGAATGTATTCGTCATATTCCTCAAAACGAAGATAACGAAGTATTCTCCATCTTCGTTTTAGCTCCCTATTCGTCAACTTCACTAATTCTAGCAATCAAATAGGAAGGTTGACTATAGAGAAGCTGTGTTTAATTCGCTATTCGATTATATATATTTTTTTTTCAATAAATAGAATAATTATAATAATTATCAAGAATTATAATTATTCTATTTATTTTTATAAAAAGCAAAGTAATATAATCGCATAGCGAATTAAACACAGCTGTCTCTATAGTCAACCTTCCTATTTGATTGCAAGAATTAGCGAAGTTGACGAATAGGTAGCTAAAACGAAGATGGAGAATATTCGTTATCTTCGTTTTGAGGAATATGACGAATACATTTGTCATATTCGTCATCTTCGCTATAATTCTAGATATCAAAGCAATAGGAAAGTAGCCTTAAGTTAAAATCGCATTACGCGATTATTTAAATCGCATATTAATCGCGATAACTAGAATAATGACGAATATTCGATTTCGGCGAATATTCGCGAATTTCGTCGAAATCGAATATGGCACCTGCCGCTCATCACTACCAAGTGAGTTCCCTGGCATGGCAGTTCTTCAGAAAATGTACAGACGATAAGACACGAGTGGTTTGCACGCTGTGCAATCAGAGCCTGAGGCGAGGCATTAACGTTCTAAACCTGAGCCCAACCTGCATGACCAGGCATCTAAGTGCAAAGCATGAACTGCAGTGGAGTAAACACCTCCAAAACCAAGAAAGGTCTCTGGCTCCTCCTGCTCCCTCTTCTGCTGCAGTTTCGGCCTTTTCCTCCCCCTCTGGAATGACAGTGGCACCGGCCACCCTGCAAACAGAGGATGTGTCAGCAATGCCACCACGTTCGTCACCTTCAACATGCAGCATCATAATGTCCCATGGCAGTGTTCAGCTGTCAATCTTCCAAACAATGGAGCGAAGAGGAAGTACCCCCCTTCCACCCGCGATCCCTGGCCCTGAATGCCAGCATTTCAAAATTCCCTGCATTTGAAATGCTGTCATTCCGTCTGGTGGAGACGGAGAGTTTTAAAAACCTTATGGGGTTGGCTGTCTTACTGTACGTCGTTCCCAGCCGCCACTATCTTTCAAGGGGAGCCATCCCTTACCTGCACAAACAAGTCGGGGACAAAATCAGGTGTGCACTGCGCAACGCCATCTGTGGCAAGGTCCACCCAACTACCGATACATGGACCAGTAAGCACAGGCAAGTACGTTATATATCCCTAACAGCACACTGGGTAAATGCAGTGGCTGCGCCTGAGGCGGATAGCTGTTTGGCGCATATCCTTTCACCACCGAGGATTGCAGGGCATTTCTCTTTGCCTCCTGTTGCCTCCTCCTCCTACTCTGCTTCCTCCTCTACCACCTCCTCATCCGGTCAGCGTAACACCTTCACCACCAACTTCAGCACAGCCAGGGGAAAACGACAGCAGGCAGTCTTGAAACTCATTTGTTTGGGGGGCAAACCCCACACCGAGCAGGAGCTGTGGACGGGCATCGAACAGACTCAGACTGATGAGTGGTTGGTGCCACCGAGCCTCAAGACCGCTTGGTGGTGTGCGATAATGGGCAAAACCTCGTAGCAGCTCTGGGCCTAACCGGTTTGATGCACATCCCTTGTCTGGCGCATGTGCTGATGGTGGTGCAGAAATTCCTGAAAAACTACCCCGATATGTCAGAGCTGCTGCAGAAAGTGCGGGCCTTCTCTGCACGCTTTTGGCTTTCTTACTCTGCTGCTGCTCGCCTGTCTGCGCTGCAGCATAACTTGAGCCTTCCTGCTCACCGCCTCATATACGACGTATCCACAAGGTGAAACTTCACCTTGCACACGCTGAAGAGACTGTGCGAGCAGCAGCAGGCCATAGTGGAGTTTCAGCTGCAGCACGCACGGGTGAGTTACTATTCCACTTCTATGTCTCCTTCAAAAAATGCTTCGGGCCATGATGGAAGAGGAAGAGGGATCATTTCCACGGTTATCAGGCCAGTCATTCACAACTCACAAGTGGCTCAAAGGCTGGGTTCCTGCACCAACATAGGCCAGATACACAATTGTCCAGCCAGGGCACAGTTCTGGAGGATGAGGAGGAGGGGGAGGATGAGGAGGAATCATGTTCACAGCAGGGTGGCACCCAAAGCAGCTCAGGGCCATCACTTGAGCGTGGCTGGGGGGATACCGAGGACACAGACGATACACCTCCCACAGAGGACAGCTTGTCGTTGCCCCTGGACAGCCTGGTACACATGAGCGAATACGTGCTGCAGTGCCTGCGCAATGTCCGCCGAGTTGCCCACATTCTAACGTGCTGATTAATGGGTGGCCACCCTGCTGGATCCCCGTTACAAGGACAACGTGCCATTCTTAATTCCCTCACTGGAGCGTGATCAGAAGATGCACGAGTACAAGTGCACTCTGGTAGATGCGCTGCTGATGGCATTCCCACCTGACACTGGGGCTCAGTGGAAGCACAAGGCGAAGGCAGTGGAGGAGGAAGAGGTCGCCAACGCAGCCGGGGCACTGCCAGCACCTCAGAAGGCAGGGTTAGCATGGCCGAAATGTGGAAAAGGTTTGTCACCGCGCCACAACAACCTGCACCACCAGCTGATATGCAACTTCTTAGCAAGAAGCATCATTTCAGCAACATGGTGGAGCAGTACGTACTGACTGATGGTTCTGCCCCATTCAACTTCTGGGTCTCCAAATTGGGCACATGGCCCGAGCTTGCCCTATACGCCTTGGAGGTGCAGGCCTGCCCTGCAGTCAGTGTATTGTCTGAACTTGTATTTAGCATGACAGGGGGTGTTATGACGGACAAGCGTAGCCGCCTTTCCACAGCATTTTGGGGCTACCCCAATTTAAAAAAAAACCTCCTCTACCTCCACCCCCGCTTCCACCTACACCGCCACGGTCACTGCCTCCTCGACCCCCTACTCCACATCCACCTCCTCCTCCTAGTTCAAGATTCAAGATGTTATTTTTAATTTTAATGTATTTTATTTTAAGTTATTATTTCCCTATCCACATTTGTTTGCAGAGCACTTGCCATCCTCTTAAGCACATTTTGCTGCCTTTTGCTGCCCTCTAGCCCTTTCCATAACGTTTTTAGAGCCATTTTAGTGCCCAAAAGTTCCCTTCCCCATTGACTTCAATGGGGTTCGGGTTCGTGGTCAAGTTCGGGTAAAGTTCGGTTCCCGAACTCGAACTTTGCAACAAAGTTCGGCCGAACCCGGCGAACCGGAACTTCCAAGTGTTTGCTCAACTCTAATCAGGAACCTTAGTTGGACACAAGGACCTTGACACTGAGGCATCTGGGAAGGGGGCTGAGCCAATTATATATGTGATGGAGGGCTAGGATTGGTTGGCGAGGTCACATGATCCAACCCATAAAACACAGGAAGTGACGCACACTAGCCCTTAAGGAAATGCTGCAGGAAACAAGCAGCAAGCATGCTGTTACCAGGGCTAAAAGGAAACACTGGCAGCAGATCACCGATGAACACCGCACCCGGGACTATGGCGGTAAGCAGGGGAACAGTGGCGCACAGCAGCCGCTGTTAAAGGTGTCTATACCATCAACTAGAGATGAGTGAAGTTGAGGAAGTTGATTCGTACCGAAGACGAATTTCCTTGCGCTTTGTGATAACGTGATGGCTGCTGCACATGTTACAAAGTGAAAGTAAGAGGCCCGGAAATGAGAGAACACCCATAATACCATGCAGACAGCCAATCAGCAGCAAGCCCTATAAATATCCTCAGCCATCTTGGTCTCTGCCATTTTCCATTGTAGTGCAGGGAGAGACATGACAGGCGCTAGGGACAGTGCTAGGAAAGACTTTATTCAGCAAAAAAATGATTGAGCAGTTCAGGGAAAGATCATTCATAGTGTAGGAAAAGGATAGGGAGGCATTTGCAATATAACGATATATCAGTAGTTCCAGTAATCCTTGCTTGTTATTGTGGTGAAAGTGCTGTGTGATACAACCAGTTTTGGGGTATACTTAGGTGAATATTAACTATTTCCATTTACCATTGCTTCTGTATGGACAGTGCGGTTTAATACAGCTAGTTTTGGGGTGTATTATTTTGAAAATATAAGTATGACCATTCACCCTTCTCCGGGGAAATTACATTTTGATACTTTGCAATGAGAGCCTGCCCCCAGGGCCTTTTATAACACGTCCCAGGTGTAGGAATGCCGAGTGGTATAGTGCGGCCGTATTGTCTCTTTTTGTGTCACGGTGCTCCTGCCTGGATATGGTTAGACCACATGCTTTGGATACTAAGCAATAAATAGAGTGGATAATTGAGGGATTTCAAAGAATAACTTGAGCCCAGACCTTGAGATGAAGTTTAATGGCAGCTTTACTTGAATAAACGTTTCTCCAAATAATTTCAGGCTTTGTTTTGGTTCCAGCAGGCTTTAGCATTAAACTGGCAGGCAAACTCAACCCTGCTATGTCTCTGTTTCTCTCTGACTCTGCTGCACTGACAGGTTGGCTGTATAACTAAGCTTATTCTGTATGCTGCACTTCTTCCTTGTAGTCTGACTCTAGGTTATGCCAGAGAACTTTTCTCCTGCCTCCTGGGGCTATAGGCTTTGGCCTCCATGGCCTGCAGAACTTAGGGTGCTCTGGCTGGCATGGACACATCCAGCAGAGACATGCCCCTGCACACCCTTCCCTACCTAGAATGGAATGGAGAAGTACAGCTCTGCCATATTTGCTGCCACCTGCTGGTGAACCAGGCACATTACATGAACATAACAGATTAGGAATGCACAGTGTATAGTGTCAGCATACCGTTAACATGAGGTAAGGCGTGTTTCGCATCCTCCTGACAAAGCTTATGATGCAAAACGCGAGTTGTGTAATCTTGCCACTAGCACTTTAGGTATGTTTTTCACTACATTTCAGTAACCTTATTCTTGTATTTTTCATCTCTGACAGAGTTGGAAAAGGAATAACTTGGTCACAAACAGCTAGGTTAAAGGTATATGATCATTCAGCATTATTTAGAAGGTTCACATAATTACCTTATGTTAATGGTATGCTGAGTTATTTTTCCTTCATTCCTCAATTATTCCCCTTTGTAATCCTATGGAGTCAAAGCCTGGGGTCCCACTGTATCCAGGTAGGAGCACCGTGACACATGAAGAAACAGGCCACACTACACCACTCGGCATTCCAAGTAAATCTGGGACGTGATAGGGCCCTGGGGGGGTGTCGCGTTCCACATGTCTATTTGCCCTTCTGCGGTGCAATTACACTCTAAAACACACAGTTTTAGGGTGTTTTTATTGCAAATATTAGTGCATCCATTCATCCTTCAGTGGTTAAATTACATTGTAATACACCCAGTTTTGGGGTGCATTAATTGGAAATATAAGTACTAATATAAGTACTAACAAACTAAGCTGTAAAAACCAGTGTCAGGCAGCTGCTGCTAAGGCCAATAAGATAATGGGTTGCATCAAATTGGGGCATAGATGCCCGTGATGAAAATATAGTCCTACCACTTTATAAATCACTAGTCAGACCACACATGGAGGACTGTGTACAGTTCTGGGCTCCTGTGAACAAAGCAGACATAGCAGAGCTGGAGAGGGTTCAGAGGAGGGCAACTAAAGTAATAACTGGAATGAGGGATCTACAGTACCCTGAAAGATTATCAAAATTAGGGTTATTCACTTTAGAAAAAAGACGACTGAGGGGAGATCTAATTACTATGTATAAATATATCAGGGGTCAGTACAGAGATCACTCCCATCATCTATTTATCCCCAGGACTGTGACTGTGACGAGGGGACATCCTCTGCGTCTGGAGGAAAGAAGGTTTGTACACAAACATAGAAAATGATTCTTCACTGTAAGAGCAGTGAGACTATGGACTCTTTACTGTAAGAGCAGTGAGACTATGGACTCTTTACTGTAAGAGCAGTGAGACTATGAACTCTATACTGTAAGAGCAGTGAGACTATGGACTCTTTACGGTAAGAGCAGTGAAACTATAGACTCTTTACTGTAAGAGCAGTGAGACTATGGACTCTTTACTGTAAGAGCAGTGAGACTATGGACTCTTTACTGTAAGAGCAGTGAGACTATGGACTCTTTATGGTAAGAGCAGTGAGACTATGGACTCTTTACTGTAAGAGCAGTGAGACTATGGAGCTCTCTGCCTGAGGAGGTGGTGATGGTGAGTACAATAAAGGAATTCAGGAGCGGCCTGGATGTATTTCTGGAGTGTAATAATATTACAGGCTATAGGTACTAGAGAGGGGTCGTTGATCCAGGGAGTTATTCTGATGCCTGATTGGAGTCGGGAAAGAATTTTTTTCCCCTTAAGTGGGGAAAATTGGCTTCTACCTCACAGGGTTTTTTGCCTTCCTCTGGATCAACTTGCAGGAAACAGGCCGAACTGGATGGACAAATGTCTTTTTTCGGCCTTATATACTATGCTACTATGTTACATCAATTCAGCCTTCTGCAGTGAAATTACATTCTGATGCAGTCAGTTTTTAGGGTGTATTTACTGCAAACATTAGTACATCCATTTGCTCTTCTGCGGTGAAATTATATTCTGATACAGACAGTTTTGGGGGTATTAATTGCAAATATAAGTACGTCCATTCGCACTTGGTACAGAGGTGAAATTGCAGTCTGATAGTATAGTTTTTGCCCATGCAGTTTCTTTGAATTTACAGTATGTCAACAGACATGTGACAGGCCCTTCAAAGGAAGTGGGGAGTGGACAAAATGTTTCTTGGGCAGGTAGAAGTAGCAGCAGAAGAAGGTGGGTGGCAGCAGCAGTCGCAGCAACAGGACTGAGCTGCCAGTGTCAACTAGCGGTTATGTCTTGACCAGCAACCCGGCAGTCCTTGAATGGTTGACTTGGTCTTTTACTTTGTTGCAAGTGACATCAGAGATCCCTAGCCAGGAGTTGTGGGTTCCTCTGACACGACCCTTAGTTGGCATGGCCTTGTGCCCCCAACCGGCCTGAACCTACCTCTGTCATTTTCTGTTCCCTCAGCTTGAGAAGTGTTGTATGCCCTCGGCTCCACTTTTCAGCAAGGACGAGATTATAGAGGACAGTCAGCAGCTACTGCCCAGCCAAGATCTGGAGGAGGGATCCGCTGCTTTTTCCGGTAGTCAGGCAGGTAGTGATGATGAGAGTCGTGCGGGAGCTGGTGTTGCGAGCGGTCAGGCACATGGCCCTAAGACTGGTGAGGGAGACATCAGTGACGTGCAGACAGTAGGGGGCGATGATGTGGCCGATTGCACAAGGGAGCCGGGTGAACAGGGGGCTTCATCATCTTCATCAGGAAAAGAAGTTGGCAACTTGCGTGTGAGACAGCGGCTGAGCCAGCAGGGTGGTAGCGTGACCATGAGTCAGCAGAGTGGCAGCAATGGGAGGGTGGGAGCCAAACGTGCCCGGGTTAGCCCACCCACTATGCAGGAGCCTACCTATCCGGAAAGAAGTAGCAGTGCAGGGGTTCACGGAGGCAGCTGTAGCAGGCAGTCAGCAAGAAGTGGTGGCAGGAAGATGCCATACTCGGCAGTGTGGACATTTTTTATAAGACCGCTGGTGGACATCAGCATGGCCATTTACAGAATCTATGGACTGAAGGTCAACACATGCAGCGTCACCATAAAGTGGCCTGGGAAAACCATGGTTTTAATGTAGTGTTACAGCCTGAGGCAGCAACCGCAGCATCACCCAGTGGCGAACACCCCTTTTACGCTTTTACGCAAGTCAAGGCTCCGCCACCTCAGCAGGAGGGAGCTGTGTTTCCATCCCATCATCTACTGGTCCTGATGTTCCTGCTTCTCCTCCTCCTACTCCCTTTCAGTAATTTAATTAGCAAACGATCCCAGAGGCGATTGCAAAAAGACAACAGTATGCGTGCACTCATCCAACGGTGCAGAAGCTGAACGTGCTCCTGTACAAGTTGCTGGTACTTCAGTTCCTCCCTGTCCATGTGGTGGACTCTGCACCTTTCAGAGAACTGATGGCTTGTGCCAAGTCAGGTGGAGAGTCCAAAGCTGTCATTACTTCTGCAAAAGGCAGTACCAGCCCCGCACACGTATGTTGAACAGAAGGTGGGCCAGTCCTTGAGCCTGTTGGTTTCTGCTAAAGTTCATGAGGTTGCAGGATATGAGCTGAGAGCTACAATTGGGCAGCGCTCCAGCCTGGGAGAAGGAGACGCCCAGGGCAAAAAAGGATGTCTCCTCCCACAGCAAAATTAGCAGCAGCACATGCGCCGGTACCGGGGGCTACAGCGGACGAATGAAGCGGCACCCAGGGATAATAGTAAGTGCGGGGACATCCCTGGGTGCTGCTCTGCATGTACATAGCTTTTCCTAACAAACTTTCGACCAGTGAAAGGTCCTCTTTAAATCTAGAGTCTCTGATAAGCAGTTTTCTTCACCTAGTGAAGAAACCACCCACCAGCAGCAGCAGGACAAGGAGCAAAACCTAAACCAGCAGGTGGTGGCATACTTGTACTGCACCCTGCCACCCGACCTCTAAAATTCCCTGGACTACTGGGCAGCCAAACTTGATTTGTGGCCGCAACTGTCCGAGTTTACCCAGGACAAGCTTTCCTGCCAGGCCAGTAGTGTGGCATAAGAGCAGGTGTTTAGTGCGGCGGTGGGAATAGATACCCCAATAGGTACTCGCCTTTCCACCCAAAATGTGGAGAAACGGACCTTTGTGAAGAAGTATCAGGCGTGGATCAGCCAGGATTTCCACACGCCAGTGCCTGATGCATCAGACTATAACATTCAGAGTGACAAACCTAAACTTTGTCAAAAGAGATCCTCTTCTTCTGCCCACCTGCTTCAGCCACTATTCGTATTCTGCCACCTGCCTGATGCCACACACCTGCTGCCATGTGCTGCTATGGCCACCCACCATCTGGTGCTGTAACTGCAACTGCTTTTGCCCCCACCTCACCGTTTTTTGACTGGGCCACTGTGTTGACTCCTCATGCTATTGCCACCCTCACCACTCTGTGTCTGGGCCACTGTGATGACTCCTCATCCTGTTGCCACCTCAACACTCTGTGACTGGTTCACTATGTTGACTCCTTGTCACAGTGTGGTTTAATGTGACAGTCTTGGCAGTGTAGGCTGGCTGCATGCCAGCCTACACTGCCAAGAAGGACGGAGAAATGAGAAACACAACGGATCATATCTTTGGAGCATCCGTAAGGCCTGTGTCACACTGTCCCTATTTTGCAGCAGTATATACTTATGATTTGGAAGCCAAAAGCAGGAGTGGGTACAAAACACAGAAGACATGCAAATATTACAATCATGTATCATCTTTGTTTTGGATCCACTCCAGTTATTTTGGGCCTTAGCAATGCTGAGGGATTACTGAGCAAATGCTGACCGTGTGAAGGGGGATGCTCAGAAAACAGATTTTTCTTGATGGATGATAAGAGGGGCAAAATAAATAGTAACGTCCACACAAACTTACTGCTGACACCCTCTCCGCTCTTTCATGGGGGCACTACTTGTATCACTGCGTGTAACACAACAGGTTATGTAGAAATCTATGTGGAATTAGTTGACGACAGTGTAAAAGGAGTGCGCTCTTTCACACTACAGTAGGATCTTGGGCCTCTGCACAGTTCTTCATACCTGGTACTAGCATTGACCTATAAGGCTTAGTTCACACTTGAGTTATTTGGTCTGTTTTGGCCCCGTGAAGTGAAGTGTGAAGTGATTATTAAAGTGACACCTGTCATCTGCGTGTCATATTGACTCACAGTATTGTTTTACTCTCACAGTAGACTCCCTAGGCGTGTTTCTGCAATGCACAGTGTTCTACACCACTATACAGGCCCTCTGTAGCCAGGAAATAGCTCTTTTTTAACGCAATTCATCACAAATAAATTTGGATAGAACCAGATTTTTTCTAGAAATTCGTCAAACCATCTGAATCAAATTTTTGCGAAATTTGCTCATCTCTAGTGGCGACTGTGTAGCAGTAATAGTAGTGACTAAACTCATAAGAGGCATGGAGGGTCTTAGTTATGAATAAAGATTAAAATAATTAAATGTATTTAGTCTTGAGAAGAAACGTCTAAGGGGGGGACATGATTAACCTATACAAATAAATAAATACAAATAAATAAGTACAAAAAATTCGGTGAAAAACTGTTCAATGTCAAATGCCCTCAAAAGACAAGGGGGCACTGCCTCCGACTGGAGAGGAAAAAGTTCAGTCTCCAGAAGCGTCAAAGCTTCTTTACGGTAAGAACTGTGAATCTGTGGAGTAGACTCCTCAGGACGTGGTCACAGCAGGAACAGTGGACAGTTTTAAAAAGGGTTTAGATAAATTCTTAAAAGTAAATGACATTAATGCCTATGAAAATGTGTAGAAATCTGCGTCTCACTTCCTTCTGGGATTTGCGTCCCCACCGATCCCTTGGTTGAACTCGATGGACTTATGTCTTTTTTCAACCGTATTAACTATGTAGTGGCAGTGGGGGTAATGGAAGTGGCAGTAGGGGGATTAGCAGCAAAGAATAGCAGCTGCGGTAGTGACATCAGAATCATCCATATAGTACAGAAAAAATGGAGAGCTGGTCAGAATTACAAATATCATACAGCAGAATTAAAGTTTGCTGAAAGCTCGGAAATGCTCCACTACAAACACCTGTCCGAAAGTCTCAGTGATGGATTTGGTAAAAAATGCTGTTGATGACATAGAATTCAGTTTCACAGAAGAATTACATTTTGGTAAAGGTGAGGACATCGTAGTGCTTGGGGATGTGGACTGGCTGCATCAAGGCCCCGAGGAGCTGGTGCAGAGGATGGGATTGGTAGTTGCCCAGATGAGGTGTTGTGTCATAGTGTACTCCCTCAGGCTGTTGCTCCCTGGGAATCAGTGCAGTGGAAATGTAGTTTGAAGAATCAGCCCAGAACTAAATGTATCACAGCCTCTCTTTACTTATTGAAGAATATAACTTGTGGTACATCCAGCAGCAGTAACTACATAATGAAGTTTCTGACACCAGTTGAGGAGGAATGGTGGCAAGTTGGATGACTATAGACTGGAACTAGCAGGTACTTGTGGGTATGGTTCCACTATAAGATTCAGACTTATGCTTTGTCTGGCCTTTTGATGGTTTAGATAATGGGTGCCTGAGGTGTAGTCCCTCACCCTGCAGCAGTGCAGTTAAAGTTGTTTTTTGCTGATCTCTCTGCTGTTTTGTCTCAGTGATGCTTTCTAGAAGCATGCTTGCTGGTCACTCTGATGTGTTAGTCTCACAGGAGAAGACTTTATGGTTCCAAGGAGTAGGATCTCAGGCATGTAAGTTCTCTCCTCTCTCTCTATAGACTGGAGCTCCCCTTCATGACAGAAAGCACCCCCCCCCCCTCCTTACCAAAATGGGGAGGAACAGGGTGGTTAGCTCTGTTCATGACAACCATTGCCAGCAATACC
This sequence comes from Bufotes viridis, assembly GCA_033119425.1. NCBI lineage: Eukaryota > Metazoa > Chordata > Amphibia > Anura > Bufonidae > Bufotes > Bufotes viridis. The sequence continues at coordinate 499,598,524 of CM065591.1, forward strand.
TTACTCTGCTGGAACGCACAGTGAAAAAACAATAAATACACATACACTTACATCACATAACTATATACAATTGCAGATACTTCCAGGTTTGGAGACTGCACTGCCACAAAGAAGAGAAGGAGAGGGACGACAGACTTTTTCTACCTATGTTTGTATTTCATTGGTCATAGCTTATTTTAATTGTGCATATCTTGCACATCACTGTGGTTTTTGGTGCCGGCCTTGTGGAGAACAAACACCGTGACTACAATTGCCACAATTACTACAGTTACTACTGCTACTACTGCCCAGATGCCTGATGCTTTTATTGCTGTTACTAATCAGATTCTGACTCTTAAAAATTATATGTGGGTCTTTTGTTGTGTTTTCCAGTTATTTTTTTGTGAGGCCTATAAATGGAAAGTCACACGTTGCCTGTAAAAAAAAAATACCAGGTTTGGTACACACAGATTATTAAATGACAAGGGCAAAATAGCAGATGTGTTTTCTATAATGTACACACAGTGGCCCTATTAAATGTATCTCCTCTTCCACAAACACTCTGCACACTGATATTGACAATTTACTTTGGAAATAGGCAATATTGGCAGTGGAATGTCTTTCAAGTATGCCCTTAATATTACTGTGGAAGAAAGAAAGCCAGCACTGGTCGCATGGAGATCATTGCAGCGGGAAGGTGCACAGCTCCACGACCATATAGAAGAGATCCCAGCAACTCCGAAATAATTTGCGATTTAGTATTTTATTTTCGACATTTCATATCAACTATATTCAGATAAAGCGTTTTGGCACACTGCCTTTGTCAATACAATATTACTGTGTCAACCATTAAATGTTTGTAGTGAAATTTATTTGAAACACATGGTCTGATCTCTGATATATCTGCTAACATGGATAAAAGAACCCAGCATTTGCAGTAAATAGTTTTTTTCCACTAGTCCTTAAATAACACATGTCCAACTATGAAATAATTAGACTAAAATGTATAAAAACACGATCTGTTCAAATGATTAAAAAAAACGTTATTATTGAAGTTCTGCAGCAGCTACTGCTATAATAAGCTGTGTGTCCAGCCCCTCACTTCGTCAAGGTTTTCCCTGCTTAATGTCCTTAAAATCTACACAATTATTTCTTTCTTTTTTTTTCCCTGCACTTGCGACGTACAACAGAGTCCATTTAAGAAATAATGGTGACGCCAGTTGCAGTGAAGCAACTACGGGACAGAGTCCCTTTACGAAATGGTGTTGGTGCTGCTACCCAGGTGTAGGAATGGCTTAGTGGTATAAGGTGGCCTACAATGTCCCTTCAAGTAATGTTGTGTCACAGTGCTCATACCTGAATACGCTGGACCCCAGGTGTTGGCTCCGAAGCAGTAAAAGGGGAAAAGTTAACTTAGGGATGAAGAATAAATTGAGTCCAGACCTTGTGATGAAGTTGAAAAGCAGGTTTACTTGGCATAAACGTTTCTTCAAATGGTTTACAAACTTTATCTTGGTTCCAGCAGGCTTTAGCATTATAACTTTGGCAGGCAAACACCTCTCTGTTACATTTGTTGTTCTCTGGCTCTGCTGTACTGACAGCTGGCTATAGAACTCAGCTTATTTTTTATGATGTATTTTTTATTTGTAGTCTGGTCTGTCTCTAGATTTGTCCAGGAAAAACTCCACCTGGCTTCTGAAGCCTTAAGCTGTGAACTCCACGTCCAGCAGAGATGGAGGTGCTCTAGCTGGCTTGGCTTGGCTTAGCTGGGGCATGTCTAACAGCGACATGCCCAGCCCTTACTTCCTTCCCCTAGCAGGGGGTAAGCTAGACTCTCTACTAGCAGGGGGTAAGCTAAACTGACCTCTAACTAACTAGTCCCCTCCCCTCCTTAGAGGGAGAGTTAGAATGGAAAGAAGGGTTCCATTCTCTCGAACAGTAGCTCTGCCATGCTTGCTGCCACCTGCTGGTGAACCAGGCACATTACATTTAAACATAACAGTTGCAAACTAGGAAATGCAGTGTTTGGACCTGAAATAAATACACATGATGACATGAGGTTAACCAATAAAGACAGTAGCGAGGTGCGAAGGTGGTAATGCCACTCTTGGGTGTTACACACTGTCCCTGTTACATTAGAATAGAAACTTGTGCCTCTGTATACTGTAAAATGGCAGACACTCTGCAGACCCATCCACCCACAACAGCATCTCATAATAGTATGGTGTTTGATTGCTCTGCACAGCCATCTTTCTGTCTACGGCTACATCCGATTGGCTGATTAGGCTGTATGTCAGCCTCTGACCAAATAGATTAAGTCCTTCCACTTTCTCCCAATGTCATGTGATTATCCTTCTTCTATTGCTCCTGATTTTCCCTGCCAATTCTTAAAGTAAAACAGTCCTGGGCACCATTTTTATGCATTTTATCCGAAACTAATGAAAAATATTCAGCTTCAGTATGAGGAGGATTTTTTGGCAAATTCATAAAGAATCCAATTAGTTTAGAATCAATTATGTAGTTCTTACTATGGGTCACAATAGTGTGGTCTCTACCGTAAGAGCAGTCCTACTATGGAGGTCTCTAGCATAAGAGCATTCATACTATTGAGCTTCATGATAACTTTTCATGAAGAATATTTTTCTCTTCCTCTGAAGGCTGCAAGATTATACAGTAGATGGTGGAGATAGATCAATCTCTTTTGGCAGCTTCTTGCTATGTTAGCTTGGATTTTGGCAGTAAGGAGGTGCCACCAAGGACATTCACTTTTTATTTTCCAGGGATCAACACTCCCCTCATATGAACATGTAAACCAATGTTTCAGGGCTGAACTGTTGTTGCTCACCAGCATATACATGACCTGGCCCCTCAAAAACAATATATTTGGTGGCTTCTGAAGATTTCTTGATGTTTTGACACTGATATCAATGGGAGTGACTCCTAGTGACGTCTCTGCCAAAAGCAACAGCCATTTATATGAGAAGTAGAGAAGCGTATTTATTTATGCAGTCCTTTATTGGAATAATGATCATTTTCTAAACCTCATTGTGGACGACAGACACAAGCTATTGTGCAAGCTTTTCTGATATGTTTTTGAAAAGCTTCATCTCTTATCCCATAGATCAGTGGACTGAGTAATCTGGGCACACACGTGAACAAAACATAGTTGGAGAAGATTAAAAAATACATGTAATTTACATAGGTCTCTATTGTGGTGGAGATGTAGGAGGCCATACATAACAGTAGCTGGAAGGCATGGAGCAGCACAGTTTTCCCAGCTTTAAGGGCTGAAGAACCACCGGAACCGACCTTCCTGGCAACCAGCATGACATTAATGTAGGTATATAGAATAATCAAGGCCACCATGGTGAAGCTGAGGATATTGATGACGGTCCTGATCACATTTTGTATGGGATCTACGACTTTTATAGCACCACACAACTCATAAAGGGAATATGAGGTTCTTTCTGTGAAGTGGCTCACGGTAATGAAGTTTACAGTACTTAGAGACAATCCAATCACCCAGACCACAGCAATTGCATATTTTGCTCTCCTTGGTGTACACAACTGTAAGTGTCTCAGTGGGAAACATATGGCTATGTAACGTTCTAGAGACATGAGGGCCAGGTTGTATGGAGTCATTAGGAAAAAACCACCGAAGTAGCTTTGAATGATGAAACAGACTATCACAGGGAAATTAACAGAATGCATGTAAGACACTACCATGAAATGTGTTGAGATGATATATAACGTGTCATTGATGAGCATGTGGACAAAGAGGATGTATCGAGGGTTCTCCTGTATGTGAGGACTGGTGAAGAAGACCTTCAGCATAATAGCCATTAGGTAGAAGAAGAAGGAGAAACACAAAAGGGACGTAATCAGAAAAACATTTCGGGTGACATCATCAACCTCGTTGGTATGAGAGAACATCAGGGTAACATTCCCAGAATCAGATGTGGAATTCACCATTGGAATCTGGATGGTAGCAATTCTTCTAGGAGATCTCACACAAGAACGTGACCGTGCTGAGCTCTTCAGATGCCTAGAATACATAGATATCTGCATTATATCTCACATAGACTTCTCTAGTGTTGCACCTACCTAATGAGTACTTACCAATCCCACCAAGGTATAACCATAAAATGTCCATGTTCCTGGCGGTGTAGCACAGTTCCTGTATACAGATGGAGCATTTTACTGTCAGTAAGAATTAATTTACTTCTGTAAATAACCTTAAGAAGGTGTACATCATATATTTGACATCACTGTCCGTGGGTGCAACTAAGGTCTATATTTCAGTATAGTGCTCCATAAGCTGCATCCTCCTGCCGGCCCTGTGCACTGGGGAAATCTCGCTCTGTTCAGTATTCGGCAAGTAAGGGAAGGACGCTGAACGGCGCAAGATTTCCCCACCGCACAGGGCCGGCTGGAGGATGTGAATGCTGCCTGCCCCTGTCAATCAAGACTTGGAGGGTGTGTAATGAGGTGGGAGAACGGAGCCTCTAGGAGCAGTAGCAACGCCGCCCTCCCCCCTTCTCCTAGAGGCTAATTTGCATATTATAAAAGTAAGAATTCTGCAGTAATATGGGCATGAATAATCACAAAAATAGCATAGTTAGTTAATGTCAGCCAGTTTGATAATGAAAATTCTAGTGACAGAACCCCTTTAAAGAGGATGCTGATTGTTAGGAGTCTATCTCCTGCACCCCGAAGAAACACACAGTGGCCAAAAATTGGTGAATAACTCAAGTCCACCAGAATGAAGTGTTACAGAACAGCTTATAGAGCGGTTCTTGAGAAACCGACCCCTCCTTAGACACCCATATGACCTAATATAAAACTTAGCAGATAACCAGACATACTGTGTCTTTTTGGCATGTCCCTATAGTGGTGGAGTCTAGGATCTGTATCCCTCCCTCATGCTATAACAATAGGGAACTTGGAGCTATACTGTTTGGCTTTAAGCTTAGATATGGCCATAGACTTTAAGGAGACTGTAATATTAGAAGAAACCGTGTTAAAACCACTGGCGCTATATACTATACAAAGCTGCAGTGTCACCGCACTCCCGTAATGCATTGCAAGCGAATTACGTCGCTCTTCGTCAGTAATTCCCTGACGAAGAGCGACGCAATTCGCTTGAAACGCGTTGGATGGTATTATGGAACTAGCGACAATACGTAGCTCTCAGTCGTGACGCCACCTGCTGATCTGTGAGCGCGAGCGAAGGAATATTGGAAGTTCAGCCACCGGCCGGGGCGAACTCCAAGAAAAACAGCTTCCCATAGACAAAGATCCCCTGCGTAAAAAGAACTTCAGAGACCAGCGTCTATAATCGGGTGTGACACACACCGAACCTCCAGGATTACAAGTACACTGATGATAGTGCTCAGATCAATGTAGGCTTCAATCATATCTGACACATCACTGTGTCTTGTACCTGTATATAGCAGCAAGGAGATCGTTGTTAGGTTAGCTGAGGGCAGTGTCTACAGTTTTTCAATGAGACTGTAATATTGCTAACTCTGGCCATACCTCCAGAACAATGGTCACCAACTTATGACTCTCCAGTGCTACAGGCTGAAGAACAATTCTCTTGGATATGGGAGAAGAGACACAAACCTGGAAGGGATCACTAACTTCTATAATCTATACATTCAGTTTCTACATGCAAGTTAATGGATACTCACTGTTCTATAGTCAGCATTACAGTGAATACACATGAGGGGTTCGGCTGCTCTTCTCCGAGGTCTCTCCTGGCTGCCGATATTTATAGTTGTAGGATGAAGATCCCAGTAGAGTGAGATGTCCTTGGACTCAAGGAATTAGCAAGATCAATGTATAATAACACAAGAGACTTAGAAAGCTATTTTAGTTTCATAATTTTGAGGCAGTAAATGAGTCTCTGGAGAATCATCTCAAAGTTCCTTCACAACGTTGGTTCGGCTTGGCTCAAAGAGTATTTTTTCATGTGAATATTACACAGTAGTGGAGGCCTGATTGTCCAGTGGCTGAGATAGCATAGCCTACAGTACAACCTAGATAGGAATGGATAGTGGGGTCTGGTTTTTGGCCTGATTGGGCAGTAGGGTGAGCCATGTAAATGATGGGAAGGGTGGTGCAGTGGTTCTAGAGAATAGAGTAAATGGGGCACATTTATTAAGCCCTAAGCTGGCGGATGATCCGCCATAACTTGGGTGCATCCAGCGACATTTCTAAATTTAAAACAGCTGTCTTACATTTAGACCATTTTCTACTCCTAAAACAGGCGTGACCTATGCGAAGTCGCAGTTAGTGACGCAACTAACCATTGTGCCGCCATCTGCACCTGAAATACACCTAATTTAGGCGTATTTTAGAATAGTAAATGACCCGCTTTATATTTACCAACATTCAAGTTGCCATTTATTCCCAACCAAGGAACTCCCAACCTGCCCACTTCGGGTGCGGTTTGCATACTGTATATCTAGCCCATTTTACTGTTTGGCTCACAGGATTGTCCTCACAAAACCAGGACCATTGGCAAGTGTGACCCTCCATCAGCCACTGTAAGCGAAGAAGTGCTAAGCAAAGGTAACTGAATAGAATGTGGGCTGTGATTGTTTTCTAAAGGAGAACCACCTAAGAAACCCCATATTACACCACATGATACCACCTTTTTATAGCGAACTTGAGAAAAGCAAAACTGCAGTGCTCACCTGTGTTTTTCCTTGGGAGGCACGGAAAAAGGCATTGACACCGCCGTGCAAGGACTTTTAACAAATTGTAAAATCCAGCTTCTCATAAAAGATGAACTTTATTTACTTGTGGTAAAATCCAGATATTCAATACATGTACAGTCTACGCGTTTTGGACCTCTGTATAATGGTCCTTCGTCATGATGAAGGACCATTATACAGAAGTCCGAAACGCGTAGACTGTACATGTATTAAATATCTGGATTTTACCACAAGTAAATAAAGATCATCTTTTATGGGAAGCTGGATTTTGCATTTTGTTTAAACAGCTTTTTTTGGTGAATAATATATAACATTACAATGTGTTACTGCACAGCGGGCATCCATCAAGGTTTCAGTGTCACAAGCCTTTTTTGAAATGTCACTGTTGAGCAGCTTCCGTGCAGCAGCAGCAGCGCCCAAGGGGATTCTCTGCTTCGATCTCCTACTAATCGCAGATGTGCTGGTGCTACACAACCATCAGTGTCCACATCCTCTGCTCCAGCCCAGAAGCTCCATCCTGGTTCTCCTGTATTACACCTATAATGAGGGGTCAGATAGCTTTGTCTTTCATTAGATGACTATACAAAGGGGTGTAAGGGCAACACTTCCCAAAATGCTAATTACCATTACCACAAGTAGAAAATGCTGCCCCGTTCTTTGAAAGAAATCAGCGAAAGGGGCTTCCAGCTTGTAGGGTTGACAGTAAGAGTTTAGTACCAGCGCACTTACAGTCAGCGCAGAACACCACAGCCCCGCTTCTCTCCCTCTCTCCTCAGTGTGTCTGCAATGAGAAGATAGGAGAGACCATACCTCTTCGAACAGTGGTGGCGAAACTATGACATGGGTGCCAGAGATGGCATTAAGAGCCCTTTCTGGGGGCACTCGCACCCAGGAAAAGTCTAAGCTGTACCAATATGCCTTAGACTTTTACTGCCATGCATTAGTGCTATGAACCGCACAAGCAGCGCATTGAATGTAGGCAGGATATTATAACTAAATTACAAAGTACATGGGAGATATGCTATATTGGACTGAAGTATTCAGGTTACATTGCCATGTTGGCACTTCTTGATAAATATGTGGGTCTTGGGTTACAGTTTGGGCACTTGATCTATAAAAGGTTCACCATCACTGCCCTAGAGGGACAAAAACAGGGGCTTACAATGCCATGCCTCTAAGTCAACCCAATGCATAACTATACACATCTAATCCCGCCCAGTCCCCTTAGTGCCCCACATAGTAATCTGTGCCATCATACAGTGATAATGCCCATATTGTGCCCCCTTCTCAGTAGTACCATAGTAACATAGTTTATAAGGCTGGAAAAAGCCCTCCATACAGTTAAGCTTGTTATCCTGCAAGTTGTTTCAAAAATTAAAAAAACATGAGGTAGAATCCAATTTTCCTAATTTTAGGGGGAAAAAAATCTCTAGCTAGCTATAGCCCGTAATATTATTACACTCCAGAAATACATCCAGGCCCCTCTTGAATTCCTTTATTGTACTCACCATCACCACCTCCTCTGGCAGAGAGCTCCATAGTCTCACTGCTCTTACCGTAAAGAATTCTCTTCTATGTTTGTGTACAAACCTTCTTTCCTCCAGACGCAGAGGATGTCCCCTCATCACAGTCACAGTCCTGGGGATAAATAGATGATGGGAGAGATCTCTGTACTGACCCCTGATTTATTTATACATAGTTATTAGATCTCCCCTCAGTCGTCTTTTTTTCTAAAGTGAATAACCCTAATTTTGATAATCTTTCAGGGTACTGTAGTTGCCCCATTCCAGTTATTACTTTAGTTGCCCTCCTCTGAACCCTCTCCAGCTCTGCTATGTCTGCCTTGTTCACAGGAGCCCAGAACTGTACACAGTCCTCCATGTGTGGTCTGACTAGTGATTTGTGGTAGGACTATATTCTCATCACGGGCATCTATGATGTAACCCATAATCTTAATAGCCTTGGCAGCAGCTGCCTGACACTGGTTTCTACAGCTTAGTTTGCTGTTCACTAAAATTCCTAGGTCCTTTTCAATGTCAGTGTTACTGAGTGTTTTACCATTTAGTATGTACAGGTGACTTGCATTATTCCTTCCCATGTGCATAACCTTACATTTGTCAGTGTTAAACCTCATCTGCCACTTCTCTGCCCAATCCTCCAATCTATCGAGATCCGTCTGTAGTATATATATATATATACAACAACGGATAAGGCAGCACTCCGGTCTTATTACACCAAACAGCAATGCAGCATTTCAGCTCTCTCAATGGAGCCTTTGTCAAGCTAGTGATAACAGTGCTCAAAACATCCCTAAATAGGCTGAGTACATAATTGATACATGATTGATCATTAAATAAATATATCATGATTATACATAGAAAAAACATAACAGAAATTATCAAATCAATATCATTTTGATAATCAATAATCATAGTAATATTTCATAGTGATAATTTCCAAAAGCAATACATCGTGTGCAGGATTGTGTCAAAAAATCATAATTGTGTCCCATTACATAATAGGTGATTAATCAGTGCAGCTGTGCATAAAATCCATGTGAATTAAAACAGAAGGCAAACACTCACTATGGAATCCATGTGTCCAAATTGGCTGGAGTCTCCTAAACAGGGCTGCACATGCACCAGTTTCTTCATGATCCCGCAGGATCACTCAACATCCCACGCCTGCACACAACCTGTAATCAAGCCTGAACATAAGAGCGCACACGTTGGCAAACTACGCGTTGGCGCACGCATTGGGATTGGCAAACTACCTGCACCTGTGCAAAACACAAGAGGATATCTGACCATATATCACATGCCGCGCTGGGTCTGGCCAGCACAACTGCACATGCCCGAAAGTGTAATACACTCATAAAACTGAAATTGGGTAACAAAGTGGACTCATACGTCACAAAGTATTGGAAGCCTAAACTGGGCACTCTCCCAGGCGTCAACCCCATCCAGTGTCCAGGTAACCAAGGCAAGTCATTGTCTATGGTACCCAGTCACCGCAACTAAGTGCACTGCTTATAGATGGGGAGGCACGGATGCTGGGCCCACATGGGCCCAAAGCATCCCGGCAACAACCAGGATTAATATCCCCATGCGAAACAGCAGAGGGGAAACACCGTAAGTGTCACCCCTCCCCAGTCACCACAGCCGTAATCCTCCCCACCATTTTCCATTAGACGGGTAAAGATAAGTCACTATAAGGGCAAACGATGGGCAATCCTCATATACATTGCATAAAGCAATTTTCAAACAAAGAATAAAAAGACAAAAGTATCCATAGGGAACACGTGGAAACGTCATTGTGTGTGTTGTCTTCATTAGCATCATCAGAGTTACAATCCAGAGGTCCTGAAATACAAAAAGAAAAAGTAAAAAAGAGAGGACCAAAGTTAACCGCTTATTTGTGGTCGGATCGGCTATCAGAAAGGTGTACCTAACCTATCTAACCCTATCTACAACAAGCAGTAGAATTATGCCATAACTGCTGCGGTAGGGCAGCCTAGAAGGGGCCACCCTAATATGAAGTGACTGTAAGATGGTGTGGGTGGGTGGGTGAAATCAGCTGAATCGGCTTCAGCCTGGGCCCACAGGTGCCTATAAATAGCCTTGTAACCAGCCTCCTCTCCCACAAATACAGCAATATATTTGCTTAATACTTGTGGTCGGATCGGCTATCAGAAAGGTGTACCTAACCTATCTAATTTACGCTGAAATTGTTTTGTTGCCAATTTCAAATCCTTTAATTGCCTATTTCATTAAAAAAAGAAATGTATATTTGGGGCTTTTAGGGGTGTTTTAATTCGCTTTTAATTTATTTAGTTTAGCTAAAAGTATGTCAGACAGAGAAGTGCCAGGCGTCAGAGGCGTAAATTATTCCGGCGCAGGCACAGGTTGCAGCAGAGTTAGGCTACATACATACGACTGTATGTTTGGCCCGCGTCCGAGCCGCATATTTTGTGGCTTGGGCGCGGACCCATTCACTTCAATGGGGCCGCAAAAGATGCGGACAGCACTCCGTGTGCTGTCCGCATCCGTTGCTCCGTTCCGTGGCCCCGCAAAAAAAATAGAGCATGTCCTATTCTTGTCCATTTTGCGGACAAGAATAGGCATCTCTAAAATGAGTTCTGCAAATTGTGGAAGGTACATCGAGAGGCTTCCGTGTTTTGCGGATCCGCTGGTTTGCGGATACGCAAAGACACACGGTCATGTGCATGTAGGGGTTTCTTGCTAAGGACTTAGGTCCACATGTCAGCTAGCGGTCGTGTTTTTGACCATCAACCCAGCGGTTCTTGATTGGTTGACTCGATTTTCGACTTCGCCGCAAGTGACATCAGCACGAGCAGCCTGACTCTAGACTCTGTGGTATCATGCTGCTGATGTTGCTGCCATCTCCACACTATGTCACCTTGCCACTCTGTGGCCTCCTGATGCTGCCATCTCCACACTATGTCACCTTGCCACTCTGTGGCCTAATCATACGGCTTCTGTCACCTCCACACTTTGTCATTGTGCAACTCTGTGGCCTCCTGATGCTGGCGTCACCTCCGGACCCTGTCATTGTGCCACTTGGTGCTCTCCTCATGCTGCTTCCACCTCACCACTATGTCATGGGGCCACTCTGTGGACTTCTAATGCTGTTACCACCCTTCCCATTCTATTACGCCCACTTTTTAGGGACCGGTTCAGGTCTGAAGTCACTTTGTGAGGCTTACATAATAGAAACCATCCAAAAATGACCCCATTCTAGAAACTACACCCGTCAAGGTATTCAAAACTTAGTGATGTCGCGAACATAAAATTTTCCGTTCGCATGCAGCTAACGCAAACTTCCGCAAATGTTCAAATGGGCGAACCGGCGAACCGCCATAGACTTCAATTGGCAGGCGAATTTTAAAACCCACAGGGACTCTTTCTGGCCACAATAGTGATGGGAAAGTTGTTTCGAGGGGTCTAACACCTGGACTGTGGCATGCCGGAGGGGGATCTATGGCAAAACTCCCATGGAAAATTACGTAGTGGAGTCAGGTTTTAATCCATAAAGGGCATAAATCAACTAACATTCCTAAATTGTTTGGAATAACGTGCTTTAAAACATCCAGTGTGTGTATACGATCAGGTATGATGTTGTATCGATCAGGTAGTGTAAGGGTTACGCCCCTTCACAGACATTGACAGACCAAACTCCCCTTTAATGCACCACAAACAACCGCAAACAGTTCATTTGCACAACCGCAAACTCCCCATTAGCACAAGGTTGGATACCAAGCTAGCCACGTCCCGGTGATGTCATTGAAGGTTTCTTCCTCCACCCAGCCACGTACAACACCAAGGGTCCCCGAAAGGTGAATTGAATTGATTTTTCGAACGGGAGATGGTTAAAAAACGCTGTCTCCTCCCCTTTGTTTTTATCCACGGTCACTGCGTCTGCGCCGTGCAATTTACTGTCACACCCGATATGAGTGGTATTTTCTGTAGTACTATTCTCATCAGTTTAATCCCTCTAACGTCCCCAATCTGGGGGCCATTTATTGAATAGATTTTTCGAACGGGGAGATGGTTAAAAAAACGCTGGCTCCCTCCACTCTGTTTTAATCCACGGTGACTGCGTCTACGCCGTGCAATTTACTGTCACATCCGATATGAGTGGTATTTTCTGTAGTACTAGTCTCATCAGTTTAATCCCTGTTACATCCCATATCAGGGATTGCCTTTTGAGAAAAAAATTTAAGGCCGGGTACCTTCGACTGCCTTCACAGTGACAGACCAAACTCTCATACACCAAACTGAATTGATTTCAGGAACCGGGAGATGGAAAAAGCAGCTTGGTCGGTCCTCATACTCCCAAATTGGGGCACTGCACATGCACAGAGCACTGTGCTGTGACACCCTCTATGAGTGGTGTCTTAACTAGTACTATTCCTATCAGTTTAATCCCTGTTACGTTCACTATCCGGGGACGTGTGTTGAATTGATTAAACATTGTTGAATTAACGAACCATTACGACATCATGAAATAATTTAGTTCTGAGCTCTGTATTTCCTTTGTATTGGAATTGATGGGGATTTTTTTAATTGTCTGCATTATTTCTAATAAACTATTAAGAGACTTTATTATGATTTTTTATTTTATGTATTAAAAACCCATACAACTTTAAAAAAAAAGATAAATTAATGTTTTTTCTATGAAATATTATCCAGCCGTCCGATCGCTTTTGGTCTGACCATAATGAAGCAACGGCCTTATCATCTGGGGTGTGGCAACATTGCCACCACACTCATAGAGGTAATGATTGCTTCATTGTGATACGCAAGCCCCTTCACCACAACAAGGTAACGATCACGAAGGGGAATTGACACTTGTATGTGCCTTTTTTTTGGGGTTGGTTTTTGCAGCCACAGTGCTGCACTATAGGACAGAAAAATTAGGCATGTACACATGCCCGAAAAATAATGGCATTGTTGTAGCCGCTATTGTAGCAGCGGCCGGAAAAATTGATGTTTTCCAGGCAGAAAAGTGACTAAAACATTGTGGCTTGAACCCTAGTTGGTGGTGGAGAATTCATGAAAGTCATCCGGTATGCAGACATGAAATACAGCAGCGTGGGGACCATTTTGAGGCCAAGGCATGTAATCAAGCCTTTTGTTAGTCAAACGTATCCCCCACTGTCAGTCCCTTCGGGATCCATGCCTCATTCATCTTTATGAAGGGGCTTTTAGGGGTGTTTTAATTCGCTTTTAATTTATTTAGTTTAGCTAAAAGTATGTCAGACAGAGAAGTGCCAGGCGTCAGAGGCGTAAATTATTCCGGCGCAGGCACAGGTTGCAGCAGAGTTAGGCTACATACATACGACTGTATGTTTGGCCCGCGTCCGAGCCGCATATTTTGTGGCTTGGGCGCGGACCCATTCACTTCAATGGGGCCGCAAAAGATGCGGACAGCACTCCGTGTGCTGTCCGCATCCGTTGCTCCGTTCCGTGGCCCCGCAAAAAAAATAGAGCATGTCCTATTCTTGTCCATTTTGCGGACAAGAATAGGCATCTCTAAAATGAGTTCTGCAAATTGTGGAAGGTACATCGAGAGGCTTCCGTGTTTTGCGGATCCGCGGTTTGCGGATACGCAAAAGACACACGGTCATGTGCATGTAGGGGTTTCTTGCTAAGGACTTAGGTCCACATGTCAGCTAGCGGTCGTGTTTTGACCATCAACCCAGCGGTTCTTGATTGGTTGACTCGATTTTCGACTTCGCCGCAAGTGACATCAGCACGAGCAGCCTGACTCTAGACTCTGTGGTATCATGCTGCTGATGTTGCTGCCATCTCCACACTATGTCACCTTGCCACTCTGTGGCCTCCTGATGCTGCCATCTCCACACTATGTCACCTTGCCACTCTGTGGCCTAATCATACGGCTTCTGTCACCTCCACACTTTGTCATTGTGCAACTCTGTGGCCTCCTGATGCTGGCGTCACCTCCGGACCCTGTCATTGTGCCACTTGGTGCTCTCCTCATGCTGCTTCCACCTCACCACTATGTCATGGGGCCACTCTGTGGACTTCTAATGCTGTTACCACCCTTCCCATTCTATTACGCCCACTTTTTAGGGACCGGTTCAGGTCTGAAGTCACTTTGTGAGGCTTACATAATAGAAACCATCCAAAAATGACCCCATTCTAGAAACTACACCCGTCAAGGTATTCAAAACTTAGTGATGTCGCGAACATAAAATTTTCCGTTCGCGTGCAGCGAACGCAAACTTCCGCAAATGTTCAAATGGGCGAACCGGGCGAACCGCCATAGACTTCAATTGGCAGGCGAATTTTAAAACCCACAGGGACTCTTTCTGGCCACAATAGTGATGGGAAAGTTGTTTCGAGGGGTCTAACACCTGGACTGTGGCATGCCGGAGGGGGATCTATGGCAAAACTCCCATGGAAAATTACGTAGTGGAGTCAGGTTTTAATCCATAAAGGGCATAAATCAACTAACATTCCTAAATTGTTTGGAATAACGTGCTTTAAAACATCCAGTGTGTGTATACGATCAGGTATGATGTTGTATCGATCAGGTAGTGTAAGGGTTACGCCCCCTTCACAGACATTGACAGACCAAACTCCCCTTTTAATGCACCACAAACAACCGCAAACAGTTCATTTGCACAACCGCAAACTCCCCATTAGCACAAGGTTGGATACCAAGCTAGCCACGTCCCGGTGATGTCATTGAAGGTTTCTTCCTCCACCCAGCCACGTACAACACCAAGGGTCCCCGAAAGGTGAATTGAATTGATTTTTCGAACGGGGAGATGGTTAAAAAAACGCTGTCTCCCTCCCCTTTGTTTTTATCCACGGTCACTGCGTCTGCGCCGTGCAATTTACTGTCACACCCGATATGAGTGGTATTTTCTGTAGTACTATTCTCATCAGTTTAATCCCTCTAACGTCCCCAATCTGGGGGCCATTTATTGAATAGATTTTTCGAACGGGGAGATGGTTAAAAAAACGCTGGCTCCCTCCACTCTGTTTTAATCCACGGTGACTGCGTCTACGCCGTGCAATTTACTGTCACATCCGATATGAGTGGTATTTTCTGTAGTACTAGTCTCATCAGTTTAATCCCTGTTACATCCCATATCAGGGATTGCCTTTTGAGAAAAAAATTTAAGGCCGGGTACCTTCGACTGCCTTCACAGTGACAGACCAAACTCTCATACACCAAACTGAATTGATTTCAGGAACCGGGAGATGGAAAAAGCAGCTTGGTCGGTCCTCATACTCCCAAATTGGGGCACTGCACATGCACAGAGCACTGTGCTGTGACACCCTCTATGAGTGGTGTCTTAACTAGTACTATTCCTATCAGTTTAATCCCTGTTACGTTCACTATCCGGGGACGTGTGTTGAATTGATTAAACATTGTTGAATTAACGAACCATTACGACATCATGAAATAATTTAGTTCTGAGCTCTGTATTTCCTTTGTATTGGAATTGATGGGGATTTTTTAATTGTCTGCATTATTTCTAATAAACTATTAAGAGACTTTATTATGATTTTTTATTTTATGTATTAAAAACCCATACAACTTTAAAAAAAAGATAAATTAATGTTTTTCTATGAAATATTATCCAGCCGTCCGATCGCTTTTGGTCTGACCATAATGAAGCAACGGCCTTATCATCTGGGGTGTGGCAACATTGCCACCACACTCATAGAGGTAATGATTGCTTCATTGTGATACGCAAGCCCCTTCACCACAACAAGGTAACGATCACGAAGGGAATTGACACTTGTATGTGCCTTTTTTGGGGTTGGTTTTTGCAGCCACAGTGCTGCACTATAGGACAGAAAAATTAGGCATGTACACATGCCCGAAAAATAATGGCATTGTTGTAGCCGCTATTGTAGCAGCGGCCGGAAAAATTGATGTTTTCCAGGCAGAAAAGTGACTAAAACATTGTGGCTTGAACCCTAGTTGGTGGTGGAGAATTCATGAAAGTCATCCGGTATGCAGACATGAAATACAGCAGCGTGGGGACCATTTTGAGGCCAAGGCATGTAATCAAGCCTTTTGTTAGTCAAACGTATCCCCCACTGTCAGTCCCTTCGGGATCCATGCCTCATTCATCTTTATGAAGGTGAGGTAATCAACACTCTTTTGACCGAGGCGACCTCTTGTCAGTGACAATGCCTCCTGCTGCACTGAAGGTCCTTTCTGACAGGACACTTGAAGCAGGGCAGGCCAGAAGTTCTATCGCGAACTGGGATAGCTCAGGCCACAGGTCAAGCCTGCACACCCAGTAGTGAAGGGGTTCATTGCTCCTCAGAGTGTCGATATCTGCTGTTAAGGCGAGGTAGTCTGCTACCTGTCGGTCGAGTCGTTTTCTAAGGCTGGATCCCGAAGGGCTGTGGCGATGAGTAGGACTGAAAAAGCTCTGCATGTCCTCCATCAACAACACATCTGTAAATCGTCCAGTCCTTGCCGCCGTGGTAGGAGGAGGATTACACTCACCTCTTCCCCTGTTAGATTCCCGTTGTGCTGTGACATCCCCCTTATAAGCTGTGTAAAGCATATTTTTTAGTTTGGTTTTGAACTGCTGCATCCTTTCCGACTTTCGGTAATTCGGTAACATTTCAGCCACTTTCTGCTTATACCGGGGGTCTAGTAGCAAGGCCACCCAGTACAGGTCGTTCTCCTTCATCCTTTTTATACGAGGGTCCCTCAACAGACATGACAGCATGAAAGACCCCATTTGAACAAGGTTGGATGCAGAGCTACTCATTTCCCATTCCTCGTCCTCACTGATGTCATTGACAATCTGTTCTTCCCCCCAGCCACGTACAACACCATGGGTCCCAGATAGGTGACAACAACGAGCACCCTGGGGTGCCTGCTGTGGTTGGTCTTCCTTCTCCTCAAAGCCGCCACATTCCTCCCCTGACTCCTCTTCCTCATACTCCTCTTCCAGCGTTGCCGCAGGTCCGGCAAGCGATGATGACAAGGCTGTTTCTGGTGGTGATGGTGACCACAACTCTTCCTCTTCCTCTTCACACTCATCTACAGCCTGATCCAGCACTCTTCGCAGGGCACGCTCCAGGAAGAAAACAAATGGGATGAGGTCGCTGATGGTGCCTTCGGTGCGACTGACTAGGTTTGTCACCTCCTCAAAAGGACGCATGAGCCTACAGGCATTGCACATGAGCGTCCAGTAACGTGGCAAAAAAATTCCCAGCTCCGCAGAGGCTGCCCTAGCACCCCGGTCATACAAATACTCGTTGACAGCTTTTTCTTGTTGGAGCAGGCGGTCGAACATTAGGAGTGTTGAATTCCAACGTGTCGGGCTGTCACATATCAAGCGCCACACTGGCATGTTGTTTCGCCGCTGAATATTGGAAAAGTGCGCCATGGCCGTGTAGGAACGCCTGAAATGGCCACACACCTTCCTGGCCTGCTTGAGGACGTCCTGTAAGCCTGGGTACTTAGACACAAAACGTTGTACGATGAGATTCAACACATGTGCCATGCACGGCACATGTGACAACTTGCCCTAATTCAATGCCGACAACAAATTTGTTCCATTGTCACACACCACTTTGCCGATCTCCAGTTGGTGCGGGGTCAGCCACTGATCCACCTGTGCGTTCAGGGCGGACAGGAGTGCTGGTCCTGTGTGGCTCTCTGCTTTCAGGCAAGTCAACCCCAAGCCAGCGTGACACTGTCGTATCCGGGATGTGGAATAACCCCTGGGGAGCTGAGGGGATTCAGTTGATGTGCAGCCAGACGCCGCAGAAGAAGAGGACTCAGCCGAGGAGGATATCGAAGAGGATGGAGTAGGAGTAGAGGAGGTGGCAGTAGGTCTGCCTGCAAGTCATGGTGGTGTCACCAACTCCGCTGCGGAGCCACGCATTCCATGCTTGTCAGCCGTCAGCAGGTTGACCCAATGCGCAGTGTACGTGATATACCTGCCCTGACTGTGCTTTGCAGACCAGGTATCAGTGGTAAGATGGACCCTTGCCCCAACACTGTATGCCAGAGATGCCATGACTTCCTTTTCAATGACATGGTAGAGGTTTGGGATTGCCTTTTTTGAAAAAAAAATTCGTTCGGGTACGTTCCACTGTGGTGTCCCAATAGCGACAAATTTTTTGAAGGCCTCAGACTCCACCAGCTGGTATGGTAAAAGCTGGCGGGCTAAGAGTTCCGTCAAGCCAGCTGTCAGTCGCCGGGCAAGAGGGTGATTCTGTGACATTGGCTTTTTACGCTCAAACATGTCCTTGACAGACACCTGACTGTGGGCAGATGAGCAGGAACTGCTAAAGGTGAGAGATGGAGTGGCGGTTGGTTGAGAGGGGGCAGGGAGGACAGCAGTGGTTGACATGGCTGAAGATGATGGACCAGGAGGAGCATAGTGGCTTTGAGTTTGTGTGCTGCTTGTACTCATGTGTTGATCCCATAGGCGTTTGTGATGTGAGATCATGTGCCTTCGCAAAGCAGTTGTACTGAGGTGGGTGTTGGACTTCCCACGACTCAGTTTCTTTTGGCATAGGTTGCAAATGGCATTGCTGTTATCAGAGGCAGACACACAAAAAAAATGCCACACTGCTGAGCTTTGCAATGACGGCATTCTGGTGGTCGCAACAGCATGCGTTGACTGGCGTGCTGTCTGGCTGACCCCGGGTGCCGATACATGCTGTCTGACTGTGCCACTAACTCCTTGCGATGACCTCCCCCTGCTTCCAACTCATCTCCTCATTCTCTCTGTCTCCCCTTCTGAACTTTCCCCCTCTTCTTCTCTTCGAGCAGGCACCAAGTGGCATCCGTGGACACATCGTCATCATCAACCGCTTCACTTGAATCTGACACCTCAGCAAAGGAAGCAGCAGCGGGTACAACATCATCATCATCATCATCACACTGTACGTCCATGTGTGTAATCCTGCCTGACTGAGACATATCCCTGTAATCTACATCATCTGGCAATAATGGTTGCGCATCACTAATTGCATCCAACTGACGTGTAAATAACTCCTCTGACGGATCAAGTGAAGCGGCTGTCGTGGCTGTGGTGGTAGTGGTGGTAGTGGTGGTGGTGGCGGCGGGCGGGTGCATGGTAACTTGAGAGCAGGTGACTGAAGCTGAGCTGGAGGAGGATGGTGCGTCAAGGTTCTTAGCGGAAGCTGTTGAAGATTGGTTGTCCTGTCTAAGCCAGTCAATTATGTCTTCAGAATTTTTCGGGTTCAGGGTACGTGGCCTCTGAACACTGGGCATTATTCCAGGGACAGTGGAAATCACAGCACCACGACCACGACGGCCCCTGCGGGGTGGCCTGCCTCTGCCTGTCATTTTTTTTAGATAAGTGGTACTACGCGTGCTAGGTACTGTGCCACCCGGTATCAGTGGTGGGCACTGGCAGTGGGCACACTACAGTCTGTGGAAGTGGGCCTGACACACACTGGCAGCAGGCAAGCAACTGAAATTAGACTAATGTGTAAAAATTAAATGCCTTTTTTTGATGCAAAGTCCTGTGCCACACGGGATGACAGGGGTGGGCACTGGCAGTGGGCACACTACAGTCAGTGGAAGTCGGCCTGACACACACTGGCAGCAGGCAAGCAACTGAAATTACACTAAAGTGTAAAAATTAAATGCCTTTTTTGATGCAAAGTCCTGTGCCACACGGGATGACAGGGGTGGGCACTGGCAGTGGGCACACTACAGTCAGTGGAAGTCGGCCTGACACACACTAGCAGCAGGCAAGCAGCTGAAATTACACTAAAGTGTAAAAATTAAATGCCTTTTTTATGCAAAGTCCTGTGCCACACGGGATGACAGGGGTGGGCACTGGCAGTGGGCACACTACAGTCAGTGGAAGTCGGCCTGACACACACTAGCAGCAGGCAAGCAACTGAAATTACACTAAAGTGTAAAAATTAAATGCCTTTTTTATGCAAAGTCCTGTGCCAGCCGGTATGAGTGGTGGGCACTGGCAGTGGGCACACTACAGTCAGTGGAAGTCAGCCTGACACACACTGGCAGGCAACTAACCTTAGATTAAAGTGTAAAAATTAAATGCCTTTTTTTGATGCAAAGTCCTGTGCCACATGGGATGACAGGAGTGGGCACTGGCAGTGGGCACACTACAGTCTGTGGGCCTGCAGCTCCTCACACACAGGCAGGCCAGGCAACTGCAATATGTATATGGAGAAAAAAAAAAGCAGACTAATGTTGCAGCCCTAAAAAGGGCTTTTTGGGGTGCTGTCAGGACGCTGTCCTTACAGCAGGGATCAGATGAGTCTTTCAGGACTGGAGTGGACACTGAATACACTAGCCTAGCTATCGATTTCCCTATTAAATCAGCAGCAACTACACTCTCCCTCCTCTCACTAAAACTGCAAATTCCGAATGAATCTAAAATGGATGCTGTTCAGGAGATGGGAGGGTCTGGGAGGGAGGGTATGCTGCTGATTGGCTGGAATGTGTCTGCTGACTGTGAGGTACAGGGTCAAAGTTTGCTCAATGATGATGTATAGGGGGCGGACCGAACATCGCATGTGTTCGCCCGCTGCGGCGAACGCGAACAAGCTATGTTCGCCGGGAACTGTTCGCCGGCGGATAGTTCGGGCCATCTCTATCAAAACTGATTTTACAAATGTCTTTAACCCTTTGGGTGTTTCACAGGAGTTAATGGCAAATGGAGCTAAAATTTTTGAATTTAGATTTTTTTCAAAAGTTTTCCATTTTAATCTATTTTTTCCAGTAAGTAATCAAGGGTTAACAGCCAAACAAAACCCAATTCTTATTGCCCCGATTCTGTAGTTTGCAGAAACACCCCATATGTGGACGTAAACTACTGGCCACGCGGCAGGGCGTAGAGGGAAAGGAGTGCTGTGTGGTTTTTGGAAGGCAGATTTTGCTGGACTGGTTTATCTATACCATGTCCCCTTTGAAGACCCCCTGATGCGACCCCCCCCCCCCCCCCCCAGGTAGAAACTCCCTAAAAGTGATCCTATTTTGAAAACTACACCCCTCAAGGTATTTGAAACTGATTTTACAAACGTCATTAATCCTTTAGGTGTTTCACAAGAGTTAATGGGAAATGGGGCTAAAATTTCAGAATTTTGATTTTTTGCAAATTTTCCATTTTAATCATTTTTTTCCAGTAACTAAGGAAGGGTTAACAGCCAAACAAAACCCAATTTTTATTGCCCCGATTCGTTAGTTTGCAGTAACACCCCATATGTGGTCGTAAACTACTGTATGTCCACGCGGCAGGGCGTAGAGTTTGCTGGACTGGTTTATCTACACCATGTCCCATTTGAAGCCCCCTGATGCCCCCCGGAGTAGAAACTCCCTAAAAGTGACCCCATTTTGGAAATTACGGGATAAGGAGGCTGTTTTGTTGGGACTATTTTTAGGGTACATATGAATTTTGGCTGCTTTATATTACATTCTTGTGACGCAAGGTTACCAAAAATAGAAATTCTGAAATTTCTTCTCCATTTGCCATAAACTCTTGAGGAACACCTAAAGGTTTAACAAAGTTTGTAAAGTAAGTTTTGAATACCTTGAGGGGTGTAGTTTATTAGATGTGGTCACTTTTATGAAGTTTCTACTCTAGGGGTGCATCAGGGGTTCTTCAAATGGGACATGGTGTAAAAAAAAAAGGCCATCAAAGTTTGCCTTCAAGGGCGTTCCTTTCCTTCTGTGCCCTGCCATGTTCCCATACAGCAGCTTACCACCACATATGAGGTGTTTCTGTAAACTTCAGAATCAGGGCAATACATTTTAATGGGGTAATTTTATGGAGCAGATTATTACGGAATTGGCGATACCTAATTTGTCTACTTTTTTAAATTAGTGTTGAGCGCGAATATTCGAATAGCGAATTTTTATGGCGAATATCGACACTTCGCTAATTCGCGAATATTTCGAATATAGCGCTATAAATTCGCTATTTCAAATATTCGGGGTTTTTTTTGTTTGTTTTTTTAGTTATATTTTTTTCTTTCCCACTTCCCAAAAGTATTTCCTACCTGTCCTTAGGATTCCTGGCTTCCTGGCTGCTCCAGTCAGTGCCCGTTTCCGCTTCTGCCGACTTCCGTGCTCATGGAGCGTCCCCATCACCATGGGAACGTCTCCATATACTAAAATGTACTGTCGGATTTGAGAATTACGTTGAAATCGCAATGCGATTAATTCAAGTTATATTAATTGTATTGCAATTACAACTTAGCAGTGCACTGCTATCTTACATATTAGGCTAGAATTAACGAATATGGAATATAGCAGCAGTGCTAAGTAGAAATCGCAATGCAATTACTTCAAGTTATATTAATCGCATTGCAATTTCAACGTAATTCTCAAATCCGACAGTACATTTTAGTATGGAGACGTTCTTGGCTTGGTAGAATTAGCGAATATGACGAATGTATTCATCATATTCCTCAAAACGAAGATAACGAAGTATTCTACATCTTCGTTTCAGCAACCTATTCGTCAACTTCGCTAATTCTAGCAATCAACTAGGAGGGTTGACTATAGAGACAGCTGTGTTTAATTCGCTATGCGATTATATAATTTTTTTAAATAAATTGAATAATTATAATAATTATCAAGTAATATAATTATTCTATTAAAAAAAGCAAAGTAATATAATCGCATAGCAAATTAAACACAGTTGTCTCTATAGTCAACCTTCCTATTTGATTGCTAGAATTAGCGAAGTTGACGAATAGGTAGCTAAAACGAAGATGGAGAATACTTTGTTATCTTCGTTTTGAGGAATATGATGAATACATTCGTCATATTCGTCATCTTCGCTATAATTCTAGATATTAAACCAATAGGAAAGTAGCCTAAGTTAAAATCACAATACGCGATTATTTAAATTGCATATTAATAGCGATAACTAGAATAATGACGAATATTCCATTTCGACGAATATGAAACGAATATTCTTTCGAATATTCGCGAATCTCGTCGAAATCGAATATGGCACCTGACGCTCATCACTATTTTAAATGTATTTAGGTTTAGCACTATATTATCCTATTTGAAACAAACTAAAAAATTTAACTATCTAAACAGTCTAAGAGTCATTTTTTTTTTAGTTTTTACCCGATTGTCTTAGGTAGGGGCTCATTTTTTGCGGGTTGAGAGGACAGTTTTTTTGGCACTATACTGGGGGGCATATGACTTTTTGATTGCTTGCTATTAATCTTTTTGTGATGTAAGATAACAAAAAAATTCCTTTTTTTGCACCTTTTTTTTATTTTTTACCGTGTGAATCTGAGAGGTTAGGTCATGGGGTATTTTTATAGAGAAGATTATTACGGATGGACCATGTGATTGGACCATGTGATGTGATGTCATCACAGGTCCTTTAGACTGCAGCTAATGCTTGAAGAAAAGAGGCGAGAAGTGGCTAAGGTGAATTAAGTTTTTTATTTTTAACCCCTTAAGCCACATTCTACAAAGCATTATTTATTGAGAATGCTATTATTTTCCCTTATAACCATGTTATAAGGGAAAATAATGAAGATCGGGTCCCGTCTCTTAGCAACCATGCGGGAAAATCGCACTGCATCCGCACTTGATTGCAGATGCTTGTGATTTTCCCACAGCCCCATTCACTTCTATGGGGCCTACGTTGCGTGAATAACGCAAAATATAGAGCATGCTGCAATTTTCACGCAACGCAGAAGTGATGCGTGAAAATCACCGCTCATGTGCACAACCTCATAAAAATGAATGGGTCCGGATTCAGTGCGGGTGCACTGCGTCCACCTCACGCATTGCACCCGTGCGGAAATCACGCCCGTGTGAAAGGGGCCTAGGAGTCATTTTTTTAAAACTTTTTACCCGATTGTCTTAGGTAGGGGCTCATTTTTTGCAGGATGATAGGACGGTTTTATTGGCACTATTTTGGGGGGCATATGACTTTTTGATCACTTGCTATTACTCTTCTTGTGATGTAAGGTGACAAAAAAATTATTTTTTTTGCACATTTTTAAAAAAAATTACTGTGTGAATCTGAGGGGTTAGGTCATGGGGTATTTTTATAGAGCATATTATTACGGACTTTTTTTTATTATTTTAGTTTTACAAACTATCATTTTTGGAAAAAAAAAATTTTTTTGGTCTCAAGTCAGAGAACCATAGTTTTGTATCCGATTGTCAGTGGCTAAATGGAAAAGGGGATAATAAATGTAGTACTCCATGGAAGTGTGGTACTCCCTAAAGCAACCAATAACGCAGAGGCCTGGATGATCGGGGCACGTGTCACACTGAGTAGTGGTGTCCTTCTGTATACCCCTCCTGTGACACACTCTGAACCTTTTTTGGGTCCGTGCTCCTGGAAAGTGTTGGCCAGGGACGATCCGGTGCGCCTCCAATTCCCGAGGTATTCCAGCCTGTTCTTTCCCGGTCAGAAAAGATCAGGTCCTTGAGGACTGCCTCATAGAACTGAAGGAATGTCCCTGTTTTGCCAGCGCGCTGGAACAGTACAAAAGAGTTTTACATGGCAACCTGTACCAAGTAGACCGCAACTTTTTGTACCATACCCGGGTTTTGCGCATGGCGTTATGTTGCTTGAGGACTTGATCAGAGAGATCAACTCCTCCCATATACCGATTGTAGTCGATGATACAATCGGGCTTGAGGACCGTTGCCGCTGTACCTCACACAGGGACAGGGATGATGCCGTTACTGTGAATTGTGGTCAGTACAAGGACATCCCTCTTGTCCCTATTTCTGACCAGCAACAGGTTTCCTCTAGTAAGGGCACGGGTCTCACCCCGGGGAATAGGTACCTGGAGGGGGACGGTAGGGAGGCCGTGTTGATTTTTCCGCACGGTCCCACAAATGGATGTGGATCTGGCATGGAGGGACTGGAACAAGGGGATACTAGTATAAAAGTAATCCACGTACAGGTGGTAACCCTTATCTAGCAGTGGGTGCATAAGGTCTACTTTGAGGGAACATACTGGCGGAAAATAAGTCTCCCCTTGAAAGCAATGAGAGACTCATCAACCGCGACCTCCCTTCCAGGTACATAGGCCCTTTAAATATTTGGCCCCGAAGTGATCGATGACCGGCCTGATTTTGTACAGGCGGTCATAGGCAGGATCACCTTGGAGGGGGGGGGGGCAAGCTGCAGCACCCCTGGGGGGTCTAGGGTCATACTGCTGTGCTGTGGACCCCAGACACCCTAAGAGGGTGATGCAAGAGTTAAAACTCTCCCTAATGTCTCCCTGCCTGAACTAAGCCTTTCCCTAACCTGTCCCTAACCTACCTTTTAGTGCCAGGTGGTTTGGAGGTTCTGGGGGTGCTGGGCTCCGCTGCAGGCTGCTCTCTCCTCGCTCCACCAACGGAAAATGGAACAGGAGAGGAGAGCAGGGGGAGTTAACCCCGCCCACCCATGCAGCCAATCAGATTTGATCCTGTGAGGTGATGTCACCAATCACCATCACCTCACAAGATCTAAGGATGGTGATTGGGGGTGTGTTATCACACCACCAATCGCCATCCTATTCCGGGTTATCGGGTCACCAGAGACCCGAATAACCCGGAAAGGCAGGAAACAGAATTGACCTGCAGTTTGCTACGATCGCCACTGCGGGGGGGGGGGGTCACAGGACCCCCCTAGGCCCTGTGACAGAGTGCCTGCCGAATGATTTCGGCAGGCACTCTGTTACAATCAGCCCGCGCTGAAGGGCGGTGATTGGTAGGACGCATGATGTGTCCTTAAGGGGTTAAACCATTAAATTACACAGTATGGTCATGAATAAGATAGATTGTCGAAACGCGTAGACCGTAAAGGTTTCTGATGAGCTCATGGAATTTTAAAGGATTATAATAAAGAGATTGGATTTTATCCGTAGTGCATGTGCTGCATTTTTTCATTTTTTCAAGAAAGTGTCTCTCTGATCCGGGGTTCCTTGCACGCCTATGGAGTGGAGCAGGCGAGCTGGAAATATTTTGCTATAAGTTTGAGAAGCCGTAAAACCCCTTTAACTCCTTGACTGCCCTAGAACACCACATTACCAGTAACCTTTTCACTAGTTAGACATTGCATAGCAGTAGTTTTTGGGCAACAAATGACAATTTTCTTTGGGCACTGATTGGCTATGTTGTGTGTGCAATAAACAGCAGTATTATATGGGTACAAGATACATTCATAAAACAAAAAGTCCACCCTTTTTCAATTCTATGGTTTAACGTTATCAGGAGTCTATTAAAAAAACATCTGGCCCGAAGAAGGTCTTAAAATTAAATAAATACAACCTCAGCACACAAAAGATTCCACCATTTTATTATTCAACAAAAATGAAGCCAAAATGCTAATGCCAGGTGTGAAAAACTAAGTCCACCCCATGAATTAATCACTTCTAGATCCACCTTTACCAGAAATAACTGGAAGTCATCGGGGGTCATTTATTTTCAGATTTACACCAATTTTTGGCACAGGTTGCGCCGCTAATGCCAGGTCTAAAAAAGGGGACGTGACATGGGCAGGCCGCAAGGTCCATCTCATTTATCATTTTCTACTCCTGTTTTAGGTGTAGAAAATATTCAAAATCTATGTGAACAAGGAAGCTGGCATAGATGTAGACTGGCTGTGGATGCGCCGAAGTTATGTCGAGGCCGGTGACTGAATCACCACCAGCGCGGGGGATTAGTAAGACCGACGTCTAAAACACCGGTCTTAATAAATGAAGGCCATTGTTTTTTGTATGATTTTATTGTTCTCTCTCTGTTACGGATCAGCGAGTGTGAACCCATTGTGCCAACTAACCAATTTGGTGTAGAGCTATCCCTAAAGGCGTTATTCTGGCACTTCACGCTTTAACCCCTATACAGGGACCTGCAGGTTAGCAACCAGACCCCTATCTAATGGGATAGTCCTGTTAGCGACTCCGCTGCAAGCACAGGGAGCGCTGGATATAGAAAACATACCCAAATCACAGGAAAATTGCAGGAACAGTCTGAGCAGACACCAAGGCATGGTTCTGGAGATCCAGACAGCGCACAGTTAAAATAGACACAGGAAAGAGTTGTGGGTGGAGAAGTAGTAAATCACACAAAGCAGTCACGCTGAAAACTTGACTGAAGCACAGACAGAGAAGACAGACTGGGTTACCTTAAACTCGAACTGAACTGAACATGTAGGCCAGGGGTGGAAAACCTGTAGCACTCCAGCTGTTGTGAAACTATCATTCCCAGCATGTTCCATTTATTTATATGAGAGTTCTGAGAAGAGCAGAGCAAGTGTGCATTCTGGGAGTTGTAGTTTCACAACAGCTGGAGTGCCGCAGGTTGCCCAGCCCTGGTGTAGGGCACATGGAAGCAGAACTTAGAACAGGCTGAAACCCAGGCAGGAAATAACAAGATAATGCAGGTGAATCACAATAGCACTAGACCAGGAATGGCCAACTTGAGGCTCTCCAGCTGTTGCACTACTACAACTTCCAGCATGCCAAGACTGCCTAAAGCTATCAGCCTACAGCAGGGCACGGTGGGAGTTGTAGTTTTACAACAGCTGGAGAGCCTCAGGTTGGCCATCCCTGGTCCCTGTTTGGCTATGCCTGCATTAGACTATCAAACACCTTTGCGGGTCACTAGAGAACCTAAAGCTCAGGCACCCTCTGCCTGGAGAAGGTGCCTTAATTACCCAGAGACCTTCGGACATTGGCTGGTTAAGGATTTGGTAACGCGCACACTGGGTGAATTTTTCTGGGATGTTCACTCATGGGAAGATTGTCAGATGTCTTGTGTGTTCTCCATTTGTGAATAATCTTTCTCACTGTAGAATTATGGGATTCAAATTGTTTGGAAATTGCCTTATAACCCTTCCTAGATTGATAGGCGGCAATAATTACCTCTCCAAGATCATTGCTGATGTCTTTCCTTCTTGGCATTGTGAGAACACACACCTGAATGCTCTAGACCAGCAAACTGCCAAAATGTCTGCTTTTATAGAGATGGTCACACTTGCTGATGATCAGTTAATTAAGCACCTGGCTGCTACTTACCCTCTTCATTCCTATGGAAGAAGTAAGCATGGACTTAATTTTCCACACACAGCTTCTGTATTTTTGCCCAATTTTTGTTAAATAAATAATGACATGGTGAAATGTGCCATGTGGTGGTGTTCATCTGAGGTTGTATTTGCCTAATTTTAAGCCCTTCTAAGGACCAGAGGTGTTTTTCATTATGATCTAATACATAAAACCATACAATTCGAAGAGGGTGGACTTTGCTTTTCTTATGAATATGTTTGCAATATTTGGATACTGTACGTAATGTTTAGTTATTGCATTGTGGTACCGCAAAATGTGAGCATGGTAGAGAAGTATTATATATATATTTAGACTCCAATACTACCATGCAATGCCAAATAATACTTCCCTACAATGCCCACACAATACTGCCACTCAGTGCCCAAGTACAACCACCAAAACTACCATACCACAATAAGAGAACTAAATGTTACCTACAGTATCAGATATATTGTACCCACAATATAATTTTATTTAATATTGCATTTAAATATTAAAATTAATCAATTTGAGTCACATTTTTGGACCTTGCACAACAAAAATCTTTTTATGTGCACCCGGAAAAACTCATCAGTGATACCGTATATGAAAGGACTGAGGAACCTCGGAAGACACATGAAGAAGCAGAAGTTGATAATTGGTAACAGAGAAATATATTCTTTAAGCAGCGGCTCTAGTAAGGTATAGCTAAAAGCAGTCATACATAACATTAACTGAAACGCGTGGAGAATCACTGTTTTTCCAGCCTTGGCAGCAAATGCTTTTCCAGAACCAACCTTCAGAGCAACCATCAAAATCTTGATGTAGGTGAAAAGTATAATCAGACCCACCAGGGAAAAAGTTGAGATGTAGACAAAATCTCTGATGGCGTTTTGAACTGCGGTGAAGCGTAATGCTGTTCGGATACATTTCACATGCAGTAAGAAAAAACTACGATCTACAGACAAACTCAAGATGATGAGGTCACCCAAATTAGGTATGAGGCCAATTGCCCATATTACTCCAGTCGCAATAGCTGTTCTTTGCAAAGTACAAAATTCTCCATGCCTTAGTGGGAAACATATGGCTATATAGCGCTCCAAGCACATGATAGCAAGGTTGTATGGAGTGACCTTCAGGGTCGTAGAGGACACGGTGATTATAGTGTAGCAAAATGGTACCGGGAAGGTTACAGGAAAGAAGGAAAGTAGGAAGAGGAAAAGGGCAATGACCAGATATACTAAGTCATTGATGAGCATGTGGGCAAACAGGACATAGCGGGCTTGTTCTCGAGCAGAAGAGTTGGTAAAGTAGATTGTCAACATTATAGCCATGAGATAGAAGTAGACCACAATGCTACAAAAGGTTAAAACTATAAGGGACTGCCTAAGTATCTCAAGGTTCTTGTTGACCATCTGGGTTGTATTCTGTTGGGGATCTGTGATGTTTGACATAACCCAAGGTTCTAAGGCTGCAAATGGAAAAAAATAACATTTCACATCAGTGTAAAAGACTTGAAACATCCCTTCCATTTCTTCCCAATCCATAGAACTTAGGTCAATACAATTGAAGATCCCAAAAGCTTAAAAGGAAGGAATTTTGGTCTGCCTCTCTCTTAGATCACTTCCTATCTGCATTACAGGGTTTATCTTCCATTTGATATTCAACAAGACTAAGAAGTTGGCCCTTCTGTATTGCTGTGGCCTTGGCCATCTCATAAACAACCCTCGAATCTGTCATTCTGCTCCCAAACTGGACAAATTGCTTACTGATGTCCCTGACTGTCAGCCATACCTGCATCTTCTGCTCATTCATAAAACTAAACACGGTCAAGACAGACCCTGATGTCCTTCTTAAATCACAATAGGCTCCCACACACAAATTGTCCCTGTCTGTTTACAACAAAGTTGCTGTGCTTAAGGTGCTCCTCAATGTCCGCAAATCCTATACTGTAGAAGTAAAAGTGCCATACAGATAGTCCCCTCCCATAGAAATAGTGTCAATACACTACCACCAATAGCACCCCTTTTATTAATAGTTATGCTCTCCATATTGTACCCAATAACAATAATGCCTTTACAATACCCACAGTGGTAATAATGCTCCTATAGGGTCCCTAGTAAGAAATCAGACCCACATCGTGTCCTCAACAGTTATAAGGCACCCCTGTAGAGCCCCCAGTATTAATAAAGCCCCTTGTAGTAGCCCCAGTATTTATAATGCCCTCTATAGTAGCTCCAGTGTTTATAATGCCCCCAATTGTAGCCTCAGTATTTCTAAAGCCCCACTGCAATGCCCCCGTAATTATAAAGACCCCTGTAGTGCTCTCTGTATTATAATGCTCCCCTGTAGTGATAGTAGCATATATAATGCCCGCTGTAGGAGTAGTTGTATATATGCATTTTATATATATATATATATATATATATCAGGAAAAAGAAGGACAGCACTCCAATGTAGTGAAAAACAGTGAATTTAATCGCCCATGTGGTACAAAAAACACGTTTTTTGTACCACATGGGTGATTAAATTCACTGTTTTTCACTACATTGGAGTGCCGTCCTTCTTTTTCCTGATGCGAATTGGGTAAGAAGCTTATGCCCTTGGACGTAGCACCTGCGGTTGTTGGTTTTTACGGACTTTACTTCAGTGCCGCCATTTTTCTCTGTGTATATATATATATATATATATATATATATAATGCTCTCCCCCTGTAGTATAATGTCCCCCTGTAGTGGTAATATATATCATGCTCTTCCCTCTGTAGTCCCCCTCGGTGTATAATACCCCCCCCCCTCCATATTGGTAATATATATAATGCTCTCTCCCTGTAGTATAATGCTTACTGTAACGGTAGTGTATATGTTTATATAATGCCCCCCTGCATTGGGACTCTATATAATGCTGTCCCCCTGTAGTATAATGCCCCCTGTAGTGGTAATATATATAATGCTCTCCCTCCTGTATTCCACCTTTACTATAATGCCCTCCTGTAGTGGTAGTATATATAATGCTCTCCCCCTGCAGTATAATGGCCCCTGTGTTGGTAATATATATAATGAACTCCCTCCTGTATTCCACCTTTACTATAATGCCCCCCTGTAGTGGTAGTATATATAATGCCCTCTCTCTGTAGTATAATGCCCCCATGTAGTGGTAGAATATATAATGCTGTCCCCCAGTAGTCCCCATAAATATAATGTCCACCCATAGTAATAACAAATATATATATATATAAATGGCAGCACAGACTGTCAAAGCAACAGGGTGCAAGGCCCACTGGTATCGCCAATCCAAATAATAAAAATGAAAAAAGGGCAGCACACCAAAAAAAATTTAAATAAAGAACAGTTTATTCACCCATGTGGCAAAGGCGACGTTATAGAGCCGAAATGTCGCCTTTGCCACAAGGGTGAATAAACTGTTCCTTATTTTTAATTTTTTGGAGTGCTGCCCTTTTTTCATCACCCCCACCGCCTCTGTAGTCCACCTGTTGTATAATATCTCCGTTTGTGGTAATATATATAACGCTATCCTCCACCTTAGTCCCCCTGTAGTATAATGCTCTCCTGTAGTAGTAATATATATAATGCTCTCCATAGTGCTCCCAATAGTGCCAACATATATATATTTAGAAAAAACGAAATACCCATCTGTGTCCAGCTCCACACTGCCATCTACAATGCATGGCCGAGTTGCCATTTCCCAGCACAGGCAGTTGCGATGACATCGCCACGATCTCCTCTGCCACGTCTCAGTCAGTCATAATCAGTGGTCATGAACTCCTGATGCGTGTTTGAAAAAGGCTGTTTAACTGAAATGTATTACATCTGCCTGTATTTTGTTTATGGCAATCAAGTGAAGATTTATTAGCATCAAAAAGTGAGTGCGGATGCATTTCTTCTACATGGCGCCACCTGAGACCTGGTTCAGGAGGTTGTGGTTTTGTTATTGCAACCTCCTATTCTACGGCCTGACAGGCCCAGGTCTAGTGGCCTGTGGCCTATAAGGCTGAACAGAGGACGGGTGCCATAGGCCGTCTTTTTAGTGGTGCTCATCTCACTTCATGACAGATCTGACCCTGTTCCTTCCTCACACAGGAAACAACCAGAATACTAGTAATCCTGATCCTAACCTACAGTACCAAGCCATGTCTAATTGGTCCCCATTCTACAGTTCTTACAAAAACGCCCTACACATACATCCAACCTCCTCCCCACCACTTCCTCACTTTCTACAAATAAGACTTCTTTCATGCTTCATTTGTTTTCTGGAATTCCTCCCTCATTCCATTACCATTCTACAACCCTTCAAACACTTCAAAACTTGACAAATTGACTAAAGAGTCCTCCAACTAGTATTCCAACATTGCAAGCTCCTATGATCAAAACTCTTACTCATCCTCCACCATACTTGTAAGCTCCTATGGTCAGGGCTTCACTTCTGTAATTGTTTTTCTGTATTATGCTACTGGATAAAAAGAGGTATGGGACAAGACCAGAAAACATCACATTGTGTCGGTGCCTGTGGTCCAGTAACGACCTGTAAAACATACCTACAAATAATAAAACTCATCAGGTCTATGCTATCCATGTATTCAAACCTGGACTCACCTTACTCTTTTTGGCCTTTAACCTGAAGGGGGGATATTTTTGCACTGAACCAGATGTCCTGTTTCATACAACTGTGTGCAGAAGGACTCATGAGTCTGTTTCCTGGTCGCAAATAGGTCCTGTGGGGCAAAAATATTGTTACAATCAGAATAAAGCAAAAAACAAGACTATAAGGTGAACCCAAAGGCTCAGCTGGTTGTTCATTATTCTTTTTTTATACTCTGTTATTATTGTTTTATCAAATACCACACAAATGAAAGAGCGATAATCATTTTACGATATAAACTTATATCTTAAAGGGGTTTTCAAGGGATATTTAAACATCGCTCACCAACACCAATCCCTAACCAGGCTGTTGTTCTGACACTGCTCCATTCCATGCTGCTGTCTACTTCCTGTTCCAGCTTAAAACTAGAACTGTCAGTTCAGCCTGACCTTAGTGGTGACCCAGTTCAGCCAGTGATTGGCTCAGCAGGCCTTGCTTGGCACTTCCGACGTGTCGAGCTGGGACAGGAAGTGGAGAGCAGGTCAGCAAGGTCAGGACAGGTTGTTGAGAGTAGATCAACAAAGTCCAGACAGGAAGTCAGGAGCCGATCAACAAAGTTGGGACAAGAAATTGACAGAAAATCAGCAAAGTCGAGAGCAGATCAGCAAATTTGGGATAGGGAGTCAAGAGAAGATTATTGGATCAGCAGGAATATTTTGTAAAATGTTTTTTCAAGATATTCCATTATCACTTTCCAAACCCTAAAAACCTTGGTGCAAAAAAAAAAGAATATCACTGGTGCAAAACCTCAACATATCGGCTTAATTGCTCCCCTGCATAAACGCCCTACATAACATGTGGCAACACTCCATACATGCTTGTAAACGCACTGCAGGACTCAGAAGGGAAGAAGCGCATATGGATTTAGGAGGCCTGATTTTGTTGTACTGACAGTAGTCAGTACAAGGACATGCCTCTTGTCCTTGTACTTAACAACCAGCATGTTCTCATTTTGGAGAGCCCTGGTTCGGCCATTCTAAATGGTTGCCCAATTAGGTATCTAGGGAGGCTTTTCTGATTTTTGCGTACTGTCCTACAAGCTAGAGTACCTCAGGTTTATGCTGGGATAATAGTTATACACATAGAGGTGGTAACCCAGTCTAGAGTGGCTGCACTCTATTTTCCCAGTTACTCCTAAGACTGGGGGTTCTGGGGGTTCAGTCTGGTTGTCCATCCCTTCATAAACCTGGAACCTGTGAGTGTACCCAGAGGTACTCTCAGAAAGCTTATACATGTAATGCCATACATCGCCCACTTGCTGGGCAGATAATGGCGGGGTTTCCCCCTAACTTCAAAATTTAGAAGTGACTTATCTACACAGACCAGCAAACTTGGTGTTGAAGTGGTCAAGGACTGGCCTAATCTTAAATAGATGGTCATACCTAGGATATGTTATCATTATAATGCAAAAATGTCAGAAACTATTTGAACTGATTCCGGGCCATGTCCATGGCTGTAAGTTGGAGTCTGATAAAAAAAACATTTATACACCCATACTTTCTAATTTGTGGCTTTTTAGCAAGGCCCATATGCAGCACGAGCCCCGAAACATCATCATCTCTGCTGCACTTACTGGAGTACACTTCAGGGGTTGACCAAATGATGAAGTGGGATTCTGGTCAATGAATTGCTGGGCATATAAATTTGTTTGGGCCCCCATTAAAGCCAATCTGCCAGCAGATTCATATCAGACCCCCATTATTCATGACACCTCAGATCAGACCCTCATTATTCATCAGACCTCAGATCAGACCCCCATTACTCATCAGACCTCAAATCAAACCCCCAATGGACCTCAGATCAGACCCCCATTCCTCATCAGACCTCAGATCAGACCCCCCATTTCATGAGACCTCAGATCAGACCCCCATTCCTCATCGGACTTCAGAACAGACCCCTATCAGACCTCAGATCAGATCTCCATTCCTCATATGACCTCAGATCAGATCAGACACAAAATAAATAAAGGATCTTACCTCTCCTGCCCCAAAATGCATCGTCACTCACAGATCCAGCACTCTCTCCCTGCACTCACCGCTTCCTGGTCTTCTTCAGCTAGTGCCGTTCGTTGTGCTGTGACCCGACGTTGCACAGCATCAGGTAATAGTGAGCTCATACACTATGCAATGTCAAGTAGTGTGAAGAAGACTAGGGAGCAGTGAGTTCAACCAGACAAGGAGCGTTGTATTTACGGCTCACCCAATTCTACTGTGTACAAGTGAGCATCTGCATAATGGAAGTGCTTACTAGTATTCGCTTCATGAGATGCATGGGGGGGGAGTGCTTCTTATGAAGCAAAAAATATGTTATATCTATGTATAGAGAGCTCTATCCATACGTATATAAAACCCCTATAAAACTACAATTTCTTTTTTTCTCTACAAAAGATGAGCACAGTTGAGGAAAAAAAAAACAACTGGGCCAAAAAAGGAGTTCATGTGCTGATCAGTGACGTAGACACTGATCAGCGATTGATTGTCACAGATAGCACACAGAAAAACTGGTGAAGGGCTGGAAAAAAAATGGACAAAAAACGGTCAAATAGCTTGGGGTCTACCAAAAGCAAACAGGGAGGAGGGATTTAGAGGGATATCGAGCAAGGAATTGGGGCAGATGAACAACAACATTTCTGATCACTGCAGCAGCTGCAGAAAGTCTTCTTTTTAAGGTACGTAAAACAGTAGCAGTGGTGGTAAACCACAAATCCCAGCCAATACAGCACAGAGGGCCACAGGAGCTCTCTGCACACAGTCAACAACTAGAAAGGCTGTCTGCAGAGAGGTCCTTCCTAGTCTGTGTGCCCCTCTAGTGCTGCAATTGACTGGTATACCAGGAACCCAGCTCTTTCTGGGTACAGTAACTAACCTTTAACAGAGCTGAGCAGAGAAAACTTGCTTGGCTGCCTGAAAGGCCGTGGTTGGGGTACTATTCCTCCTTATGGAGGGTGCTGAGTATGCAAGAGAAGTATAATAAGCCAGTCAATGCTCCTCTCGGTTTCTGGGGAAAATATAGAAAAATTATCATAGCTTACATGTGCTGGCATCAGAAAACGCATCATATGTTGCCCAGAAACCCACAGTAGTATGCTAGTCACTCTCTCTCTGTCTTTCTCTCTCAAAAACTTTCAAGGCAATTGGAGCATATTTGATTTGAGTAGAATCGATTTGTACCTGAATTGATTTGTTTAAAAAAAATTCAGCTTATCGGACCCAAAACTAATTTCAAGAAATTCGCTCATCTCTAGTTCAACATCATCATAGCCATCTGATAAATCTATCTAGGAGTTAATAAGAGGGTTGATTTGTTCTTGGTTGAATATCCAGTATATAAAAGTTCCGAACTGACCATTCTTTAGTATTTGGTATTGTCTATGGAAGTGAAGGCACATCCAAGGCATGGTGACCTTCTATGTAGTGAAGACATGTGAAAATGTCCAACCAAGAAGCAAATAATTGGATCCTTGACCAAACCATGCTAACATTCTACTTAGAGATTAAATTAATGTAAACATGTTAGGAGAAGATCTACAGTCGGTCATTGGAGACAATTCTGTTTGGATGAGGTTAAAATGGCTGTGTTCCCTGCACCTCTAGCAAACAGTGGATTTTTACCAGTCATCTCTGGCCAGAAATGTTGCCTGCAGGAGAAATGTAGTGTAAAGCGGTGGTCATTCAGATAAGGTGAAAACAGGAGCTCTACTTGTGGTGCCCCCCACCTCTTAATAAGGTCCATAAGCCCTTATCAGTAATGTGGACAGGAGTTGTCTTCATGAGACAGTCTGTTTAATGAAGACGTGGAAGAAAATTACCACATAATTGAAATCCAAGTATGAGTTATTGGGAAGCCCTAAGGTCCAAATTCATAGGTAGACCTTCTGAAGAAATGCTCACAATATGGTTTCGAAAACCTGAAATCAACTTAATGGAACTTGGTAACAATATCTACATACCAGTAGGTCCCACTGACTGGTTTTGCCTCAAAATGTATCACTTAGGGTATTTCCAATAGTCAAATTAACATCTTATCAACCAACTAGCATATTGCTAGGAATAAGTAATATGGATGAGGGCCCATCTTGTAAGTCTTCATTACTAGGGTACATATTCTCCACAATCCCATACTCACAATGAAGCAGAAAGTCTGGGGTCAATGATGCTTCTTCGGTCTGTGTATCAGGATTGTACAACCTTGTCTTGTCTTCTTCATTTGTATTTATAGCTTTCCAGCATCATTAGTTCATATCTGCTTTTCTGTCCCCATGGACAATGTTCTTAAGCAATGTGACCTCCGAATGTCGTCTATGTCTCCCCTGACACATTGTGTTTTTAGTTAAAGTTATATTTACCTGAATTAGCTGAGGGTCAGCAAATGACTGCTTTTAATTTGTTCTGTTCTCTTACAAGTTGCCATTCATAGAGTTAAATTCTGTCCATACAGTGAAATTCGGACTTACGTCCAGCTTTGACATGGACAGTACTTTTTTCTGGGTTTCAAAAATTGATCCCGGGTTTCGGACCCCCGCCAATCAGATGCTGATGATCTATCCAGAGGACAGATCATCAGTTTAAAAGAACTGCAGAACCCGTTTAAGGACATTGATCACCCTCTCTTTGGCTACATTCAACGACTGTATGTGCAAATTAAAGATCCGCAAAACACAGATACCGGCCATGTGCGTTCCACATTTTGTGGGACACACATGGCCGGCCCTATATTAGAAATGCCTATAGGACATGCTCTTTTTGGCGGAGCCGTGGAATGGAACTACAGATGAGGAGAGCACATGGTGTGCTGTCTGCATCTTTTGCAGCCCTATTGAAATTAATAGGTCCAAACCCGTTCCGCAAAATTGCAGAACAGATGCGGACCCAAAAATACGGTCATCGTATGGCACCCTTCTTGTTACCCTCTTTAACAATTTTGGAGTGGAAAATTGTTTATTTATTGGAAATAATTGTATAAAATAGTGTAATTTAAAGGGGCTTTTTGGGATCCAGTGGGTTCCATAAATCCACCTTAATTGAACTTAATTACACTTAACTGGCTTGTAGATAAAAGTTTGTGATATACCTACCAGACCAAAGTTGTGTGGATCAGCCACTCAGGAACCCATTCAGAAAATCCTGCTTCCAATAACATTATATACTTTACCAGGTTTCCAGCCTGGGCTATGGATGGGATCTTGAGGTGTTGTGGATGTGGCCAGAATCATTCCGACCTTTCTCCTTGCAAACTCCAGATTCCAACTCATCTGCGCATGCGCCATGGAGATGAATAGTTCTGGCTGAGGAAGTAAAGTCCTATTCATAGCAAAAACGACTGAGAAAAAATAAAAAACAAAGATAAAAACATCCTGCACAATATGATAAATAAATGTGTGGATGTCCATGGATACATTTATGAAAAAAATCACTGAAAAAAACATAATAATGCAATAACACAATAGATGCAAACATTATATACGGACTAAGCCCTCATTCTGATAGGATAAAATCTGAGACTCTCAGCCAATATATCTGTGCCCGCCTACCCGCAATAAGGTCTCAGTCAGCCAGGTCCTACTCTAAACCTACCTATACCGTTGGGCATCTACGTTCAGAGTCTGCACATATAGGTGGTACATATAGGTGTGCATGTTCCTCCGCTCATTGGTTGCTTGATGAACACAGAGGTAACTACAGTAGGAGCAGCACACTATATGTGCAGTGTCTGTTCTCCTGAATGTAGATGAGACCACCTTAGAGCAGGTAAGTGGGCACAGATGTGTTTTTATCAGAAGTCCGGTCCATAGCCCAGGATTTTTTGTAAAGAAAAATGTCAAATGAGAGTTCCCGAGTGGGTGGAGAAGAAGAGAGAAGCCTGGAGACTTCTTCATCTGTTATAGGGTTGAAAGAGGAGAGAGAGCACAATGAGGTATGGGAGGGAGGAGGATCGAAATTGTCTGGCCCCCAAATATTTATAATGGCCTAAGACAGCCTTGTGATAAAAAAAAAAAAACTGACTGATTGCACTTTTTGAACTTTTTTTGAAATTTTGTTTCTAATAACCCCCTAAAAGAACTTTTGTATCACACACATTTTCATCTAAGTGTAAGAGCTTCACCATATTTTGGACCAAGTCTTAACTCCTTCAGGACACATGACGTACTGGTACGGCATGTTTCCCGAATCCTTAACCCCTTAAGGACTCAGCCCTATTTCACCTTAAGGACTTGGCCATTTTTTGCAAATCTTGTCACTTTATGTGGTGATAACTTTAAAACGCTTTTACTTACACAGGCCGTTCTGAGATTGTTTTTTCGTCACATATTCATGACACTGCTAAAATGGGGTCAAAAAAAATAATTTTTTTGCATTAAAAAATACCTTAAAAATTTACCAAAAATGTGGAAAAATGTGCATATTTCTAAGTTTCATTTTTTCTACTTCTATAATACATAGTAATACCCCCAAAAATTGTGATGACTTTACATTCCCCATATGTCTACCTCATGTTTGGATCATTTTGGGAATGCTTTTTGGTTTGTTGGGGATGTTACATAGCTTATGAGTTTAGAAACAAATTTTGAAATTTTTCAGAAATTTGCCAAATCCCACTTTTTATGGACCAGTCCAGGTCTGAAGTCTTTTTGTGAGGCTTACGTAATAGAAACCACCCAAAAATGACCACATTCTAGAAACTACAACCCTTAAGGTATTCAAAACTGATTTTACAAACTTTGTTAACCCTTTAGGTGTTCCACAAGAGTGAATGGCAGATGGAGAAACAATTTTAGAATTTCGATTTTTTTGAAAATTTTCCATTATAATCCATTTTTTCCTGGAACAAAGCAAGGGTTAATTGCCAAACAAAACTCAATATGGGTTGCCCTGATTCTCTAGTTTGCAGAAACACCCCATATGTGGTCCTAAACTACTGTTTGGCCAAATGGCAGGGCGCAGAAGAAGGGGAACACCATATGGGTTTTGGAAGGCAGATTTTGCGGGACCGTTTTTTTTTACACCATGTCCTATTGCAAGCCCCCCTGATGCACCCTAGAATAGAAATTCCAAAAAGGTGACTCCATCTAAGAAAGTACACCCCTCAAGATATTCAAAACTGGGTTTACAAACTTTGTTAACCCTTTAGGTGTTCTACAAGAGTGAATGGCAGATGGAGAAACAATTTTAGAATTTCGATTTTTTTTGAAAAATTTTCCATTATAATCCATTTTTTCCAGGAACAAAGCAAGGGTTAACTGCCAAACAAAACTCAATATGGGTTGCCCTGATTCTCTAGTTTGCAGAAACACCCCATATGTGGTCCTAAACTACTGTTTGGACAAATGGCAGGGCGCAGAAGGACGGGAACGCCATATGGGTTTTGGAAGGCAAATTTTGCGGGACTGTTTTTGTTTATACCATGTCCCATTTCAATTTCGTTTTTAACTTGTTTCTACATTTTTTTTTTAAAGGGCTTTTATCCGAGGGGTTAGGTAATATTTTATTTTTATAGATCAGGTTATTACAGACGCGACGATGCCCAATATGTATGGCTCTCAGACTTTGGAGACACTAAAACAACATTTTTAAAACACATGAGCGACTACAGGCTGCAGTACCTGCGCAACGACAGCAAAGTTGCCCACATTTTAACGTGTGCGGACTACTGGGTTGCCACCCTGATGGATCCCCGGTACAAAGACAATGTGCCCACCTTACTTCCTGCAGTGGAGTGTGATAGGAAGATGCGCGAGTACAAGCGCACGCTGGTAGACTCGCTTCTGAGAGCATTCCCAAATGTCACAGGGGAACAGGTGGAAGTCCAAGGCGAAGGCAGAGGAGGACCAAGAGGTCGCCAACGCAGCTGTTATACGGCCAGCTCCTCTGAGGGCAGGGTTAGCATGGCAGAAATGTGGAAAAGTTTTGTCTTCACGCCACAGCTAACTGCACCACCACCTGATACGGAACTTGTTAGCAGGAGGCAGCATTTCACTAACAGTAGGTCTGCACACCCCTCCACGTACTGACTGATGGTTCGGCCCCATTCAACTTCTGGGTCTCCAAATTGTCCACGTGGCCAGAGTTAGCATTTTATGCCTTGGAGGTGCTGGCCTGCCCGGCAGCCAGCGTTTTGTCTGAACGTGTATTCAGCACGGCAAGGGGCATCATTACTGACAAAAGCAGCCGCCTGTCCACAGCCAACGTGGACAAGCTGACATTCATAAAAATGAACCCACATGGATCCCCCAGGACCTGTCCCTCCCTTGTGCAGAATAGACATTTATAACTGCCTCCCCCTCAACCATGTATTCTTGTACTCCGGGGCACTTCTTTATTGAATCCTCATTTTTTTAACTTTACTATGATCTTGCGGTGCAACCCAAAGTTGAATGAACCTCTCCTCAATCTGGGCGCCGGGGCCTAAATAACTGAAAGTGGCCTGTTACAATGGTGGGTGACATGAAGCCTGAACCTCTGCCATGCGACCTCTCTCCTCTGTCTGGGTGCTGTGGGCTAAATATCTGGAAGTGGCCTTCTCCAGTGGTGGGTGATATGACGCCTTATTCCTTGCTGGGCTATCCTGCACCGCAGGATAGCCCCTAACACAAACCTTTACAGTGGTTCTTGTTTTTATTGTAATAACAGGTAAGGTATGGCAATTAAGTTGTTACCGCCAGTAGGTAAATTACTGCACTTTCCTCCTTCATCCATCGGAGGGACCCATGCTGTGCAGCACAAGGGTCTCAGCCTTCGGGCTGGGTATATGTAAATTTATTGTATGTTCCCAGCATTTGTGGTTGTGTTGTTATTGCCACATTTAAGTAAAATTCTGTTTTGGCAAAAGCTGGTGTTTGTGTTGCTTTTCTCATTTGTGTCTTCACTGTATCCTGGGGAGCCCACCCCGTAACATGGCTTACACACTGATGCCCCACTTGTGTTTCAGGATGTGAACATGGGAGGACCACCGCAGCACGTCTTTGATGATGACGAAATACAGGTGCCAACTGCTGCAGCTTTCTGCCATGTGCAGTACGGCAAGAAGGGCAGGGGTGAGGAGTGGGTGGAAGATGATGTGGAGGACGATGAGGTCCTAGACCCCAAATGGAATCATGGTCATGCTAGTGACGTGTGCAGTTCGGAAGTTAAGGTGGTGTTCACACAGCGCCAGCCTCACAGCAAAAGAGGGAGCAGGGTGCAAAAGCAGAGTGACCGTCCCCTAGCCAGTACACCTGCTACTGCCCACGGCAACCAGGGACTGAGCACACCAAAGCCAGCTCCAAGGAGTTCCCTGGCGTGGCAGTTCTTCAGACAATGTGCTGACAACAAGATGCGAGTGATTTGCACGCTGTGCAATCGGAGCCTGAAACGAGGCATAAACGTTCTAAACCTGAGCACAACCTGCATGACCAGGCATCTAAATGCAAAGCACGAGCTGCAGGGGAGTAAACACCTCAAAAATCACGAAAGATCTCCGGCTCCTCTGGCTTCCTCTTCTGCTGCAATTTCGGCATCTTCCTCCCCCTCTGGAGTGACAGTGGCACCGACCACCCCGCAAACAGAGGATGTGGCAGCAACTCCACCCCCGTCATCTCCACACTGTCACATGGAAGCGTTCAGCTGTCCATCCCCCAAACATTGGAGAGAAAGAGAAAATACCCACCTAAGATTTACTATCACACTTCTATTTCTCCTTGAAAAAACGCTTCGGGCGATAATGGAAGAGGATGAGGGATCATTTCCGCAGTTATCAACCCGGTCATTCACTAACTGGCTCGGAGGGTGGGTTACTGCACCAACAGAGGCCAGGTACACAACTGTCCAGCCAGGACACCGTTCTGGAGGATGATGAGGAGAAGGAACCGTGTTCACAGCAGGGTGGCACCCAAAGCAGCTCATGGGCATCACTGGAGCGTGGCTGTGGGGATACAGAGGACACAAACGATACACCTCCCACAGAGGACAGCTTGTCGTTGCCTATGGGCAGCCTGGCACACACGAGCTGCTGCAGCGCCTGCGCAATGACCGCCGAGTTGCTCACATTCTAACCAGTGCTGATTACTGGGTGCCCACCCTGCTGGATCCCTGCTACAAGGACAACGTGCCGCCCTTAATTCCATCACTGGAGCATGATTGGAAGATGCATGTACTAGCACGCTGGTAAACGATGGATTGATGCTGATGGAATTCTCACCTGACACCAGGGCCTCAGTGGAAGCACAAGGTGAAGGCAGAGGAGGAGGAAGAACTTGCCAACGCAGCTGGGGCACCGCCAGCACCTCAGAAGGCAGGGTTAGCATGGCCAAAATGTGGAAAAGCATTGTCAGCACGCCACAACAACCAGCACCAAAAGCTGATACGGAAGTCTTGACAGGAGGCAGCATTTCAGCAACTTGGTGGAACAGTACGTGTGCACACGCCTCCATGTATTGACTGATGGTTCGGCCCCATTCAACTTCTGGGTCTCCAAATTGGGCGCATGGCTTGAGCTTGCCCTTTATGCCTTGGAGGTGCTGGCCTGCCCTGCAGCCAGTGTATAGTCTGGACGTGTGTTTAGCATGACAGGGGGGCGTTATCACAGACAAGCGCAGCCGCCTGTCCGCAGACAACGTGGGCAAGATCACATTCATTAAAATGAACCAGGCATGGATCCCACAGGACTTGTCTGTACCTTGTGCTGAATAGACAAGTATACCGGCCGCACCCAGCCATTGTTATACTCCAGCGCTCTTTCTCTTTGCGTTCTCTTTTCCATTTCCCAATCTTTTGGGGCCTTCCAAAATGTATAAATAAATAATAAAAAAAAATAAAAACTGTCTTTGCTATCCCCTCCTCATCCACCTACAAAGCTACGTGTACCGCCTCTTCAACCTTCTACTTCATTTTGACCTCTGCCTCCTAGTTCAAGATTATTATTTTTTTATTGTTTTATATTCTGTTATTTTAAGTCATTCCCTCTCCACATTTGTTTGCAGGGCAATTGTCCTGCTCTTACCCCCATTTTTCTTCCTTTTGCAGCCCTCTAGCCCTTACTATGACTATTTTACAGCCATTATAGTGCACCAAAGTTCGGGTTCCCATTGACATTAATGGGGTTCAGGTTCGATTTCGGGACAAGTTCAGGTACCGAACTGAAGTACGGCCAAACCCGGTGAACCTGAACATCCACAGGTCCGCTCAACCCTAAGTGACAACCATTAACATTGCAGGCAGACATTCAGTGCATTGAAATTCATACAAACAGAAACACTAGGGAACACAGTGAAAATTAATAAGGGGGGTAGCATGCCTCATGTGTGCACCCTCTCACACATGCATTCTATAGGTTAATGATATATCAGCTCTGTAGAACTAAGAAATCACATATATATATAATTCTCCATAGACATTGTGGCCCTGTTCTGGATGTCCTGATGAGAATACCAGTTCGGGTTTTTATTTTGGTATGCAAAGTCATAACTTTATATATTTGCATTAAATGGGGTGTTTCTGGAAGTATCAGAGGCATAGACAGGGCTTTCTAATGTCCTTTGACTTAGGATTCATAT
Source organism: Bufotes viridis (assembly GCA_033119425.1). NCBI lineage: Eukaryota > Metazoa > Chordata > Amphibia > Anura > Bufonidae > Bufotes > Bufotes viridis. The sequence goes on from CM065591.1 coordinate 499,642,962, forward strand.
TTTAATAAGTATGTGAAATTACAACTCCCAGCTTGCACACGTACTTGGCTGTTCCAGTAATTCCCATAGAATAGAAAAGAGTATTCTGGGAGTTGTAGTTTCAGAACAGATGGAGTGCTGGAGGTTGCTGATCCCTGACCTAAAATATAAGGTTAAACATCTGAATATACTTTACTTGTAATGATCCAGTCAAATCTAAAGCTGTATTCAGAATTCTGTCCGGCTGGAGAAACTCCTGCTTGTTCGGTATCTGCACATATAAATTATGGGTTGAAAATCTGCAACGTATTACAGTAACAACAAAGCGGATGAGAGGGATTTAAACAAATCTCATCCACACACATACAAAAATCTGCATGGAACCTGGGCAAAAAATAATATCTGGTACAAATTTTAAGGAGCGCTTCTCAGCAGAATCAAGACTATGAAATTAGGTAGAACTGATCCTGCTGATTAAAATGGTATCTGTCTTGTGAAAATCAGTTTTGGCGTTGCTGAGAAACAAGGCTTTTATTCTTTATGCAAAGAGGGTTTCAGGGCTCCGAAGGGGTGGAGCCTAGCCCCTTGGTATGCCTAAGATTTCCAGTGCTGGCCACGCCCCTCATTGTGCTGAAGCCTACAATTTCCTAAAGAATAACAGTCTTTTTCATAGGGTTACCACAACTGATTTTCACAAGACAGGTATTATTTTACTCAATAGGATCAACCTTACCAGGCAGTATTCTTGGTTTTAAAGGGCTGATCCAGATGACAGCTGCCCTTTAAATCTGCAGAATTTGTGGAAAAATTCACGTGGATGTATTGCACCAAACACGTGGATGTACCCTTAAACTAATCTAAGGTGCAAAGTCTACATTTCCCTCAATGGATTGAAATAGAGTTCAGTGCATTGTTATATCTCAGTTACAGGGGTTCTGTGAGATTAGAAAAACATGGCTGCCTTCTTTCAGTAACAGCGCCACCATTGCCTATAGAGGGAGTCGGCAACCTTTGGCACTCCAGCTGCTGTGAAACTACAACTCTCAGCAGACACTGCTCTGTGGTGCTTGTAACTCCCATAGTAGTGGGAGAGGAGGATTCTGGGAGTTGTGGTTTCAGAACATCTGGAGTGCTGGAGGTTGCTGATCTCTGGCCTATAGGTTAGATGTCAGATATTGCAGTTCAGGAAGTGACTGTATTATTATAGGGTATAAATCAGCATATCTATTTACAATATAATATGTAAAAAGCTGTAAAAAAAAACATAAAAATTTGAAATCAAAAGCCTTGAGTCTTTTCTGCCGCTTGTCTATACCCAGGGCCGTAACTACCATAGCAGCAGACAATGCGACTGCTATGGGGCCCAGGGTAAGAGGGGGCCCAGTTGGGATAATTTCCTCTTCTTCTGGGGGTGGAAAATCGGCCCTCGATACCATTCGGTGCAGCCCCCAAACATCTGGTAAAAGACATCTAGGTCTATGTCTTATGGCTTCTTAAATGTATCTTTCATGTATTCTCCTATTAGATGGGAGTCCTAGAACTATAACTAGACGTTTATAGCATATACTGTATGTTCAATATGCCAAAAATACAGTATTTCAGTTGGTAATACCCCTTTAAGTTTTATTTCCGGCCCTTGGAATTGGTTTAGGCTGACAATGTGGCCCTCGACCAGAAAAGGTTGTGCACCCCTGCTCTAAAGGAACAACTTTTAGCAAATGAGGCAATGGAAGAAATGGCCCAAGGGTTATTGAAAAGGGTTTAGACAGAAACCCTTTTGTCCTGTGTTGGCTATGGGGCCCTTACTTCTCTATGTATGCCACTGTATACCCCAAAAAGCCTATGGCCACCATTGAAGTTGCCACAGAAGCAGTCACCGAGCATTTCCTGAATGCCAATATAGCTTTATTGATAAAGGCTTCACATCACAATTTTTCCCAAAATACAATTTAGATGAAACCTAAATAAGATTCAAAGATTTTTGTCAAAAACATCTTAGTCACTGACTTTCGAAAATCCAAACAATCTTCTACATCAGGAGGAGGTCAAGACTTTAAATTGTCCCAGAATTTGGGAAAGTTCGTAGAGATTTACAAGGGACAATTCGCTTTATGTATTTGAAGAATTCTTCATCCCAAAAGCCATAGATTAAGGGGCTGATGAACCGTGGGAGAAACATGAAGAAGAAAAAATTGATTAGTGGTAACAAAAGAAAGTATTTTTTCAGGTACACTTCGATCAGGTTGTAGAAGAAGGCCGTCATATAAAGCAGGAGCTGAAACGCGTGCAGCATGACTGTTTTACCAGCCTTAGAAGCTACTGTTTTTCCTGAGCCAAATTTTATAACAACCAACATGATATTGATGTAGGTGAACATAATGATGAACCCCACCAAAGAAAAGCCAGAGATGTGGGTCAAAGACCTCACGGTATCTTGGGCTCCGTTCTTAATTAAATCAGATCTTACACAGAAACAGTAAACAAAGAAGTAATCACTACGCACCGAAAAGCACAAAATTATGAAATCGATCACGTTGGGTATCAACCCAATTATCCAAATGGCCACAATGGTCAATAAGGTCTTCTGAGGGGTGCACCACTCTGTGTGTCGCAATGGGAAACAGATGGCCACGAAGCGTTCCAAGCACATCACCGCCAGGTTGTATGGGGTCACTTTGAAGGCCACGGAAGATGCAGTCACTAATATGTAGCAAACGGGCAGAGGGAAGTAAATTCGAAATGAGTAGATGAAGAAGAGAAAGAGTCCTATGATCAGGCTGGCGGTATCATTGATCAGCATGTGGGCAAAAAGAATATAACGGGGCTCCTCCTGCAAGGGGAAGTTGGTGAAAAACGCACCCAGCATGATGGCCATAAAACAGAGAAAGATAATGAAGCAGACCATCATCAGGCTTACAAGGGACACATACAGGACAGTTGAGTAAAGGGGCACAGCTGTCAATGACACGTCAGAAAGCGTAGAATTCACCATCACGAAGCCTAGAGTAAAATAGAAATAGCATGATAAGGGAGACGTAATAAAACATGTCTTCACTAATAGAAATATAAAAAACTATCAAAACAGAAATCAGGCTATATAGAAACAAATATCTAAACAAAATCAGAAGATATAAAAACTATTAAAAAATAGTGTAAACGTAGGATCCTCTAGTACACCGCCGCTGGGCCAGCCCAACCTTGCTATATAGCTGCCTTGGGAGGAGGACCAGCTCAGGTTGGCCCTTTTTTCCATCAACGTAGATGATATAAATTTACATACAGACATTGGAACATTAGAGATAGAAGAGGCTGACCCAAATGTGATGACAACCTACCTACAACAAATGAGAAAATTGAGAAAGTACCAGACATTACTGGATGGAGGGTAGTTTAATCATGGAACAAAGGAGGATCCTTAGTTGGTTCTTAGCTTACTTGTGTATGTTGCTCGATGGTCTGGATGTTTCAGAAGAAAAGAGTTTTCCGAGAACCGTAGAAGGGCAAATTCATCAGTCCAGCTGGTGCAATCACCGAACTGTGTCAAATAAAGCGCTTTCAAAGCCCAGATCTGTGCAGATAGAGCTCAGCACCAGGAGATGACATGACCGGTGAGCAAACACTTGTCGGCCACTCACCCATCACTTTTTATGGAATTTTTTTACTTTATCGACTATGGCACTGTGTATAGGAGTGCTATCTCATAGGCACTGTGTTTGGGACATATTGAGGTTACCACAGTTAATGAGCGCACTCTTACGCTCACATAGGGGTTGTGTTGGTGGGATGTTCTCTATCTGGCATTGTTAATAGGGACACTCTCTCATAGATAGTACTCTTCCAAAGTCACTGTGTATGCAAGCCTCTTTGAAAACTATATGGCACTGTATGACATCATTATTTTAGCATTGTATGACAGCAGGGTTGTCAACCTAAAATTTTTTTTTTTTCTTGACAATTTATCCAAAAATCACGAACAGCCAACATTTTTTACAGACAGATTGGAAAACCATAATAAACTATAAAAATTAGGTCTATAGGTCAGATACTAATGGTGAACATATTCCAGCTTTACTGTGAGCTCTAAAATGCTGAAAATTACAATCAAAATGACCTGCTCAAGTACTAAGAGCCTAAAAAAAAAATCACAGAAACATCTAATTTTTTTTTACTGACAACAGAAAAAAAGTTTCCTGTATGACAGAATTATTTGAGCATTGCATGACAGTATTACTTAAGCCCTATATGATAGTATTATTTTAGAACTTTATAGTATTTTTTCTTAGAAGTTGCATGGCTCTGCTACTTAAATAGTGTATGGTGAGTGAAGAAATGGCACCATTGCAAAAAAGAACGTGGAAACTGTGGACCACCGTGTGCCATTGATGTGAGAGTTGAACGTCGGGTACGAAGGTGCACAAGGGTGGACCGACACACTATAGTGGAACAGCTCGCCACCAAAATGAACCCGGGGTCTACCAGAGGTGTGTCTAATACTACAGTTCAGTGAACACTACTGCATATGGGGCTCTGAAGCCAACGGATTGTCACTGCTCCTCTGCTAATGAAGTTGCACTAGCAGAAAAGGCTTCAATTTTCGTGGCAGTATTAAAATTGGACCTTTGCTGATTGGCAAAGGGTTGTCTTTTCCGATAAGTTTTCTGCTTCATGAAACATATGGACAAGCTCAGATAGTCGCGAAACACCCTGCAACCATTGCTGGAAGAAAACAAGCTGGTGGTGGCAGAGTTATGGCCTAGGGAATGTTTTTGTAGCATTTTCTGGGCCCACTTGTCTACTGATTTGGGTATGAATCCATCCTTGCAGATCACATACACCCATACATGCTGATTGTCATCCCTGGGGCAGATGGAATATTCCAGCAAGACAATGCAACTTGTTACACGGCTAGAAATGTCCTGCAGTGGTTGGAAGCATGACCAAGATTTCCAAGTACTACCCTGGCCCCCTTATTCCCCAAGCTTGAACACAATTGACCATCTTTTGGACCACCTCAATCGTCGTGTTTGCTCTATGGATCCCCTAACGCCCCATCCAGTAGCTGTGGGATGCCCTGCAGTCAGCATGGCTCCAGATACTTGTGACAACCTACCAGGACCTTATTGAGTCTCTCCCAGTCTGTCTAGATGCTGTTCGTGCTGCACACAGCGGTTATTCATAATGTTATCTGCTGCTTCGAATAATGTGACCCAAATGTTTATGAACTATTAGGCCCCAATGGACAAATACTTTTTACCAGCGTTATAATATATAACCTAGTAAACCAATATAATACATATACACATATACATATATAATAAAACAGGTGGTTTTCACATAAATCCAGGAAGTTTGTATATTGTTTTCTATAAAAAAAAATCTATTGTTTTCCTGCTATAGAGTCTGTGTAACTCCTGTACATAGCTTGTTGTGCTGCTACTTCAGACACTGATCTGATAGCACATTGCTCTTGACTACGGTTGACTCAGGGCTGATAATCATCTGCCTTCACTCTTTCCTCCCTCTTTCTCTTAGTGATAGAGATATCAGCAAGGGGGTATCAAGGAGGGGTTGTACACAACAGAGCAAGCTACATTAAGACACAAACACAACCCACTTCAGTTTAAAGAGGGATGAAAGAACCCATGGAATCTGCAGGGACAGGAGGGATGATGGCACGGGAAGCTTCAGTTCTGAGAAAGTTCAGGCCAGAATCTGTAGGAGGATGGGGAGAGATGTCACAGGCAACTTCAGTTTAGAAAAAGAGGAGGGAATCGAAGGCCTAACCAACAGGAAGAAGGTAAAGAGATGAGACATATGGCCACATTGTAGAGAGAGAGGAGAGTACCCATGGCAAAATCTTCAAGGGCAGGGAAAGAGATGACACAGGCATCTTCAGTTTACAGAGAGAAAGTGAGGAGAGAACCCAGGGGCATACCAGGGGCATAGCTAAAGGCTCATGGGCCCTGGTGCAGGGCATAACCTACAGGAGAAGAAGAAATGATACAGGCAGCTTCAGTTTACAGAAATAGAGGTGAAGAGGACTCAGGGCATAACCTACAGGAGAAGAAGAAATGATACAGGCAGCTTCAGTTTACAGAAATAGAGGAGAAGAGAACTCAGGGCATAACCTACAGGAGAAGAAGAAATTATACAGGCAGATTCAGTTTACAGAAATAGAGAGGAAAAGGACTAAGGGCATAACCTATAGGGGAAGAAGAAATGATACAGGCAGCTTCAGTTTACAGAAATAGAGGTAAAGAGAACTCAGGGCATAACCTACAGGAGAAGAAGAAATGATACAGGCAGCTTCAGTTTACAGAAATAGAGGGATAGAGAACTCAGGGCATAACCTACAGGAGAAGAAGAAATGATACCGGCAGCTTCACTTTACAGAAATAGAGGAGAAGAGAACTCAGGGCATAACCTACAGGAGAAGAAGAAATTATACAGGCAGCTTCAGTTTACAGAAATAGAGAGGAAGAGGACTAAGGGCATAACCTATAGGGGAAGAAGAAATGATACAGGCAGCTTCAGTTTACAGAAATAGAGGTGAAAAGGACTCAGGGCATAACCTACAGGAGAAGGAGAAATTATACAGTCAGCTTCAGTTTACAGAAATAGAGGGGAAGAGGACTCAGGGCATAACCTACAGGGGAAGGAGAAATGATACAGTCAGCTTCAGTTTACAGAAAGAGAGGGGAAGAGAGCTCATGGCATAACCTACAGGAGAAGAAAAAATGATATAGACAGCTAAAAGGGCATCTGTCAGCAGGCATGTACCTATGACACTGGCTGATCTGTTAAATGTGCACTTGGCAGCTGAAGGCATCTATGTTGGTCCGATGTTTATATGTGCCCACATTGCTGAGAAAAAATGATAATTTAATATATGCAAATGAGCCTCTAGGAGCAACAGGGGCGTTGTTGCAGCTGACGCACCCTCTACACTTTGACTGACAGGGCCAAGCAGTGAAAATGTCATCACACCTGGCCCTTTCAATCAAAGTGCAGAGGGTGCAGCAGTTGCAGAAAGAGAGTAGAGCCTCTAGGTGTAATGGCAACTCCCCCGTTGCTCCAAGAGGCTCATTTGCATATAATAAAACCTCATTTTTCTCAGCAATGCGGGCACATATGAACCTGGAACCAACACAGATGCCTTCAGCTGCCAAGCGCACATGCCACAGGTCAGCCAGAGTCATAGATGCAAATCTGCTGACAGATGTCCTTTAAGTATAAAGAGAGAGGGAGGAGGGAACTTGGAGCATAATCTAAAGAAGGAGGAGAGATGACACAGGCAGCTTCAGTTTAGACAGAGAGCAGGGTATAGGGCATAATCTACAGGAGGAAGGAGGGTGATAAAAAAGACAGCTTTAGTTTGGAGAGTGAAACCCCATCTCTCTCTACTGTGATAAGAGGAGGAAAGTTAGCAGAGTTATCATCATTGTGGAGCAAGGATCAGCAACTTTTGACACTCTAGCTGTGGTCAAACTACGACTCCTAGCATGCACACTTGCTTATCTCTTTCAGAACTCCCATAGAAGTGAATAGAGCATGCTGAGATTTGTAGTTTCACCGCATCTGGTGTGCCAAAGGTTGCTGACTCCTGGCGTAGAGAGAGGGGGGGAGAACCCATGCCAAAATCTGAAGGAGATCGTTACACACAGGCAATGTCAGTGTCCAAACAAATGGCTGGGAAATGAGTGCAGGAATAAAGCTGATACATCAGATCTAATAAATGCAGCAAAAGTCACTGCATTGGGAGGTACAGAGCTGTACTGTATATCAGAGGGTCTGAAAATGAATGAAGGGATTAACATTAAAGCCTGAAACATAGTGCTACAACTTTAGTTCAAAGTAACTACGAAAATGCATAATAATTACCTTTTCTGTGTCCAAGATGCTGATAGCCTTTAAGACCCCATTATGCAAGTGTCTTGTAATATTACAAGGGAAGGAGGGGTAGCAGCTTAACCTGCAGCCATCAGCTAGGGGGGGACGCTGTTACTTTATTTAACCCCAGTCATTTACAACATAATTACACAGCCAGCAGATGGAATACTTTGCATCGCATCAGACATTGCTAAATATCATATAGTTATTATGTATCAGCTGTCTCACCAGTCCTGCAGCAGCGTAGGTAACAGTACCGTGCATCTCTGCATTCACCCATACCTCTTATAAGTCACACATGCAACCATTTATATCCTCATGATCCCACTAGGCACCATGGAGATGTAATACATATGATCTCTTGGGGGAATCCCATGGACACCCCTGATATTACTCCATGTATTTCCCCATGGCTCATATGCAGATGACATAACAAAATATAGAGCATAAAAAGGACAATTCCTTAGTTTCCAATTTCACAGAATTATAAAACAGTAAATATAAAGAATAGTATAAATAAATATATTCAAAATAATAAAAATGTAATAATTGTAATCCTAATTAAACCAATTCTAGGATATACATTGTGTAATGATGACTGATGAGTACTAGTACTGACTGCTCTAATGCAGGTTCATAATATACACTGGATATATATAAATAGGGGCGGAGTAGTAGTATTAATTGTAGTAGTAGTTGTTGTAGTACACTATTATTTTTCTAATTAAATTGATATTAATTACTAGACGATGTTCACGCTCTTGTTTTTGCTCTAGATAGACGGCATGTTGACCTATATCCAGGAGAATTTGGAGAGAGACTTCATCTGCAAGTCTACTTACACTACTGGAGTTGAGTTCTACATTGTGAAGAAGAAAGATAGGTCCTTAAGACGGTGCATGGACTACCGAGGTCTAAATCAAATCACAACAAAAGATCTTCCTCCACTATCCCTCATTCCTGAACTCTGTGACTATGTTAAAGTTGCCCAGTTTTTCACGAAATTAGAGCTTCATTGGGCCTAAAATCTTCTTGATTTCAAAGAAAGGCATGAATAGAAGACTGCATTCAACACTTTGGATGGTCACTATGAGTATATGGTCATGCCTTTTTGCCTATGCAATGTACCTGCAGTGGTTCAACATTTCATAATTGGAATCTTCTGAAATGTAATGAAGATTTGGATGCCACCTCTTTCATGTCTGTTCAGTTGTATTCCAGTTTCAGAGTAGCCTGTACAATAAACTTGAGAAATGCCTGTTTGAAGGTCAGAAGTTGCCATTATTGAGATATGTTATTTTCTCTGGAGATTTACAGATGGGTCCTGAAAAAGACTCTGCAATTCTGAACTGGCCACCAATGGGCCTGGAGATTCTATGACTTCACCAATTTTTACCTGCAATTCATCCAAGATTGCTCCCAAGTGGTGATACTTCTAGCAGCTCTAATCTGTAAAGAGGTAAATACTTGCAATCGGCAAAATTCTGTACTACAAGCTAGAGACAAGTAAATGTCCCCAACGTGATTAGACAAATCTATGAAAAAAATTGATTCCAGTCAAAATCGATTCTACACAAATTGAAAGTACTACGATTAGCCTGAACATTGGTAAATGACTATCTAAGATCTCCTAGGACTAATATTTTGTTTTCTTCTCAAATTTTTTTTCTCTTCACCCTTTTCCCCCTTTTTAAGCTCTTTGACGCAATGACAGCAATAGCAAATGATGTCAGCCTGACACTGACATAGCTATGGGAAAACACGTTTGACAGAGTTAACAAATAATCTGTTTAAAAACACACCGCATTGTCGCATGCTTTTTTATAATCCAAAGGTTCTCAAAATTGTCCCTTATCAAGGGAGGATGGTGTTTAAACACACATGGTGTTATCGGGGGGAAAACTGTAGCTTGTTCTGAAAAAGCACCCAAAAAGTATGCCTTAACAGAGGCAGATGCCGGCCCTTATTTATACATACAAATAGTAGTATAAAAATTGGCTTGGTATGAACGTGCTTTGAAAAGTTTACACTGTTTTGGGAGCAGCAGCAGTACAGTGTGGATGTGGAAAGGGTAAAGTCTAAGCTGTGTAGGGGTGATAGTGGTAGCAATAGTAGTGACAGCAGTAGCTGCACAGCATGGAAAAAAACAATGCAGTAGATGTGTGTGCAGCTGTGTAGGGGTAGTAGTAGTAATGGTGGCTGGGTAGGGGTAATGGTAGTCACAGTCCAAAGAGTAGCACCCATGGGGGTGACAGCAGCAGCAGCCATGCAGTAAGGAACATGATGGTAGGCAGGCAGACAGCAGCAGTGGCATGATTGGGTTGATGATAAATAACTACTGTCAGCAAAGGCAGATCTATTCATCAGCCTCCACTGTAGGAGTGTCAAAATCCTCACGGATCCATGCCCTATTCATTTTAACAAACATGATGATTTGTAAACTGGTAGAGTCCAAGTCACAATGCCACCTACAATGCTAAAACCCTATCTGAGAAGACACTGGAAGCTGAACAAGACAGAACAGAGAGAGCATGCTGTGCCAGTTCCAACCACTGTTCCAATCTGCCTGCCCAGATGGCCATGTGGTCAGGTGACAGGGTATGTGCTGGAGAAAGGCCACAGTCACATTCAGAAAACGAGATAATTGTAAACATTATTTTAATGGACAGCTAGACAGAAGTAGGAATATCATACTGCAGAATTAAATTGTGGTGAGGCATGGAACTTCACCACATTTCTATGGATGACGAGAATGTTTTTTCAGACGCCTGACTGGAAAAAAAAGTCCAAATATAGAGAAGAATTAAAGTTTAGAGAAGAAGGAAATTTTGTTGAAGGCATGGAACTGTGTCAGCAACAGCATCATCAGCAACTTGGCCAGGTGGGATTTTAGCTTGCTCACAAACTAATTGCGGGTCGCGAATACTTTTACTTATTTAATGGCCTCACATTGTGTTATGGATGTCTCATGATGAAGCAGAGGACAAGGAAATTGGGATGAATGAACTTTCTAATTTTACTGTTCTTGGAGTGCCTTGATTCTCAAATTGGGGTGAATAAGCTGTCTAATTCTACTGTTATTGGAGTCTCCACCTTGTTTATTAGATAAGCAATTCTATTGGGCTTTGATTCTCAAAATGGGGTGGATAACCTGGGTTGTCTACATTGACATTGAATAACTTATTTTACATATACAGTTAGTGTTACAGAACAGTATGTCCAACAGACAGTTGCCGGGGTCCTCCAGAGCAAGGGGCAGTGGAAAAATGTTGCTGGAGCTGGCAGAAGTAGCAGCAGAAGAAGAGGGGTGGTGGTGGTAGCAGCAGCTGCAGCAACAGGCCAGAGCTGCCAGTGTCATTCTGCCAGTGTTGTGTTTTGACAACCAATACCACTGTCCTGCAATAGGTGACTCGGTCTTCAACATCATCTGAACTTCAACTGACCTCAGACACCCACAGCCAGAATTTGGTGGGTTCCTCTGACACCACACTTAGTTGGCATGGCCCAGGAACAAGCTCTGTACCCTCACCTGTTCTGAACCTGCGTTTTTCCTTCTGCAAGGTGTAATGTCTGCCGCCAGCTCTTTTCCGCTTTTCAGTGAGGAAGATATTATTGAGGACAGTCAGCAGCTACTGGTGAGCCCAGATTTGGAGTAGAGATCCGCTGCTTCCTCTGGTAGGCGGGCATGTTGCGAGGATGAGAGTCGTGTGGGAGCTGTCACAATCTAAGGGGAGGGGAGGTACATAGAATGACAACAGAAGGAAAATGACCAGAAACTAGGCCTCACAGCTAGGGAAAGGGAAACGGTCACCACCTAGGAAACCCTAAACCTAGCCCTAGTTCCTGTCAGTATGAATAGACCCTGAAGGTGGGAATATTCATACACCGTAAACCTAGGCCCTAGTAATCCTGAATAGCCCTAGGAGTAGTGACAGGGTCTGAGACCACTGGTTCCTTCCCAGATGAACAAACCAGCTTCTCCCTGAGGCCTAGTAAACAACATGAAAATGGGAGCCACAAAATGCAAAGAGAAGTACACTTATCTTCAATAGAAAATAGATGAGCAGGAACTCAGATGAGGACCACACACCAGCTCTTCGAACTCCAGGCAGATAATATCAAACGCATGGTATAAAGTGTCATTACCAACAACCACACTGCAACAAGTGAAAACAGATAGGCTGTCAGATAACCTAACGTGCAGCCAGTCTCCCAGATCTTCTAACCTCTGTCACAGGAGGGACCGTGACAGGAGCAGGTGTTGCGAGTAGTGAGACATGGCCATGAGACTGGTGAGGGTGACATCAGTGACATGTAGACATTAGTGGATGATGGTGTAGCCGATCCCACGTGGGAGCCGGATGGAGAGAGGGCTACATCATCATCATCAGGGGGTAAGGGTGGAAGCTTGCCTGTGAGAGAGGGGCAGGGTGGCAGCATGCGGCTGAGCCAGCAGGGTGCAAACACGGCAGTGAGCCAGCAAGGTGGCAGCAGGGCTGGCTGCCCGGAATAGACTGGTACTGAGGAGCCAACCTGTCCGGAAACAAATAGTGATGCACTGCATCATAGAAGCAGTGGTAGGCAGTCAGCATGGAGTCGTGGGGGTAAGATGCCATACTCACCGATGTGGGAATTTTTTATCAAATTGCTTGAAGATGTCAGCGTCAACACATGGAGCGTCACCATAAAGTGGCCTAGGAAAACCATGGAGCTAATGTATTGGTACAGCCTGACGCATTTCCCAGTGGCTCGCACCCTTCTCCCGCAGTCAAGGCACCTCCTTTCCACACGTTTCACCAGCAATCGATCACCAAGGTAATTGCAAAGAAACAACAGTATGCGTGCACTCCAATGATGCAGAAGCTGAACGTGCTCCTGGCCATGTTACTGGTACAACAGTCACTCCCTTTCCATGTCGTTGACTTATTTCAGAGAACGGATGGCTTGTGCCCAGCCAAGTCTGGTACAGTTTATGGCAGCGCTGACATGTGGAGCTATAACTATGGTCAAGTACAATATATGTCCTTTATGGCCCACTGAGTAAATGTGTTTCCTTCCCAGATGTTCTCATAATGTGATTCCGGCGACAATGTCCTCCTCTGTCTCCATATCCTCCACCTTGTCCTCAGCCTTCACTGTAGGCACAGTTCTGAATGGTCGTCCAGGCTACCACCTATGCAGAGTACAGCGGTGTCACACTGTTCTGCAGCTGGCCAGCCTGGGTGAAGGGAATCCCACCAGGGAGGGAGTGCTCCACGTACTTCATCAACAAATTGAATCCTGGCTGTCCTCGCCAACTGAAGATCTGGACCATGGTCACCGATAACGGGAAGAACATTCTGTCAGCACTGCATCAAGGAGGGCGGACTCATACACACTGCATTGTGCACGGAGTAGTGAACCCCAGCCCCCTACTAGTCATCAATGGCGAATTATAATAAGGGCGCTCACATACCTCGACGGGGCATGGAAGCGCATAGATCCCTGCCCCGCTGCTGATCACCACCATTGGCTTCAGGCCTAGTAGGCCTGAGGCCTGTGTTGTAGTATAATACCGTTGCAGGCGTGCGTGACAATGTAGGACAATGAAGTACGCGCGACTTCGGCCTGCCTCACCTTCCCAGACACATTTGAGTATTAGCTTTTAGTTGTGTTCTTTTTTTTCTGTGTGTGCCAACTTTTTGGGGCAGAGGAAGACATATTACTGTGGGGGCAAATGATTACATGGGGGCAGTGTGAGGGGGAATGACTATATGGGGCAGCATGGAGGATTCTGGTATTGGGGAAGCACTGTAGGGGCATTTCGATTACGGTGAGATATTAGGGGACAATATACAGACATTATTACCTGGAGCACAATATAGGGTGTTATTATTATTATGGGGGGCACTCTAGGGGACATTATAATGGCTGTATACACTATAGGGACCTTTGGGGTCATTTATCAAACTGGTGTAAAGTAGAAGTGGCTTAGTTGCCCATAGCAACCAATCCGATTCCACCTTTCATTTTTGACAAAAATATATACCAGTTTGACCCCAATTATGAGAAATATAACTTTTCTGTATAACAAACTCTGTAGAGACGAGATGCGGCTGGAGGAATTAGTCATGGCGGCCTGGGTCAAACAGAGGAGAAGAAGAAAGAGAAGCTCTACGTGACAGGAGAAGTCCCTGGATGTAAGAGGTATGTGGTGCTGTATTCCCCTATATGTAGAGCTGGCTCATTACTCTGACATGCGTCTAATCTTCCCCTACAAGACTTTTTTATCATAATCATATGTATTTTAAATTTGGCAACTAAAATTTTAATTTGTAGATGTCACCTGCAGTCCTATGTAACAGCCCTGATAACAGTGATAACTTTCTTTGTGCAGATTAACATAGTAGATGTTCCCTGCAGTCCTATGTAACACCCCATACAACACAATAGTTCACTGTGTTATGTTAGGTGTTACATGGGACTGCAGGTAACATCTATGACATCTGTACTCAGAGAGTTATGAGATGGTGGGGGTCAGACTCCCGGCACCCCCGCCAATCCGCTGTTTGAGGAGACCGCAATGTCCCAGTGAGCGCCGCAGCCTCTTTGCTCAGCACTGTGCTTGGTATTGCAGCTCAGCCCCGATCAGTCAGCAAAAAAACTAAAATGGAGGGAGAGGCCCGAGTTGGGTAGATAGCCCCGGGCCTATCATGCACTTAATCCGCCCCTGCTAGTCATAGTACAGACAGGGGAGGGGATTGTGTTGAGGTGTGTTTCTGGATATCTGTGAGACTGGGGGTAGTAGTTAGTTGTTGGGGGTTGTGAGAACAAGCTGCAGGATTCTCTCATTCTGGATTCGCCAGTGATACTGGGAATTGGAATCTTCTAGCATCTCCTGTATATCTGATATGTGTGACCTGTCCATGTTATGGAAATAAAGGACTTCACTGGTGACAACTCCTATTGCTCAGTGCCTATCTTCATTGGCCAACACCAACACAGCTATGCATGGGGTTCCCTGCCTCTGCCTGAACCTCTTCCTCAAGGCAGTCCAAGCACTGATGCTTCACACACAAATAATAAACAGAGAGACTTTCTTGAGTATCTTCCGTAGGACATGAGGATTTGTTGTCTCTTCTTAGAAAAAAAAGAAGGCGCCTACTAGGAAGGGGCAGTGAAGACAAAGAGGATGCAACTGAAAGACTTCTCTGGGGCTGCAAGGAGGAGGAGCAGGAGGAATGCTGTGTCCCCTGGCTGCAAAGCACAGTGTCAGAATCAGAGGTGACATCCACATCATCCTACTTTGACTGAGAGGAGGAGTGAGCCATCCAGTTCACAATGTCATCTCTTTTGTCCACAGTACTAAGGTGACACCTATCGGAAGCTAGGGAGAACTGTGGCCTACTACTACACTACAGCCACCCACATTCTGACTCTCAGATGATGAAGTGTAGGTCTTTCGTTTTCCATTCTTCCATTTTCCAGACATTTTATTATGAGGCCTATAAATGAAAAGCAACAGGTTTGGTACACAGATTATTAAACAGTACTAGCAAAATTGCAAGTGTTTTTTTCTGTAAGTGAAGACAGAGATGTAATTAAATACCCCCTTTCTACAAACACACTGCACACGGGTATTTACAATTTACAAAGCATTGACTGAAACTGGTATATTAATGCAGTTATTGCAGCACAATGCGTTAACTAAAACTGTAGGTATCTTGATCCAATATTATGAGTGGAATGAAACTGATATATTAATATAGTTATTACAGAACAACACACTCATTAAGAGTAGACTGAATAATAACTTGATACAATAGAATGCATTTGCTGCAGAATGTATGCTCTTGATGCTGGTGCTGGATGTGCTGGCAATAATCCTATAAAACATTTCTGAACTGTAGAAACTTGAGGTTTTTACCAAAAAATCTGGCTGGCTGTTCATTTATAGAAAAATTAGTTTGTTGCAGGATTTTCATTGCAACATGAACTTCTCAATTATCAACAGCTATGTGAACTGTATGAGTTAACAGCCCCTCCCTTCCTATGCTTTCACTGACAAAACCCTGATCTACCTAATAAATGTGTCCCTGTACTGTCCCTATACTCTCCCTACTGCGCCTAGATTACTGGCTTATATCTGTAATTGTTTTTTGCCAGACAAAACAAAACACATATGCTTTCAGATCGCAAGATGTGCTTATAATGGTGTCTTTCCAGCCAAGAGGCTGAAGGATCTTCCAGAATCCACTGATTGGTGCATAGGTTGTCTGTCAGACTCTGAGCCAATCAGGAAAAGCCCCCATCCCTCCCAGAGTTATGTGATCCTATATCTTCATCTTTTCTGTTGTTTTCCTCACCAGATTTCGCTGTTAAATGGCGTGGGTGCAGCTTTTCACAATTCGTCCTTAGCGAATCGCCAAAACTTCTGTGAAATTCGGAATGAATCACATTCACTTAGACTGGATTCCCTCATCTCTACTACAAGCCTTTAATCTGCTTAAAGCACAGTTCTCTTCTGCTCCTGTGCAACATCATATGGATATTAAGAAACCATTCTTCCCTGAGGTTGACATATCTTGTGCATAAGGGGTTGTTTGCCTCTATAGCAATCAATCTTTCTCTCTGGTTTCTCCAGGCTGGAGGGATGCACTATCTCTGCTGTACTGTATAGTCATATAATTCGGTATCCTCTCTAGGAATACTATCTCCTGACAGGTGGCCTTTCTGTCTTTGGTTATGGTGGACAGCTGGTAGCTTGGAAGCCCACCATCAAATGCAGAGGAGGCTAAAGCCTGATAAACGACAATTACCTTCCATTGCCAATATTCCCACTCCCTCTCGGGGGTTTTCTGGATCTTCTGTAATCTTTCCCTTCTATGGGCTGGTACATAGAACTAACTCTGGAGTCTAGCTAACGCTCCACAATGCCTGCTGAGGTGATGCTTCTACCTAAGGCAACACACTACATTGTACTGACTTTACTCTTCTTAGAGTGAGCAGGGTGGAGTCAACCCTTTGAGGTTTGTTAGAACCTTCTCCTCCCTGTGCAACTTTGTTGGAATTCAGGCACAAGAACATTTTCATGAAACACAATTACGGTGTCTAGAAGTTTGTTTCAGGTCATTGCACTTGTTCTTCCCCTGATATTTTTCAGTTGTTAAGAATGATACTGTACGTCTAGTTTTCTTTCTCATTCGCCCTTCACCTGACACCTCTAAACATGCTCCAGTTAGGGGTAAATCCAGTGTCTATCCACTGCAACACAGGGAACATTACCTGAAGACCTTCCAACATCTCGTGCTGGATGTTTTCAGGTGTTGCCATCAAGATGACAATCTGAGTTCTGTATAGAGAAGCGCCCTCAACACACTCAGGAAACATCCCCATATTGTTATCTGTCCAGCCGACTAGGGGAGGAAGGATGGTGATTTTAGACAGGGAAGCATATGTGAATGAGGCCCTCAATATTCTGAATACTATCTACCTTTGCCCTCTGATCCCTCCTTCATTAATTGTCGCCTCTTGGATATTTTTAATAAGAATGAGAAAGATTTTCGGAATAGGCCAAATCCCCAATGTGCAATTTTCTATTATGTCCCGAAACTGCAGAAATACTTAACCAATCCACCGGGTCGCCGTATAATTTCGGGTATAAAATAATAATCTCATTGTTGTCCCATTATATAGATTTTTATCTGCAGGATTATGTAGTGCACCTTCCCTCTTGTTTGATGGATTAAGAGCTCAAGGCATCGAACCCTTGTTCAGACATTGCTTTGCTCACAGTAGATGTCAGCGTCCTCGCTTCAAACATTGATCATAATTTGAGTTTGTAGGCTGTTAAACATTACCTGGATATAGACCCTTCTATGTCACCCCCACAAGCTAGCTTTCTCCTTAATGGGATCCGTTTTTATTCTTGAAAACAATATTTTCATATTTGAGGAGGTTCTACACAGGCATTTCAAGTCCCTCATCCACACACAGTCCCCCTTCTTCCAGAAGTATGTCACCATTTATTTTTTCATTGACTAAGTTTTTTTATTTGGACCGGTTCTGCTGATCAGGCGAGGGAATTTCTATGTGCGCTTAGTTCTAATGACTGGGGATTGTCCTTCACGTTTAATTCTGCCACCACCCATTTAGAGTATTTGGATTTACTCATCAGAAGATCAACGACTCATGTCATCACTGCTATAAGACATTTATTAAAACTGCTGATGTCAATTCTTACATTCACTATCACAGTAACATTACTGGAAATAGTTAAACAATGTACCGTTTGGGCAATTTCGGAGTATAAAGAAGTTGCGGTTTTACGGAGGTATTTCATGCAAAAAATAAAAATAAAAAATACCCCAAACCCCTATTAAAAGTTGCGTACAGAAAAGCAAACTCTTATACTCCTAAAGAGGACCAATCATAAGTCCAGACATTATGAAATAACTAGCAGGTTATGTAGGGCATAGTGCAGGGATGTAATAGCGTCTGGGCGCCGCTCCGTTCGCCCGCTGTGCCCCCTGTTCACTTTGCCCATCTGGTATGCTAATGAAGAGCATCGGCACAGGAAGGAGGAGACGGCCCTGTTTCTAAATGGGCTTCTCCTTCTCCATAGCTGTAACGCAGTCCAATCACAGCGGAGAGCGTGTCCCAATTCTAAAAGAGTTGGTACCTAAAATCACAGCCATCATGTATAGGCTGAGCCAGTCTCTTACAAATCTTTTGGCCCCTAGTTTTTTAAATCCTTAACTGTTGGACCCTGTTCGGACCATCAGGTTTTACAATCTGGCAGTTTTTACTACAATTTTACCAATTGTCTCTGCTGTAATAACATTGTGTGCGGTTCCTTGAGGTTTATGTGTGATATGACAGGTGAGTGGTTAGATATAAAGGGGGTTGTAAATGGTTCATCTGTCTATGTCATCTCCCTCCTCTCCTGTACCTGCAGATTACAGTATGTCATCTCCCTCCTCTCCTGTCCCTGCAGATTACAGTATGTCATCTACCTCCTCTCCTGTCCCTGCAGACTGCAGTATGTCATCTCCCTCCTCTTCTGTCCCTGCAGACTGCAGTTTGTCGTCTCCCTCCTCTCCTGTCCCTGCAGACTGCAGTATGTCAATTCCCTCCTCTCCTGTCCCTGCAGATTGCAGTATGTCATCTACCTCCTCTCCTGTCCCTGCAGACTGCAGTATGTCATCTACCTCCTCTCCTGTCCCTGCAGACTGCAGTATGTCATCTCCCTCCTCTCCTGTCCCTGCAGACTGCAGTATGTCATCTCCCTCCTCTCCTGTCTCTGCAGACTGCAGTATGTCATCTCCCTCCTCTCCTGTCCCTGCGGACTACAGTATGTCATCTTCCTCCTCTCCTGTCCCTGCAGATTACAGTATGTCATCTCCCTCCTCTCCTGTCCCTGCAGACTGCAGTATGTCATCTCCCTCCTCTCCTGTCCCTGCAGACTGCAGTATGTCATCTACCTCCTCTCCTGTCCCTGCAGACTGCAGTATGTCATCTCCCTCCTCTCCTGTCCCTGCCGAATACAGTATGTCATCTCCCTCCTCTCCTGTACCTGCAGATTACAGTATGTCATCTCCCTCCTCTCCTGTCCCTGCAGACTGAAGTATGTCATCTCCCTCCTATCCTGTCCCTGCAGACTGCAGTATGTCGTCTCCCTCCTCTCCTGTCCCTGCAGACTGCAGTATGTCATCTCCCTCCTCTCCTGTCCCTGCAGACTGCAGTATGTCGTCTCCCTCCTCTCCTGTCCCTGCAGATTACAGTATGTCATCTCCCTCCTCTCCTGTCCCTGCAGATTACAGTATGTCATCTCCCTCCTCTCCTGTCCCTGCAGATTACAGTATGTCATCTCCCTCCTCTCCTGTCCCTGCAGACTGCAGTATGTCATCTCCCTCCTCTCCTGTCCCTGCAGATTACAGTATGTCATCTTCCTCCTCTCCTGTCCCTGCAGACTGCAGTATGTCGTCTCCCTCCTCTCCTGTCCCTGCAGATTACAGTATGTCATCTCCCTCCTCTCCTGTCCCTGCAGACTGCAGTATGTCATCTCCCTCCTCTCCTGTCCCTGCAGACTGCAGTATGTCGTCTCCCTCCTCTCCTGTCCCTGCAGACTGCAGTATGTCAATTCCCTCCTCTCCTGTCCCTGCAGATTACAGTATGTCATCTCCCTCCTCTCCTGTCCCTGCAGACTGCAGTATGTCATCTCCCTCCTCTCCTGTCTCTGCAGACTGCAGTATGTCAATTCCCTCCTCTCCTGTCCCTGCAGATTACAGTATGTCGTCTCCCTCCTCTCCTGTCCCTGCAGACTGCAGTATGTCAATTCCCTCCTCTCTTGTCCCTGCAGACTGCAGTATGTCATCTTCCTCCTCTCCTGTCCCTGCAGACTGCAGTATGTCGCCTCCCTCCTCTCCTGTCCCTGCAGATTACAGTATGTCGTCTCCCTCCTCTCCTGTCCCTGCAGATTACAGTATGTCGTCTCCCTCCTCTCCTGTCCCTGCAGATTACAGTATGTCATCTCCCTCCTCTCCTGTCCCTGCAGACTGAAGTATGTCATCTCCCTCCTATCCTGTCCCTGCAGACTGCAGTATGTCGTCTCCCTCCTCTCCTGTTCCTGCAGACTGCAGTATGTCATCTCCCTCCTCTCCTGTCCCTGCAGACTGCAGTATGTCGTCTCCCTCCTCTCCTGTCCCTGCAGATTACAGTATGTCATCTCCCTCCTCTCCTGTCCCTGCAGATTACAGTATGTCATCTCCCTCCTCTCCTGTCCCTGCAGATTACAGTATGTCATCTCCCTCCTCTCCTGTCCCTGCAGACTGCAGTATGTCATCTCCCTACTGTCCTGTCCCTGCAGATTACAGTATGTCATCTCCCTCCTCTCCTGTACCTGCAGATTACAGTATGTCATCTCCCTCCTCTCCTGTCCCTGCAGACTGCAGTATGTCATCTTCCTCCTCTCCTGTCCCTGCAGATTACAGTATGTCATCTCCCTCCTCTCCTGTCCCTGCAGATTACAGTATGTCATCTCCCTCCTCTCCTGTCCCTGCAGACTGCAGTATGTCATCTCCCTCCTCTTCTGTCCCTGCAGACTGCAGTTTGTCGTCTCCCTCCTCTCCTGTCCCTGCAGACTGCAGTATGTCAATTCCCTCCTCTCCTGTCCCTGCAGATTGCAGTATGTCATCTCCCTCCTCTCCTGTCCCTGCAGACTGCAGTATGTCATCTCCCTCCTCTCCTGTCCCTGCAGACTGCAGTATGTCAATTCCCTCCTCTCCTGTCCCTGCAGATTACAGTATGTCGTCTCCCTCCTCTCCTGTCCCTGCAGACTGCAGTATGTCATCTCCCTCCTCTCCTGTCCCTGCAGACTGCAGTATGTCGCCTCCCTCCTCTCCTGTCCCTGCAGATTACAGTATGTCGTCTCCCTCCTCTCCTGTCCCTGCAGATTACAGTATGTCGTCTCCCTCCTCTCCTGTCCCTGCAGATTACAGTATGTCATCTCCCTCCTCTCCTGTCCCTGCAGACTGCAGTATGTCGTCTCCCTCCTCTCCTGTCCCTGCAGACTGCAGTATGTCATCTACCTCCTCTCCTGTCCCTGCAGATTGCAGTATGTCATCTCCCTCCTCTCCTGTCCCTGCAGACTGCAGTATGTCATCTCCCTCCTCTCCTGTCCCTGCAGACTGCAGTATGTCAATTCCCTCCTCTCCTGTCCCTGCAGATTACAGTATGTCGTCTCCCTCCTCTCCTGTCCCTGCAGACTGCAGTATGTCATCTCCCTCCTCTCCTGTCCCTGCAGACTGCAGTATGTCGCCTCCCTCCTCTCCTGTCCCTGCAGATTACAGTATGTCGTCTCCCTCCTCTCCTGTCCCTGCAGATTACAGTATGTCGTCTCCCTCCTCTCCTGTCCCTGCAGATTACAGTATGTCATCTCCCTCCTCTCCTGTCCCTGCAGACTGCAGTATGTCGTCTCCTCCTCTCCTGTCCCTGCAGACTGCAGTATGTCATCTCCCTCCTCTCCTGTCCCTGCAGACTGCAGTATGTCGTCTCCCTCCTCTCCTGTCCCTGCAGATTACAGTATGTCATCTCCCTCCTCTCCTGTCCCTGCAGATTACAGTATGTCATCTCCCTCCTCTCCTGTCCCTGCAGATTACAGTATGTCATCTCCCTCCTCTCCTGTCCCTGCAGACTGCAGTATGTCATCTCCCTCCTCTCCTGTCCCTGCAGATTACAGTATGTCATCTTCCTCCTCTCCTGTCCCTGCAGACTGCAGTATGTCGTCTCCCTCCTCTCCTGTCCCTGCAGATTACAGTATGTCATCTCCCTCCTCTCCTGTCCCTGCAGACTGCAGTATGTCATCTCCCTCCTCTCCTGTCCCTGCAGACTGCAGTATGTCGTCTCCCTCCTCTCCTGTCCCTGCAGACTGCAGTATGTCAATTCCCTCCTCTCCTGTCCCTGCAGATTACAGTATGTCATCTCCCTCCTCTCCTGTCCCTGCAGACTGCAGTATGTCATCTCCCTCCTCTCCTGTCTCTGCAGACTGCAGTATGTCAATTCCCTCCTCTCCTGTCCCTGCAGATTACAGTATGTCGTCTCCCTCCTCTCCTGTCCCTGCAGACTGCAGTATGTCAATTCCCTCCTCTCTTGTCCCTGCAGACTGCAGTATGTCATCTTCCTCCTCTCCTGTCCCTGCAGACTGCAGTATGTCGCCTCCCTCCTCTCCTGTCCCTGCAGATTACAGTATGTCGTCTCCCTCCTCTCCTGTCCCTGCAGATTACAGTATGTCGTCTCCCTCCTCTCCTGTCCCTGCAGATTACAGTATGTCATCTCCCTCCTCTCCTGTCCCTGCAGACTGAAGTATGTCATCTCCCTCCTATCCTGTCCCTGCAGACTGCAGTATGTCGTCTCCCTCCTCTCCTGTCCCTGCAGACTGCAGTATGTCATCTCCCTCCTCTCCTGTCCCTGCAGACTGCAGTATGTCGTCTCCCTCCTCTCCTGTCCCTGCAGATTACAGTATGTCATCTCCTCCTCTCCTGTCCCTGCAGATTACAGTATGTCATCTCCCTCCTCTCCTGTCCCTGCAGATTACAGTATGTCATCTCCCTCCTCTCCTGTCCCTGCAGACTGCAGTATGTCATCTCCCTACTGTCCTGTCCCTGCAGATTACAGTATGTCATCTCCCTCCTCTCCTGTCCCTGCAGATTACAGTATGTCATCTCCCTCCTCTCCTGTCCCTGCAGACTGCAGTATGTCATCTTCCTCCTCTCCTGTCCCTGCAGATTACAGTATGTCATCTCCCTCCTCTCCTGTCCCTGCAGATTACAGTATGTCATCTCCCTCCTCTCCTGTCCCTGCAGACTGCAGTATGTCATCTCCCTCCTCTCCTGTCCCTGCAGACTGCAGTATGTCGTCTCCCTCCTCTCCTGTCCCTGCAGACTGCAGTATGTCAGTCTCCCTCCTCTCCTGTCCCTGCAGACTGCAGTATGTCATCTCCCTCCTCTCCTGTCCCTGCAGACTGCAGTATGTCGTCTCCCTCCTCTCCTGTCCCTGCAGATTACAGTATGTCATCTCCCTCCTCTCCTGTCCCTGCAGATTACAGTATGTCATCTCCCTCCTCTCCTGTCCCTGCAGATTACAGTATGTCATCTCCCTCCTCTCCTGTCCCTGCAGACTGCAGTATGTCATCTCCCTCCTCTCCTGTCCCTGCAGACTGCAGTATGTCATCTCCCTCCTGTCCTGTCCCTGCAGATTACAGTATGTCATCTCCCTCCTCTCCTGTCCCTGCAGATTACAGTATGTCATCTCCCTCCTCTCCTGTCCCTGCAGACTGCAGTATGTCATCTTCCTCCTCTCCTGTCCCTGCAGATTACAGTATGTCATCTCCCTCCTCTCCTGTCCCTGCAGATTACAGTATGTCATCTCCCTCCTCTCCTGTCCCTGCAGATTACAGTATGTCATCTCCCTCCTCTCCTGTCCCTGCAGACTACAGTATGTCATCTCCCTCCTCTCCTGTCCCTGCAGACTGCAGTATGTCATCTCCCTCCTCTCCTGTCCCTGCAGACTGCAGTATGTCATCTCCCTCCTCTCCTGTCCCTGCAGATTACAGTATGTCATCTCCCTCCTCTCCTGTCCCTGCAGATTACAGTATGTCATCTCCCTCCTCTCCTGTCCCTGCAGATTACAGTATGTCATCTCCTCCTCTCCTGTCCCTGCAGACTGCAGTATGTCATCTCCCTCCTCTCCTGTCCCTGCAGACTGCAGTATGTCATCTCCCTCCTCTCCTGTCCCTGCAGATTACAGTATGTCATCTCCCTCCTCTCCTGTCCCTGCAGATTACAGTATGTCATCTCCCTCCTCTCCTGTCCCTGCAGATTACAGTATGTCATCTCCTCCTCTCCTGTCCCTGCAGACTGCAGTATGTCATTTCCCTCCTCTCCTGTCCCTGCAGATTACAGTATGTCATCTCCCTCCTCTCCTGTCCCTGCAGATTACAGTATGTCATCTCCCTCCTCTCCTGTCCCTGCAGATTACAGTATGTCATCTCCCTCCTCTCCTGTCCCTGCAGACTGCAGTATGTCATCTCCCTCCTCTCCTGTCCCTGCAGACTGCAGTATGTCGTCTCCCTCCTCTCCTGTCCCTGCAGATTACAGTATGTCATCTCCCTCATCTCCTGTCCCTGCAGACTGCAGTATGTCATCTCCCTCCTGTCCTGTCCCTGCAGATTACAGTATGTCATCTCCCTCCTCTCCTGTCCCTGCAGACTGCAGTATGTCGTCTCCCTCCTCTCCTGTCCCTGCAGATTACAGTATGTCATCTCCCTCCTCTCCTGTCCCTGCAGACTGCAGTATGTCATCTCCCTCCTGTCCTGTCCCTGCAGATTACAGTATGTCATCTAGTAGATGTCACTTGCAGTCATACGTAACACCACAGATAACACAGTGATAACTCTCTTAGTACAGATAATGTCGGAGATGTCACCTGCAGTCCTATGTAACACCACAGATAACACAGTGATAACTCTCTGAGTACAGATAATGTAGTAGATGTCACCTGCAGTCCTATGTAACACCACAGATACCACAGTGATAACTCTCTGAGTACAGATAATGTAGTAGATGTCACCTGCAGTCCTATGTAACACCACAGATAACACAGTGATAACTCTCTGAGTACAGATAATGTAGTAGATGTCACCTGCAGTCCTATGTAACACCACAGATAACACAGTGATAACTCTCCTAGTACAGATAATGTAGTAGATGTCACCTGCAGTCCTATGTAACACCACAGATAACACAGTGATAACTCTCTGAGTACAGATAATGTAGTAGATGTCACCTGCAGTCCTATGTAACACCACAGATAACACAGTGATAACTCTCTGAGTACAGATAATGTAGTAGATGTCAACTGCAGTCCTATGTAACACCACAGATAACACAGTGATAACTCTCTGAGTACAGATAATGTAGTAGATGTCACTTGCAGTCATACGTAACACCACAGATAACACAGTGATAACTCTCTGAGTACAGATAATGTCGGAGATGTCACCTGCAGTCCTATGTAACACCACAGATAACACAGTGATAACTCTCTGAGTACAGATAATGTAGTAGATGTCAACTGCAGTCCTATGTAACACCACAGATAACACAGTGATAACTCTCTGAGTACAGATAAGGTAGTAGATGTCACCTGCAGTCCTATGTAACACCACAGATAACACAGTAATAACTCTCTGAGTACAGATAATGTAGTAGATGTCACCAGCAGTCCTATGTAACACCACAGATAACACAGTGATAACTCTCTGAGTACAGATAAGGTAGTAGATGTCACCTGCAGTCCTATGTAACACCACAGATACCACAGTGATAACTCTCTGAGTACAGATAAGGTAGTAGATGTCACCTGCAGTCCTATGTAACACCACAGATAACACAGTGATAACTCTCTGAGTACAGATAATGTAGTAGATGTCAACTGCAGTCCTATGTAACACCACAGATAACACAGTGATAACTCTCTGAGTACAAATAAGGTAGTAGATGTCACCTGCAGTCCTATGTAACACCACAGATAACACAGTAATAACTCTCTGAGTACAGATAATGTAGTAGATGTCACCAGCAGTCCTATGTAACACCACAGATAACACAGTGATAACTCTCTGAGTACAGATAATGTAGTAGATGTCACCAGCAGTCCTATGTAACACCACAGATAACACAGTGATAACTCTCTGAGTACAGATAAGGTAGTAGATGTCACCTGCAGTCCTATGTAACACCACAGATACCACAGTGATAACTCTCTGAGTACAGATAATGTAGTAGATGTCACCTGCAGTCCTATGTAACACCACAGATAACACAGTGATAACTCTCTGAGTACAGATAATGTAGTAGATGTCAACTGCAGTCCTATGTAACACCACAGATAACACAGTGATAACTCTCTGAGTACAGATAATGTAGTAGATGTCACCTGCAGTCCTATGTAACACCACAGATAACACAGTGATAACTCTCTGAGTACAGATAATGTAGTAGATGTCACCAGCAGTCCTATGTAACACCACAGATAACACAGTGATAACTCTCTGAGTACAGATAAGGTAGTAGATGTCACCTGCAGTCCTATGTAACACCACAGATAACACAATGATAACTCTCTGAGTACAGATAATGTAGTAGATGTCACCTGCAGTCCTATGTAACATCACAGATAACACAGTGATAACTCTCTGAGTACAGAAAATGTAGTAGATGTCACCTGCAGTCCTATGTAACACCACAGATAACACAGTGATAACTCTCTGAGTACAGATAATGTAGTAGATGTCACCTGCAGTCCTATGTAACACCACAGATAACACAGTGATAACTCTCTGAGTACAGATAATGTAGTAGATGTCACCTGCAGTCCTATGTAACACCACAGATAAGACAGTGATAACTCTCTGAGTACAGATAATGTAGTAGATGTCACCTACAGTCCTATGTAACACCACAGATAACACAGTGATAACTCTCTGAGTACAGATAATGTAGTAGATGTCACCTGCAGTCCTATGTAACACCACAGATAACACAGTGATAACTCTCTGAGTACAGATAATATAGTAGATGTCACCTGCAGTCCTATGTAACACCACAGATAACACAGTGATAACTCTCTGAGTACAGATAATGTAGTAGATGGGTGTGAGCCCCCAGAATTCAGAACACGCACAGTGTGACCTGTGGTCTGGGGCCAGGCTGCGGCAGGGTGGGCCAAATTCTATATCCACCCTCCCATCACTACAGAACATACAGGGTATAACAGCGCTCCATACCTCTTACAGTGCCTTGCAAAAGTATTCACCCCCTTGACTCTTTTCGTGTTTTGTTACATTACAGCCTTACGTTCAATTTTTTGTTAATCTGAGTTTTATGTGATGGATCAGAACACAATAGTCTAAGTTTGTGAAGTGAAATGAGAAAAATATATAAATAAAACTATTGTTTAGAAATAGGAAATTGTCATGTGCGTATGTATTCACCCCCTTTGCTAGGAAGCCCACAAAAAGCTCTGGTGCGGACCAAAACAACGGTCGTGTGCATGGGGCCTTAGTATGGGAATGAGTGATGACATTAGCTCCTCCCTACACTGTGGAGGAGATAGCTGCATTTAGCCCTCTTTCACATGGGCGTCACGTTTGACGCCCGGATAAGAGGTGGGTGCGTTGCGGGACAATGCACGATTTTTCCGCGTGACTGCAAAGCGCTTTAATACGTTTTGCATGCGCGTGGGAAAAATCGGCATGTTAGGTACCCAGACCGGAACCCGGACTTCCTCACTGAAGTTCGGGTTTGGTTTGAGTATTCTGTAGATTTTATTAACGATCTCTTCTTCATTCATTAGCTGCCGGCTAAAGGACCTGTGATGACGTCACCGAGCTCATCACATGGTCCAATCACATGGTCCATCACCATGGTGATGGACCATGTGATTGGACCATGTGATGTGACGTCATCACAGGTCCTGTAGCCGCAGCTAATGCTTGAAGATGAGAGAAGAGATTGGCAACTACGCGATCAAGTTGCTAAGGTGAGTTAATTTTTTTATTTTTAACCCCTTAATCCACATTTTACAAAGCATTCTGTATTGAGAATGCTATTATTTCCCCTTATAACCATGTTATAAGGGAAAATAATAAAGATCGGGTCCTGTCTCTTAGCAACTTGCTTGCGGATGCTTGCGATTTTCCCGCAGCCCTATTCAGTTCTATTGGGCCTGCGTTGCGTTAAAAATGCACAATATAGAGCATGCTGCAATTTTCACGCAACGCAAAAGTGATGCGTGAAAATCACCGCTCATGTGCACAGCCCCATAGAAATGAATGGGTCCGGATTAAGTGCGGGCGCAATGCGTTCACTTCATGCATTGCACCCGCATGGAAATCACGCCCGTGTGAAAGGGGCCTTAGAAGCAGCAGTCTTGTCCGTTGATGAGCAGACGATTATCGGGAATGAACGCTTCCTTCCCGACAGTCTTAAGCTAACTCTTTTAATGTAATACAGCCCTTACTGTGCATTGAGTGTGTCTGATAAAGAAGGCGGCACGCCTCTGACACACATTACATGTGCAATAAAATAAGTCTTTTTGGTACCTGCTCTCCTCAGTCTGCTGGACATATGTTAGGGCGGGTTCACATCACTATTATGCCCTGCATAATTGATTTAATGAAAAATAACAGAATACATAAGGTGCAGGTTAATGACACTGACACTTGGGGTACAGGATAATGACACTGACACTCGGGGTACAGGATAATGACACTGACACTCGGGGTACAGGATAATGACACTGACACTCGGGGTACAGGATAATGACACTGACACTCGGGGTACAGGATAATGACACTGACACTCGGGGTACAGGATAATGACACAGACACTTGGGGTACAGGATAATGACACTGACACTTGGGGTACAGGATAATGACACTGACACTCGGGGTACAGGATAAGGACACTGACACTTGGGGTACAGGATAATGACACTGACACTCGGGGTACAGGATAATGACACTGACACTCGGGGTACAGGATAATGACACTGACACTCGGGGTACAGGATAATGACACTGACACTCGGGGTACAGGATAATGACACTGACACTCGGGGTACAGGATAATGACACTGACACTCGGGGTACAGGATAATGACACTGACACTCGGGGTACAGGATAATGACTCTGACACTCGGGGTACAGGATAATGACACTGACACTCGGGGTACAGGATAATGACACTGACACTCGGGGTACAGGATAATGACACTGACACTTGGGGTACAGGATAATGACACTGACACTTGGGGTACAGGATAATGACACTGACACTCGGGGTACAGGATAATGACACTGACACTCGGGGTACAGGATAATGACACTGACACTTGGGGTACAGGATAATGACACTGACACTCGGGGTACAGGATAATGACACTGACACTTGGGGTACAGGATAATGACACTGACACTTGGGGTACAGGATAATGACACTGACACCCGGGGTACAGGATAATGACACTGACACCCGGGTACAGGATAATGACACTGACACTTGGGGTACAGGATAATGACACTGACACTTGGGGTACAGGATAATGACGCTGACACTCGGGGTACAGGATAATGACACGCTGACACTCGGGGTACAGGATAATGACACTGACACTTGGGGTACAGGATAATGACACTGACACTTGGGGTACAGGATAATGACACTGACACTCGGGGCACAGGATAATGACACTGACACTCGGGGTACAGGATGACACTGACACTTTGGGTACAGGATAATGACACTGACACTCGGGGTACAGGATAATGACACTGACACTCGGGGTACAGGATAATGACACTGACACTCGGGGTACAGGATAATGACACTGACACTTGGGGTACAGGATAATGACACTGACACTTGGGGTACAGGATAATGACACTGACACTTGGGGTACAGGATAATGACACTGACACTCGGGGTACAGGATAATGACACTGACACTCGGGGTACAGGATAATGACACTGACACTTGGGGTACAGGATAATGACACAGACACTCGGGGTACAGGATAATGACACTGACACTCGGGGTACAGGATAATGACGCTGACACTCGGGGTAAAGGATAATGACTCTGACACTCGGGGTACAGGATAATGACACTGACACTTGGGGTACAGGATAATGACACTGAAACGTGGGGTACAGGATAATGACACTGACACTTGAGGTACAGGATAATGACACTGACACTTGGGGTACAGGATAATGACACTGACACTTGGGGTACAAGATAATGACACTGACACTTGGGGTACAGGATAATGACACTGAGACTTGGGGTACAGGATAGTGACACTGACACTTAGGGTACAGGATAATGACACTGACATTTGGGGTAAAGGGTAATGATACTTGGGTTACAGGATAATGACACTGACACTCGGGGTACAGGATAATTACACTAAAAAAAAAAAATTAGACCTCTAGATGTGGAGAACTTTGATAGTGTATCCATACACATTACAGCTGCACCAGCACATTGTATATGGATGTAGCAGAGCTTGGTGTGTTGGGGCAGCTGTAATGTGTATAGATACACTATCAAAGTTCTCCACATCTAGAGGTCTTTTTTTTTTTTTTTAGCTACCTGGCTATGCAGCTGATATAGCCTTGTGGTTAAGTGTCTTGCCTTTCATCCTAGTGGTCACAGGTTCAATTCCCCTCACAAACTTTTCTGAAAGACAGTGTAAATGAGGCTTGCCTAAGATGGAGGTAAGTATATGTGTTTTTTTTTTTTTTTTAAATACTGGACTTTTACTTTACTGCCACAGGGGAGGAGGGGGCTATTGGCACTATGATATTGGCAAATGGGGGGAGAGATAGGCACTTCATATTGGCACACACATTAGGGGGCAGGGGGAGAGGATGGCACTATGATATTGGGATGGGGGGAGACAGAGGCACTTGATATTGGCACATTATAGGGGCACTATGGGGAGAGGAGCACTATGGGGGCATCTGGTGCTATATGGCTGGCTACTGGCACATTATAGGGTGGGTTTATATGGCTGACTACTGGCACATTATAGGAGGGGTTATATGGCTGACTACTGGCACATTATAGGGGGCTTATATGGCTGGCTACTGGCACATTATAGGAGGGGTTATATGGCTGACTACTGGCACATTATAGGAGGGGTTATATGGCTGACTACTGGCACATTATAGGGGGCTTATATGGCTGGCTACTGGCACATTATAGGAGGGGTTATATGGCTGACTACTGGCACATTATAGGAGGGATTATATGGCTGACTACTGGCACATTATAGGGGGCTTATATGGCTGGCTACTGGCACATTATAGGGTGGGTTTATATGGCTGACTACTGGCACATTATAGGAGGGGTTATATGGCTGACTACTGGCACATTATAGGGTGGGTTTATATGGCTGACTACTGGCACATTATAGGAGGGGTTATATGGCTGACTACTGGCACATTATAGGGGGGTTATATGGCTGACTACTGGCACATTATAGGGGGGCTATATGGCTGGCACATTATAGAGGGGGAGAGAAACGTGCGGGTAGGGGGGGCCCAATACAAAAATTTGCTGTGGGGCCCAGTCATTTCTAGCTACGCCCCTGGTAACAGGGAAATATACAGCATTACATTACATGAAGATGTTTTATACCAACCTCCCCATAGATAAGGGGAAACGATAACACACAAGTGACCCTTCTGTAGTGACGGGCATTACAGCTCCCGTACACTACAAATGTCTGTGAAGCGGGCGTAACCCTTACACTACCTGATCGATACACCATCATACCTGATCTTATACACACACTGGATGTTTTAAAGCACGTTATTCCAAACAATTTAGGAATGTTAGGCGATTTATGCCCTTTATGGATTAAAACCCGACTCTGCGTCCACTACGTAATTTTCCATGGGAGTTTTGCCATGGATCCCCCTCCGGCATGCCACAGTCCAGGTGTTAGTCCCCTTGAA
Organism: Bufotes viridis; assembly: GCA_033119425.1. NCBI lineage: Eukaryota > Metazoa > Chordata > Amphibia > Anura > Bufonidae > Bufotes > Bufotes viridis. The sequence goes on from CM065591.1 coordinate 499,674,897, forward strand.
ACAACTTTTCCATCACTACTGTGGCCAGAAAGAGTCCCTGTGGGTTTTAAAATTCGCCTGCCTATTAAAGTCTATGGCGGTTCGCTGGGTTCGCCCAGTTTGCGAACATCTGCGGAAGTTCGCGTTCGCTGTTCGCGAACGGAAAATTTTATGTTCGCGACATCACTATTTATCATCATTATAGCCACACAGAGAAAGCTTCACCTCATTCCAACATCTCCTTATTGGTGCAGGATTCCTTCCATCAATGAGTGTACTATACTTTGCAGTCATGGATGGGTTTGTTAAGGGCAGGTTTGGGATCATGAACCCCGACTGTATAAGGCCACGCTAGTGGCTTAGTGACCAGGTTCACTTTAATACCACAGTTAAACACAAGCTTGATATCCAATTATATTGGGTGACACCAACCATTCTACTATGGAGGATTTTTACGTAAAATTAGAATGACGGGGCCCATTGAAAGTCATTGTCCAGCACAGGCCTTCGGGTTAATAGTCACTGGTGTAAGAAGCTCTTACATTTACAGGAGCATCTCAACATATTAGAATATCATTAAAAAGTTCATTTATTCCAGTAATTTAATAAAAAAACGGAACTCGAATATTCTATAGATTCATTACAGAGTAATCTATGTTAAAGGTTTATTTCTTTTAATGTTGATGATTATGGCATACAACTTATGAAAGACCAAAAGTCAGGATCTCAGAAAATTATAAAAATTTAGAAAAAGTTCAATATTGTACAGAAGAAAGTTTTTCTAAGGCTTTAAATCAGTGGTGCCCAACCATTTTTCGTCTGAGGGCCGCACTAGACATGGTATAAATTTCGTGGGCCAGAACCAGGTAGCTTTGCCAGAAAAAAGTGCAAACATTGTAAGGGGGCACGTGTGAGCATTACTAAAATACATAATATGTACGCCTTCAAATCTGCGTTGGAGCCTGCGTTTGGAGCCTCTGTTGCAGATTCTGTTGAAAGACCAGACAAAAAAGCCTTGTATGCAGCACTTGTGTCTGGTAAAAAGACAGGATCCCGAATTGAAACTGAACGGATCCCATCATAGTCTGTGGAGTCTGTTCAGCTTCTTGCCTTGTGAGGTGACAGGAGGAGGGGGGAGCAGGGTCACTAGTGGGGTGACAGCAGGAGGGGGGATCAGGGTCACTAGTGGGGTGACAGAAGGAGGGGGGAGCTGGGTCACTAGTGAAGTGACAGGAGGAGGGGGGATAAGGGTCACTAGTGGGGTGACAGCAGGGGGGGGGGCTGGGTCACTAGTGGGGTGACAGGAGGAGGGGGAACCAGGGTCACTAGTGGGGTGACAGGAGGAGGGGGAAGCAGGGTCACTAGTGGGGTGACAGGAGCAGGGGGAAGCAGGGTCACTAGTGAGGTGACAGGAGGAGGGGTAGCAGGGTCACTAGTGGGGTGACAGGAGGAGGGGTAAGCAGGGTTGCTAGGGAGGTTACAGGAGGAGGGGGGAGCAGGGTCACTAGTGGGGTGACAGAAGGAGGGGGAGCAGGGTCACTAGTGGGGTGACAAGAGGAGGTGGGAGCAGGGTCACTAGTGAGGTGACAGGAGGAGGGGGGAGCAGGGTCACTAGTGAGTTGACAGGAAGAGGGGGGAGCAGGGTCCCTAGTGGGGTGACAGGAGGAGGGGGAAGCAGGGTCACTAGTGGGGTGACAGGAGGAGGGGAGGCAGGGTCACTATTGAGTTTACAGAAGGAGAGGTAGCAGCTTCACTAGTGGGGTGACAGGAGGAGGGGGAAGCAGGGTCACTAGTGAGGTGACAGGAGGAGGGAGAAGCAGGGTCACTAGTGAAGTGACAGGAGGAGGGGGAGCAGGGTCACTAGTGGGGTGACAGGAGGAGGGGGGAGCATGGTCACTAGTGGGGTGACAGGAGGAGGGGCGAGCAGGGTCACTAGTGGGGTGATAGGAAGAACGTGGAGCAGAGTCACCGGGGGCCAGTCACATGAGTCCACGGCTCCTTACCTCTCCAACGGCCCTGTTATGTTTCCCAAGGTCCTCGAGCAGTGCACCCCGCTCTCCTTACAACAGCCACCCCTGGAGCCGGCCCCTCCTCCTTTCACCCTCCTCCACCTGCTTCCCCTGCTGAAGGACCTGTATCGCTCCGGCGCGCGCCTATACCAACCAATAACAAAGTTCCTAGCTGTAAGGAGGTTTGCTATTGGTTATCTCAGGCACAGACAGCACCGCTGCTCGAAGCACTGATGAATGTGGGGGAAAAGTCTAAGGTGTATTGGTACGCCTTAGATTTTTGCCAGGGAGTCGCACGGGCCGCATGACACAGCTCCTGCGGGCCGTAGGTTGAGCATCACTGCTTTAAATGGTCCCTCAGTCTGGTTCAGTAGACTACAAAATCATGGGGAAGACTGATGACTTGACAGTTGTCCAGAATACAGTCATTAACACCCTCCACGAGGAAGGCAGACCTCAAAATATCATTGCTAAAGAATATGGCTGTTCACAGTGTGCTATATTCAAGCATATTATTGGACAGTGGAAGGCAAAAGTGTGGCAGAAAAAGGTACACAGGCAACAAGCATAACCGCAGCCTTGAGAGGATTGTCAAGAAAAGGCCATTCAAGAATTTGGGGGAGATTCTCATGGAGTGGACTCTGGCTGGAGTCAGTGCTTCAAGAGCCGCCACACACAGACATATCCAGGACATCAGCTAAAAGTGTCACATTCCGTATGTCAAGCCACTCATGACCCAGAGACAACGTCAGAAATGACTTAGGCTACTTTCACACTTGCGTTTTGGCTTTCCATTTGTGAGATCCGTTCAGGGCTCTCACAAGCGATCCAAAACAGATCAGTTTGCATTCTAATACATTCTGAATGGAAAAGGATCAGCTCAGAATGCATCAGTTTGCATCAGTTCAGTCTCCATTCCGCTTTGGAGACTGACACCAAAATGCTGCTTGCAGCGTTTTGGTGTCCGTCTGATGAAACTAAGTTTTCACTGACACAATCTGGCACAATAGAAAATGGATTCGTCCCCCCATTGACTTTCAATGGAGTTCAAGATGGATCCGTCTTGGCTATGTTAAAGATAATACAAATGGATCCGTCCTGAACCGATGCAGACGGTTGCAATATCTGAACAGATCCGCACAAAACGAGAGTGTGAAAGTAGCCTTACCTGGGCTAAGAAGAACAAGGACTGGACTATTGCTCCTGTGTTTGGATGAAATTAAATTTGTATTTCATTTAGAAATCAAGGTCCCAGAGTCTGGAGGAAGAGTGGAGAGGGAAACAATCCCAGTTGCTTGAAGTCCAGTGTGAAGTTTCCACAGTCAGTGATGGTTTGGCAAGCCATGTCATCTGGTCCACATTGTTATATCAAGTCCAAAGTTGGAGTAGCCGTCTACCTTAAAATTTTATAGCACTTCATGCTTCCCTCTGCTGACAAGCTTTATGGAGATGTTGATTTCATTTTCCATCATGACCTGGTGTAGTGCCCTGGAGCAGGGGTACATTTTGACATTTGTGGACATTTGCCCCTGTTTCCACTATGCAAAGTTATAAACCTCTTACTTTATTTCACTTGAAAGGGTTAACTTGCATTGACACCTAGTGTTTAATACTGTGTAACTGCATTTTATATGTAAGTTGTGAAATATATATTGTTCTTTTGCACTGTATTTGCACAACACTCTGGATAGGGTTAATGAATACTGTGAGACTTGTGGGACTTTGAATGAGAAACGGGTGCTTTTCCACAGCTACCATAAGGTTTAAATAAGAGCATATTTTGGAGGGAAAAGGCCAGACTTGTTTACCACCAAAACCAGACAGACTGACCTTTTTAATGTCTGGTTTATCTCTGTTATTATGTCTGGAAACTTGTTTTTATCTGGAAAAACTGCTGTGTCATTGCCATTAAGTATCAATGAAGCTCTAATGTAAGTCTATGATAGACGGAAAGTGTAACAATGTATTTGTTTGTGCTGAGTTTCTCCATTCCACCTCTTCCACTAGAAGAGTCTAGTTCAGCCAGAAACGGTATATAAGGAGAACAGTCAGAGCCCCTAGTGAGAGAGAGAGAGAGAGAGAGAGAGGGACAGCTAGCTTAGACCTTTCCCCAGCATCAAACCCTTCTTCTGACAGAGAGGAGATTGTAGAAACCAGCCCTATGCGTCACCGGTATTGTTTTGCTCCTCAATTCCACCAGTAAAGAAGCACACTGGTTTACTGCAGATCCTGACTCTCTGGACTTTTTTCCCATTGGGGTTCACCACACCTTACCATCCCTTCTATAGAGCAGCAACATGTGGCGACACCTCAACAGTGTCCATGGAGACCCACCGTTGCGTTGGGGCCACCCCAAACCCGGACACTGCCCACATTGACAAAAGTACCAAGACCTGGTTTAAAGGGGTATTCCCATCTCAGACAATGGGGGCATATCACTAGGATATGCCCCCAATGTCTGATTGGTGCGGGTCCCACCTCTGGCACACACACCTAAAATGAGAACAGAATGGAGAGAGCTGTGGCTGGAGGACTCTGGGTTTCCCAGGGTCCGTCCACTACCAAGCGCTGCTCCCATAGAAGTGTAAGGGAGCGCACCGCGCGGCCCCTGCTCCCATTCATTTTTATGGGGTAGATGGAAATAATCGAGCCAATGCTCGGCTATTTTCGGCGGCCCCATAGAAATAAATAGAGGGATGCTTCTTTCATTTCCCCGCTCCGTTCTCATTGTAGGTGCTGGTCCCAGAGGTGGGACCCGCACCTATCAGACAATGCGGGCAAATCCTAGCGATATGCCCTCATTGTCTGAGATGGCAAACCCCAGTATGACTGTGCTTTATTATCCAGCAAACTCGCCCCATAGCCGGTCCATGAGAGACCCCAGAGCCAATGCAGATGAGCTGAAGGCCGTCATCAAAGCAACCTGGTCATCCAGAACACCTCAGCCACGGGCTGGTCACCTCCATGACACGCTACATTGATGCAGTAATTCATGCAGAAGGAGCCCTGACCAAGTACTGAGTGCATATACTGGACAGACTTTTTAACATTTCTGTATAAAAAGTCGTTTTTTAATTGGTCTTATATAATATTCTAATTTTCTGAGATCCTGATTTTTGGGTTTCCATTAGCTGTAGGTCCTAATCATTAACACTGAAAGAAATAAAGGCTTGAAATGGGTCAGTGTGTGTGTAAGGAATCTGTCGAATATATTTTCATTTTTTGAATTGAATTAATGAAATATATTAACTTTTCGATAATATTATAATTTATTGAGATGCATCTGTGGTTCTCACACAGGCTTATGAAAACCAAGTCATACTTTGCAAATCTATGATTAGAAACACAAGAGACCAAAACTGTAAATGAGCCGCGCGGTTCACGTCGTCTCTTCGGTATTCCTTAAGATAATCACTAATGAGAATATTTGGCCTAATTAGTCTCGCACTGATTCTAATTATCTCTGCTGAACAGGTCGTGAGCCATAAACAACACATTTCGTCAAGGTGTTTGGGGCGTGCGAGTGGGGTGAGCCTACCGGGAGAGTGTCCTCAGGGAACCTCCGCCACAGTCTCCTTACGGTGATGTCTCCTGATCTCGGAGCAAGTCTATTCATTACCACAAAAGCTTGTGCAAGAAACTGATAATTAATGTTCTCGATGAAATCACAAGAATGGGAGGCCGTGAGGGCCAAAGACAAATGACCAAAATGTATGGAAAAAAAGTAAAAAAAAAGTAATAAAATGAACTAGGCCCAAAACAATCAATGTAGTGAAAGTACCTAATGATCTGGGCTTCAGCCTCATTCACACGTCAGTGTTTTTCCATCAGTGATTGTGAGCCAAAACCAGGAGTGGAGCCACCACAGACATAAGGTGTAAGGCAGGCATGCTCAACCTGAGGCCCTCCAGCTGTTTCAAAACTACAACTCCCAGCATGCCTGAACAGCCTACAGCTATCAGCCTACAGCAGGGCATTGTGGGAGTTGTAGTTTTACAACAGCTGGAGGGCCGCAGGTTGAGCATGCCTGGTGTGAGGGAAAGATCTGCACCTCTTCTGTTTAGAGCCGCACCTGGTTTTAGCTCAAAATCACCGATGGAAATCACTGACCAAACACTGACGTGTGAATGAGGCTTTAGGCCACAAATACGTAATGAATTAGGAGGAGTTCTTTTTTATTTATATTTTGGGGGGGGGGGGTGATAGGGATATATTCACAGCCCCAGAATGATGCAATCATTTATTTATTTATTTTGTCCTCTTTTTATTTCTGTAGCGTTAACAAAATTAAAATTGACTGTGCGAGATTAGAAAAACATGTCCACTTTCTTCCAAAAACAGCGTCATTGTGGTCCACGGTCTGTGTGCTATGTTATATCTCAGTCCCATTCACGTCAAACAGGATGAGCTGCAATACCAAAGTCAGCCCATGGAGAAGAGAGGCGCTGTTTCTGGAATAAAATGGACAGATTTTTCAATTTGAGTTATTAAAATGTTTTCTCGATTCAGGGGTATAACAAGGGCTCATAGCAAAACTTGGAGTCAGGCCCCAATCCATCATGAGCAATTTCAGAACATGAGAAGCTTATGATTATGTTGGTTTCCCTAATGCCCAGGGATAATACACACAGCGATGTCACAATAGTGGGATAAGGTGCACAGTGATGTCACAGTCTAATAATAATGCACACAGTGATGAGCCGGCTCTTCCGCTCCTCACAAGCGTGCTACCTAGCCTGATGAAGGGTACCTTGACTGCCCGAAACGTTGCACTTTTTTACCACCATGTCCGGCTATATTAATAAAATACTCAGCATATAAACCTTGGAGTGCTGTCTCATCTATTTGAAGACTTATCCAGTTCCACTAGGTGGAGAGTGGAACTACCTGTGACGTGCACCCACACTGGTCAGAAAAAGACAGAGTGCCGTGACCTCTACATTACCTACATAGATACCAATGTCATCACCAGTGCCTGTCGTCAGAGAGACACCCACCATCAGTCTGCTTAGCCCCATCTGTGCTGCCCCTTAGGCAATTATCTCTAGCCTGTGAACTGGCCTCTGAGGCGACGACAGCTTAGGGTGGGCCACAGGAGCCTATGGCTTCCAACCCCCCCCCCCAATTCAGCCTCATAGGCTACAAGTCACTAGGCCTGAAGCCTATTAAGCAGTAGTATGGAGCATCATCTCAACCCTTCTGCACAGTCTCAGGCATCCTGATGCAGGCGTTAGTGATCACATCATCAAGCCATTAAGACCCGCCACAAGAGGCATCAGTGATCATGCCTCCCAACTTTTGAAAAACACAATGAGGGACAATATTTGCATCACGCAACACGGCAGGTTTATTTCATACTAGGCCACGCCTCTAACTCCACCCAAAGCATAATTACTGACTCCGTCAGAACTGCAGCAGCTGAGGATCGGCTAGGTGAGTGTAAGTTTCTTTATATTTTTTTTGCAGCATGTGGAGCCCCTGGGACAATTTTTTTTCTTGCACTTTAATATCCATTTAAATATTAGCAAATAATCATCAGATTAGAGATATTTTAAGGTCCAAATAATAAAGTTACGGCCTAAGAAGTAGTTTAGTACGGAGCAATTTAGTAAATGTATTAATGCACATTTATGCATTAATTCCCCGGGTCAAAAAGAGGGACATTTAAGGATCAAAGAGGGACAGAGGGACTTGGGTCAAAAATAGGGACTGTCCCTCCAAGAGAGGGACACTTGGGAGGCATGTATATATAAATGCAATGGCACTCTGCAACCAGCACTCTGCCCTGCCTCCATGCTGGATGTTGAATGAGGCATTAGTGTACATTTTGGCCAAAGCGTAATAAGCCACTCACCACGTCAAGGTCGCCTCTATGAGTGGTCCCTAACACTAGTTCCTAACTGTTATGGGCCATGACAGCCACACAAAATCCAGGGAGCGCAGGTGCAGCATGCATGCCAGGTACACTCTACACCATGGTGGCATTATTGCAACTGGGTTACTGTGTGGGCATTTGAGACCCCCGTCCTAGGCCCTCCTTACAATGTGAGATATATTTTTGACACTGAACCTTTCAAAAAGTGTAATTTTTAGTTTTGGAGGAACTTCAATGTAATTTCTTCCTTAATTTTTTTTATTTCTTATCTTTTTTCTACTTGGTGGAAAAGTCTTTGCAATAACTATCATAGAAGCTTCTCATATGAAATCACTTTGTAATTGTCAGGTAAACAGGGGTCCCCCGGGAGGTGCCGTGTACTGATGATCAGCCGCAGCCTCCACACCCTGACGAGCTAAGTGTGGCCCCGGTGGGATTCATTAATCCAGTTCTTCAGAGTCAGTCTTAAGACTCCTCATTTAGACCATACATACAGCAATTAACAAAGGTGAATGTAATGAACACTGATTAGCTGGTTCCTATGGGGCGTCATTACTTACGCAACATGGAGTTCTGAGCACAAGACAAATGCTTTCTTTGTTATGTATGGAATCATTTCTCATTAAGATGAGAATCATTTTAAATTAATCACATTTTCAACAAAATTCCAGTATTTGATCAAACATCATCAAATTACATTATCCAAACGTCCAGGATCTTGGTTTTCTATACAGATAACAGGGTAGGGTGATAATAATGAATATACACACAGAGGGTGGCGCCATCTACAGCCCAAAGGAGTCATTACTAAGGAAATAAGGGGCACATTTATAAGGATGGTAGTAAATGACCCCCCAAATCAATATGAATCATAGTTATATGATCCTACATTGTACATATCTACTGTATGTCATCCAAGGTCTGGGCAAAGTGTGGTGACCACGTACAGGATATAACTAGTGAGTGCAGCTCTGGAGTATAATACGGGATGTAACTCAGGATCAGTACAGGATAAGTAGTAAAATTTATGTACACAGTGCGAGTTTTCCGCGCGGGTGCAATGCATGATGTGAACGCATTGCACCCGCACTGATTCCAGACCCATTCACTTTAATGGGGCTGTGCACATGAGCGTTGTTTTTCACGCATCACTTCTGTGTTGAGTGAAAATCGCAGCAAGCTCTATATTGTGAGTTTTTCATGCAACGCAGGCCCCATAGAAGTGAATGGGGCTGCGTGAAAATCGCAAGCATCCGCAATCAAGTGCAGATGCAGTGCGATTTTCCCGCAAGGTTACTAGGAGACGATCGGGATGGTGACCCGATCTTTATTATTTTCCCTTATAACATGGTTTTAAGGGAAAATAATAGCATTTTCGATACAGAATACTTAGTAAAATGTGGATTCATGGGTTAAAAATAAAAAAAATTAACTCACCTTATTTTCACCATTTTACTAAGCATTCTGTAGTGAGAATGCTATTATTTTCCATTATAACAATGTTGTAAGGGAAAATAACAAAATCTACACAATACTCAACCCAAACTCGAACTTCAGTGATGAAGTCCGGGTTCGAGTCTGGGTACCAAACATGCCGATTTTTCCCACGCGCGTGCAAAACGCATTAAAACGGTTTGCACTCGCGTGGAAAAAGCGCGCATTCTCCCGCAACGCACCTGCATCCTATCTGGCCCCATTCCTTAACGCCCGTGTAAAAGGGGCCTAACTCCGCCAGCAGAATAGTGAGTGCAGCTCTGGAGTATATTAAAGGATGTAACTCAGAATCAGTACAGGATAAATAATGTAATGTATGTACATAGTGACTCCACCAGCAGAATAGTGAGTGCAGCTCTGGAGTATAATACAGGATGTAACTCAGGATCAGTACAGGATAAGTAACAGTGACTCCACCAGCAGAATAGTGAGTGCAGCTCTGGAGTATAATACAGGATGTAACTCAGGATCAGTACAGGATAAGTAATGTATATACACAGTGACTCCACCAGCAGAATAGTGAGTGCAGCTCTGGAGTATAATACAGGATGTAACTCAGGATCAGTACAGGATAAGTAATGTATGTACACAGTGACTGCTCCAGCAGAATAGTGAGTGCAGCTCTGGAGTATAAAACAGGATGTAACTCAGGATCAGTACAGGATAGGTAATGTAATGTATGTACACAGTGACTCCACCAGCAGAATAATGAGTGCAGCTCTGGAGTATAATACAGGATGTAACTCAGGATCAGTACAGGATAAGTAATATAATTTATGTACACCGTGACTGCACCAGCAGAATAGTGAGTACAGCTCTGGGGTATAATACAGGATGTAACTCAGGATCAGTACAGGATAAGTAATGTATGTACACAGTGACTGCTCCAGCAGAATAGTGAGTGCAGCTCTGGAGTATAAAACAGGATGTAACTCAGGATCAGTACAGGATAGGTAATGTATGTACACAGTGACTGCACCAGCAGAATAGTGAGTGCAGCTCTGGAGTATAATACAGGATGTAACTCAGGATCAGTACAGGATAGGTAATGTAATGTATGTACACAGTGGTTTTGCTTGTGATTTTCATTACAAAAAGGTATAAATAGATGTCTTTTAGTTTCGTTGTACTTTGTAGTTTATACTCAAAGTACTTTGTCTTTTAGTCCCATAAAATGATTCGGTTTCTGATCAAAATATAAAGAACTTGCCATACTGACCCAGAATACTTAGCTCTCTACTGTGCCGACACTGGTGAGACACGCTCCACATGTGGAACTCATGTTATAACCTCCCCACTGGGACTTTTCTTATGGTCTTCACATGTCATAGCGGCCATGACTTGGGCAAGGTAGAGGGCTGGGGATGTTATAAAATAAGAAGGGAACCATTACTCGCCCATTCAAGCCCCTACCATTCCAGCACCACCGCTCCAGTCTTTGTAACGTAACCAGCGCAGCATTGCCAGACATCACACACAAAGATGACCCCTATACAAACATCACACACAGAGATGACCCCTATACACACATCACACACTGAGATGACCCCTATACACACATCACACACTGAGATGACCCCTATACACACATCACACACAGAGATGACCCCTATACACACATCACACACAGAGATGACCCCTATACACACATCACACACAGAGATGACCCCTATACACACATCACACACAGAGATGACCCCTATACACACATCACACACATAGAGATGACCCCTATACAAACATCACACACTGAGATGACCCCTATACACACATCACACACATAGAGATGACCGTTATACACACATCACACACATAGAGATGACCCCTATACACACATCACACACACAGAGATGACCCCTATACACACATCACACACAGAGATGACCCCTATACAAACATCACACATAAAGATGACCCCTATACACACATCACACACAGAGATGACCCCTATACACACATCACACACACACAGATGACCCCTATACACACATCACACACACAGATATGACCCCTATATACACATCACACACACAGATATGACCCCTATATACACATCACACACACAGATATGACCCCTATACACACATCACACACACAGAGATGACCCCTATACACACATCACACACAGAGATGACCCCTACTTCACACAGTAGATGCTAGAGTTGTTAGAAGGAGGTCTGTGACGTCACTGGTCACATGTTCCTTCATGGTCACAGTTCGGTCCTCTTCCTGTGCCCTGCTTGGCTAGAGGACCTTAATCAGGTGACTGTGACATCACCAAAGGTCCTGCAGGTTTCTGCTGCATACGCTGTGTACAGCTTGTAGCCCCGCCCACTCCAGTCCTCAGCTGATTGCTGGGGGGAGGGGCTTGCTGCTGGCTCTGGAGGAGATACCATGCAGGAGAAGGAACTGCACACGGCACATCCTGGAGGAGACCAAATAGGAGGGGTGAGTACAGAGCAGGCAGCGCTTCTCTCCCCCTCCTCCTGAAGGCTAGTGAGCTCTTCCAATATGGAAGCGTTCACTAGTAATCGCTTTATAAGATGCACTGCATCTTATGAAACGAAAATGGGTAATTAGCAGAGCACTTCTGGGAAGGGGTGGCCCTCTGGACCCCCCTGGCTTAGGGGCCCGGTCGCAACTGCGACCTCTGCGACCCCTATAGCTACGCCACTGGCCGGACTATAAAGGAAAGCAGATGTGCACGTAGCCCAAGAAGTGCTATGGGTGGCTATGAGTGCTCTGCAGCCACTGAGCAGTTTATGGGTGGGCTGATTGCAGACAGTTCAAGGTGGAACATGTCATCACAGCAAAAACAGAATCAACACATAAAACAAAGCCTTTAATTGTCGTTATTAGAGATGAGCGAATCAAAGCTGACAAAGTGGAATTAGATCTGAATTTCAGGAAAAAATTTATTGATTTGGCACCGAAGCCGAATTTCCTCACGCTTCGTGGTGACGAATTGCATTTTTTCCTAAAATGGCTGCTGCATGTGTGAAGACATGGGGCAAGGAACTCTGGGAAGGTGGGATCATCCATAATGCAATGCATGCAGCCAGCAGCCAGCCAGCCCTGTGATGTCACAGCCCTATAAATAACCTCAGCCATCTTGGATTCTGCCATTTTCTAGTGTACTTAGTGCAGGGAGAGACGTCATCAGGCGCTAGGGACAGTGCTAGGAAAGACTTGATTGTGATGGGGAAAAAAAAAACTATTTAAAAGTTCAGGGAAAGATTATTCAAGGTGTAGGGAAGGATAGGGAGGGATCATTCCACAGCATTTTTGTAGAACAGGGTTCGGTAGGGGTGGTTACAGCCTGGGTAATAGGAACAATCCTATTACACCTTGCTGCACTGACTGCGGATCCAAATTGCCATTATACAGCTCTGTAATTCCAGCAAACCGTTCTTGTTATTGGGGTGCAATGTGTTATACAGGCATTAACAGGGCTAAGTACAAGGAAATATTTCTATGTCTTATTTGCCCTTGAGCGGTGCAGTTATATGTTCTAAAGCCATTTTTTTTATTAGTGGGAAAAAAGGGCTTATTAGTAGTGTTGAGCGAACAGTTCGAGCATCGTTCCAAAAAAGTTCGGGTTCGGGTTCGTTGTTTGTCGATTACTTCCCGCTTTCTGAAGGGCTGCACAGCAGCCAATCAGCTAGCGTTTTACTTCTTGCCCTAAGAGCCCATCACAGCCATGCCTACTAATGGCATGGCTGTGATTGGCCAAGTTCAGCATGTGAATCAGACTCTATTTAAGCTGGAGTCACGTAGCGCTGCACGTCACTCTGCTCTGATTAGTGTAGGGAGAGGACGCAGCTTCTGTCAGGGCAAGATTAGGCAGGGTAAAGTCAGCAACAGCACCTAATGAACGGATCGATCTACAGCTGTGAATGATTGAACTTCTGCTAGTTACTTGCTCACTGGTTTTTAGGCTGCACAGAGCGTTTTTCTGTCACTTATTTTCTGGGTTGATCGGCGGCCATTTTGTGACTTGTGGTGCACCAGGTTTTTTTTTGCTATATCCTACATCAGGGGCTTGGCTGTGCTAATTGTCACCCCTAGAAACTCAGGATAGCAATTTCTATATTTTATTAAGGGGTTAAATACAATTGCCCAAATACCAATCCCCTAAATCTGGTGTTCCAGCTTTGGCTAGCCAAGTATAATACTGTCTGCTGTCTGGCAAAGGATAGATTATTTTCTGTGGTGAAATTCACTTGCCAACATAGCAATACCCTGAATCTGGTGTCCCAGCTGTTGCAGGCCAGGTTTCATAGTGTCCGCCAAAACATATATTTTGTTCTGGGGTGAAATTAATTTGCCAAAATAGCAATACCCTGAAACTAGTGTTCCAGCTGTTGCAAGCCAGGTTTCATAGTGTCCGCCAAAACATATATTTTGTTCTGGGGTGAAATTCAATTGCCAAAATAGCAATACCCTGAATCTGGTGTCCCAGCTGTTGCAGGCCAAGATTTATAGTGTCCACAAAAACATATATTTTGTTCTGGGGTGAAATTCAATTGCCAAAATAGCAATACCCTGAATCTGGTGTCCCAGCTGTTGCAGGCCAAGATTCATAGTGTCCGCAAAAACATATATTTTGTTCTGGGGTGAAATTAATTTGCCAAAATAGCAATACCCTGAATCTGGTGTCCCAGCTGTTGCAGGCCAGGTTTCATAGTGTCCGTCAAAACATATATTTTGTTCTGGGGTGAAATTAATCTGCCAAAATAGCAATACCTTGAATCTGGTGTCCCAGCTGTTGCAGGCCAGGTTTCATAGTGTCCGCAAAAACATATATTTTGTTCTGGGGTGTAATTCACTTGCCAACATAGCAATACCCTGAATCTGGTGTTCCAGCTGTTGCAGGCCAGGTTTCATAGTGTCCGCCAAAACATATATTTTGTTCTGAGGTGTAATTCACTTGCCAAAATAGCAATACCCTGAATCTGGTGTTCCAGCTGTGACTGGACAAGTTTAATAGTATCCGTCAAAGGATAGATTTTGTCCTGGGATAAAATTTAATTGCCAAAATAGCAATACCCTGAATCTGGTGTTCCAGCTGTTGCAGGCCAGGTTTCATAGTGTCCGCCAAAACATATATTTTGTTCTGGGGTGAAATTGATTTGCCAAAATAGCAATACCCTGAATCTGCTGTTCCAGCTGTTGCAGGCCAGGTTTCATAGTGTCCACCAAAACATATATTTTGTTCTGGGGTGAAATTAATTTGCCAAAATAGCAATACCCTGAATCTGCTGTCCCAGCTGTTGCAGGCCAGGTTTCATAGTGTCCGCCAAAACCTATATTTTGCTCTGGGGTGAAATTAATCTGCCAAAATAGCAATACCCTAAATCTGGTGTCCCAGCTGTTGCAGGCCAAGATTCATAGTGTCCGCTAAAACATATATTTTGTTCTGGGGTGAAATTCAATTGCCAAAATAGCAATACCATAAATCAGTGGTTTCAGCTGTGGCTGGCAAAATATAATAGTGTCCGCCAAAACATATATTTTGTTCTGGGGTAAAATTCAATTGCCAAAATAGCAATACCCTGAATCTGGTGTCCCAGCTGTTGCAGGCCAAGTGTAAATCTGTCCATAAAAGGATACCTTTCATCCAGGGCCTAAATACTAGCCCTAAAAGAGATATTCCCCTAAATCAGTGGTTACTGCTGTGCCTGGATTAGTGTAATACGCTACATAAATAAATAGGCAGATAGTGTTAGGTGCCTGTAAAAAAAGGCCTGAATTTGAAATCAATACATTGGGCCAAATATTTTTTTCCTTATTGTGGTGCTTGGTGAACGGTAACAATGAGGAAAACATCTAGTAAGGGACGTGGACGCGGTCGTGGTGGTGTTAGTGTACCCTCTGGTGCTGGGAGAGGACGTGACCATTCTGCCACAGCCACACGTCCTAGAGAACCAACTACCTCAGGTTCCAGTACCCGCCAGAATTTACAGCGATATTTGGTGGGGCCCAATGCCGTTCTAAGGATGGTAAGGCATGAGCAGGTACAGGCGTTAATCAATTGGGTGGCCGACAGTGGATCCAGCACGTTCACAACATTATCTCCCACCCAGTCTTCCGCAGAAAGCGCACAGGTGGCACCTGAAAACCAAGCCCATCAGTCTGTCACATCACCCCCATGCATATCAGGGAAACTGTCTGAGCCTCAAGTTATGCAGCAGTCTCTTATGCTGTTTGAAGACTCTGCTGGCAGGGTTTCCCAAGGGAATCCACCTAGCCCTTCCCCAGTGGTGGAAGACATAGAATGCACTGATGCACAACCACTGATGTTTCCTGATGATGAGGACATGGGAATACCACCTCATCGGAGTTCGCACGTCCCTGATGATGACGAAAAACACAGGTGCCAACTGCTGCGTCTTTCTGCAGTGTGCAGACCGAACAGGAGGTCAGGGAGGAAGACTGTGTGGAAGACGATGCAGGGGACGATGAGGTCCTAGACCCCACATGGAATGAAGGTCGTTCCACTGACTTTCATAGTTCAGAGGAAGAGGCAGTGGTGAGAACGAGCCAACAACTCAGCAAAAGAGGGAGCAGGGGGCAAAAGCAGAACAGCCGCCGCCAAGAGAGTTCGCCTGCTACTGGCCACCGCCACCAGGGACTGAGCACCCCAAAGGCAGCTTCAAGGAGATCCCTGGCATGGCACTTCTTGAAACAATGTGCTGACGACAAGACCCGAGTGGTTTGCACGCTGTGCCATCAGAGCCTGAAGCGAGGCATTAACGTTCTGAACCTTAGCACAACCTGCATGACCAGGCATCTACATGCAAAGCATGAACTGCAGTGGAGTAAACACCTTAAAAGCAAGGAACTCACTCTGGCTCCCCCTGCTCCCTCTTCTGCTGCTGCCTCGGCCTCTTCCTCCGCCTCGGGAGGAATGTTGGCACCTGCCGCCCACCAAACAGAGGATGTGCCACCGACACCACCACCTGCGTCAACAAGCATCTCCACCATGTCACACGGCAGCGTTCAGCTCTCCATCTCACAAACCTTGGAGAGAAAGCGTAAATTCCCACCTAGCCACCCTCGAGCCCTGGGCCTGAATGCCAGCATTTCTAAACTACTGGCCTTTGAAATGCTGTCATTCAGGCTGGTGGACACAGACAGCTTCAAACAGCTGATGTCCATGGCTGTCCCACAGTATGTTGTCCCCAGCCGCCACTACTTCTCCAAGACAGCCGTGCCTTCCCTGCACAGCCAAGTATCCGATAAAATCAAGTGTGCACTGCGCAACGCCATCTGTGGCAAGGTCCACCTAACCACAGATACGTGGACCAGTAAGCACGGCCAGGGACGCTATATCTTCCTAACTGCACACTGGGTAAATGTAGTGGCAGCTGGGCCGCAGGCAGAGAGTTCCTTGGCGCACGTCCTTCCGCCGCCAAGGATCGCAGGGCATCATTCGTTGCCTCCTGTAGCCTCCTACTCGGCTTCCTCCTCCTCTGCTTCCACCAGCTCATCCAGTCAGCCACACACCTTCACCACCAACTTCAGCACTGCCCGGGGTAAACGTCAGCAGGCCATTCTGAAACTCATATGTTTGGGGGACAGGCCCCACACCGCGCAAAGGAGTTGTGGCGGGGTATTAAACAACAGACCGACGAGTGGTTTCTGCCGGTGGGCCTCAAGCCCGGCCTGGTGGTGTGCGATAAGGGGCAAAATCTCTTCGCAGCTCTGGGACTAGCCGGTTTGACGCACATCCCTTGCCTGGCGCATGTGCTGAATTTGGTGGTGCAGAAGTTCATTCACAGCTACCCCGACATGTCAGAGCTGCTGCATAAAGTGCGGGCCGTCTGTGCGCGCTTCCGGTGTTCACATCCTGCCACTGCTCGCCTGTCTGCGCTACAACGGAACTTCGGCCTTCCCGCTCACCGCCTCATATGCGACGTGCCCACCAGGTGGAACTCCACCTTGCACATGCTGTAGAGACTGTGTGAGCAGCAGCAGGCCATAGTGGAGTTTTAGCTGCAGCACGCACGTGTCAGTCGCACTGCGGAACAGCACCACTTCACCACCAATGATTGGGCCTCCATGCGAGACCTGTGTGCCCTGTTGCGCTGTTTCGAGTACTCCACCAACATGGCCAGTGGTGATGACACCGTTATCAGCGTTACAATACCACTTCTATGTCTCCTTGAAAAAACGCTTAGGGCGATGATGGAAGAGGAGGTGGCCCAGGAGGAGGAGGAGGATGAGGGATCATTTTTAGCACTTTCAGGCCAGTCTGTTAGAAGTGGCTCAGAGGGAGGTTTATTGCAACAGCAGAGGCCAGGTACAAATGTGGCCAGCTAGGGTCCACTACTGGAAGACGAGGAGGATGAGGAGGAGGTGGAGGAGGATGAGGATGAAGCAGGTTCACAGCGGGGTGGCACCCGACACAGCTCAGGCCCATCACTGGTGCGTGGCTGGGGGACGATGACGATAAGCCTTCCACAGAGGACAGCTTGTCCTTACCTCTGGGGAGCCTGGCACACATGAGCGACTACATGCTGCAGTGCCTGCGCAACGACAGCAGAGTTGCCGACATTTTATCGTGTGCGGACTACTGGGTTGCCACCCTGCTGGATCCCCGGTACAAAGACAATGTGCCCATCTTACTTCCTGCACTGGAGCGTGATAGGAAAATGCGCGAGTACAAGCGCACGCTGGTAGAGGCGCTCCTGAGAGCATTCCCAAATGTCACAGGGGAACAGGTGGAAGCCCAAGGCGAAGGCAGAGGAGGAGCAAGACGTCGCCAACGCAGCTGTGTCACGGCCAGCTCCTCTGAGGGCAGGGTTAGCATGGCAGAAATGTGGAAAAGTTTTGTCTCCACGCCACAGCTAACTGCACCAACACCTGATACGGAACGTGTTAGCAGGAGGCAGCATTTCACTAACATGGTTGAACAGTACGTCTGCACACCCCTCCACGTACTGACTGATGGTTCGGCCCCATTCAACTTCTGGGTCTCCAAATTGTCCACGTGGCCAGAGTTAGCATTTTATGCCTTGGAGGTGCTGGCCTACCCGGCGGCCAGCGTTTTGTCTGAACGTGTATTCAGCACGGCAGGGGGCGTCATTGCTGACAAACGCAGCCGTCTGTCCACAGCCAACGTGGAGAAGCTGACGTTCATAAAAATGAACCAGGCATGGATCCCACAGGACCTGTGCCTCCCTTGTGCAGAATAGACATTTATAACTGCCTCCCCCTCAACCATGTATTCTTGTACTCCGGGGCACTTCTTTATTGAATCCTCATTTTTTTAACTTTACCATGATCTTGCGGTGCAACCCAAAGTTGAACGAAACTCTCCTGGGGCCGAAATAACTGAGAGTGGCCTTCTCCGGTGGTGGTTGATATGACGCATGATTAATTGCTGTGGGACCTCTCTCCTCTGTCTGGGTGCTGGGCTGAAATAACTGAGAGTGGCCTTCTCCGGTGGTGGTTGATATGACGCATGATTCCTTGCTGTGGGACCTCTCTCCTCTGTCTGGGTGCTGGGCCGAAATCACTGAGAGGGGCCTTCTCCGGTGGTGGTTGATATGACGCATGATTCCTTGCTGTGGGACCTCTCTCCTCTGTCTGGGTGCTGGGCCGAAATAACTGAAAGTGGCCTTCTCCAGTGTTGAGTGATATGACGCATGATTCCTTGCAGTGGGACCTCTCTCCAATTTGTATTGGTTAAATTTTATTTATTTTATTTTAATTCATTTCCCTATCCACATTTGTTTGCAGGGGATTTACCTACATTTTGCTGCCTTTAGCAGCCCTCTAGCCCGTTCCTGGACTATTTTACAGCCTTTTTAGCGCCTAAAAGTTCGGGTCCCCATTGACTTCAATGGGGTTCGGCATCGGGATAAAGTTCGGGTCCAGTTCGGATCGGCCGAACTTCTCGAACCCGAACATCCAGGTGTTCTCTCATCTCTACTTATTAGCTGTTGTGTGGTCAGGGGTGAAAATTACAGCCCTTTTTGTAATGTATTAGTGGCAAAAGAAAAAATATATTTGCCGCTCAGCGGTGCACTTATCTGTTTTAAAGCCCTTTTTTGCATGTATTAGTGGAAAAAGAAAAATATATTTGCTGCTCAGCTGTGCAGTTATCTGTTCTAAAGCCTTTTGTGGCCTATATTAGTGGAAAAAGAAAAAATATCTTTGCTTCTCAGCGGTGCAGTTATATGTTCTAAAGCCCCGTATGCCGTGTATTAGTGGTGAAATAAAAATATATTCGCCGTTCATCGGTTGAAAGTTGAAAAAAATTAGAGCCTAAGTGACATTCTGCGGTGCAGTGATATATTCAAAAGCCAAGTTTGCCGTGTATTAGTGGCAAAATAAAAATATATTCCCTGTCCAGCGTTGCATATATCTGTTGAAAAGCTTTTTGTGTAAACATGGAAAAAAATTTGGGCCTAATTGCCGTTCTACGGTGCAGTGATATATTCTGAAGCCCTGTTTGCCGTGTATTAGTGGCGAAATTAAAATACATTTGCCGTCCAGCATTGCATTTAACTGTTAAAAAGCCTTTTGTATAAAAGTGGAAAAAAAATTGGGCCTAATTGCCGTTCTGAGGTGCAGTGATATATTCTAAAGCCCTGTTTGCCGTGTATTAGTGGCAAAATAAATATGTATTCGCCATCCTGCGTTGCCTTTATCTCTTGAAAAGGCTTTTGTATAAAATTGGAAAAAAATTAGGGCCTAATTGCAGTTCTGCGGTGCAGTGATATATTCCGAAGCCCAGTGTGCCGTGTAATAGTAGAAGAAAAAAAATTATATTCACTATTTATCTGTTGATAAGCCTTGTTTAGTGTAAAAGTGGAAAAAAATAAAGGCCTATTTGCCATTAAGCGATGCAGTTATATGTGGTAAAGGCCTTTTTGCAGTGAAATTTTTTTGGTGAAACAGGCTTTTTGGGGGAAAATTTATGGGTGACTGTACACCTCCTTTTGCTGTATGGACCGAATTATGTAGTGGTGAAATTTTTTCTGTGAAACAGGCTTTTTTTCGGAACAATTCATGGGTGACTGTACACCTCCTTTTGCTGTATGGACCGAATTACATAGTGGTGAAATTTGTTATGTGAAACAGGCTTTTTTTAGTCAAATTTACGGGTGATTGTACACTTCCATTTGCGGTATGGGCCGAATTACTTAGTGGTGAAATTCTTAATGTGACACTGGCTTTTTTTTGAAAAATGTATTGGTGATTCTACACCTCCTTTTGCGGTATGGGACAAATTACTTATCAAATCCAGTGCTGAGCCACGCCCCCTGCACTGATCACATGACAGTGACGTCACCCCAGGTCCTTCGGCTGTTCAACAGTTCGGGTTGGTGGCAGCCGCCCCTTATGGATTCCATATGCCGCTATAGTGGAATCCATAACGGGATGCGCGACTTACCACAACCCGAACACTGGACTTTTTTTTAAAGTTCGCTCACCCCTCTGGATGAAAGTTGCCCTTATTCCAGGTGTGAAGCGTGCAGAAGATCCCAGGCGTCTACCGAGCCCAGCATGCAAGACATGTACCAGTGGGTGAAAACCTATGTGGTTGACTCCATTAGAGGAGTCGTTAACCTCCTTGATGAGAGGCTTCCCGCCTCATCCCAAGCTCCCATGGATGTCGCGGCATCCGTCGAGAGGCCAGCCGCAATTTCCGTGGACTCTTTCTCAGACGAAGAGGAGCTGCCTTCTACCTTCTTCTCTTCGGAGAAGGCTCAAAAATTATTGAAGTTCCTCAGGTCGGGGGACCATGATGTTGACCCTGGGGAGTCATCCGATCCCGCCTACCGGGCACAGCGTGTCTTCAAGGCGGATGAGGCCCTTTCATCTATGATGCAGATGGAATGGAAAAAACCTGAAAAAGGCCCAGTCTTGACTAAAAAATTCAAGACTATGTTCCCAATGGCAAAAACCTTAATGGAATCATGGGGTTCCATTCCTAAGGTTAATATGGCGATAGCCAAATTATCCAAACGTACCCTCGTACCTACGGATGATGGATCCAGTCTGCAGGACCCTCTGGATAGGAGGGCTGAAGGCACACTTAGGAGAGGTTATTCGGCGGCGGCAGCTTCGGCCTCTACAGCTATTGCGGCTACGGAGGTATCCGCTTTTCTCCGTTCCAGGCTAAATAAGATCCAGACGGACGTGGATCAGAGCGTCTTACGAGATGATATCCTGGCGGCCTTTAAGACCGCTAATCTAGCAGTGGACTTTTTGTGCGACACTGCACAAATTCAGCTTAAGCTGGCGGCCAAGACTATGGCCCTAACTTCCGCAGCTCGTAGGCCACTGTGGTTGAAACCTTGGGTCGCTGATAATGCGTCCAAGTACAACCTATGTGGTCTACCCTTTGAGCCTGATCGTCTCTTTGGTTCAGAGCTCTCTGATAAAAAAGGGAAGTCCCTCCCGCAACAGCCCTTTTGTGGGAGAGGGAGACAGGATCGCCCGGGGACATCAGGTCAGCAGACCAAGTCTAAATCCTGGGGGACGCAGCGAAAACCCTCGAGGGGCCCCCGCAGAGGTGTTAAGGAGGCTAAACCCTCCTGACTACGGGCCTCCCCGAGGCTCTCGGTTGATCCCCGCTGCCCCTGCCATTACTCAGTCAAATTTCACCATTCCTCTTCCTCAGGTTCCTGTAGGGGGGTGTCTGTTCCGTTTCCGAGAGGTCTAGAATCAAGAAATCCCAGACCCGTGGGTTCTGAATATAATCTCCCACGGGTATCTTATAGATCTTACCTCTCCCCCCCAGAAAGGTTTCTGATCAACCAGCTTCTTCAGCCGGACAGGCAACTTCTGTTGGAGACGTATATTCAGGAGTATATCTCCAAGGGGGCTTTGGAGGAAGTTCCGGCAGGGGAGCGAGGGCTAGGGATTTATTCGCCAGTCTTCCTGGTTCCCAAAAAGTCAGGAGATCTCCGGATGATCATCGATCTGAGATTCTTCAACCGGTATATAAAAAAAGTAAGGTTTTGCATGGAAACCATAAGGTCAGTATCCCATATCCTCAGGCCCGGCAATGTCATGGCGACCCTGGATCTCAAGGACGCCTACCTTCATATCCCGATTCATCCTGCTTCTCGCAGGTATCTCAGAATCGCGGTTCGGATTTCAGGGACCTTGCGGCACCTTCAGTTTGCCGCCCTCCCATTTGGAATCTCCTCAGCTCCCATTACCTTCACCAAGGTGGTAGTCGCGGCAGTGGCAGCTTTGAGGTTTCAGGGACTGACCATAATTCCCTATCTGGACGATTGGCTTTTTTTTAGCCTCTTCGGTTCCTGTTCTTTCCCACCATCTTCATATAGCCGTCTCCTTCCTGACCCGGATAGGCTGGTTAGTCAACTGGCAGAAGTCCAACTTGAGCCCATCAACTTCTATCACCTTTCTGGGCTTCATAGTCGACTCTCTGGAGATGTCCCTCCGGTTGACTCCGGAAAGGACGGCTCGGATCCAGGACTTAGCAAAGTTCCTGTTTGTTCCACGACGAGTCTCTATTCGGTTTCTTATGAGGATGTTGGGGCTCATGTCAGCAACCGTGGATGCGGTTCCTTGGGCTTTATGGCACCTCCGTCCATTGCAGTCGGAGGTCCTGGCAAAATGGGATGGCAGCCAGTCGGGTCTATATTCCCTTTGCTCCCTGTCTTGTCAAACTCGAACCTCTCTAAGATGGTGGTTCCATCTAACAAGAGGCAAGTCTATGTCCCATCCAGTATGGGTCATATTGACCACGGACGCGTCCCTAGTAGGCTGGGGCGCGCATTTACAAGGTACTCCGGTCCGCGGGACCTGGTCTCCTCAGGAGAGGCTTCTTTCCTCCAATCTCCGCGAGATTCGGGCTATCTGGCTTGCCCTCCTCCACTTCGCTCCTCAGATCAGAGGGAAAGCAGTGAAAGTACAGTCAGACAATATGACTGCAGTAATGTACCTGAACAAGCAGGGAGGCACAAGATCCCTGCCCCTTCTATCAGAAATAGGGGTAATTCTGCGAACCTTTCCCATCTTTCTGCCATCCACATTCGGGGGTCCCACAATATGATAGCGGACCGCCTCAGTCGGGGCCTTCCAACAATGGAATGGGCCTTGGATCCGGAGATCTTCAGGCAGATCGTTTCCAAGTGGGGTGCGCCAGAGGTAGATCTCATGGCAACAAGGTTCAACGCCAAGGTCCAAAGGTTCTGCTCCCTGTATCGGGAGGACAACCCCCTGGCGATAGATGCTCTGTCAATACCGTGGAGGTTCAGGCTGGCGTACATCTTCCCTCTTTTTTCCATGATACCGAGGGTATTGATGAAAATCCGTCAGGATCAGGCCTCAGTGATTGCCATCATACCGTTTTGGCCCAAGAGATCCTGGTTTACCCAACTCATGCAGATGAGTCAGGGACAGTATTGGAGACTCCCCCCAGAGCAGACCCTGGTGTCGTGGGACACTCATCTCTGCCCAGATCTGCGCAGATTCAACCTGACAGCCTGGAGGTTGATCAGTCCCTTTCCAGAGTAGAAGGGCTTTCAGAGTCGGTCCTGAGAACTCTGTCTCATTTCAGAGCGGAATCCACTAATAAGGCTTATGCCCGAATTATGAAGATCTTCTCAACATGGTGTGGCTCGCAAAAGGTGGCGTCCGCAGATCCGCCCCTATCAGCATTACTGCAATTTCTACAAGATGGTCTGGACAAAGGGCTTGCTCCATCTACTTTGAGAGTCCAGGTAGCGGCATTGTCAGCGTGCCTAGACAAGCCTTTTTCTCGGGACCCGCTCATCAAACGCTTCCTGAAAGGAGCGGAAAGACTTAAGCCTACAGTGCTGAAACCCATTCCCCAATGGGATTTGTCAGCAGCTCTCAAGGGTTTGTCGTCTCACCCTTTTGAGCCCTTGGAGGAGGTGGATTTGAAACTTCTTACTCTAAAAACTGTTTTTTTGTTGGCAGTAACCTCGGCCAAGAGGGTTTCCGAATTGCAGGCTTTTTCAGCCCTGCATCCTTATATGTCCTTTCTCCAAGATCGTGTTCTCCTTAGATTTTTGCCTTACTTCAGGCCTAAGGTCCCTTCTTTTCAGAACATCAATCAGGTAATCTCTTTACCTGTTCTCCTATCTTCCTCCTCCTCTTCTACTGTTCCAGTTAGGCATCCCCTGGACATATCGAGATGCCTCCAGGTCTATGTGGATAGAACCAAGGAGTTCAGGATAGATGAGAATCTCTTTATCCTGTTTGCCGGTAAGTCTAAAGGCCACAAAGCGTCTAAATCAACTATTAGTCGCTGGATCAGGGAGGCTATTAAGGAATCCTTCATCTCCCTATCTCTAGATCCTCCGGATTTTGTCAAAGCCCATTCCACACGGGCTGTAGCAACATCCTTTGCGGAAAGGAGTTGCCTGCCTTTGGAGTTGATCTGTAAGGCAGCCTCCTGGAGCTCAGAATCCACTTTTATCTCGCAGAATCTCTGAGTTCTCGGCCTTTGGGCAGACGATACTCTCTGCCAGGCGGGAACGCCCTCCCTAGGGGTTCTTCTTGCTATCTCCCCATCTGTGCTGCTGGTAGGACGTAAGGGAATCGTTAAGTTCTAACGATAATTTGTTTTCCCTTAGTCCTAACAGCAGCACACAAATTTCCCACCCTAGGTGAGCTACTCTTGTCACAAACACGGTGGGCTGGTGGGTGGTCCCCTTCTTTTAAAGGGGTTTCTTTAATTTCTTAATTGGGCTCATTAAAATTCCGCCGGTCCTACCAGCTCACGGGGGCAATTAACCCCATCTGTGCTGCTGTTAGGACTAAGGGAAAACAAATTATCATTAGAAATTAAAGATTTTTTAGTCAAATTTATGGGTCATTGTACACCTCCTTTTGCGGTATGGACCAAATTACTTAGTGGCGAAATTCTTTATGTGACACAGGCTTTTTGGGGGAAAATTTAGAGTGGATTGTACACCTCCTTTTGCGATATGGGCCGAATTAGGTAGTGGTGAAATTTGTTATATGAAACAGTTTTTTTTGTCAAATTTATGGGTGATTGTACACCTCCTTTTGCGATATGCACCAAATTACTTAGTGGTTAAATTTGTTATAAGAAACAGCCTTTTTTTTGGGAAAATTGATGGGTTACTGTACACCTCCTTTTGCTGTATGGGCCAAATTGCGCAGTGGTGAAATTTTTAATTTCAAAGCAAACTCCACTGCTCTGTATCTCTTGTGAAGTCAATGTCTCCAACTATGCCCCTAGCACGATTTACACCAAATACATTATTTTCATTCAGAGATCCAAGAATTATGTTGGAGGCATGTACTGTATGCAAGCCATGTGTGACCCCTCTCATCACTCTCACGCTGTTAGGCACCTGGTTTGCCTGGGAGAACGGAGTCACACAGGGGAGGAACTGCTCCGTGTCCTTCATTAAGAAATCGAATCCTGTTTTACTCCGCGACAACTGAAAATCTGAACCTTGGTGACGGACAACGGGAAGAACATGGTGTCGGCGCTGCGTCAAGGAGGGCTGAGCCATGCGCCTTGCATGGCGCACGTGTTCAATCAGGTTGTCAAGCAGTTCCTGAAGTCTTCACCCCATCTGCAAGACATCCTAAAAATGGCCAGGAAACTTTGCATGCACTTCAGCCACTCGTACACCACAAAGAACACCCTCCTTGAGATGCAGCGGCAGAACGGCATCCCCCAACATAGGCTGATATTCGACGTTTTCACCCTTTGGAATTCCACCCTCCATATGTTGGACCGCCTATATGAACAGAGGAAGGCCATTAACAATTTCTTGATGATCTAAGCGGAGAGGAGTACTCCCCTGTGTAACTTCGATGTCAGCCAGTGGCAGCTCATGCAGGACACCTGCCGTTTACTCAGGCCCTTTGAGGAGGCCACGTTATTTGTCAGTTGCCAGGACTATGGGATGAATGATGTCATTCCACTGCCTCATGTCCTGGAACAGATGCTGGAAAATCTGGCTGGTCAGGGGACTGGAGACGTGGCGCCTAGAAAGATGGCGGCAGAGTTTGATACATTTGTCTGTCAAGATCTCTGTTTACAGTCACTGAACGAGAACATCATTTATCGCAAGGATATGAAAACACCAACTGATGGGGAGTTAACCCCCAAAAGTAGGTCATCGGTACGAAGGGGCAGTCATTTTTAACAGCCCAAGGTATCCTCACGGAAGCTTGACCTCTGCACATCGATGGTCTGGATTACGAAGCTTGTGTAAAACAAAAATCCCGCAGTGCACCACCTTGGAGGAAACTCTTGAGCTGGCACAGGCTGCTTTGCTCCTTCAAAAAAAATGGACTCTGTACAGCGTGACACCGATGTACAATTTCTCATACACCAGACTGAAAGAGTATTCCAAGCATCTGTCTTTCCACACAGCTGCTGAGAAGCAGAAGAGTCTTGTCATTGAAGTAGGCCCAGAGCTGAACCTAAAAGCCAAATTTTCCTGTTTACCTGGACTCATAGGAAAGGACAGAGATCCACTGGCTGTGCTCATACAGATTTCATCAAAGCCTCCACTCACCAAAGTAAGCACAGAGGACCAGATTTTGTGGACAGGTTGGTTCTGCAGGACGTACACAGAGGACGATCTATTGGAGGTGTTACCAAAGACATTTACTTGCCTCCCGCTCTTCCTGTATAATGGCTCTGAGGCGCTCCCGTCTATAGTAGGGACGTGGTTCCAAAGAAACTTTGACTGTTGTTTTGGTAAGCTGGGGATCAGTTCTCAGGACCTTACGTGGCTAGTAGCGATTTGGACCGGGTATGAAGTGTCTGGATCAGTGTCGGCCGCAGAGCTTGTTTTCTCTGTGCCTGTCGAACCTCACATGGACATCTCATGCCATCCATGCAGAGGACTTCAAGACTTTATGGAATGATATTCATAAATCAAAGGACGAGGTCACATTGGAGGAAGTGGACAATTTATTCCAATGTCTTTACTCGCATTTCTTCAGACACTTTAAAATCCACTTATCAGCAACCCAGCTCGTCAAGGAATGAGCTGGAGTCGGCTTGTTTGCTGGACCGTCCTCCAATTATCAGCCATAACCCCATACATTTCATGATCAATATGCATTACCATCGTGGTCACCCAGACACTGGTCGTCAATCCATTCTTGTTGATGAAGCACTCAGTTTGTCTTTTAAATCTTGTGGTTTTGTCTCTTCTGTGTTGTATTTTATGTGTTAATGTCCTGTTTGTTAAATAAAGTTATTTTTTTCTCCCCCGTTAAAAAAATAATAATAATTGGCTTGTGATTTGGTAGCGAAAAGCAGGAGTGGGTACAGAACACAGAAGACATGCAAATATTCCATTCACATGTCATCTCTGTTTTGGATCGACTCCTAGTTTTTTGGGGTATTAGTAACACTGATGGATTACTGACCAAATGCTGACCGAGTGAAGGCGTGTTCTCCACAGACAGGATCCGTTTTTTGGGGGTTATTGTTCTGAAGGATCAGAGGAAGGGCAAAATAATCAGTGATGTCAACACACACTTACTGCTGACACCCTCTCCACTCTGTCGGGGGGTCTCTACTTGTATAAGTGTCTAATAGAACAGGTTCTGTAGACATCTATGTGGAATCAGCTGACGAGGGTGTACAGTAAAAGGATTGCGCTTCTTCTTGGTGCTAAAATTGACCTTTAAGGCTGAGTTAATACTTGAGTTATTTGGTCAGTTTTGGCCCCGTGATTGCCCAAATAAGTGAAGTGTGCAGTGATTCTAAGAGCGACGCCTGTCATCTGCATGTTATACAGACTCACAGTATTATTTCACTACTCAGCTCAGCGCTCCCTCCTGTCACTCCCTTGTAGCGTGGCCGAGCTCTTCATGGTCCGCGGTACAGGAGCATCGTCTACTGTACCCGGCCGGACTGACATGAAGTGCGCACACAGTGTGCACTTCCTGTCAGTCCCCTCGGGTACAGGAAAAAAAAGCTCCTGTACCTGTGGACCATAAAGAGCTCGGCCGTGCTACAATAGAGGTAGGGGGTAGAAAGGGAATGACAAGGGGGCGGGAGTGAAGGGGGGTGAAGAATGACAAAATGACAAGATGGGGAGAGAATGACAAGGGGGAGTGTGAAGAATAACGGGGGAGAGAATGACAAGAGGGGAAGAGAATGACAAGGGTGGGGGAGTGAAGAATGACAAGGGGGAAGGAAGAATGACAAGGGGGAAGGAAGAATGACAAGGGGAGTGAAGAATGACAAGGGGGTAGTGAAGAATGACAAGGGGGAGGAAGAATGACAAGGGGGGGGGAGTGAAGAATGACAAGGGGGTGAAGAATGACAAAATGACAAGGGGGGAGAGAATGACAAGGGGGGGAAGAGAATGACAAGGGGGAGTGTGAAGAATGACGAGGGGGGAGAGAATGACAAGAGGGGGAAGAGAATGACAAGGGGGGAGGGAGTGAAGAATGACAAGGGGGGGGGAAGGAAGAATGACAAGGGGGGGGAGTGAAGAATGACAAGGGGGGGGAGGAAGAATGACAAGGGGGGGGAGTGAAGAATGACAAGGGGGGGGGAGAGAGAACTGGCGTTAGTTAAAGAGGTTCTGCAGTTTATTTAAACTGATGATCTATCCTCTGGATAGATCATCAGCGTCTGATTGGCAGGGGTCCGAAACCCTTGACCCCCGCCGATCAGCTGTTTGAGAAGGCAGCGGTGCTGGCAGTAGTGCCTCGGCCTTCTTGCTGTTTACCGCAGGCGCAGTGACGTCAGGACTAGTATCACTGGCCTTGGCGGGGCTAAGCTCTGTTCACTTGAATGAAGCTTAGTCCCACCCAGGCTCCTACTGCCAGCGCCGTGCAGGTGTGCATTGGCATTACAGTAATTGGCTGGCCGGAACGCGTCATCAGGTGCTATAAAGCACACGTGTTCGGCTCAGTATTAGTCAGGGAGAGCTGAGCATAGGAAAGAACAGACAGTGTCATTAAAATATTGAAAATGAAAAAATATTGAAAAATATTGTAATTGAAATTTATTACAAAAACGTTTCAGAGATCTAAAAGTCCTTTAAGGACTATTGTGTGTGACAGCAGCAATATACCCTATTTTTCGCCCCATAAGACGGGGGGGAGGGAAATGGTAGTGCGTCAGCAGGGAGGAAGGAGGGGCTGGAGTCCGGCAACTCGCGGCGGGGCCCGGTGCAGTCACTGTACTCTTACACCAGGCCCGTCGCTTACAGCAATATTCATATCTAACAGTAACCCTTAACCTATTAATAACTTTAGGTAAAGTTGCGCTCTCCCGTGTGTATTACTTCGTACTAACAAGCTCCCGTAGCAGGCAGAGCGGCTGGCAGGGTTACATCACTCACTGACTTCAAGTGCCTGTTCCTCCCACTTTATGAATGAAGCAGGCGGAGCAGGCACGCACTGTCATCCACAGATCCCCCATAATAGTGTCATGCACAGACCACCATTAGTTCAAAACCCACCAAAAGCACACCTTTTGGTAAAAAAATTTTTTTTTCTTATTTTCCTCCTCAAAAACCTAGGTGTGTCTTATGCGCTGGTGCGTCTTATAGGGCGAAAAAGGTATGTTTGTATTGCAACCTGCGCTAAATTGGTCAGTCTTAGGGAGAGCTGTGCATAGGAAGGGACAGACAGTGTAGGGAGTGTTATTTGAAGATTTTTATTAGCAAAACTTTTCAGAGACCCAAAAATCCTTTTAAGGACTATTGTGTGAGACAGCAGCAATATATATTTTTAGCGCATCCTGCGCTAAATAGCGTGTAATAGGCTGCTGAGGACAGTTAAATTATTAGCGCAACATCTCCTGTGTAAAGTGTGCGCATCCCTAAAATATCAGTGTCATCCAGTGTACTTTTTCAATAGACTGTGTTCGCTGCAGAAAGTGACATTACCAGGGCCACATCTAAAGTGTAATGTGCGCGATAAATTTTTTTTATCAGTGACATACAGTGTACTTTTTCAATAGTCGGTGTCTGCTTCTGAGAGTGACATTACCATGGGAACATCTAAATTGTAACGTGTGCATTTAAAACATTTATCTGTGACATACAGTGAACTTTTTCCTGTATAATGTTTACTCATCCCAAATATCTTTTTTAATTTTTTTGCGCATACATTTCCAAATCCTGCGCTACTGTACGTCTGACATACTTTCAAGCATATATAACATTTAAAATGAAGAAGGCGAGCAGTAAGGGACGGGAAAGTGGCCGTGATGCTTATAGTGCACGCAGAGGCCATGGCCCTGGGCGCATTGAAACGGTTCCTGCTGCCAGAGTACAAGAAAAACAATCATCCATAATACCTAGCTTCATGTCCCAGTTTGCAGGGCGGCGCAGGACACCACTCTTGAAGTCAGACCAGTGCGACCAGGTGGTCGGTTGGATTGCAGCAGATAATGTTTCCAGTCGGTTAAGCACCACCCTGTCTTCCACCAAGTCCAGTCTCAGTAGCCAGGAGTCTGGTCAATGCAGTCCTCACCCTGATCCTCCTTCCTCCCACCATGGAGAGTCTGGCCAAACAAGTGATCCCACACTCTTTTAATCACCATTCCTTGATTACTGTCTTAAGAAGTTGATGAAGAGTTGTCAATCACTGAGGTTATGGTTAGGTCAACAAATCAGGAGGATGATCAGAATGAGGAAGTGGAAGAGGAGTCGGTGGACGTTGAGGTTATTGAACCAACCTGGGAAGGTGGAAAGCCGAGCGAGGACAGCAGTACAGAGGGGGAAGAATCTGCAGCACCGCAACAGGCTGGAAGAGGCAGTGAGGTGGCAAAAGGGAAAAGGGGGGCCACACCAAACAGGCCCGCAACTGTTCCACGGAGCACCTCCTTGCGGAAATCTCCCTTGCCAAATTGTAGGTGTTCCACAATATGGCACTTTTTTGAGGAAAGTGCGGACGACAAAAGAATAGTAGTTTGCAACCTGTGGCGTACCAGAATGAGCCGGGGCATGATCACTAGAAGCCTCACCACCACCAGCATGATCCGCCAAATGGCATCCAAGCACCCTAATAAGTGGGACGAACGCCTGGGTCCACAATCTGTGTCTGCGGGTCACACCACTGGTCATACCATTCTTCCCCTATGTTAGGTGCTGCTGGCCAATCCCCTCTCGAAGGCGCAGGCCCGGATGCTTCCCGCCCTGCACCTGGACCTTTGCAAGCTCCATCAGCGACCACATCTACTTCCCTGTCCTAGCACAGCGTTCAAATGTCTTTACCCCAGGCATTTGAACGCAAGCGCAAATACCCAGCCACCCACCCACAGGCCATAGCACTAAATGCGCAGCTTTCCAAATTACTGGCCCTGGAAATGTTGCCATTTAGGCTTGTGGACACCACAGCCTTATGTCGACGGCCGTCCCGCCTTACGCAGTCCCCAGCCGCCAATATTTTTCAAGGTGTGCCGTGCCCGCCTTACACCGATATGTGTCCTGAAACATCACACATGCCCTGACCAACGCAGTTACTGGGATGGTCCACTTAACCATGGACACATGGACAACTGCATTTGGCCAGGGACGCTAAATTTCCTTGACGGTACACTGGGTGAACGTTTTGGAGGCTAGGAGCGAGTCATACCCGGGGATGGCACAGGTGCTACCAATGCCGAGGATTGCGGGCCCTATGTCAATCAGGGTTTCCACCAGCACCTACGTTAGTGGCTCCAACCCCCACTTCTCCTCCTCCTCCTCCACTTCCACCTCTGAATTATCCGCGTGCAGCACCAGTCAGCCGGTAGCTGGAAGCAGTGTAGCACTGCAGCGGGGATGCGTCAACAGGCCGTGCTGAAGCTGATATGTTTAGGGGACAAACAGCACCGCCGCAGAGCTGTGGCAGGGGATAAGAGACCAGACTGAGCTGTGGCTCTCGCCACTCAACCTACAACCAGGCATGGTTGTGTGTGATAATGTAACTTGATGGCGGCTTTGGAGCTTGGCAAGGTCACACACATCCCATGCCTAGCCCAGGTCTTTAACTTAGTGGTTCAGCGGTTTCTCAAAACCTACCCCAATTTGCCTGAGCTACTGGTGAAGGTGCCCCTCGTGTGTGCACATTTCCGCAAGTCATCGTCAGCTTCAGCCCGTCTGTCAACGCTGCAGCAACGCTTCAAATTGCCAGCTCACTGGCTGTTGTGCGACTCGAGCACGCACTGGAACTCGATGTTCCACATGCTGGCAAGGCTTTGTAAGAAGCAGAGGGCAGTAGTGGAATACAAGCTGCAACATGGTCGTCACCTTTCCAGTCAGCTTCTGCTCTTCACAACCGAGGAGTGGGCATGGATGTTTGACCTCTGTGAGGTTAGCGTTGACGATTAAACACAGATGGTGAGTGGCGATAACGCTATTATCAGCGTAACCATCCCACTTCTGTGTCTACTCAAACGCTCGCTGCTCACAATTAAGGCTGACACTTTGCATGTGGAAGAGGTGGAAATGGGGGAAGAAGACATTACACAGGGTGATAGCCAGACCACCCTCAGTTCGTCTTCTCAGCGCGAATTTGACGATGAAGAGGAGGAGTAGCAGGAGAAGGTTGCCTCCGCTACAGAGGATAGTACCCATGGAAGTTTAATTCAATCTGTTCACTGTGGGTGGGCAAAAGAAGAGGATGAGGAGATTGAGAGTCATCCTCCTGATGACAATAGCGAAGTCTTGCCTGTTTGTATTCTGGCACACATGGTTGACTTCATGTTGAGCTGCCTTTCCCGCAACCCTTGCGTTATATGCATTTTACACAACACGGATTACTGGTTGTTCACCCTTCTCAACCCTCGCTACAAAGAGAACTTCTCATCTCTCATTCCTCTGGTTCGAGAGGACAAGCAAATTGGTGCAACCGAGGAGGGGAGATATGAGGAACACACAGCAGTTTCAACAGAGGCAGGGCAACACTCTTTAAAGCCTGGGACAGTTTCATGACACCCCGCCAGCACCCTCACCCTAATGCGCAGCCTACTGTCACAAGGAGGGAAAAATCTTGGAAGATGATGAAGGAATACATACGGTAGCAGACCATGTCAGCATCCTCAATGATCCCTCAGTGCCTTACAACTACTGGGTGTCCAAGCTGGACATGTGGCTCGAACTGGCGCTCTACGCCTTGGAGGTGCTTTCCTGCCCTGCCGACAGCATTTTGACTGAGCGGGTATTTAGTGCTGCTGGTGGCATCATAACAGATAAGCGTATTCGCCTGTCAACAAAAAATGCTGACAGGTTGACTCTTAGAAAAATAAACATGGCCTGGATTGACCCTGACTTCTCGACTCCACCAGAGAAAAGCTGAGCTGATGAACATAAAGGCTCTTTAAATGTGTTGTTTATAATGTACTCAATACACTGTATTTCCATGCATCACTTCCACCACAAAAAGGGGTATAAGGCTGAATCTTCCTTTTCCTATCCTCCTCCTCCTCTTCCATCATATCAACATGTTTATTCATCGCATATAATTCCCTCGCATATAATTTTTTAGAGGGTCAGCTCACCGGCAGGCCCTCACCTACAATGTTTTACAGGGTCAGCTCACCTGCAGGCCCTCACCTACAATGTTTTACAGGGCCAGCTCACCTGCAGGCCCTCACCTACAATGTTTTACAGGGTTAGCTCACCTGCAGGCCCTCGAATATAATGTTTTACAGGGTCAGCTCACCAGCAGCACCTCACCTACAATAGTTTACAGGGTCAGCTCACCTGCAGGGCCTCAAACATAATGTTTTACAGGGTCAGCTCACCTGCAGGGCCTCAAACATAATGTTTTACAGGGTCAGCTCACCTGCAGGCTCTCACCTACAATGTTTTACAAGGTCAGCTCACCTGCAGGGCCTCAAATATAATGTTTTACAGGTTGCGCTCACCTTCAGGGCTCCGAATAAAATGTTTTACAGGTTCAGCTCACCTGCAGGCCTTTACCTATAATCTTTTACAGGGTCAGCTCACCAGCAGGCCCTCACCTACAATTTTTTACGAGGTCAGCTCACCAGCAGGCCCTCACCTACAATCTTTTACAGGGTCTGCTTACCTGCAGGGCTTCAAATATAATGTTTTACAGAGTCAGCTCACCAGCAGGCCCTCGCATATCTGTGGCATACAGTGTACTTTTTCTGTAGATGCTGCAAACAGTAACATTACCTGTGGTACCTCTCCTGTTTAACGTCTCCTCATTCTAAATACCTGTAATTTTTTATTACTCATTCCAATGACAGGGCCTAGAGAGAGTCCTGAATTGTTATTTTTTTGTCGCTATCTCCCCGAGTCGAGAGTGGGTAATTTGCTCGCCCCTGGCTGCCTTGCTTGGATGTGGCAGCCATAGCTATTTCTCAGGCTCCCTCTACGGAATCAAACCCTGATGCCCTGTTACCTGTGGTCACCATGATAGGCGCATAAAATAACATCGAAAGTTGATAGGGCAGACATCCGAATGGATCGTCGCCATCACGGGGAGGTTATCTATAGTCACCAAGGCGGCAGCAGGCCCTCGACCATAATGCTTTCGATGGTCAGCTCAGCAGCAGGCTCTCAACCATAATGTTTTAGAGGGTCAGATCAGCAGCAGGCCCTCACCTACAATCTTGTACAGGGTCAGCTCACCAGCATGCCCTCACCTACAAGTCCAGTCTCACTATCCAAGAGTCTGGTCAACACAATCCTCACCGCCGGGGGTCACGTAACTAGATAGCACGGAGGAGTCATGTTCGTTATCCAGACAAATCGCTCCACCAACAAAGAATGGCAATGCACCACCACCACAGAATCGAGAAAGAGCTATCAATCTGTCAATCCTTTCCGTGTCCAGTCTAGGTGAGGTTTCCCGTGTTGAGTCAAATTGAGCTGCAGGCTCCACTCCTGGTGGTGCCCTTCCGTCAATTCCTTTAAGATTCAGCTTTGCAACTATACTCCCCCTGGAACCCAAAGACTTTGGTTTCCCGGAAGCTGCTCGACGGGTCATGCTCGACGGGTCACCGCCGGATCGCCTGTCGGCATAATTTATGATCGGAACTACGACGGTATCTGATCGTCATCGAACCTCTCGTTCTTAATTAATGAAAACATTCTTGGCAAATGCTTTCGCTGTGGTTCGTCTTGCACTGGTCCAAGAATTTCACCTCTAGCGTGCAATTTGGATGCCCCCAGGCGGTCTCTCTTAATCATGGCTCCAGTTCCGAAAACCAATAACATTTTTGTCAGAACTTGCACTTTATATACAATTAAAATATACAGGAAAGAACGTTTCCTAACCGTTTTTCCTCTAAAATTTTATCTTTGGTTTTGTGCGTATTATTGTGAGTCTGTAAAAGTGGTGTACTACTCAGACAACATTGTTTCCAGCAGCGACCTGGGAGTCCAAGATGCATCCAGACATCTTCCCCATGCTGTTCCCGAACCATTTTGGTGGTGTTTCCATCAAGTTCTGAACTTTTCCTATGAACCAGGCACCCTCCCCTCTTCAGAGCAGGGGGTGCCTGGTTCAATGCTTGGGTTCTCCCATTGTGCTCGGATGCTCGGAAGGGGTCTGCCTAGGCAATTTGGCAGCAATTTTTGTTGCCTGATCTGCCGTGGCGTTTCCCTTTGCCTCCTCTGAGTCAGTGTTACGGTGGCTCTCTTATTTTATTATCACTGCCACTCAAGTTAGCGACAAGAGGGCTTCCATCAGAGACCTCACTGCTTCCCCATTTTTAATGGGTTTACCTGAAGTGGTCAGGAAGTCTCTGGCTTTCCAAATTGGCCCATAATCATGGGCTATCCCAAAGGCATACCTGGAATCAGTATAAATGTTGGCTGTTTTCCCATCTGCATATCTGCAAGTCATCTTCAGAGTCTTTAGCTACGCTTCTTGAGCAGACATGTGTGGTGGTGTGGACTATGCATTTTTTTTCTTTCCTTTCAAGAGTGTCATGTTTAATCACCACTGCCCAACCTGCGTAGTACCTGCCATCCAGGCCATACTTTGATCCATTCACAAAGAGCACATGATCTGGATTATCTAATGGCTGATTTACCAAATCCCGCTGTCCCTTGTGACATTATCTGCAAACAGTCATGAGTCTCCTCCTCTGGATCTGGAAGTCTGGCAGAAAAGTTTAAGTGCCCGAACTCTTCCTTCCCCCTTGCTCCAGAGGCAACAGGATGGCTGGATCCAAAATATTACATCTTTGGATTTTTTAGGAGTCATATGAATACCCTTTGTCAAAGAGAACACATTACATTAATC
This sequence comes from Bufotes viridis, assembly GCA_033119425.1. NCBI lineage: Eukaryota > Metazoa > Chordata > Amphibia > Anura > Bufonidae > Bufotes > Bufotes viridis. The sequence continues at coordinate 499,711,446 of CM065591.1, forward strand.
AAATAAAGTGGATGATCATACATCAACAAAATAATATCCCTGACAGGTACAATATTTAGATGAATAGATTGATGGAAAAAGTTACAATAGCTGGAATTCTTTGACAGAGAAACAATTCTATAAAGTAATATTATCTAGAATGGTCCCATATATTAGTAATTAGGACAAATAGTCAACACGATGAATCCATGATAGTACATTAAACACCTGATCTATAAGCTTCAGGAAATACTGTAAGTTTGTGATATGTCATGATCGGAATCAGGAATTAACTGTTAATGACACATATATACTGTTGAGAAACACACACTTGTGTACTAGTCGTTGTCTCTCTCTTGCCTTTTTGAGAAATTTGGACTGAATTCCTGAGCTGAGCTGGATGGGCAGATGTCTTTTCTCAGCCCTATACAACTATGTTTGAACCAATTCGCTCAATGTCAGGATGAATATGAACATTAAAATCAGCAAACAGAGATATACCGAGGTTCAGTCCTAACCGGTCTGTGGCCTTCTTACCACACATAAGGATTTAGCAGAGTTAAAGTTATCACATCTAACTCTGTAGGCAACAAAAAGGTTTTTGGGTTGTACTTTCATGAAGATCAAGGACTGTAATTTTTGTGGTTCAGGACTATCTCAGAGCTTTTATAAAGCATGGCTTGTACAACTGCTACAGCTCTGATGTAGTAAGGGGTACCTCTGGCCGTGGGGTCAGTCTAGCTGAATAATATGCCCCAGGGCGTTGTCACTGGCCATGCAGTTGTGTGAGGACAGCTGAGGCATGGCCACTTACTTCTATACAATACAACCTACAAATAATAATCTAATAGGCCCAGTGTGGGGAGAGCACCATATTGCCAGCTTTAGGGCATAAAAGGCATCTACCACCCATCTGTAAGGTGGGAGGGACTAACAGACAAAACAATCATGAAAAGTCTGCATCAAATTTGCGTATCCAAGGTCTGCAATAAGGAACAGGGCCTAAAAATGATGTCCTTAGTGCATTCATGTTTCTGGGCAAAGGGATTTTTTCCACAGCCTTCTTACATTCAGGGATGAGATGTTTCACCCCAGGAAGGCAACAGTAATGCAACAAAACTGAAGTTTTTTCTCTTTTTTCTTTCACTTGCAGCCATGATCAGCTGAAAGAGGACAGGAGGGACATGGCTGCAGTATACGTGCTAGCTGAGTTCTAGGCTCCCTGCGGCAGCACCACCCAGGTATACTGTTTACCCTCATATGTGAAGGCAAACAAATGCCAACTGTCTGAATGTAGTGGTGCTGAAAAGAAAACATTTGTCAAATCAATCACAGTGGATTGTGTAGGGGTAGTGGGAACCTGAGCCAACAAGGTGTGCGGATTGGGCCCAATGGGAGTGTTAAAACTGTGGCTTCATTGACAGCATGTAGGTCATGTACCATCTGGTGCTGGGTGGGTTTGCCCTTCTTACTTTTTGTTTTCACAGGGTACAAAAGAGTGGCAGAAGGGGATACAATCTCTATGATAACTCCTTTTTCAAAAAGTCTTGGACTGTTTGAGATATGGCATCTGACTGTGCCACACTCAAGAGATACTGCATCTTCCAGGGAAGTGGGGCGCCAGGTTTCATTTCCACTTCCACAGGAGGAACTGGGAGCTTGCCAACAACCGTGGGTCCAGCAAGCAGGGCTTCCTTCTCAACCTCTGGAAGTACTGACACAAACATGGACCATGGAGTTTTATCACTAACAGCCAACAAACAAAGTTCCTGGTCATTGAGGGCACCTGTGAGCTTCACAGCGCCATCCTCCTGGTACGAGATGCATATTTTGCAAGCAAGTCTGCACCTAGGAGGAAACAGGGGATGTTACCACTGACCAGCAACCAGGCAAGCACTTCTTGGGTAAGGACAAATCTAACATGGATGGGTTGTGTTGAAAGGGGAGTGTACTACTTTCACTTCTACCCAAGGACTAGTGTTAGTAAAGGGAGGCCATATTTGCTGTGCACAATTGTCTTGGCTGCTCAATAAAAAACGGGACTACTTCTTTATCACCCAGAGTGAGGGATATCATTGGGGCCAGACTGGAATCTGCTAAATGTTTAAAAGCACAGCCAATACTGGAGGTTTCCTAATCCTGGTCTAACTTTCCCCCTCACCTGTGTCATCCTAATGACAAAAACATGGGTGTCTGTGGGGACGGACAGTGATCCAGGCAACACAGAATACAATCCTCGCGCGTGGTGTGGACGAGGAGTGCCCCACACAGCACAACTCTCTCTCTCCAATCTGGGTTCTAGGTCCCGCAGACTCTGCAGGTCCATCTCCCAGGACCATTATAGCGTGGCAGATTTACTTTTTTCCTTTCTCTGTTGGGGATGTGGTTTAATATTATCCTGATAACATTCACAACCCGACTTTCTCTGTCTCTCTATACCTCCTCCTCTATACACTTACTATCGGAGATCGGGGGGCATGTCTACGCCTTTCATTAGCTTACTTGTTTTTTTACTGCCTGTCTACATTCTTTACCACTTCTGCAGCATTTTATCTCAAGGTTAGCAATCTTCAGCAACATCATACGAAAGACAGAAAGAACAGAATCTGTCTGGGCTTAAAGCTACAGTTTGCCACAGCTGAGACCATCTCCATCACAATCCCCTCTTTTTTGCGATTCTAGAAAATGTGCAGGAGAGGGACTTCAGTTGACTTTACTTAAAAAAACAAAAACATAGAAGTTAAAACGTTTTATCTGAATAAACAATTAAACAATACTACCGGTCATGACTAATTATAGGTATATGTGTGTCTTTCACTTACTGACTCGAGTAAGTACCCCGTGTGGTGCTACTTGGATCTATGTGGATTGTGTCATTATTGTAGCCGTATCAGGAAAAATACCAGTAACTAAGATGGCCGCTGGGCAGGGAAATTGCCTAGTTAAAATGGCCGCCGTGCTGGAAGTTACAGGAGTTAAGATTAATGTTCAGTACATTATATCAATTGATAAGGACTCTTTTGTATTACCAAGAATATATCCAATACTAAGAAACCTGTGGACTCAAGTTTGACTCATTTTAGGACCCAGCAGAAGCCAGAGCGTCCTCTGTTCTCAGATCACGTGAGTAGTCAGTATCACTTCCTGGTCACGTGCAATGCTGAAGAGTGAACACGCTGTAGGCGGGCCACACAACGGGGAAGCAACTATGGAGAACCCAGCACCGATTTAAACAGGCAACGAATTGACTCGGTCCTGAGACAGAAGAGGGTAAAGTAACTGCTGACTAAGTTGGCATATCATTTTTCATACAAATCTGCTAATCCCCATCATCTTTATAGCCTGACTAACGGTGTGCAAGTTTCTCTACAATTAAAGACTGCTGCAGGAGTGTGTGAGATATACTAACTAGGATAACACTTCAATATCCTGAATAACCAAAATGTGGAATATTGAACATTGAGGACGTTTTACCACAGAACTTTTATTCCAACTTAATAAAGAACATATATCTATGGTATCACCATTATTACATCATATATGGTTCCCTTTCTTTTTAATGTTTTTTAAGGATATTTTATCAATATTTGTGGGAATTTTATATTGTAATAAATCATTTATTTGTATTCACGAGTGATGCCATATATTTTGAGTGGCAATCAGTTCTTTTCCTAAAAATATATATTTTTTAGACAACAAGGGTTCGTCTTCTGAAGTGAGCACCATTTCTGTGCCTAGTTATAGTAGCGCCAATGGATTATAGATATTTATAGGAGTTAAGATGGCTGCCAGGCTGGACTCTCGATTAGTTAAGATGGCCACCAGAGCGGAAATTGAGATGTAGGGAGTGCCATCTTATGTGATAACCAGACACAAGGAGGTGGGCCTTAGGCATGATTTTGTCACTGACGTACTTAACAGGTCTGCCCATCTGGACTGGTGGGGGGGGCTGGTGATAAGGTGAGGGAGAGCATCAGGGTCACCCCATCCCCTGTTTGGGGCTGTATTGACGGCATGTAAAAGTAATCACTTGCCTGTTCATGATTGCTTTTTATAATATCCAGAATAAAATATTCTAAATTAAGGCCAAGCATCCTCTGTTCACTAATAATTTCCCTCCTTTTTTAGCCTAAAGCCAGAGCACACCCCTCCCTGTCTCTCTGTGCTGATTTCTTTTCATTCTCGACTTGACCCTTGCTTCGTAGAACTGACGTTGCTCACAGTAAACTTGGCTGCGTGACCTTCCTCTACTAGTCAGTTTTCTATTTGGCAACACACAAGGTCAGATTCCCAGTCCTCACAGACACAAAAAAACATCTCCCATACTTTAATACACATAAGTCTGTGAACTTATTAACAAGTAACATTTTCTGGAGCGCCATACACGCACACTTAGTACCTCATATTCATTGCCTTGTTATTATCTCTTAGTATTGCAGACAGTGTTCTCGCTATCACACATTCCAATGTTGTGACGTCACTCCCCCGCAGCTGCAGGCAAGGCAGCTCCCTTTTCCTCCCTTTGTCTCTGCCATATTCACCGGGTAAGAGAGACACGCACGGTGCGGGGCACACAAATACACACAGACAAGACACAATACTTCCTCAGCGCTGCACTACATCATCACTCAACTTTCCACAATGCTTCACATGCTTAATACCCTCTTCACGGGCCACCAGCTGATGGGCTGTATATTCACCCTCGGGCAGAGAGTGCGAGTGTCCCAAGGATTTACTCACTCACTTCACACACAACCAAGACAGAAGCGGTCACCTTCTACTTCACACTCCCAAGCAGAGCTCACCCCTTGTGCAGGATTTTTACTGTTTCTTCCCTGGCTACCACGTCTGGTCTGCCAGTCCAGGACTAACCCTCCGCCACTCCAGGCAGATAATTTATAGTCCTCCCAGGACTCCCCTAGACCACACCCTCTGTTAGCAGGATAATTTAGTGGCTCCTAATTTGAGTCCCAACCCGGGGCTACCTTCCGTCACTAAGACAGATAAATCAGTAACCCCTAAATCAAACCCTGTCCCGGAGCACCCTGGGGCTACTCTCTCTGTCTGAACTGGACAGATAATTTAGTAGCCCCTAATGTGGCTCTGCCCCCCCCCCCCTGGCAGGGGAAATCTCTTGTTCTGTTTACCGTTAACTGTGAAGGTGCCTGACACAAACCACACCACAGACAAAACACAACCACAGAAGAGCAAACTAAAATTTTCCTCTAGGATTCTAGTAACTCAGGATTTTTCAGATTACCACAGCACAGTGGAGCACCGCAAGAGTCAGATGAGATAACCAGAATTTTCTCACCTTGTCTCTGAGGCTGTAGTCCTCGCCTCCAAGTGTGGTCCACCGTGCTCTGGAAACACCAAACTTCGGCTAGCAACGCTACTTCTCCTGAGCCCCACGTTGGGCGCCAACTATAAAAGATGCCCTCAATGAGGGCTGATCATGTTTGCTCTACTGCTCCAAATTAATAGTAACCCAAGCATTTTACATGCATGGAAGAAAATAACAGTGACACACAAAAAGCTAATTCTCATTTATTACAGGAAGTACAGCTGGTTATAAAGACATCAGAGGGGCATTCCCCCTGAGGCATGTGGCATTGTTACATTAGCTAGAATATGAAAATATATAACACTTGGCATCTGTGCATTGTGCATTGTTTTTCTAACTCTGGTATGTGAACTATGTAAATATCTAGCTGTAAGCACCATGTTCTAATGGAGTCTTCACTAACAGCAGAAAAGCTTATATGACGTAACAAGGAGGCGTGTTCCCTTCAGTAGGATGGAACCTTCGTGCTCTGGAGAAGATAAGGTGTTGCCTGAGAGCTGGAGTATATGGGATCTTTCTTAGCTGATTCAAAGAATGATGGCCAAATCTTTATCAATACCTTTTCCCTTCCCTTCTGTGTTCAGTGTGGAGTGTATTTACCACACTACGCCATGACATTTACATTTGCTTTCTATTATTATTTTGCTTCCCATAGCTGAGACAGCACACCCAAATTTCATACAAAGACTACAGACTACGACAGTAAGACAAGGTAGTTAAGTTCGACTTGACGTCAGAGTGAGTGGAATCGGTACAACTGTGGTGAAGTTCTACAGAGAAGGAGCTGAAATTCACAGCTCCCAAAACTTCCAGATCCTTCAGGATGGAGACCTCTACAGTTTAATCTTTGCAGAAGCATACCCTGAAGATTCTGGAACCTATTTTGTAACCAATATTGTCGGACGTGCTACTTCAACAGCTGAACTGACCACTCAAGGTACAGAATTCAGTTTCAGGGGTTCATAGCTATTCTTTGAGGCAGAGGCCCTTAACCATTTTTTTTGTGAGACACTTTTTCGATATGAAAAGTAGGGATGATCAGCACTAAATATTAAAGCGGTTCTACAGGATTTACATAACAATGACTTAACCTCAGAATAGGATAGGTAATCGATATGAGATTGGCAGAGGTCCAACCCCTTGCATTCCTATTAAAGGGCTCTTTCAAAATTCATATATTGATGGCCTATCCCCAGGATAGGTCATCGATATCTGATCAGTGAGGGTCTGACTCCTGGCATTTCAACAAATCGGATATTTGAAGAGGCCTCTTCTTAGGCCAGTGATGTCACGTTCATCAGTCACATTGCCTAGTTGCAGCTCAGTCCCACTCAATTAAATGGGCCTGGGCTACATACAAGCACAGCCACTATACCATTTACGACACTGTGCTTGGTATACTGTGGGGACACTGTAGCTCTCACAGGAGCACCATGGACTCTTCAAACAGTTGATCGGGAGTATAAGTCAGGATATTTATGACCTATCCTGAGCATAGGTTATCAAAATTGGAGTTGTGGAAAACCCCATTAATGACCAAGTGATATGATGCATTCACTAGTGAAACAATGTATACTGTGTTGTCTGGACTCTTCCCTGGACTCTTCTCCTGTAGTTTACATACAAAGCGAGCTATATTCTAACTTATTTTTATACCTAATACTACAACAAAACCTTTTTGGAATGCCTAACACCAGCAGTATAAGGACATACTGGTGGCTTACAACACGCTAGTGGCAGGTTATCTTTAACTATTGATCATATGAGTTTGACTATGGAGCCAAGTAGGGATGAGCGAATTTTAAGTTTTGAAGTTCGTGTTCTGGTTTATTGTGAATTGCGTTATGGATTCAGTTACCACGGACCAGAACGCAATTCAAATATGGAATGCATAACGGAATGCCTGAGGCATTCCGTTATGCATTCTGTCATAATAGAAGTCTATGGGCTGCATAACAGATCTGTCCGGTCTCCGTTATGCAGGAGTCCTTGAATTGCGTTGTGGTCCATGGTAAAGGAATCCATAACGCAATTCACCATATACTCGAACTTCAAAACTTCGAGTTCACTCATCCCTAGTGCCAAATTCAAGCAATGCTATAACCTGGTGCCACTAGAACCATGAACAGCTGGGGAGCCACGGGCAGGGGCCCCAATAGATCATGCTCTTATGCTTCAAAATATGTTATCAGTATATTTAGATGATGGTATTCTGATTCTTATTGTTCATCCTAGCGGAAGAAGAAATACCTGCCAAAAAGACTAAAACCATTGTAGCGACTGCTCACATTTCACTGACAAGACAAGTACTTTTTAAACAGGTAAAGTTGCATTGTGTGAATGTGGTTTAGAATAACTTGTGCCACCTCAATCAATTAATCCTAGTGAAACTGTATTTTTCTCTAAATCTGACTCCATGTATAATATGCATTTTCTATACAGTAGAGGCTCATTTTAATGCGCGATCCAGTACCACAGTTGAAATGACTATTGAAGGTGCTGTTGGACGGCAGCTACCACATAAGACAACTCCCAGAATTCCTCCCAAGCCTTCATCAAAATCACCAACACCTCCAGTGACTCCTACAAAGGTTCAGATGGTCAGGGCCAATCTCCATCTCCTGTACGCCTTCTCCTGTTAGATGAGTGAAAGCGCCAGTACCTTCACCGGTCAGGTAACAGAACGTTACACTTTTGCTTTACGATCATCCCTGCCTATGACTTTGTATAGCATCAAAAGCCTTAGTAATAGTATTATTAGCTGCTCGTTATCACTATTCTGTGATCAGTTGGGGCCCTACAATTTTAGAACATTTAGGTTTGCACATCAAGCGCCAGCACAGGGTTAATAAAACCAGCATCTAAAATGTCGGTCCTAATAAATGACCCTAAATGTGTTGTATTGTAGTCAGATTAGACTAGGACACCAAAGGGAGATTACAGAAATTCTTCATGTGAATTAGCGCTTAATTTTATAAAAAGTTGTGGCTGGCTTGCAAGAAACTTTCATATAGAAAGATACTGCCACCTAGTGTATATTTCTCAGAATGTTCTCAGAATCATACAACTTGTATACACGCTCTATATCATTTGACTAAATAATATTCAAATTTCTGATTTTGTATTATTTTCCAATTATTTCATGCCATGAGGATGGTTTTTTTATTCTATCTTTGGTATATAATAAATCTAGCTTCGATCTGAATTTATTCGCCGCGAATTACTTAAAAAATCGGCTATTTCCTGGCTGCTGAGAGCCTTTATAGTGGTGTAGAAACTGTACCTTGCAGTAACACACATAGGTGTCTGCTGCGGTAGTGAAATAATACTGTGAGTCCGTATGACATGCCGAAGACAGGCGTCACTCTTAGAATCACTGCACACTTCACTTATTTGGGCAGTTACGGGCGCACCGTTGTCAGCTGATTCCACATAGATGTCTACAGAACCTGTTCTATTAAACGCTTATACAAGTAGAGCCCCCCGACAGAGTGGAGAGGGTGTCAGCAGTAAGTTTGTGTTGCCGTCACTGATTAATTTGCCCTTCCTCTGATCTGTCAGAACAATAACCCCCAAAAAATGATTCCTGTCTGATGAGCATACGCCTTCCCTCGGTCAGCATTTGCTCAGTAATCCATCAGTATTACTAATGCCAAAAAAGTGGATTCAAAACAGAGATGACATGTGAATGGAATATTTGCATTTCTTCTGTGTTTTGTACCCACTCCTGCTTTTGGCTACCAAATCATAAGCCAATTCTGATGGGACCATAAAGGCCTTATAGCTGCTACACAGACAGGATCCGTTGTGCGTATCATTTTTCCTTCCTTCTATCAGATCAGAAGAGGTGGCAAATAAATGATGATGTCAGCCGGGCCGATAGGCAATATAGTGGACCAGTCATGAAGTGGGGAGGGTGGGAACAGCACAAGAAGTTCATAGAGTGGCCCTATGACATAGTGGTGAGGTGGAAGCAGCATGAGGAGACCACAGAGTGGCACAATGATTGAGTCTGGAGGTGGCAGCAGCATAAGTAGCCCCAGTGTCGGACTGGGGTGCCTAGGGCCCACCAGTAAAATTTATTTTGGGGGCCCACTGTATGGATACATTCAAATATAATAAATAATCTAACAAGTTTTTTTATATGAAAATAGGCTGGTTGAGGTGCTGTACACTGAATATATGTATGTAGTGCAGTAAGTCTACTGTGTTATGTGCAGGGGGTGGGAGACTAGGGGCCCACCTTGCTCAAGGGCCCACCGGGGGATTCCCCTGTACACCTGTGGGCCAGTCCGAGCCTGAATAGAGTGCCGATCGACCAAGATACCTCTGGGGGAACCTGCCTGGCATGGACAGGCTTCTAGCAGCTACAGACAATGAGAAGACAAAGCATCAAGATAGTTTTGAGCCTGGAAGAGTCACAAACTTCATCAAGATACGTAACTAAAGATTTTACTGCATATAACCGCAGCACTAAACGCTGAATTAATTTTGTTTTTCAATCGAAATACATCAATAAAGATTTTACCACATATAACTACAGCGCTGAACGCTGAATAAAATTTGTTTTTTTACCACATATAGCGGAACACGGAAATGGAAAGGGTCTTTGGATTCTCCCCGCACTATAGGGACATCTCAGAAATGAACCACTGCTCCCGACAGCAGCTCCTGGGAAGGTCATCGAGCGTTCTGTTCATCCGGCATCTATTTGCGCCACTGAAGGATTATTTTGAAAGTGTGTAGAAGACAAACTGGACCCCCATGCTGCAGATTTATCATAGAGACATCATGGAGATTTTACTGCATCTAACTGCAGCGCTAATCGGTGAATACATAATTTTTTTTTCAACCAAAATACGTCACAAAAGATTTTACCTCATATTACTACAGCGCTGAACGCTGAATAAAATTTGTTTTTTCACCAAAAAATGACACTAAAGATTTTACCGCGTATGACTGCAAAAGTGAATGCTGAATATATTTTGTTTTTGTACTGAAATAGGCCAGTAAACTCTTTTAGCAGAAATAAGTGCACCAGTGAAGTGCGTATATTTTTTTCTTTCTGACCACTTTCAACACATATAACTGCAGAAGTGAACTGAGAATATATTTTTATTTTTTCACAAATATAACCCACTAAAGGCTTTTCAACATAGCACTTGCACCCCAAGAACAAATTGCTGGAATGACAGAGCTGTATAAGGCTACTTTCACACTGGCGTTTTGGCTTTCCGTTTGTGAGATCCGTTCAGGGCTCTCACAAGTTGTCCAAAACAGATCAGTTTTACCCTAATGCATTCTGAATGGAAAAGGATCCGCTCAGAATGCATCAGTTTGCCTCCGTTCAGGCTCCATTCCGCTCTGGAGGCGGCCTGCAGCGTTTTGGTGTCTGTCTGATGAAATGGATTTGTTCTGACGCACAATGTAAGTCAATGGGGACGGATCCGTTTTCTATGACACAATCTGGCACAACAGAAAACGGATCTGTCTTGGTTATGTTACAGATAACTCACCAAATTAACACATTGACCCCATAAATATGAAAACCATAATGCACTTTATTAGAAAATCATACAATCCAATAAAAAATATATCATAACTTAGCAGTAAACAGTAGTGGTCTCAAAAGAGGACAAGAAATATCAAGAGGGGGCTGCAGGGTTGGGCGTCTCCAGGTACGAATATTACAAAGTAATTCAGTATATAAATCACATGAGCTAGAAGCTTCTACATGTGTGCATAAATCTGTTCTGGGACCCATATTGTTTAATATCTTTATCAGCGACATTGCAGAAGGCCTCAATGGTAAGGTGTGTCTTTTTGCTGATGACACAAAGATGTGTAACAGGGTTGATGTTCCTGGAGGGATACACCAAATGGAAAAGGATTTAGGAAAACTAGAGGAATGGTCAAAAATCTGGCAACTAAAATTTAATGTTGATAAGTGCAAGATAATGCACCTGGGGCGTAAAAACCCAAGAGCAGAATATAAAATCAGTGATACAGTACTAACCTCAGTATCTGAGGAAAGGGATTTAGGGGTGATTATATCAGACGACCTAAAGGTGGGCAGACAATGTCATAGAGCAGCAGGTAATGCCAGCAGAATGCTTGGGTGTATAGGGAGAGGCATTAACAGTAGAAAGAGGGAGGTGCTCGTGCCGCTCTACAGAGCACTAGGGAGACCTCATTGGGAGTATTGTGTGCAGCACTGGAGACCAGATCTGCAGAAGGATATTCAGAGAAGAGCTACTAAACTAGTACATGGATTGCAGGACAAAACTTACCAGGAAAGGTTAAAGGACCTGAACATGTATAGCTTGGAAGTAAGAAGAGACAGAGGGGATATGATAGAAACTGTTAAATACATAAAGGGAAGCATCACGGTAAAAGAGGAGAGAATATTTAAAAGAAGAAAAACTGCTACAAGAGGACAAAGTTTTAAATTAGAGGGGCAAAGGTTTAAAAGTAATATCAGGAAGTATTACTTTACTGAGAGAGTAGTGGACGCATGGAAAAGCCTTCCTGCAGAAGTGGTAGCTGCAAATATAATGAAGGAGTTTAAGCATGCATGGGATAGGCATAAGGCCATCCTTCATATAAGATAGGGCCGGGGGCTATTCATAGTATTCAGTATATTGGGCATAAGGCCATCCTTCATATAAGATAGGGCCGGGGCTATTCATAGTATTCAGTATATTGGGCAGACTAGATGGGCCAAATGGTTCTTATCTGCCGACACATTCTATGTTTCTATGTTTCTATAAGGAAGAATATTATAATGTAAATTTATACTGCTAATTTAAAGAGGTTGTCTCAGCTGAGACATTGGTGGCATATTGCTAGGATATGCCACCAATATCAGGTAGGAGTGGGTTCCACGCCTTTCTGACATTGATGGCATACACGCTTGTCTACCACCTCTGGGACCTGGTCATATCTCCAAAACGAGATCCCCAAAGCAAGTGGAGAGCAGCCGCACATGCGTGGCTGTTCTCAAATCATTTCTATGAGAGTTCTGAAAATTTCTGGCAGATACGGTAGACCGTTTGTTAACAGATCTAAACATCTTTTTATCCGTAGTAGAAGAACTGGCCTGGATTATTAATTCAGAAAAATCCTTTCTACAACCATCAACCAATGTGCGATTCCCGGGAGTCACCCTGGACTCTCGAGCACAGAGCACCTTTCTACCCCCAGACAAGATCCAGTCTTTACAGGAGAGGGTCAGAAGGAAGGAAGACCTGTTCTATAAGAGAAGCCACGAGTTTGTTGGGGATGTTGACAGCATGCATTTCCTCAGTAACATAGATTCAAGTACATTTCCGCGCCATACAATCCTGGATTCTGAACATCTGGGACAAGCAACAAAAGTCCCTGAATTGGAGGTTTCCCATTCCAGGTTCTGTGAAGGCTTCCCTGGGCTGGTGTAAAATACACAGGAACCTCTCACAGGGGGTAGTCTGGAGAAAATCACTGTATATTCAAACCAAGACTGACGCAAGTCTGTCGGGCTGGGGAGCAAGAATTAGGGACTTTTATTACCAAGGCTCCTGGCCCCCATCGGTAAGCAGTCAGTCCTCAAACTTCAGGGAACTGAGCGTGATGTGGAATCCTTGAACATGGTGAGAGAGATTCTCCAGGATCATCACTTGAGGATCCTTTCAGACAACACAACGACAGTCGCCTACCTCTCACATCAAGGAGGAACAAAATCATAGAAACTTCTAGGCCTATCAAACAAAATGTTCTACTGGGCAGAAGGAAACATGAAATCCATCTTGGCGACCCATCTCAAAGGATCTCTGAATCAGAAAGCGGACTATCTAGCCAGCGCACAATAGACCATGCAGAATGGTCCCTCAATCCAGAGGTCTGCAAAATGATAGTCGACAGATGGGGGACTCCAGACATAGACTTTTTTGCTTCAAAATACAACAGGAAGGTAAAGCGATTCTGTTCCCTGGATCCTAGTGGCAATCCTTGGGCGATACGTCCTTGGGCCAACCGGCATAATTATGTAATCTCGCACCGCACAGGATTTCGGCCGAGATCTTCAAGCAAGATGGACGCTGGCGGCCCGTTGCGAGCAGATGGAGGAGGTAAGTTTGAATTTTTTTGTTTTTTATACTATTTCAGGTTAAATCAATTCGCTAACACGAAGCACGAGGAAATTCAGCTTCTAGGCGAATCTAATTTTTCCTGAAATTCGGATCAAATTCTACTTTGTGGGATTCGAATCCCTCATCTCTAATTAACATTTTGTTTATTGATATTTTTAAATATTTCATATTTTTATTTATAGGTTGTTGAGAGACAAAGAGCCATGGTTGAATTTGAAGTCAAAGAGGATGATGTTGATGCTCGATGGTTAAAGGATGGTATTGATATCAATTTCCACATTGAAGAGAGATATGAATACATTGTGGAAAGACGTGTCCATCGCATGTTCATCTCAGGAACCAGGATGAGCGATAGTGGAGAATACACCTTTTTGGCTGGCAAAAAAAGGAGCTCCATAAGACTTTATGTAAACGGTAGGTGGCAAAATATCAAGATTTTAGATCTGATATAGTCTTAAAGCTCTTCACACTTTTGTGCACTGAATTTTGTATGATATTTACAAGTACATATCTGTTTGGTTCTCATGTTTCTTAACACTGGTGTTGATTTCCCAACAGCTCCAGAACCTCCTGTAATAATACAGAAATTTGAGCCTGTCCACGTGGAGTCTGGAAAACCTGCCCGCTTCTATACCGTAGTGACTGGCAAACCACAGCTTACTGTAGCATGATTTAAAGACTCAACAAAGCTTTCCCAAGGTTTCAAGTGCAAGTTCCTTCATGATGCACAAGAATACACCCTATTGCTCATTGAGGCCTTCCCTGAAGATGCAGCTTTGTACACATGTGAAGCTAGCCATGACTGTGGAATGGCCAGCACGTCTGCAACACTGACTGTTAAAGGTAATTCTAATTAGTGATGAGCAGCATAGGCAATATTCGAATTTGTTATATTTCGCACATTTGTGGCCAATTATTCCACATAAATTCGCAAATTCGAGAATTCATGATCTCCAGTCATTATTTACTTGATTGCGAAAATTGGAAATCTAGTATATTCACGTTAAAAATTTGCAATTAGAATATTCGCGATCAACACTAAGGGGTAGGCAACTTTCCAATTGGATGCTAGGGATGTTGCTAAGTGCCGATATTCACGATAAATTTGCAATAAATTCGCGATCAACACTATTCGCGAATACGAATATATAGCGCTATATTCTAAATATTTGCGAATTCTCGAAGTGGCGATATTCGCGATTAAAATTCACGATTTGAATATTCGCACTCAACACTAATTCTCATTGGTTCTTTCTATCACTTTGGTCCTTTTTTTTGTTTTTGACTATGAAAGCATAATCAGTACTTCCCATTTTATGGAACAGACTTAGTTTTCTAATGTTGTTCTAAAGTTAAGAAGTTATTAATTAGATATGAAACTAGATGATAATTCGATCTGTCTCTACGATCTGTAATTCCAGAAGTAGTGTACCCAGATCGGGAAGCTCCAGTGTACCCCCCTGAATTTTTCTCACCTCTCCGTGATGCCATCACTGCAGAAGAACAGTCTGCAATCTTCCAATGTCGTTTCTGTGGCTCAGGTTAGTACAACGATTGACCAGTACTTTGATACATTTAACCTTATTCGAAAGCCATACAATATTACATTCTTTCTGTATTAGAGATTTGCTGAAGGTCTTATTTAACAAATTTTTTAAAAAGTTTGGGGTATGAATCAGTTCTACCCGAATCATATGGTATGCTATATGCTCCAATCGCCCTGAAAGTTAGTATATAACACTCTCTGGCCTCCTAGGACTTATATTTTTTCTGAAAAACTCTAGGACCAGAGACTGAGAGAGAGAGAGAGAGAGAGAGTGTACTGGCCTACAATACTCCACACACATACTACCCATACTAGGTGCTCTTCATAATGAGAAAGAGTACCCTACATACAATACATATATATTGCAGAAAGAGTAACATATTAGTTTCTTTGGCTCTTTTGAAACAAATCACAAAACATTTGGATTCGTTGGAAAATTTGGGTCAAATTCCAAACTGGTGGAATTGATTAGTTCATGCTTATTCTGTATCAAGGTCTCGTAGTTATCTGCTGTAATTTATTAGGAACCATCACTGTTTACTTCCAGTGAATAAAAATCTGTCCTGGTCATGTGATAGATGCATAGGCGGGCGGCTCATTACAGTCACAGTGCAATTTTCACAGTTGTCCCGTTACAAATTTTTTAATGCAGAAAATATATTGGAAAATTCTCTAACTTTTAATTATGCAAACACTAATTCCATTAGCTGAACCTGGAAATACACAAAATTGAGCTAATTATATTGGGGTATTCCCATCACAGACATTTATGGAATATCCACAGTCCCATCTCTGGGACCGGCACTTAGGCCTCTTTCACACAGGCGTCATGTTTGACGCCCGGATAAGAGGCGGGTGCGTTGCGGGAATATGCGCGTATTTCCCGCGCGGGTGCAAACGTTTGTAATGCGTTTGTCACGCACGTGAGAAAAATCGCCATGTTTGGTACCCAGACCCGAAGCCGGACTTCATCACTGAAGTCCGGTTTCGGGTCTTCTGGAGAATTGATTATTTTCCCTTATAACATGGTTATAAGGGGAAATAATAGCATTCTTAATAAAGAACGCATAGTAAAATGAAGTGGAAGGGGTTAAAAATAATAAAAGTTAACTTACCTTAGCCACTTGATCGCGTAGTTGCGATCTCTCCTCTCTTTCCCTGCATCAGCTAAGAACTAAAGGACCTGTGATGACATCACATCACATGGTCCAATCACATGGTCCATCACCATGTCAAGATGGACCATGTGAATGTAGGAGAGCTGTGCATATGCATGGCTGTGGGTCGTGGGTTGGAAGACCCCCCTTTTCATTCTCCATATACTTGTGGGTCACAGAATAGGAACCCACATCTATCAAATATTCATGGCATATTTATGTTGGTTTTTCACTATACGCATCATAGTATACTTTTAAAATATGTTTTTTCAGTGTTATTATTATTATTATTACTAATAATCATCATCAGATTGTATCCGTACAGACCTTAAAGTTTCCTGGTTCAGCAAAGACCAAGGAGATCAAGCCATCTCGCTTTTTTAAAATGACTCAATTTGAAAACACCTATTAACTTGAAATAGCAGAAGCCTACTCGGAAGATGGAGGCACCTATACTTTTGCTGCCAGCAATGCTCTTGGACTGCAAATCTGAGGCTTGAAGGTACGTCGTCTAAAGTCTCTACTGTGTAGTATCTATGGATCGACCATTTAACATTAGTGCTAACATAGTCTTTGTCGTCGTCAATTAAATTCACTAATACAATCCTTGTAAATGTTCCTGTGACATACAGATTCTTGTCCTGAATATGGTACAGAAGTGTAACTGTCTCATTGTCATATTTCCATCTCTTTGGTTCTTTGCTAGCCGTTCTTGTCTGTCTGTTTTTTCCATCTTGTTGATCCCTGTATCCTCCAAAGGTGCAGTCTTTCTGTGTCACAAAAATATCCAAAATTTTGCACATGTAATAAAACAATAAACTGAAAACATGAAATGGAAGAAAAATACAACACAGAATTTATAGTAAGATCACACAAAACGGATATCATTTGAGTTACAATAACATTTCATTTTTTTGAATAATTGACAATCCAGACCAAACTGGTCGATCTGGTACTTGGAAGATAGGCTGACAATAACGAATTTAGCCTATCAGTCATTCTCATTCTGAAGCTTAGCCCTAAGCTCTGTATGCCTAGTGCCTACTATGTTTTTTAATCAGTTTCAACGCCAGTACAGCAGCACCTTTACAATAGTTTAAAGGATGACTGTCATATTTTCACTCAAAATTCAATTTTCACATATGTTGTTGCTGGTGCAATGATAATCCATAATCACTAATTATTGAATTCACATACCACTTGTTTTATAAGATTCCATCCATAGCAATCGCTCCTTACAAGACTTCTTTCTGACTATCTTCTCAAGATGGCCGCCGATGCCCTTACCCTGAGGCTAAAGACCTCCCTCCCCAACTACCCAGAATTAATTCGGCTCATCTCGGGAACGCGCAGCCTCACCCCAACCAATCGGCTTTCTCCAGACTTAAACACGCCCTCTTGCTCCTGAGTAGTTGATCGCGAATATTCTAATCGCAAATTTTTAAATCGAACATCGGCACTATCCCAGTCCAACGGGAGCGCGCACGCAGCATTCGGGACTGCCTGTCTTCTGCATATAGAAGATAGGAGGTGGAGGACACCTAGCAACGCTGTTTTAGCCGGACCACTGAAATGCCTGGGGGAGGAAAGAACATGCTGCAATTACTAGGTAATTCAATACCTATACAAAAGTATTAACTAGGAAACCGAGGTAAACTTAGTCAGACCAATCCAATTACATCAAACAAAAAATATGACAGTTACCCTTTAATAATATATGATGAAAATGTATTCAGCTACAATGTTCCAGCCAGTAGGTTCGGCATTGTTTGGACAAAAACTGTTTGGAATCGTCTGGACAAAAACTGCAGTGATATTTGCCGAATCCCAGCATATTTTCCATGTAGCAGCCGATTCTCAGCCAAACCTAATTATAGTTAATGGGACCAGCACGCATTCCGGTACGGTATTTGGCAATGCTGGATCGACAGATATTCGGCAGGCTGTTTTTTGGCAGAACTCTTGCCGGCAGCGTGAAACTAGCCTAAGCCTGCCAACTGATACAATTTGAGGACATTTTATATATTTACAGGCTAAGTGTTTCAAATAGAATTTAACATGCTTCTTTTCAGGGCAAAACCTTGCTACAGCTTTTGCATCAACTCGCCAAGGGCAGATTACGTCTTCTGAGTCATTTAAGAGGGAGCTGGTTGCTCATAGTCTCATCTTCATCCAGCCTATTTTGAGCTATACTGTAAGGAGTTTTGTGGCAAGAGTTTCTGGCTTTCCAAAAACAGAAATTCATTGGTTTCACAACCAAAATAAGGTCCTACCTTCCAAAAACATAGTCTTTCATTTTGATGCATCCACAAACACAGCTATACTTATCATATTAGATGCCCTTTCTAGAAAATTCTGGTGAATATGCAAGAAATAGTGCTCATGAAGTCTCCTGTGCATCCACCCTTAGGACCCTTTCACACGGGCGTGATTTCCGCACGGGTGCAATGCGTGAGGTAAACGCATTGCACCCGCACTGAATCCGGACCCATTCATTTCTATGGGGCTGTGCACATGAGCGGTGATTTTCACGCATCACTTCTGCGTTGCGTGAAAATCGCAGCATGCTTTATATTTTACGTTTTTCATGCAATGCAGGCCCATAGAAGTGAATGGGGCTGCGGGAAAATCGCAAGCATCCGCAAGCAAGTGCGGATGCAGTGCGATTTTCCCACATGGTTGCTAAGAGACGGGACCCGATCTTTATTATTTTCCCTTATAACATGGTTATAAGGGAAAATAATAGCATTCTCAATACAGAATGCTTTGTAAAATGTGGATTAAGGGGTTAAAAATTAAAAAATTAACTCACCTTAGCCACTTGATCACGTAGTTGCCGATCTCTTCTCTCTTCAAGCATTAGCTGCCGTCTAAATGACCTGTGGTGATGGACCATGTGATTGGACCATGTGATGAGCTCAGTGACCTCATCACAGGTCCTTTAGCAGACAGCTAATGAATCAAGAAGAGAGAAGAGATCGGCAACTACGCGATCAAGTAGATAAGGTGAGTTAATTTTTTTATTTTTAACACCTCCATCCACATTTTACTAAGCATTCTGTATTGAGAATGCTTTTATTTTCCCTTATAACCATGTTTCCCTTATAACCATAACCAAACATGCCGATTTTTCCCACGCGCGTGCAAAATGCATTGAAACGCTTTGCACTCGCGCTGGAAAATCGCGCATTTCCCGCAACACACCCGCCTCTGATCCGGGCGTCAAACGTGACGCCCGTGTGAAAGAGGCCTTACAGTGACTGAAGGTAAAGCCCTACTATCCCACTGAGTTGGTTTATGACACATTTGCACTCTTACTAATAGTTTCCACCTTACAGTTTCCACTTCTTAAACTGGAATTTACGTTCACTTATTATGCAAATACATAACTAACATCCCGCAAACTCACTTTCTTACATTGACCATCGCAATTTCTAAACCATTGGTTCACCATATACGTTGACATAATTTCAAGTTATATAAGTTAACTGCAGTTATTTTAAATGTATTTTAATCCAGTAGTAAAACGGGTGTCACTCTTACTTTGAATCTTAAGAGAACAATCTTATTAAAAAATTTGAAAGCAACAATGAAAGAAGATGCCACCTTCTATGTCAGCATGAATTTCCAGTACTTCATCCTTTGTCAATTTTTGTACAGAGCATGCAATTGGCATGCTTTATTCTCAAGTCATGTTTGAGTCTTCTTGGTCGACATATTTGTTGTTATCATAAGGAATATTGGACAATTTAGTTTAAAAAAAAAAAAATTTCACTTGATTACACAGTGCAATTCGTAGTAAGTCAAAGCTTTACAAGTTCTACGACAAGCACGGCAGAGTCCGTCAGCACACAGTCAGTGTCAGAAGCCAAAGTATACTTAAAAGAATTTAAATCAGTACAGGGGATTACTACTGAAGATGGTGTACGGGTTTTTGAAAGTGTTTCTGAAAGGTCTTCCATAACTGCATCCTCTGTGAAGACAATAAAGGCAGAGTATGAAGAAACCATAAATCAAAGCAGTTCGGAAGAGGTCACCAAGGCTGGCATTGAGGACACTAGCAGTCACACACCAAAGATACTCCTTAAACTCCACCATGATATGACTGTGAAATGTGAAGAAGTAGCCCAGTTTATCTGCGCTGTACAAGATGGCAACCTAGAAGTTACTTGGAAGCATGAAGGCCAAACAATAGAAGACACAACAAGAGTAAAAATATCCCAAAATGGAAATGTCATGTTCCTTACCATAGAGAACTGACAGATCAAGGCCCATACAGTTGCACATTACATAATGATTTTGGAGAAGAGACAAGCACTGCAGTACTAACTGTAGAAGGAGCCTATTAATTTTGATTAATCTTGATGCTATATTAAAGGGATATTCCCATCTCAGACAATCACTATATGCCCCCATTGTCTGATAGGTGTGGGTCCCACCGCTGGGACCCTCACCTACAACTAGAACGAAGCGGGGAACACTGTGGCTGGAGGACCCCAGATTTCCTGGGGGCTGTTCACCCCCAAGCGCTGCTCCCCGCTGCTCTCATAGAAGTGAATGGGAGCGCACCGCGCATGACCGGCCCATGCTCCCATTCATTTCTATGGGGCAAACGGAAATAGCCGAGCCAGCGCACCCTCCGTTCATTTGCCCGCTCCGTTCTCACTGTAAGTGCAGGTCCCCGTGGTGGGTCCCGCACCTATCAGACAATGGGGGCAAATCCTAGCAATATGCCCCCATTGTCTGAGATGGGAAAACCCCTTTAATTCTTCATTATTTGAAAATAATACACGATGGTTCTTTAGCTATTTAATAGATTTGATAAAATAATAAATAAACTATAAACTATCAGTGCGGTAGAGCAAGTTAACATACAAATCCCAAACTAAAAGCATAGTAACATTTTTATAGCAATTATATAATAACACATCCAAAATGAGATGCTGCACAAGTGTAATTTATGTAGAATCATCTCAATAGGTTTTATAGTTAACATGACAAATACTACTAGACTAAACAAAACTACTAAATAAGAGGAACCATCAATAAATAAATTATAACATTTACATTACTAACAACCAACAAAATTATCTCATTGGATCTAATTTGTAGTACCTTTATTCGCTCTATTCCAAAAGCATCTCAATTAACATTTTCTCAAATGTATTCTTACCTAGCACAAGAAACCACCACCAAGGCATTAGCACAAATAAGCTCTGAATCAGATAAAAAAAAGTTTTCAATCACACAAAGAAATTCAGAATAAGGAGAATCAATGATTCTTTATTAGCTTCTGAAGTTGACGGTAACTTTATAGCGACTCAAATTAAGTATTTCTTTGAGGAGAATAAAAAGTAAGATATTTCATGGGCAACCCTTTGGTAATCACGCAAAGCCGTCATTTGAGGTCATTTGATGCATTTAGGAGCTAGAAAGAAAAAAGACAGAAAACAAAAAATTACAGAATTAACGGTTAGAATACAAAAACTAGAAAGGATACACAAAATGTCCTGTGCCAGGGAGATGGAGAAAGATCTGATGCAACTGAGATTGGAACTTAGAGAGGTTCTGAACTGTGAGTCAGAAAGATACCTCTTCATGAATAAGTTCAGGCATTTTATACATGCGAATAAATGTGGGAAGGGCTTGGCTAGGATCCAGAGGCAGAGAAGTAAAACTGCCATACATAAAATCAAAAACGAGAACAGAAATATAGAACAATTGACGGATAGGATAGCCATGACCTTCCGAAACTTTTTTGATAAACTCTATAATTTGGAAGCCAGTGGATTAGTCTGTAATCCTCCTGACACGGACATTCAAGATGATCTAAATCAGATAAAATTACCTAGTCTCAGTAAGACACAAAAAGAGCTTCTAGCGTCTCCCTTGTCTCAGATAGAAATTGATGAGGCAATTGTTAAATTACCAGCTGGTAAGTGTCCAGGTTCTGACAGATTTGGGATATCCTATTATAAAAAATATAAGGAAATTCTTACACCTCATATTACTAATTACTTTAATGAGGTTGGACTATCTATAAACTTTAGACCTTAAACATTGACAGCGAATATTTCGCTTATCCCCAAAGATGACAAAGACCCCGCGTTATGTCAAAATTATCGCCTAATTTCATTACTTAATAATGATCTAAAAATTTATGCCAAAGTATTAGCTAACAGATTGCAAAAAATATTACCCACTATTATCAATCCTGAACAGGTAGGATTTATGCTGGGAGGAGAAGCCAAAGAAAATATAATGAAAGCACTATTCGGAATTGAATATAGCAAGAAAAACAAAATACCTATGGCTTTGATCTCGACTGACGCCGAGAAAGCCTTTGATAGGCTCAAATGGATATTTCTTATGGCCTCCCTCTCTAGATTTGGTCTCCCCGACACCTTTATCAAAAAAATTCAAGCCCTATATACCACTCCCTCTGCAAAGGTGCTAGTTAATGGGACAGCTTTGCAGTCCTTTACAATTCAAAATGGCACCAGACAGGGTTGCCCATTATCCCCACTATTGTTCATTATATCTCTGGAACCCCTTTTGGCTAGAATTAGGCAAAATGAAGGAATCACGGGCTTGAAGACACGGAGATCTGTCCATAAATCTGTAGCTTATGCTGATGATATTTTATTCTTTGTCTCCAATCCAGTGACTTCTGTCCCACATCTACTTAAGGAAATAAATGATTTTGGCAAATTGATATATTTCAAAATAAACCTTTCAAAGTCTACAATCTTTAATGTAAATATAAATAGTCAAACTTGGGACAATCTAAAATCCATTAGTAGTCTAAAACCAACTAACACTGATTTTAAATATTTAGGAATCAATATAGCACGCAATCCTAACGACTTATATAGCCTGAACTTTAACCCACTAATTCAGAAAGTTAAATCAGACTTGGAAGAATGGAACGACCTTTTTGTTACCTGGTTTGGTTGCGTCAACCTCGTTAAAATGATCACTCTCCCCAGGGTTCTATACTTTCTGCAAGGAATTCCCATAGGTGTACCTAGAAGCTTCTTTATCGCTATCAAAAGGGCAATACTCTCCTTTGTGTGGAACAGGGGACAGAACCGTCTCTCATACAACACACTAATAAGACCAAGGTATAAGGGCGGTCTTGGTCTTCCAGATATTGAAAAATATGGTATGGCTGCTTCATTAACTAGAATTAAGAAATGGAATGTTTTTCCATTAAGGAAATATTGGGTTGATCTGGAAGAAGAATGTGCCCCATGTCCATTAAATTACTTAATCTGGAAGACCAAGCATAACAAAAATATATATAATAAAGTTGACAATCCGTATACTAAACACGCACTTAAAATCTGGCAAAGTATCCATAGAAAACATAATGTACAAATGCATAACTGTAGAGATTTACCTCTATTTGTCTTGATCCCAAATTTTTTTAGATTAATCAGAAATAGAATCAACTCTCATACTGATGGTCATGTAACACTGATGAAAGACTTGCTATTGATCAACTCACCGATGGATTACACAACCTATATGCAAAATAAAAAACTCCCTCAGTTTACTAAAAAAGAGTATGATCAGGTTTTGAAGCTGTTAAAATCATTGAGTCTCCAACCTACACCATTACAGGTTGAAAATGACCTCTCTAAAATAATGTTGAACATGACCCCCCTTCAACATGGTATATCTAGATTCTATTCCATTATTAATGGGGCCGCACCTCCTCTGTCATATCTCAGTAGCTGGTCAAACGAACTCCAAAAGTCTTTTAATGAGCAGGAAATTACATCGACTATTCAATCCTCTATACCCAAAATTATTTCGACCAGACTACAAGAATCACATTATAAACTTGAATCCAGATGGTACAGGACTCCTGTTCTTTTGAATAGGATTAACTCAGAGATTCCCGCTCACTGCTGGAGGTGCGATGGAGGAGTCGGTTCCTTTACCCATATTTGGTTTACCTGTAATAAAATTACCCCTCTGTGGTCTAAATTCAATCAGATACTTTCTGAGATTTACGAAAAAGAAATAGAGGTTGACAGGAAACTAGCTTTCCTAGGACTTTACAACAAGAAACACACCTGCCTTAAAGACCGGCTATTCCCTTTCTTGATTGCTGCACTTATGATCATCATACCAAGACATTGGTTGAGTGTAGAGACTCCCTCTATACGAGAATGGCTAACGGAAGTTGCAACAATCAATAGATTTGAAAAACTAAGGTGGACAATCGCAGGGAATCTCAAGAAGTATCTTAGGATCTGGACCAGATGGAACGACTATATATCCACAAACAAGCTCACATTTTTGGGTTACGATTCTTTTTCTTTGATTAAATAAAATAACATGTGACAATGTTCTGTTTTTTTTCCCCCTTACGACCCTTTGTTCTTTCGTTTCCCTCTCATCCCTTTCCCCCTCCCCTCTTTTACCCCTCTCCTTCCTTTCGCCATTCTGCTCACTTGTCTCAATTGCTACCTATCAGTTTACTTGAACTGAAATCACTAATAATGACTGCTCTTCTTTACATACTATGTTATTAGGTTACTTATGAGTATGATAATCAATAGATATATTGTTCATGTGTTTATTCTTCTCGAACTAGAAACTATATTATTTCCATGCCAATATATCATCATTGTTTGATGTCTTTTATATATAAATGTAATCGTAATGAAACCACTCTGAAAACCTCAAGCATTTCTATTACTCCTTCACAAAGACCGCAAGGCCCTGAAAGACAAAGAATACTTTCCGGACGTCATACCTTATGAAGAAATAATAGACTCTTGTGCTGGTAGTGCCAACATTTCTTGATCAAATGCCCCCAGAAACTTTTGTAAAGGAAGGCCCCGACATCTCCCTCTTTTGCGTCCTAAAGGGCATACCTGCTCCTCGTGTTATCTGGCTCTTCAAAAAGTTTCTGGTTGATGAGTCTGCACATGTCTGTTGAGAAATGATGGTTCACTTTCCAGCCTAAAGCTGCTGAAGGTTCTTCCAAAGAAGAGTGGTATCTATACCTGCAAAATAGTTACTGCTGCAGGACAAGCCGAATGCAACACTCATCTGAGAGTTACAGGTTGGTTCCTTCCAAGTAAGAATTCGTGCATATCGGTGTATGCAATAAACAAAAATTTACAAAATATATTTGGCAATAGAGTCTTCAATTCCAAATAAATCTTAGGCATGGGCATCGTTATCTGTCTTAGACAGGGATGGGCAAATGTCTTTGTATGCTGCAGAACTGTGATTTAAGTATTTTTGAGTGATATATTATCTTAAGAAAAATATGTTTGAGACATATTTTTTCTATGGTCATCACTAAATATTTGATGTCAGTAGTAGAGATTCGTACAAATCACTTTTTCCCATCAATCATAGATCTGCGCCTGCTCGGGTGTCTCTGAAGCTGAGGATGCTCCCCTGCCACTTCATTGACAGGGCCGGACATCCTGACAATTTCACTCGTGCGCCGCTGCATCGAGTAGCGGCACAAGCAGAGAGGCTCTGCTTCTGCTACTGGAGCAGTGACTGCGCATGCGCTAATACTCGTCTGGGCAGCGGTACATGAACAGGCGCTGCTCTGGAACGGAAAACAGAGCCTATGCACTTACAGGTGCGAGATTGTTAATCAAGTGTCCTTCATTTCGTGGACACCTCATCACTGGTGTAGAGCTGACATACTGACAGGTGGCTTTCAGTGTTTTAAATTGACAGCTCAAAATAAATGTATTTACAAAATTGAAATGATCCTTTTATTCTGAATCATAATCCACTTTTTTATCAATACTTGCTCATTCTTTGTCTAAAATGCATAATAGCCAATGTCTTATTGTATAAAAAAAACTACAAACATTAAAAGAGGCTACAAATGTAATATTGTTTCTTCCTTTATAGCCCTGGAAAAGGTTCTACAGGAGAAAATAGAGCAGCAGATTGAACTTGAAGTGAAAGGCGTGTGAAATATTTTATTCTTGTAGGTTTTAATGTCTAAAACGAAGTCAATAGAAACTTCAGTCAAGACAAGGTAATGTTCTGATTTGTATCATTTAATGTAGTAGCTTACAGTGTAGCTCAGCTGTTGCAAACTAGCACTCAGCATGCCAGCACAGCCTTTGGCTGTGCGGGCATGCTGGGAGTTGTAGTTTTGCAACAGCTGGAGGCACACTGGTTGGGAAACACTGATTTAATGTGAATACTTTATCAATGAATGAATTTAGTTATGCTATGATTAGCAATACTTTTCATGATTTTGAACTGTGCATGAAAGTGCTTTCAAGCGTTTTTATAGTGATCTTAGTTTACTTTCCTTTTAAGACTTTTTTACAGCTTTTCGTCACTGCATGAAAAAGAGTTATTAAAAACTTTGAAGAAAATTGTAAAATTGTAAAATTGTTTTTTTTAATATCGCATTTGAAGACCTTACATGGCTTGCAGGTGGCATCTAGTACTGTACATTATCGATGTTGCTTGCTTTTTTTCTTCTAAGTATGTGGCTGTATTACTTCGAATAAACGCCTTCTTATTTAACCTTAGATATAGTAAGGACAGGTACAAATTCTTATTCTAATCAAAAATTATTTTACTCACATTCAAAATGATCAGAAAGGGCGTTCATTCTGCTGTCTGCAAATCAGGTAAGAATTTAATGATAGCTATAGACTGAGTTCATTTTTAGATGTACCCCGAGAGTGGACTGGACAAGCTACCCTTTTCTATTCCACAAATAAAGGAGCCAGTTCTAACTAATGTACCGCAAAAAATAATGGAAGCTGGCATTACTGATTCATCTATTCTTAAAAGTGCAGAAGATGAAGCCAGGCTGATTCATAATGGGAGTATTAGTTCTGTCAGTAGATGCAATTATGATGACATTCTCATTGAGAATGATCAGCAGAAAGTATATGTGGACAATAAAACAATCAAGAACAAGAACAATAAAAACCTGCAGATTTGGTATTTAACCCGGTAATGATTTAGCCGTCATTAAAAATGAGGCAGCAGAAAAAATTGACAGCACATTGGAAATGACAGAAGCTATACAAATGAATGAACCAATTGTTTCTAAGGTACTCGAGGATCGTTCAGAAATTAGTTATGTACGTAGAACAGCACAGAAAGTCAGCCAGAATGAGTAAATAGGTAAAGAATAGACCCAAATTGTTCTTATTTAAGGTAGATATGAAGCTCTCAAACTCCACCTTGGTACTGTCCTACAGGCAGGGCCGTCTTTAACACAGGGCAAAAGGGGCAGCTTCCCCGGGCCCAGTTGCTCTTGGGGAGCCCAAGGCAGCTGCCTCTTGAGCCCTGTTGCCCACTGCCCAGGGGTGTATTGATCACGGTCACAGAGGGTACCCGCAGCCCCGCAAATGCTCATTTTTTTAAGTGCGGCTGCTTCCAGTGAGCATGACGCGATGACATAGGTTGCTGCGTTGCTCCTCCCTCCTCCCGTCCTTCCCCTGCTCTCTGCTCCGCTCCGCTAATCTTCTGTCCCGGCTGATGTCGGGCACCAGGTTTGAAGTTAAGATCCTGTACTGCCTTGTGTCTCTTTTCCTCTCCCCCCCAGTGATTATCTCCTTCATCTCCCTGCTCTTTGTGACTGTCATTCTGACCTCCCAGCCTTTGGTCTTGTTCTGCTCGTAAATTGTTCTCCCTCCTGCACGCAGGAAGGTAAGACGGATTACATCTCCGCTTGCTGTGGATATATATATATATATGATTATAAATAAATAAACAGGAAAGGGGAGAAGTAAGGGGGGAAAAAAAGGAATTGCGGCTGCTTTCGGATGGGATGATCAGTGGCGCGGCAGCACTAATGTCTGACTCTGAATTCAGAAAGGTAGGGCCCGTGCCAGACATATAAGGGCAGGGGGTGGCAGCCAGCAAATAATGAGGGGGCAAAATGAATGAAATATATACAGGGAGGGGCAGAAAATATGAAATATATAGGGCAAAATAAAATATAGTTTATTTATATTATGAAGGATTTGCTGCTAGAGCGGTGCCCTGCCCTCATATGGCCGGCGGGGCACATCGGTGCTCATGGTTATTATTGCCAAGGTTGTCAGTGGCCCCCTCTCTTACTATATTTCATTTTGCCCCCGCTCCCTCTATATATTTCATTTTTTGCCTCTCTCTGTATATATTTTATTTTCATCTTGCTCCCTTGTTATTTGCTGCTGCCCCCTGCCCTCATATGGCCGGCACGGCCCCACTTTCACAATTCAAACATTAGTGCAGCACCACTGAATCAGAGGGGGGAAGCCCAATTCAAAGTTTGCTCTGGGGCCCATAGAACGCTAGTTACGACACTGCCACTGTCCACAAATTCAATGACATCATCATAAAATATCTTGCCTCCGCTCCGCCGGCTTTGTGTCCCGATCCTATCCTTAACTATGCAAGTGTCATGGCACGCATAGTGAAGGACTTACTTGCGTGCTCCTTCTCCCGACCTCCCCTGCCCTTTGCATACACCACGCGCCGTGGCCCATAATTTCACGCAGAGGCACTGCAACACTAGGGTGAGCCGAGCCCCGGTCTTCTTCCTAAACTGCAGAGCCCATTCACTGTAAGCTATATTATATACAGTGGTGGAGGGCGTGATTGCATGCTAGGGTGTGGAAAGGCGGGATCCAGGGGGCCCACATGAACTCTTGCCCAGGGTCCAATCAATATTAAAGACGGCCCTGCCTACAGGATGAATACATCATCAATGAACCTCGTCCTCCATTTCCTCACTGAACACCACTACCTTCTCCCACCAGGCCCAGGTAGAGATTGGCGAAAGCGGGGGCACATGGGCTCCCCACCGCCATTCCCCTGAGCTGGTGGTATACCTTGCGGTCAAACACAAAGACATTGTGGCTCAGAATAAACCACAACAGCTTAATTACAAAGTCGTTGTGTCTTGCGAGATGGGATCCCCTTTACGTCAAAAAGGCCCGTACAGCCTCACAGCGGAATGGAGCTGTAAAGGGCTTCTACATCCAATTGAGTCCTTCACATAAGATGGAAGACTCATCACAAAAGGTCTCAAGATCCTATCCACATATATACTGATTTTTTTTCTGTCACGCTCCCCACTCCTGACATTATTGGTCTGCCCTTTATCGGGTTAATCCTCTTATGTATTTTAGGGAGACTGTAAAAGGCCGGTAGTATAGGGTGTTCAGGTACGAGAAACGCATGTTCCATTTTGCTAATGAGATTCTGCCGTCTCCCCTCATGCAATACTTCCATCAGTTCCTGTTTAAAAATGTCGGTCGGATTGCGTTCCAATTTTTTATAACATTCTTTATCATCGAGAATGCGTTTACACATTTCAATGTATTTAGCATTATCAAGGATTACAACATTGGCCCCCTTAATCAGAGGGTTTGATTACAATGCTTCTGTTTCAACCCTGGTAAGGTTACGCAGGGACGGTTTACCTAACTGCAGCGACCTTCATTTTTCCGTTGTTGCTGTGAGGAACACATCTACGGGTGAGAATTCATTCTTCATGGCAGTTTTAAAAAACATTTTATTGTGGATACAGCAACAATGACATAAGAAGACATACATTAGAAAGATGCGTACAGATTTCTTGTGTGTAGTTTACATTGCAGTTATAGAGCTATACATCAAGAGTTAACACATTTCTACACAGTCCTCGTGTCATTGTGATTTAAACATGAGTATATCAGTATTTTTTCTTTATTTAAAGGCTCTGATATTATACATAATATGAACAATAAACAAATGCATATAACACAACTGGTTGAGATAGTGGTGTGTTTTATTTGAGTTATGGTACTTTCACACTAGCGGTAAAGTTTTCCGGTATTGAGTTCCATCACATGCAAACGGGATCAAATCCAGTGCTGAGCCACGCCCCCTGCACTGATCACATGACAGTGATGTCACCCCAGGTCCTTCGGCTGTTCAACAGTTCGGGTTGGTGGCAGCCGCCCCTTATGGATTCCATATGCCGCTATAGTGGAATCCATAACGGGATGCGCGACTTACCGCAACCCGAACGCCGGACTTTTTTTTAAAGTTCGCTCATCTCTATTCAGTATGCATCAGGATGTCTTCAGTTCCATCCCCTTACGGTATTTGGCCGGAGAAAATAACCCAGCATGCTGTGGTATTTTCTCCGGCCTAAATTCCAGAACACTTGCCGAAATGCCGGATAATGCATTAATTTCCATTGAAATGTATTAATGCCGGATCCGGCACCAAGTGTTCCGGAAAAACAGATCAATTTTCCCGGTCTGCACATGCGCAGACCTTTACATCTGTGAAAAAAATACTGGATCTGGTTTTCCGGATGACACCGGAGAGATGGATCCGGTATTGCAATGCATTTGTTAGACAGATCTGCATCCGGATTCGGAAACAAATGCTATCCGTTTGCATACGGATTTCCGGATCTGGCAGGCAGTTCCGGCAACGGAACTGCTTGCTGGAATCCTCTAACACAAGTGTGAAAGTATTATTATATGTCATTGAGGAGTATGTACAAACAAACAATTGTGGCGTGTTTGATTCCCATACGGTATATTTGGTCGCATTTAACTAACCATTGTGAAGTTGTTGGGGGTATATTTGTCTTCCAATTCGCTGCTATCAGCAGTCTCGCCGCTGCCAGCAGGTATTGGTACAGGCGGCTCTCATATCGGGTGTTGTAGAGTGGAGCTAGTATACCCAGCAGGCACAGTTGGGGCGTGTGTGGGATCTTTTTATTGTGTAGTTTGGTCAATATGTCACATACTGAGGTCTAAAAAAGAGACCAGAATGGGACATGTCCACCAAACATGTATAAAGGTGCCTATGTTTCGGGAAAATCTCCAGTAGGTTTGTGAGGTTGTGGGAGACATTTTATGCAACCGCTCCGTGACCATTTTATAATAATTCTCCTGGAGACAGGCGCATCTAGAGACCGTAGTTGTTTGTGCCAGTAGAGTTCTAACTTCCTCACTTGAAAATGAAATGTTTAGGTCTTTTTCCCATTTGACAATAAATGTAGGCTTATTTGATGAGTCACTTGGGAGAAGTGAGGTATATATTTTAGATATTTTCTTGATGGGTTCTATATTGTCCATGACCATCTGTCCAAAGTTTGTAGGAGTAATTTCGTTTGGCGTCTGCAATTTTTTAATAGCTTGTAAGAAATGGGACTTCTGAAAGTGGGTGAGTTCTGGAAAGGACAATTCTTCAATGGTGCCTGTTGTATCATTCCCTTCCCCCAGCATGTCCCATAATGCTAATGTGTTGTTTTTACAAGCTTCTGTTAGTGGTGACCTAAATTCCTGGGAAGAGTCCCACATAACGTCTCTGACCTGCCGCAATTAGTCAGCAGGGTTTTCGCCAACCAGCCATGCCATATCCTAATGGTGTTGCGGGTCATTGGGTTAAGGATGACCCGGTCTGTGTAATTTAATCAAGGCAAGTGAGCGCAGTGGTATGTGTGTCATTGATTGCCCGATAGATATATCTAGTGTGCCTGGTGGGTCACGTAGAGATTCCATGACTCTCAGGCCCTGAATGTCCTTGTAGTATAAGAAGAAATCTGGGATACCCAGCCCCCAATTTCTGGTTAACTTGATTGCTTGGGCATGTGGAAGTCTAGATCTGGCTCCATTCCACAGAAAGAAGTTGAGTGTTTTTCCTAGGTGTGCAAAGAAGGACCTTGGGATAGGAATAGGCAGTACCTGCAGAAGGTATAGTATCTTCGGGAGAAGAATTTTTTTTATAAGGGATCTACGCCCAAACCATGAAGTGAATATTACATCCCACGTTTTAAAAGGGTACTAATGGTATAAGGAAGGTTTTTGTAGTTCTCTCGACACATATCAGAAGGGCGAGGGGTAAGGTTAATGCCCAGGAAAGGAATACTACATGTTGCCCACGTAAAGGGTGAACATGCCTCAAGCATTCTCTGTCTTTGGGGATCCAGGGTAACATTTAGTACCTGTGATTTGTTAAAGTTCACCTTAAAGTTAGAGAGGATACCAAAATGGTCCAGCTGTGCATGGATTGCTGGAAAGGCCTCTATGGGGTTGGTAATAATTAAGAGGAGATCATCAGCAAATGCGGCTTGGGTATGTGTATCCTCTTGATGGCAGTCTTAAACCAGTAAATGGTCCAGCACCTATGTCCTTTCTCCATGAGGTCACCTAGCAGACCAACATCCTGCAGCTCCTTTTGCTCAATTCAAAGTTTGAGACATTGTTCTCTGTCATGTCAAGAAAAATCTTCTCCATTTAAGCTTTCGTATAAAGAGATTGATGTCTTTTACCCAATTCAATGGATCAAAGTTACAATCTGGCACAAACGAAAGACCCTTGCGTAAAACCTACATCTCCTCACATGTCAGAGACCGTTGTGAGATGTTGATAATCTGAAGCTCATCTACGGCTTCAGTCTCTATTGTGCACTCTTTCTGGTCCTCAATTGGTACTCTGACACTGGTTGATTCGTTCTGTGGGGAATTGCTCTGGTAGTCAGCGGTGCGGGTGCAGTACAGAGGCAAAAGGGAGTCCAGGAAGTGCAGAAAACAGTGTTTTATTTCACACTTGCACAAATAAAACTCTAAACAGTCACTTAGTCGGGGCGTGGCTTAGCGCGGCATGGAGTAAGGCGCACATGTGAGGAGCTCCTGCCGGTATCCTGATTAAGTCACCAACACGCTACTTACCTGCAATTAGAAGCGGTGAGACAGCCTTATGAACACTGGGACCATGGGCAAGAGCTCACAGAGACCGGCGAAAATGTCCAGAGGCTCCAGGATGAGCATCAGAGAGGAGCGGGAGCGGCGGTCGCAACATGGCGCCGAGGAAGAAGAAGGGGAGGGCTCTCAGGAAGAGGTGAGCCGAACTGTAGCTGCACAGCTCAGCAGATATGCCCGAGACTCTGGGGGAGCGCAACTATGCCCTAAAGATCGGGAGGAGACAGAGGCATCCTCCGAGGGAGAGAGAGACTCCTCAGTGGAGGGAGAACGAGGTCTGGAGGAAGCCCGGGCACCTAAAAAAATTGTTAAGAGGAGCCATGCAGCTGAGCAGGGAAAGTCAACTTCTGATAAAGAACCGACTCTACAGGATGTCATGAGAGCAGTGGCACAGTGCAGCAGTAACCTCAAATCCCTGACAATACAAGTGGGGGGAATAAGAGAAGATCTGGTGCTTATTAGAAATGACCTGCACAAAATTTCTGAAAGAACCACTGAGGTGGAGAAAAGAGTGTCTGGACTGGAAGATGAAATGGCGCCCCTCAAAATGGCTACCAAATTACAGGGTCAGGACATTGCACAGTTATTTGCTAAAACGGATGACCTTGAAAACAGGTCTCGCCGTAATAATATTAGAATTGTGGGTGTCCCTGAAAAAGCAGAGGGGGCTAACTCAACTGACTTTATTGAACAGTGGCTGCTGGAAAACTTTAAAGATAAAGGTTTATCTACACTTTATGCTGTGGAACGAGCGCACAGAGTGCCCACTAGACCGCTTCCCCCGGGGAGACCTCCACGTCCGATCCTAGCTAAGATACTACATTATAAAGACAGAGACACTATCTTGCGGAAAGCACGTGATCTTCCGGAGCTATCCATTAATGGAGTGACGATTTCAATACACCCGGACTACTCTTCAGAGGTACAAAAACGCAGGGCGCGCTTCCTGGATATTAAACGACGGCTGAGAATTCTGCAAGTACCATACTCCATGCTGTTTCCGGCGAAATTGAGAGTAGCGGCCTTAGGAGGCACACATTTCTTTGAAACTCCGGAAGACGCGCTAAAATGGCTGGACCTACATGAAAGTCGCTTGAAACAAAGAGACCCAGACACCTGAAGACGGGAACAACGGTGGTAATGTTGACCACCACTTGATTTAATTTTCACCCCCATGTGGTTGGGGAGGTCCGCACTTACTGAGGAAAAACTGTCTTCTGGCTCTATTGTTTTTGTTTCCTCCGAACGGTTGGAGAACGGTTCACATTGTTTATTCTTTATTCTCCTTTCCTCACCCTGCTAATATGCTGAGAGTCTGAGGACAGTTGACAAGAAGTGTGGGCTCTGTTCAGCTTAATGTTACTCTGTTATGGTGACAGTGTCATCTTGATTGCAGGAGCATGAGCAGCGTGCATAACCTTACTAAGGACTCTGGCCTGTGTGAGTTTTAACACATTGCTAGGCTATGCTGCATTACAAGCTAGGCAGTATTGGCTATAATCGCCCACGTAGGGTGCGAGATACTGGTCAATATGTGAAATTATTGCATTTGTTTTTTGGTTGGGAAGTTAGTATGGGGGGGAGGGGGAGGGAGGGATTGTCATGCTTCAGTACTAAAGGGAGATGGCGGCAAGGAAGGGCACCAGTGGGCCTCCACGCTCGAATGCCTGTGTTGCATTGTTATAGTATCATAACTATCAATGACTCATGTGACTAGAATAATTAGTTGGAATGTGAGGGGTCTAGCTGATGCGACGAAGCGCCAAAGTGTGTTTAACTATTTGATGCGCTTTCATCCAGCTATATACTGCTTACAAGAAACGCACTTAACTAAACAGTCATTATACACTGTAAGTAGGGCCTGGGCAGGGTTTTCGTCGCATGAGGTGTTCTCCTCACATTCCAGAGGGGTCAGTATAATGGTGCACAGAAGTATCCGTTTCTTATGTCTGCAGGAGCATGTGGATGAAGAGGGCAGGTTTGTCTGCTTATTTTGTGAAATAGATGGGATGCGTATGGTTCTGGTATCAGTATACATCCCCCCCATTTTCAGTAGTTCCTTTACGGAAACTGTTGGATGTCTTAGCACAATACTACACCCAGGATCTCGCAGCTATTCCTGTAACTCCTCCACTTTTGCATCGCTATCAAGAATAGATTTGGCCTTGATTAATAGTGCTGCATTTCCTTTGGTGTATTCCGCAGATTATCTCCCCAGGTCCCTCTCAGATCACTCTCCTCTCAAAGTGGAATTGGTCTTAATGAGAAACGTTAGTTTGGGTTCTAAATTGTGGAAATGTAATGCTTTTTGGCTGCGGACTCTGGGTGATCTGGAGGATGTGGAACGGGCGCTGAAGGAGTACTTTTTTTAATACAGGCACAGCCCCATTGCACATTGTCTGGGATGCTATGAAGGGATTTCTGCGGGGTGTATTAATCCAACATATTAACAGACATAAATCTCGCTCTAGGGAAATAGATATTCGTATGCATAAAGCGGTTAAAGATGCGGAGGCAGCATTTGTTGCTGCTCCATCAGAGGCTGCGAGTCGAGACTTAAAGGTAGCTCAGGAGCATTTACGTTGTCATCTAATTCAAGCTGCAGATAGGAAAAGACAGTTTTACAGACAACAGTTCTTTGCAGAGGGGGAGAGTGTGGGACACCTGCTCTCGGTTGTTTCCAGGGCTCAAATGGGGTCGTCATGTATAACAGAACTAGTAAATGAGCATGGTCAGAGTACACGGACCACGGGAGAGATCCTTAAGATAATGGAGGACTTCTACTCTGATCTTTACACGTCCAAGACGAATTGTGTGGAGTCAGAGATTGTGGATTTCCTGCATGGCATTGACCTCCCTAAACTGTCCCCTGAGCATAGAGCAATGCTGGACGCCCCTATTAATCTGGAGGAATTGAGTGTAGCGCTAGACTCCATGGCGAATGAAAAGGCCCCGGGCTCAGATGGGCTCCCTGCGGAGATATACAAACAGTTCCGAGGTGTTCTGCTCCCGGAGTTGCTAAAGGTTCTCCGGCATTCATTAGAAGTAGGCTCCCTCCCAGTTTCAATGCAGGATGCTCTCATTGTAGTGTTGCCTAAACCAGGGAAGGACCCAAAACTACCGGATTCTTATAGGCCCATCTCACTGTTGACGGCCGACATTAAAATATTAGCTAAGGTCTTAGCGATGAGATTATCAAAGGTGATTCTGACAATAGTGCACCCTGACCAGACGGGGTTCATGCCCCAGAAATCCACCTCTATTAATGTAAGAAGAGTCTTTGCTAGTATACAGTGTGCGGCGGATAATGGGGGAGACAGAGCGATTTTATCCCTTGACGCAGCTAAAGCGTTTGACAGCATAGAGTGGGGTTATCTATGGTGCACACTGCGGACAATGGGATTTGGCGAGTGTTTTATCAAGTGGGCGCAGACACTATATTCTGCACCAAAGGCGCGGATTAGAGTCAATGGAGAGTTGTCATCAAACTTCAAGCTGTTTAGGGGGACGCGGCAGGGATGTCCACTGTCTCTTTTGCTATTTGCACTTGCGATTGAGCCCTTGGCGGCCGCGATCAGATGTTCACAGACAATTACTGGGTTTAACTATGGCTTGATCCACAGTAAGGTGGCCATGTATGCTGATGATACCTTGTTGTTCTTGGGAGACACGGCGACATCCCTGTCGGAGTCCATGTTGCTACTCAGCCGTTTTGGAAGATTATCGGGCCTGACTATTAACTGGCACAAATCGGCGCTTATGTTTTTGGATGGGCAGACTTCCTCAGCAGTGGCTACACTGAATAAAATTCCCTGTGTTGCAAACATTAAGTACTTAGGGATAAATATATCACCTAAGCTGACAGACTTTGAAGAGCTAAATTTGTCCCCTATATTAGCCAAATTTCGACTCCGCTCCAAGACATGGTGCAAATTATTCTTGTCGGTGATTGGTAGAGTTAACCTGATCAAGATGGTCATGATGCCCCAATTATTATACGTATTGCATAACGCCCCGACGTGGATTCCACTTGACAGATTTCGGAAAATTAATTCCATATTAAGGGACCTGGTATGGAAAAAAGGCCAACCTAGAATAAAACTAGAGACTCTACAATATCCAAAATCATCAGGGGGTCTGGCATTGCCCAACCCATGGTTATATTTTCTGGCGGCACAGTGTCAGCATTTTAGGGGCTGGGTAGAACGTGACACGACAGATATGACAAGTCAAATACTGAAGCACGCATTGGGGGGGAGAGAGCTGCTGTGGATATTGGAGGGGGCAGGCACACCCTTTGTGGATAATCGTTCACACTTGGTCTGCCTGATGAGGAAGGTCTGGGAGAAGGTCAAACAGTTAAAGGGAGCGGTAGGAATTACGGAACTTACACCTCTGTGGCAAAATCGTAATGTACCTGAATTTCTGCATTTGAAGGGTTTTATTCGACATTGGCAAAATAGAGGAGTAACCAAAATTGGAGATATACTAGAAAAGGGAGTACTCAAAACATTTACTAAACTGCAAGAGGAATATAATATACCGAAAAACAGCTTTTATCAGTTCCTACAAATACGGCATGCATTTAATGAGATGTGTAAAGACAGGAATATCAAGATACATAATGATGCTACCCTGCACTTTGTTGTGGAGAAAGGAGATAAGAAAGGGATCATTTCAATGATATACCAAATATTATTAGATAAATATTTGGAATCGTTCCCCTTATCCAGAATGAAGGGTTGGGAAAAGGACATAGGTGAAATAACCCGAGAGCAATGGGAAGATATATTAGAAGCCGTACCCAAAGTATCATTAAGTGAGGGTGGGAAGCTGTCTCAGCTCTTTATTATACATAGAGTTTACAAGACTCCGGTCTTTTTGCATCGGATTGGTATCAGGACAGATGCAAAATGTCCGCGATGTCAAGTAGAACCAGCTGACCTATTGCATATGCTGTGGCAGTGTTCACATTTAGACAGCTTCTGGTCCGAAGTATTGACAGTGATTCGAACCACATTTTCACTGCCAATACCTAGAGAACCGAAAATCTGCATCTTAGGTTATGTGTCAGATATTGGTAGGGAAGAGACGGATAGGACTATAGCTGGCAGATTATTATATGTAGCAAGGAAACTGATTGCCTTACATTGGATACAGTCATGTCCTCCAGTCATTGAGGAATTCAGAAGGAAAGTAAATACAATGTTAGTAAATGAAAAAATGGTGTTCAAGAAGAGGGGTTGTCCTCAAAAATATGAAAAGTTGTGGGGCCGCTGGACGTTCAAAGTCGGATGATACTATGATAGTCCATAGAGTGCTGAAGCGGGAGTTGGGTGGGTGGGAAGGGGGGGAAGGGTACGGAGCAGAAGTTTATCAGTTTATATGTATATACACTGATGTATCATATTGTATAGTTGAATTGAAACTGTATATCCAATTTTATAATACAACATGACTAATCTCTGTAACATGCCTTCATGTTTAAAATTTGTGCAATAAAAAAGATCTGATTTAAAAAAAAAACAGTCACTTAGTGTTAATTCACACACAGCAAAAACTTAAGGCAAAACAAAAAGTTCAAGACAGGATCCAATCACCTGTGTGGTTTTAGGTGCGTGTTCGCACCTGGCTGTCAGCCCAGCCGCAGGAAAATCCACCCTCAGGCTTCCAGGATAATCACCTCTTTGCTGAGCTTTTGCTTCCAGCCCTGAGAGCTCCACAGCGTTACTAGCAGCTCCAGGACAATCACCTCCCTCAGCTGCTGAGGAGGCTGCCTTTTAAAGGCCCGGAAAAGTCCGGCCTGGACCGTGGGGAATAGTCTCCCACCCAACTCTTTGCCTACTCCCAGTAAGAGCCGGCCCGGATCGGCTTTGTAGCCAAACTAAATACCAATGTGTCAAACAGCACTAGCTGCTGCTGACACAAGAAAAACGCCTCTTATCTCACCGAGGCCAGGAACCTCGGTGACACGTACCTTCCGTCGACGACGGAACCTTGCTCCCTCTGTCACACCCCTCCCTTTGTTCAACCCTGAGGGGGTGAACACATGTGAGGCAGTGGACGCGGGACAGGGCATCTGCATTACCCTGCAAGCGGCCTGACCTGTGTTCTACTGAGAACTTGAAGTTCTGTAAGGATAGGAACCACCTGGTGACCCGAGCATTCCTCTCCTTGGCCTGGCTCATCCACTTGAGAGGGGAATGGTCGGTCACCAGACGGAACCTCCTCCCTAACAGGTAGTAGCGGAGAGATTCGAGTGCCCACTTGATAGCTAGGCACTCCCTCTCCACTATGCTATACCTGGTCTCAGCTGGATTGAGCTTACGGCTCAGGAAGACAACGGGATGTTCTTCCCCGTTGACTTCCTGAGACAGTACAGCACCGAGGCCTACCTCCGAGGCATCAGTCTGTACTATGAACGCCCTGTTGAAGTCGGGTGTCACCAAAACCGGGGACCCACACAGGGCCGACTTCAACGCAGAGAAAGCCTCCTCCGCCTTCTCACTCCAGTGAACCTTTCCAGACTTTCGTCCCTTCAACAGGTCTGTCAACGGCGCTGCTATTGTGGCAAAGTGGGGCACAAACCTTATGTAGTACCCTACAATTCCCAGGAACGACTTGACCTGCCTGGTGGTGACCGGTCGGGGCCAATTACGTATTGCCTCTATCTTAGTTACCTGAGGTTTGATGACTCCCCGCCCAATGACATACCCCAGATACTTGGTCTCTTCTAACCCAATTGCACACTTCTTTGGATTGGCGGTCAGTCCAGCTTTCCTCAGGGCATCCACTACCGCCTGCACTTTGGGCAAATGGCTTTCCCAGTCGGTGCTGTGGATGACTACATCATCTAAGTAGGCCGAGGCGTACCGACGATGAGGTCGCAGCACAATGTCCATTAACCTTTGGAAGGTGGCG
This sequence comes from Bufotes viridis, assembly GCA_033119425.1. NCBI lineage: Eukaryota > Metazoa > Chordata > Amphibia > Anura > Bufonidae > Bufotes > Bufotes viridis. Next base: position 499,751,236 of record CM065591.1, read on the forward strand.
GGGGCGCCATGCAGGCCAAAGGGTAACACCTTGTAATGATACAGGCCCTGCGGGGTAACAAAAGCAGTTTTTTCCTTGGCCGACTCCGTTAAGGGTACCTGGCAGTATCCTTTAGTGAGGTCTAGCACAGAAAAATAACGGGCTTGCCCTAAATTCTCAATAAGCTCGTCTACCCGGGGCATGGGATACGCATCAAACTTGGACACTTCATTTATCTTGCGAAAATCGTTGCAGAACCGCAACGTCCCATCTGGTTTGGGTATTAGGACTATGGGACTGGCCCACTCACTTTTCGATTCCTCAATGACATCGAGCTTCAACATTAATTGCACTTCCTCCGCGATGGCCCGTCGCCGAGCCTCGGGTACCCGGTATGGTTTTAACCGGATCTTGGCCTGAGGCTCAGTGACGATATCATGTTGGATGAGAGACGTGCGGCCAGGGAGGTCCGAGAACACATCCGTGTTCCGACTGATGAACTCCCTGACTTCCTGAACTTGTTTGGAAGACAGGCTGTCTGCAATTTTTACCGTGGCTACCGCTTCGCAGGCCTCGAACTGTGGGGCTGGACCCTTTTCACCTAGAAGCCCTGGACGGGGGCTGTTGTCGTCGGCCGTGTCCCTATCTTTCCACTGCTTCAGTAAATTCACGTGGTACACCTGCTCCGGCTTGCGCCACCCTGGCTGGTGTACTTTGTAATTTACTTCCCCTACCTTCTCGATCACCTCATAGAGGCCCTGCCACCTAGCTAGGAACTTGCTGTCAAGGGTGGGTACCAGAACCAAAACCTGATCTCCCGGATTGAAGTCCCGTACCTGAGCCTGACGATTGTACACCCTACTCTGGGCTTGTTGCGCGGCCTCCATATGCTCCCGGACCAGAGGCAACACCCTTTCCATCCGTTCCTGCATCTGGGTGACATACTCAATGACACTTTTGTGGGGTACAGGCTGTTGTTCCCACGCTTTCTTGGCGATATCCAACAGGCCCCGAGGGTGTCTGCCATAAAGCAGTTCGAATGGCGAGAACCCAGTAGAGGCCTGGGGCACCTCTCGCACTGCGAACATGAGATAGGGCAGAAGCAGATCCCAGTCCTTCCCATCTCTAGACACCACCCTTTTTAACATATTTTTTTAAGTTTGGTTAAACCTTTCGACAAGACCGTCTGTTTGCGGATGGTAAACGGACGTCCGTAACTGCTTTATACGCAACAATTTACACAGTTCCCTCATAACTTTGGACATAAAAGGGGTCCCTTGGTCTGTCAGAACCTCTTTTGGCAGGCCCACACGGGAAAACATTTCCATTAACTCTTTGGCGATGAGCTTAGCTGAGGTATGTCGCAGAGACACCGCCTCCGGATACCGAGTGGCATAGTCGAGAACTACCAGAATGTGTTGGTGGCCCCTGGCAGACTTTGGTACAGGCCCGATTAGATCCATAGCGATACGCTCAAACGGGACCTCAATAATTGGAAGAGGAACAAGGGGACTACGGAAATGTGGCTGGGGGCTATTTACTTGACAGGTTGGACAGGATTTACAATATTCTTCTACCTCCTTAAACACACCAGGCCAATAGAAGCGCTGCAGAATGTGGTCCTGCATTTTTTGCCACCCCAAGTGTCCCCCAAGAACATGTTGGTGGGCAAGCTCCATGACGAGCTTGCGATACGCTGTGGGCACCACCAACTGTTCAACAGGCTCACCCCGGATTTGGTTCACCCGATATAACATTTCTTGGTGAACAACAAAGCGGGGAAATACTAACTCAGCCCCTGGTTTCTGGGGTTTACCATTAATTACCACCACATTCTCCCAGGCCTTGGTTAGGGTTTGGTCCCGGTGTTGGGCGGTCCCAAAATTGTCTCCGCAGACGTGGAGGTCTGCCAACTCAGGTCCTGGTGGCAAGTCCTCCATGTCTCCCACCATTACACTCAGTGGGGGTGTCTCCCCCTCTATCACAGAAGTGGTGGTCACCCCTACCGCAGGCCCTTCGGACTCGGGCTCCCAGGGCTCTGGCCTCCCACTTGAATCAGGCCACTCTGCTAGGGTTACCCCTGTCTCATGGTTATTAGGCACTTTCATCTCAGGCCATAGTGACGGAAAACCAGGGAAGTCTCTCCCAATTATTAGTTCATAGGGTAGCTTTGAGGAGATCGCCACTTCACAAGTCCACGTGCCGGCCACCGCGGACAGAGACATTACGGCAGTGGGATAGTCCTTTAAGTCTCCATGTATGCACACCACACCAACTTTCCGGCCCGTATACTGGGAGGGCTGTACCAGGGCAGCACTTACCAGGGTTACTAGGCTCCCTGAGTCCAGCAGCGCCACTGCCAGATTATCACCCACTTGCACCTGGCACAGATGACGATTGTCTATTGTCTCGGGGGCGCCGGTTGCACACAGTCTCCTGGCATACATTGAAGCCCGGTACCCATAATTAGTTTCCATGGGTTCTCCCCGCTGTGGACAGTCGGCCCTTACGTGGCCAGGCTTGTGACACCACCAGCAGACTATCGGAGCCGGGTCTACAGGGGGTACACCCCGAGCAGGTTTCTCGGGTATCAGTCGTCAGGACTGGATGGGAGACCTCCGGGGTTTGACCGGCCCCCTCCCAACAACACCCCCTTACAAGTTTTTTGTGGCCTCATAGCGCTCCACCAGATCGACCATTTCTAGGGCATTAGTGGGTGATACCTGGCCGATCCAGTGCTGAAGGGGGTAAGGCAAGGCCCTCCAGAACATGTCAGCCAGCAGACAGTCCAGCATAGCAGTCGGACTTAGGATATCAGGCTGCAGCCATTTTTGCAACCTGTGCAGCAACTCATAGTACTGCGGCCTGGCGGGTTCACCCACTTTAAAGTCCCACTGGCGGACCCGCTGAGCCCGGACCAACACGTTTACTCCCAGTCTGGCCAGGATCTCCCCCTTCACCGTTTGATTTAGCCTGGTCATCTGCTAAATCAAAGAAAACCTGCTGGGGTCCGGATGCCAGGAATGGAGCGACCACTTCAGCCCACTGGTCACGGGGTAACTTCTCCCTCACGGCCACCATTTCAAAGACCGCCAGATATGTCTCAACGTCGTCCGAGGGGGTCATCTTTGGGATCGCCGCACGGACCGCTTTCCGGGCATCATGGTCGTGGTGGGACGCTCCTGCAGCTTGTAAAGCCATCACGTGCTGTAATAGTAGCTGGTTGGTCTCCCGCTGCTGCACGTTAGCCTCCATGAGAGCTTTCACAGCAGCCTCCATGTTGCCAGAAATTCCTGCTTGTAACTTTGTGGGTTTAATATATGCCATGCACTCGTGCTCAGCAAAACAAAAAAAAAATCGGCGTTCACGCCAGCCTCACTGCGCATGCCCGCATCCTCCACCAAATGTGGGGAATTGCTCTGGTAGTCAGCGGTGCGGGTGCAGTACAGAGGCAAAAGGGAGTCCAGGAAGTGCAGAAAACAGGGTTTTATTTCACACTTGCACAAATAAAACTCTAAACAGTCACTTAGTGTTAATTCACACACAGCAAAAACTTAGGCAAAGCAAAAAGTTCAAGACAGGATCCAATCACCTGTGTGGTTTTAGGTGCGTGTTCGCACCTGGCTGTCAGCCCAGCCGCAGGAAAATCCACCCTCCGGCTTCCAGGATAATCACATCTTTGCTGAGCTCTTGCTTCCAGCCCTGAGAGCTCCACAGCGTTACCAGCAGCTCCAGGACAATCACTCTCCCACCTGCTAAGGTGGCTGCCTTTTAAAGGCCCAGAAAAGTCCGGCCTGGATCGTGGGGAATAGTCTCCCACCCAGCACTTGACTATTCCCAATAAGAGCCGGCCCGGATCAGCTTTGTAGCCAAACTAAATACCAATGTGTCAAACAGCACTAGCTGCTGCTGACACACAAAAAAAATCCGGCTCTTATCTCACCGAGGCCAGGAACCTCGGTGACACGTACCTTCCATCAACGACGGAACCTTGCACCCTCTTACAGTTCCTAAAAAAACACCCCTAGATCCTCTCTCACTCACTCCCCGACCACGATGTTTGAAAGATTGTCTTACTTTTCCTCTACCTCTCCCCCTCACATTCGATTTGGTCCCTGTTTGAATGTCAGGATCTGTTTCGTAATCTGATGAAGACTGTTCCGTTTCACTTTCAGTATGATTAGTACTTTTTGCCTCTGTCTTCCTTAAAATCCTTATTGTCCCTGATAAACTGATGACGCTTTCTTTCTTTTAAATAGCCAGTAAATCTTTCTACTGCTTTCTGTAACAGGGTTTCCTTTCTCGCAAAATCTGCTGCGGAGGAAAATTTCTTTGCAACTTCAATACACTCCTGAAGTTCTGCGGTATTCTTTGCTAATATACCTTTCTCTTCCTCTAACAGTAGTTTCATCAGCTGGAGGGAGGACTCAATTGACTCCTTCTCCCACTTCTTCAAGAATTTCTCTGATCTCACCCTACTATGTGGTAAGATAGGAATCCTCAAGCCTCTTGGCCACCATTTTGTTTTTGAGGTAAGTATCCAATGTCTGAACCTCCCATCATGAACGTACTTGATATTTGTAGACTCTGGTGAGGTTCTTAAATACCATGTTTATACTTAATGTGTTTGATTGAACTGACAACTCCTTCTCCGAAAAATACCTCCTTGGGATTGCCCAGCCACCCATCAGAGTTTATGTCCCACATAAAACCCGCCAAACTACATAACAGTGATTAACCTAATAACTGATACAAAGTATGCATACCCCGATGAAGAGATTAAACGCCTGAAAAAAAGGATTCTAACATTTTAAAAATTAGTTTATTCAAATAAATAATTAAAAATAGTGGTTCCCCACCAATTTGCTAATCAGGCTCGGCAGAGGGATCTTGGGGCCAGTGTACCAAAAAAAGGCTAGTATCTAAGAGCCAGACGCAATGGCTCTGATTGGGTTGATTTCAGAAGGGCCGCTAATGACCTTCAAAGAAGATTCCTGCAAAGAGGGTATCCTCAATCTTCTTTAAGAAAGGCTTATCAGCATGCAGCCGCATGTGATAGAGGGTTTATTACACCCCAAAGCAAGGGTGTCAGGAGATACTCAGACTCGTATTATAGGTTCATTTGATGTGGCTCGTAGGGAAGTCCATGAGGTTCTTAAAGGTCACTGGAGCATCCTTAAATCTGACCCTGACATGGGCCACCTGGTGGGTGATTAGCCATTGATCACCTATCGGCGAGGGGGTAACCTTAGAGACGAATTGGTACATAGTGCCTTTAACACTCCGGCAACTGAAACTTGTCTGTCAACAAAACCAAATGGCACCTTTAGATGTGGCGGGTGTGTAGCATGCAAAGTGATCCAAAAAGGTGACACAGTGACGAGTTCAGCCACAGGATGCAAGTACAAGATCAGGTCATTTATAAATTGCAAGTCAGTTGGGTGGTGTACGTGGCCACATGTACATGCACGAAGCAAAACGTGGGCAAAACGAAGCACGAATTCAGGAGAGGGATAGGTGAGCATCTCCTGAATATCAGCAAACAAGATGATACACCAATTGCTCAGCATGTCCTCAAACATCACCCAAATACGACTAACTGTGTCAGCTTCCAGGGCATAGAGCACATCAGAGAACCAAACCTAGCATGGTAAAACACTCGGTAACACTGACATGGAAAAGGATCTAGGAATTTTAATAAACAGCAAATTAAGCTGCAAAAACCAGTGTCAGGCAGCTGCTGCTAAGGCCAATAAGATAATGGGTTGCATCAAAAGTGGCATAGATGCCCGTGATGAGAACATAGTCCTACCACTTTACACATCACTGGTCAGACCACACATGGAGGACTGTGTACAGTTCTGGGCTCCTGTGAACAAGGCAGACATAGCAGAGCTGGAGAGGGTTCAGAGGAGGGCAACTAAAGTAATAACTGGAATGAGGGATCTACAGTACCCTGAAAGGTTATCAAAATTAGGGTTATTCACTTTAGAAAAAAGACGACTGAGGGGAGATCTAATAACTATGTATAAATATATCAGGGGTCAGTACAGAGATCTCTCCCATCATCTATTTATCCCCAGGACTGTGACTGTGACGAGGGGACATCCTCTGCGTCTGGAGGAAAGAAGGTTTGTACACAAACATAGAAGAGGATTCTTTACGGTAAGAGCAGTGAGACTATGGAACTCTCTGCCTGAGGAGGTGGTGATGGTGAGTACAATAAAGGAATTCAGGAGGGGCCTGGATGTATTTCTGGAGTGTAATAATATTACAGGCTATAGCTACTAGAGAGGGGTCGTTGATCCAGGGAGTTATTCTGATGCCTGATTGGAGTCGGGAAGGAATTTTTTTCCCCTTAAGTGAGGAAAATTGGCTTCTGCCTCACAGGAGTTTTTTGCCTTCCTCTGGGTCAACTTGTAGGAAACAGGCCGAACTGGATGGACAAATGTCTTTTTTCGGTCTTATATACTATGTTACTATGTTACTCAGTGAATTTGGGTATATGCATTTACATCTCTAAAACACCATTATGGATTCCCAGACCTAAGAGAGTTCCAGAAATGTTCCACTTCTACCTAGCATAGTCCTTCACAGGCTGGTATTCCCAGACCTAAGAGGGTTCCGGGAATGTTCCACTTCTACCTAGCATAGTCCTTCACAGGCTGGTATTCCCAGACCTAAGAGAGTCCGGGGAATGTTCCACTTCTACCTAGCATAGTCCTTCACAGGCTGGTATTCCCAGACCTAAGAGAGTCCGGTGAATGTTCCACTTCTACCTAGTTTAGTCCTTCACAGGCTGGTATTTCCAGACCTAAGAGAGTCCGGTGAATGTTCCACTTCTACCTAGTTTAGTCCTTCACAGGCTGGTATTTCCAGACCTAAGAGAGTCCGGGGAATGTTCCACTTCTACCTAGCATAGTCCTTCACAGGCTGGTATACCCAGACCTAAGAGAGTCCGGGGAATGTTCCACTTCTACCTAGTATAGTCCTTCACAGGCTGGTATTCTCAGACCTAAGAGAGTCCGGGGAATGTTCCACTTCTACCTAGTATAGTCCTTCACAGGCTGGTATTCCCAGACCTAAGAGAGTCCGGGGAATGTTCCACTTCTACCTAGTATAGTCCTTTACAGGCTGGTATTCCCAGACCTAAGAGAGTCCGGGGAATGTTCCACTTCTACCTAGTATAGTCCATCACAGGCTGGTATTCCCAGACCTAAGAGAGTCCGGGGAATGTTCCACTTCTACCTAGGTGGTACAGAGATAGTCTCCTTTTGTTGTGAGACACTTCCTTTTCTAATGTACCGCTAGCCTTTACCCCTGGGGGAGGGTGATACGTAGCTCCGCTAATAGCCCTAAGGAACTCATCTATGCCAAGGTTAATTATGTGGATACAACCTATTTACATATTCTCAGAGTTACACCTTCTTCTGAGGCGATAGAAGAAGTAACCAGAGTTTTGATTTGAAAGGGGGTTTCTTCATTCTCTTAGGTCTGGGAATCTGACATTGATGTCCCAGATGTCTTCAGAAGGGGGGCCTATTATGGGACACAATAGGTTATACCGAATGGTGGCTCCATTAACATTTTATGTCTTTTAACTCTCCGACTCCAACTTGTTTGAAACTCAATCAGGTATCGTCAGATGTCAATCCTGAATGCATTTTACCGTCTATTAAATAACATTTCAATTTTCAACCTTGTATTACCTCCTAGGCTGCTAGGGTTGTATGATTGGCAGGGGGGGAGGGACGCTGGTCTTTCATCCGTCATGGTTGATAGGTCCTGCCAGTGAAGCTCAGCTCGGGATGGGGTGTGGCTTACCCCATTTAACAAGCGGCATGAGGCGGCCACGCTACGGCCATCACAGAGCCGAAGGCTACCCGCACGCTACCAGTGGCGTGCAGCTTCTTTGTTTTATTTGGTGCTTGAATGTTACCTGGCAGGCTCCTGATGAACAGCTGAGTCACTATCATCTTCAGAAACGCGTCAAGCCAGGATTTAGGACTTCATTTTAGCATGTAGCACTTAGGTATCAGTTGTATATCGAGCAGTGTGAAAGCAAAGGGGTTTAACATATAGTGGGTGTGCGGATGTTAAATATATCATCTGCCGATTTAAATAAGAGGGAGGAGCGCAATCACAAGACGCTATAGGTTATATTTGCGCCCTTCCTTCCCTCTTTGCTGTTCACTGTAATGACATTTCAGTCTATTAACATAAAACTGAATCCAAGGTCCTGGTGAAGCAACAAAGGGACCTCGGTTTTTGCTATACACGATACAGCACAATCCGCTTACACTAGTCGACGCACAGAGTCGGGGATATGCAGTATATTTGGTACACTGGCCTCAAGATCCCATAAATTGGTGGGAAGCCACTATTTTTAATGATTTATTTGAATAAACTAATTTTGAAAACTAACAAAACCAAAAAATAAATCAGGGCCCATGTTGGAGTAAAGTTATTGAAATTTACTGTCACGCATCCTCCTCTTATTGCATCATCCTAGAGTGGGGGCCAGTAATTGTGACCCTCTTACGGGCATCAAACCACTAGATATCAGTGACTAGAACTGCAAACTATGGCACCAGGGTCAGAATAGAAAACCACTGAGCACTTGTAGCAACCTCTGCTCCAGAGGCCAGGCAAAGAAGTAGGAGAGGGCATAGCCGGATGAGTTCACCAGGTCTGGAGCAGAGAAGCAGAAGAAGTTTAGGCTTGAGAACCAATCAGTGAGATGTGTGCTAGTTAAATCTTGATGTGAGAATGCTCAGTGCCAATTATTGTATTTGCAACTTGACTCTTGCGTGTTCTAGATTAGTAGAAAAGAAAAATCGGCTCCAGCACCAGCATTCCATTTAAAACCAGCTTCCTCTTTATTGAGACGTGTTCATAAGTAGATACAATCCATTCAGTATGTGATAATTGTTGACGCGTTTCGGACAGTACGTCCTTAGTCGTAACAATGAGTCAGTCTGAAATGGCCATTCTTTTGGGAGACTTCTTACCTCCCCTTGCTCCAAAATCTTAACTCATTGGCCATGTCAGACTTCCATCACCTGCTACTTTGCATGCAATTCAAAAGCACCTGTGTCACCTCCGGGGCTGAACAGGGGAAAAACCGCTTCATGTGCACAGTGCCCAATACAAAAATTCACATATAACATAAAAACATAGTGTTCTAGATTACTCTGTGCATATTCTATTTTTTGCCCCCACCTCGCATGCCTGCTCAACCTGTCCGCTCAACCAGCCAGCAGCTACCTGGTGAACGGAAAACAAGATTTCTTACCACCCATAGGGAAAGCTCAGGACTAATTAGTTAGGTTCATAAGTGGGATCGCCCTAATCGGGGCAACTATTCTACTGTAGGCAGAGTCCCTGTAGTTGTAGGGCTGTTGCACAGCAAGTTTGCTAGCTGTGCAGTTGGCTGGAGAGGTAACCTGGATATATCAGTTCCATCACAGCAACACGGAACTAGAGCACCAAACCACTGGGAACCGGAGGCTGGAGCTGCAAATCAGTGGGTGCAAGACACTAAATGAACCAATCGCTAGCCATCAGGGACTAAGACAATAAATTTCTGGGCATCAGAGTCAAAGACAGGAAACGACTAAAAGATCAGGGACTTAGGGCACTTTTACACGTGTTGAGGACATGGACAGTGAATTATGAAATGAACATTCAGAATTATTTATCTTCCTTCCCTATAATTAGCCCATGTAAAGATATCTCCCAACTGTCATGGCAGTGCTCCCTGTCTACCACCATCCTGTTCTCTGGGGGCAGGCTTAGCCCTTGCCTGGCGGCCGGTCCCTGCTTAGTGTCCTCTGCCTTTAAGCAGCGGGGATAGTCGTTGAAGTTCTGTGTTCCTTGCTGGAGGCCACAGCCTGTGCTTTGCTGCAAGGTTTCTTGCTGACTCTCGTAGGGCGTGCACACGCTTCCCAGCTTTTAAAAGACCAGTGCACAATTGCTCTAATCTCTGCCAGCCAATCTGTGGGTACCTAAGACGCCTTTCCCAAGGGAGAGGTGCCTGGGCTTTAGGTTCCTAGCTTGATAGTTTACTATTAAAGGCATGCTTTCTGTCTGTCTGCATGTGTACCAAACTTCTGCCTGTTTATCAACTCTTATCCTCCACTGCCTGCCTTGACCAAAGCCTGTTTACCATATTGATCCACTGTTGCCTGCCTTGACCTCGGACTTGTTTTACGGATTAGAAAAGACTCTGCCTGCCCTGATCTCTGCCTGTTTCCTGGCCATAAGTATTGCCTCATTCTTCAGTGCTCTGCACTGGGGTCTTTGACCCCTGTGGATCAGCTGACAACCACACCAGAAATATTCGAATAGGTAGCAGACTGACAGCTCCCCTGCAGCAACGACCTGATCTCTGTATAGGGTTTAAGGGTGAAATCCAGGGGACTCACAGGATAACACCCTTAGGTCTAGCCCAAAGTCAAACCACTTAGTTGGTACAGTGTATCCATATCCACTATCTGTTACACCAACACCTGACAAACACCCATTTTTCAGTTGATCACATATTTGGTTTAAAAAAGGTTCAAGGAATCCAGCTCCACTTCGGTAAAGAAATATTTATTTTGCTCGCGGTAAAATCACATCCAGTTACAGTTACAAAAGTGCCACTTTTAACGGCTTACTATGTCATGAGTAAGGGCTTGAATTGTTTCTGGTAGCTCAAAACGCGTAGACAAGACTCCTGTAACTGGATGTGATTTTACCGCAAGCAAAATAAATATTCCTTTACCGAAGTGGAGCTGGATTCCTTGAACCTTTTTGCACTGTGTTACCTGGGCCTGACACGGGTCTTCCGTGCTCACAGGTGAAGGTGGGGCAGGTGAGAGCTGCTGAACTTTCTTTCTTAACATATTTGGTTTGGCATCTAAACTCATTGTCTCCTGCGTAAACAGGGGATGTACAGCTGACAATATGTAACCTGAATGGGGAACAAATGATCATAATAATAATCATTTGCCCCTTTACTTTGCATTGACCCAAACCACTGGACACCAGGGTTTACCGCAGTAGGCCCCAAGGCACCAAGGACTAAAAATGGACACCAGATACAATAACAGCAAACCATCGGACATCAGGAACGAAGGGTAACAAACAATGGTGTTTTACAATAGGGTTGGTTTTAGCGGCCACCGAGAGCTTTCAAGGGGTCCATGCCAACCAAAATGGTCGCTAACTATAAATATTGATGTAAGGATTCAGCCTCCAGCTGCCAAGGCTGAGCTATGGCAGGCTGCTATAAGAGGAAATGTTGGGGGCAGGGAGAAGTGTTCCTGGTTATAGCAGTTGCTTCAGTGGTTGCTGCTTGAGTGGCTCTAGCTCTACAACCTAAATTCGGCGCCTGAGCTGCCTCTCGTCAACTCTTCTGATGCTTTATCTATTCAGTTCTGTTACTGTACCTATGTAGTCAGCTTGGTTCTGTTACTGTATATATGTAGTAAGATTCTGGTATCGTGTCCATGTAGTAATCTTGGTTCTGTACCAAATCTATGCCGTAACTTGAAGCTTAACAGGGGTTGCCCAACCTCCAATGCAATTTTATTTATGCCGTAAAAAGTGCCCATCACAACGTGTATCATTGCTGTCTCATGATCGCTGAGGCCAGTGAATGGCTGCAGTGGTGCCCATGGCAGATGAGATGTCGCACTTTTGGTGCAGAAACAGAGAGGACAAGACTTTTTTTATGTTACGCATTTTTGGGCCATGAGTAAAATTGCTTTGTGGGTTGGACAACCCCCGAACGCTAGTGACTGGGACATTACACATCTGAGTATTGAAGATCTCAGTAAACAAATCACTGTACAAAACAGTGAGAGTAAAGTATTGGACATTAGGGTCTAAAACACCAAACCACTGGACACCAGGATGTAAACCGTGAAACCACAAGTGTAACAAGTACAGAGCTTATCTGCAATGGTTTGTGATGTAATGTTATGTATGGCCTGGCATGGCTGGGAGGGGCAGGGTTAATCACTCTGTTCCACCCCTCTCAGGAGGGGCAGGAGTGGCCTGGTCCTACTTGCTACTTAGTGAGAGTGTAGACTAGTGTGTGAGAATGGAGGAAGCAAGTCCATGTACTCCTTAGATCTCAGGATATAGAGACTAACCAATCTCTCTGCAAATTACTGCATACGCTACAGCAAGAAAGGAGTCAGCAAGGTAACCTATGACTACTGCTAACCAGACTTTGCTGATTGTGAGGGACTACAGTTAAGACACCCATCACATTTAAGCATGTCCTGGCCATACATGCCTCTAAAACCTGTACCCTGCAGTTCACACTGCAACCATAATTGCCAGATTACAGTCGCTAGCCAGAGTTTACAGTGAGAGAGACTTTAGCAAGATAGCATACCAAAAGTGCCACTTCCCATTTTGCCAGCCTCCATGCCTTGCCACCTGGGGAAAGAATTTGCACAGTATCCAGGTTGTTGTTGAATGTAAAGTACTTCAACACCTACTTTGAACTCAGTAAAAAGAGATGTTTATTCTTCTATCTTTGGCCTGGTTTCTTGACTACTACCATAGCATTACTCTGGCCATTGCACAACTACACCTCCTGCCAGGCACCTATACAACCATCAACATGAAGGGCACCCCAAACTACTGTAACCCTGTGAAGTGACACAGGCTGCATTATCTGAAATGCCCAGTAGATGGCAGATGGACTCAGTATGCTGTTAATAAAACATTGAGCATTGATCACATGACCGGCTGAAATCAGTCACATGGATTGTGGCATCATCGCAGGTCCTGTTAGGATACTTCCAGCACAGCTCTGAGGAAGGAGGTCCTGGAAGATCTTCTGGAAGTTATGACATGCTCAGCCAGAGAGAGGACATGTGTCCAGTTGTGTGAGACTGCAGCCCAGAGATAGAACCTTGCTGAGAGAACTTGCTTCACCCAAGATCACACCTGCTGAGAGAGGGACCTGCTGGCAAAGACAAGCATTGAGTCCAGACGTCTGGTGAATCCAGTAAGAGGAGACTGCTGCTGACTGACCTGGTTAATTGTGTTGTGAGGGTAAGTCAAACCTCTCCCTGTATCACCACAGGGCACCTGTCTCCTCACTCACAGTAAAGACTCTGAGGTCCAGTGACGGACATTACACAGCTCAGGCTGCTTCAGTGACCCTGCGGAGCAGGACTTATAAGGGCCCCAACTCTTCTATGTGCACCAACGGCCACTAGGGCGAAGATAAGGGGGTGGGATGCAGGTGTGCTGGTGGGTGGGTGAGGAAAGATCCACATTGCATTGTTATCTGTGTTACTCTATTGTATTTCCCTATGTATGTTGGTTTATTTGCTACGTACTATATAAAGTTAATTCCAGTTAGGCTGTGTCAGTCTCATTGCACCAAGTATGTTCCCAGTGGGACCCCACATCCCTACCCCGGATGCTCCACTGGGTGGAGGCACTGCCGCAGACATGTACCCCAGCTCCCAGATAGCGGAGGCTCAGGATCCGCCTGTCAGGCATAGTGAGTTAACTAGGTTTAGGGACCCCAAAGACACTAGGGGGCGTCCTCAAGCCTCCGTTACATATGGAGGCACTGCTGAGATTCGTTGGGGTACAACCAGTGAGGATAGGTTAAATCCTCAGGCCACTCCCTCCTTTGCAAAAGAGTGGGCCCAGCAAAGAAATGTACCATTACAGCAAGCTGTGATGTTATGCAAAGTCCCATCCTGCTGTGAGATGAATCACGTCATCTTGTGTATAGAAATTCGACTGGGAATAGAAATGGCGACCGTCAGGGATATCCTGCAGAATTCTGAAGGCCAAACTTACATGTTAATATATTGTCATACAGACTTGGGAGACCATGAGATGCCTACCAACGTTCATTTATATGGAGCCCCGGATGAAGGATGCTCCTTAGTGTACGCTCTCCTTGATAAGAAAGAAAGGGTCTTACTGCAACAACCCTTTAAATTAGAACAGAGAGATTATGTCACAGAAAATTATTCTAAGTTCCTGCCTCCCATCTCCGGAAAGGCCGGAGCCATTCCTAAACAAGCTGCCCATCCTCCTAGAGGACAGGGGATGATTACTCCTAAAGCAGAATCTCATCCATCTACAGCATTACTGAAACAAGACAACCCTGAAGTACGCACCCTGCCTACAGGAGGTAGTGATGTATCGGACATACTACAGAAACTCTCAGAAGCCATAGTGACGGCAAACCACACCCATAGTTACCGCAAACTAAAGGTGTTTTCTGGGAATCAGCCTGTTCCTTCAGGAGAAGAGCCTTTTGAGGTCTGGAAGGATAATGCTATGCAGTTGTTGGAGGAATGGTCTTGTACGGATACCATAAAGAAACAGCGGTTGGTGGAAAGTCTTCGTTTTCCCGCTACAGACATGATAAGACTGTACAAGGGAGTAAATGGGCAAGCTACTGTGCATGACTATCTACAAGTTTTACAGGATGCTTATGGGAAATCAGAAGATTTGGATGATCTGTTGGTTAAGTTCCTAGCCACTAAGCAGAAGGAGCATGAAAAAGCCACTGACTATATCAACCGGTTACAGCTATCGCTTGGAAAGTTATTCCATAAAGGTGCAGTCGCTGCCTCTGAGTTGGATGCTCGGCTATCTAAGCAAATTCAGAGAGGTGGTTTAACCAATAATCCAGTTATGATTCTGCTGAGAGCCAAGTTGGATGATAAAGTTCTGCCTTATTCCACATTAATAAATACAGCCAGGAGATTGGAAGACCAGACGTGTCCACCCCTACAGAAGGAGAAAGAGGATACAGAACTGTCAGCTCTTAGGAAGAAGGTGGCTGAATTGGAGCTCTTATGCAAATCACCACCAGAGAGAGCAGATCCTCCCCTGGAAGGGGGGCAACACAGGAAGACTCAGAAAAACTGTTTCCTGAGGATTCACCCCGCCGAGGGACTGCTTTAAATGTGGAAAGTCAGGGCATTTTCACCGGGAGTGCCCTGCGAATTCCATGGAGGTGGATGTGGAGGTGCTGGCAACCGAGCTCGAGGAGACTCAAATGACCAGGTCTTACAAGCGAAGGAAGACCCGGCCTACATATAGTTTATCGGTAGGGGCCAAGATTGGGCCTAAATCTTTGATACACGTGCAAGTAGAAGGAATTCATGCTTCAGCATTGCTAGATACAGGTTCTCAAGTCACCATTATCTACAGAGACTTCTATGAACGTCATTTGAAACACATTCCTATGGAACCTGCAGGAGAGTTTCAGCTATGGGGCGTTGGGTCTCAAGTTCAACCTGTGGAGGGATGCATAAAAGTGACCATAACTATTCCCCAGTTAAACACTGGGATGATATGTCCTATGGAGCTGGAAGCTTTGATATGCCCTGCAACCAAGAAAGTGTGTGCCCCAATAATATTGGGTACTAATGCAAAGATGGTACAGGATGTATTCAAGGCCTATCTGACAGAAGTGGGAGATGTCTCCTTAGACCGACTGATGGAGGTCAGCCCTGTCCTAGGAAAAGAGTGTAGACGACTAGCCCTTGAAACAAAACCAGGGTCGTGCCACTATTCAGGAACAGAACCTGCATTTGTGAAGCCTGGTGAGACCAAAACCTTACGAGCCATAGCCTCAATGCACCATGAAATGTTGGGGGAACTGGACAATACCTTATTGAGTCTCTGCCTGAAGAGGATCAGAAGAAGGGGTGGACTCTCATACCTGAGGTAAAAGATTGGCGGAAAAGGTGGTGTCGGAGCTTTCCTGTGATGGTACAGAATTTAACCCCTCAGAAATCCGGATTGATCGTCATCAGAAGATTGGTGTGATACACCTTTTAGATCAAGTTTCGTCCATCATGTCTGTGAGTGCAGAGCAGAAGGATCATGTGAAAGCACCTTTAGATTTTGATCTAGAAGATTCTCCTCTACCACAGGAGTGGAAAGACAGCCTTTGTTCAAAACTGGCCACCCGAGAGGGAGTGTTCTCCAGAGCAGAGATGGACGTGGGGTGTTCTAAGAGTGCCACCCATGCTATAAGACTTGCTGATCCTACTCCTTTCAGAGAAAGGTCAAGAAGAATACCCCCTCGAGATGTGGAAGATGTCCGGGACGTACTCCAGCAGATGGAAGGAGCAGGCATCATCACAGAGTCCCGGAGCCCCTATGCCTCACCTATTGTGGTAGTGAGAAAAAGAATGGTTCAGTTCGGCTATGTGTGGACTACCGTACTCTGAACAAGAGGACTGTGCCAGATCAGTACACTTTGCCCCGGATAGAGGATCTTCTGAACGCCCTATCTGGCAGCCAGTGGTTCAGTGTGCTTGACTTGAGGTCTGGATATTATCAGGTACCCATGAAGAAGGAGGATCAGGAAAAGACAGCTTTCATCTGCCCTTTGGGGTTCTTCCAGTTTACCAGAATGCCACAGGGAGTCACAGGAGCTCCTGCTACTTTTCAGAGGCTGATGGAGAAAACTGTGGGGATATGAATCCCAAAGAGTGTCTAGTGTATCTAGATGACCTAATTGTTTTCGGGAAGACACCAGAGGAGCATGAACAAAGATTGCTAAAGGTGTTGGATCGACTTCAAGCTGAAGGCCTGAAGCTATCAGTGGACAAATGCCGATTTGCCCAGAACTCTGTCACTTATGTGGGGCACATAGTCTCCGCTGAAGGAGTAGCCACAGATCCTGCTAAAATTGAAGCAGTGTTGAATTGGCCAAGACCAAATAACATCAGTGAGTTGCGGTCCTTTCTCGGATTCTGTGGTTACTACCGAAGGTTCGTGAAAGACTACTCAAAGATTGCTCGAGAGTTACATGACCTACTGAAGATTACCTCTGACGTAAAGGGTGCTAAGGCACCATATCCTAAAGACCCCTTTGGAGAGAAATGGACTTCAGGATGTGAAGATGCCTTTCTGACATTGAAGAAGAGACTTACAGAAGCTCCTGTCTTAGCCTATGCAGACCCTGAGAAACCATATATCCTCCATGTGGATGCCAGTATGGAAGGCCTAGGGGTGTACTGCACCAAAGTTATCCAGAAGGATTGAGGCCGGTGGCTTACATAAGTAGAAGTCTTACAGGTGCAGAGAAGAACTATCCAGTCCATAAATTGGAATTTCTGGCACTCAAGTGGGCCATCGTGGATAAGCTGCATGACTATTTGTATGGAGCAACATTCGAAGTAAGGACTGACAACAATCCACTTACCTACATCCAGACTACAGCTAAGCTGGATGCCACAGGACATAGGTGGTTGGCTGCCTTGTCAAGCTACAGTTTCAGCCTGAAGTACAAACCTGGGCCCAAGAATGTCAGCGCAGATGCCCTGTCCCGCAGACCTAGACTCCCTCCTCACCAAGAAGAAGAGGAGTGGGAAGAGATCCCTGGGCCGGGGTAGGAGCCTTTTGTCAGATGTATGTGGTGGCCGAGAGTCAAGAAGAATTTGCCGAGCTAAGAGGGATAGACTCCATTAGCCACTCTCCAGAAGCCGTGCCTGAGGTGTTCCATGCTCCAGTCATGCTTCAACAGTGGTCCAGTATAACCACAGAAGACAAGAAGAAGGCTCAAGCGCAGGACTGGTATATTGGGATAGTTATCAGAGCAATAAAGACTAAGAATCCTAAATTGCTGACTTCTCTACCTGTGAGTCAAAGAGAATTATATCGAAGAGAATGGAGCCGACTACATCTCGAAGATGGAGTACTCTATAGGGTCGCGAAGTATCATGATCACCCTGACAGAAAACAATTGGTACTACCGCACAGATACCGTGGCATGGTCCTGAGAGCTCTCCACGATCAACATGGGCATCTCGGGGTAGACAAGACCTATGGCCTAGTACAAGATCGGTTCTATTGGCCTCGCATGAGGGAACATGTCGAGCAACATGTAAAGACATGCAGGAGGTGTATCCAGAGGAAGACCCTGCCTGTGAGAGCTGCCCCTATGGGTCATCTGAAAAGTACGGGACCCATGGATCTTGTGTGCATGGACTATCTCTGCATTGAGAGCGATACAGCAGGAATTGGAAATGTGCTGGTGGTAACGGACCATTTCACCAGATATGCTCAAGCCTTCCCCACTAAAGATCAAAAGGCTGTGACTGTAGCCAAAGTCCTTTGGCAGAAGTATTTTATTCACTATGGACTACCCAATCGGATACACTCTGATCAAGGTAGAGACTTTGAGAGTAAGTTGATCAAGGAGCTGTTGGACATGTTGCAGGTGCAGAAGTCCAGAACCACACCTTATCATCCGGAGGGTGATGCACAGCCAGAACGGTTCAATAGGACCCTTCTAGATATGCTAGGGACTCTCAAGCAAGTCGAGAAGCGGTCTTGGAGTAAACATGTGGAAGCCATGGTCCACGCATACAACTGTACAAGGCATGAATCTACAGGGTTCTCACCCTATTTCCTAATGTTCGGGAGAGAAGCTCGATTGCCGATAGATGTTCGTTTGGGAGTGTCTCCTGATGGAACAGATTCAACTTCACACTTTCAATATGTGAGGAACCTTAAACAAAACCTTCATCGGGCCTATGAGTTGGCCACCCAAGCTGCAGCGAAAATGGAAGAACGGAACAAAAGAAGGTATGATTCTAAGGTGAGATATCGGGAGATTCAAGCAGGGGATAAAGTTCTTCTCCGGAATTTAGGTGTGCCTGGAAAACACAAACTGGCTGACAGATGGAAAGATGCCCTGTTTGAGGTTGTGTCCAAACTTGAAGGACTGCCAGTGTACAACATTAGGGGCCCGGAGGGCCGAATAAAGGCTTGGCATAGAAACCATCTGCTTCCAGTTGTGTATGCTGATGAAGAGGAAGAGAGTAGTGAAGAACTGGAGGAAAACCCAGCAGAGAGTCCTGGAAATGGGCCAGAAGAGACCCCGGGAACTCCCAGTGCAGAGGATCAGTGGTGGTCATCACCTGCAGAAGAAACACAGCAATTACCTCCTTTAACTCCTGTGGGTTCACAAAGTCCCGGAACCTCTCCTGGGTCACAAAGTTCTCCAAGGTTGAATCCAGAAAGTCCATGTTTTGTGCCTGGAACTTCTCTTAGAGACTCTACTTCGAGGGCAGGAGTCGAAGTTCCACAGTTGATGTCCCAAGATCCTCTCCCACAGCGAGAACTGAGACACAGCACCAGAGTGCGGCAACCCCTAGGGCCCTAGTTTATGATAATATAGGAGAGCCCAGTTATGCTCCGCTGACACAAGCAGCGTCTAAAATGGCCACTTTCCTACATGCACTAGCTGAAGTGGTAAATGTTAGTGACTCTTTACCCTAGATAACTAGCTAGATAGGATGTTACTGTGCTAACTGTACTGTATGTCTGCTAAACCTTTTTTGTTGTTGAATTTTTGTTAGGCCTCCTGGCTAGGACTTGCCAGTGGAAGGCAAGTATTTTCAAGGGGAGCATGTAACCCTGTGAAGTGACACAGGCTGCATTATCTGAAATGCCCAGTAGATGGCAGATGGACTCAGTATGCTGTTAATAAAACATTGAGCATTGATCACATGACCGGCTGAAATCAGTCACATGGATTGTGGCATCATCGCAGGTCCTGTTAGGATACTTCCAGCACAGCTCTGAGGAAGGAGGTCCTGGAAGATCTTCTGGAAGTTATGACATGCTCAGCCAGAGAGAGGACATGTGTCCAGTTGTGTGAGACTGCAGCCCAGAGATAGAACCTTGCTGAGAGAACTTGCTTCACCCAAGATCACACCTGCTGAGAGAGGGACCTGCTGGCAAAGACAAGCATTGAGTCCAGACGTCTGGTGAATCCAGTAAGAGGAGACTGCTGCTGACTGACCTGGTTAATTGTGTTGTGAGGGTAAGTCAAACCTCTCCCTGTATCACCACAGGGCACCTGTCTCCTCACTCACAGTAAAGACTCTGAGGTCCAGTGACGGACATTACACAGCTCAGGCTGCTTCAGTGACCCTGCGGAGCAGGACTTATAAGGGCCCCAACTCTTCTATGTGCACCAACGGCCACTAGGGCGAAGATAAGGGGTGGGATGCAGGTGTGCTGGTGGGTGGGTGAGGAAAGATCCACATTGCATTGTTATCTGTGTTACTCTATTGTATTTCCCTATGTATGTTGGTTTATTTGCTACGTACTATATAAAGTTAATTCCAGTTAGGCTGTGTCAGTCTCATTGCACCAAGTATGTTCCCAGTGGGACCCCACATCCCTACCCCGGATGCTCCACTGGGTGGAGGCACTGCCGCAGACATGTACCCCAGCTCCCAGATAGCGGAGGCTCAGGATCCGCCTGTCAGGCATAGTGAGTTAACTAGGTTTAGGGACCCCAAAGACACTAGGGGCGTCCTCAAACCTCCGTTACATATGGAGGCACTGCTGAGATTCGTTGAGGTACAACCAGTGAGGATAGGTTAAATCCTCAGGCCACTCCCTCCTTTGCAAAAGAGTGGGCCCAGCAAAGAAATGTACCATTACAGCAAGTTGTGATGTTATGCAAAGTCCCATCCTGCTGTGAGATGAATCACGTCATCTTGTGTATAGAAATTCGACTGGGAATAGAAATGGCGACCGTCAGGGATATCCTGCAGAATTCTGAAGGCCAAACTTACATGTTAATATATTGTCATACGGACTTGGGAGACCATGAGATGCCTACCAACGTTCATTTATATGGAGCCCCGGATGAAGGATGCTCCTTAGTGTACGCTCTCCTTGATAAGAAAGAAAGGGTCTTACTGCAACAACCCTTTAAATTAGAACAGAGAGATTATGTCACAGAAAATTATTCTAAGTTCCTGCCTCCCATCTCCGGAAAGGCCGGAGCCATTCCTAAACAAGCTGCCCATCCTCCTAGAGGACAGGGGATGATTACTCCTAAAGCAGAATCTCATCCATCTACAGCATTACTGAAACAAGACAACCCTGAAGTACGCACCCTGCCTACAGGAGGTAGTGATGTATCGGACATACTACAGAAACTCTCAGAAGCCATAGTGACGGCAAACCACACCCATAGTTACCGCAAACTAAAGGTGTTTTCTGGGAATCAGCCTGTTCCTTCAGGAGAAGAGCCTTTTGAGGTCTGGAAGGATAATGCTATGCAGTTGTTGGAGGAATGGTCTTGTACGGATACCATAAAGAAACAGCGGTTGGTGGAAAGTCTTCGTTTTCCCGCTACAGACATGATAAGACTGTACAAGGGAGTAAATGGGCAAGCTACTGTGCATGACTATCTACAAGTTTTACAGGATGCTTATGGGAAATCAGAAGATTTGGATGATCTGTTGGTTAAGTTCCTAGCCACTAAGCAGAAGGAGCATGAAAAAGCCACTGACTATATCAACCGGTTACAGCTATCGCTTGGAAAGTTATTCCATAAAGGTGCAGTTGCTGCCTCTGAGTTGGATGCTCGGCTATCTAAGCAAATTCAGAGAGGTGGTTTAACCAATAATCCAGTTATGATTCTGCTGAGAGCCAAGTTGGATGATAAAGTTCTGCCTTATTCCACATTAATAAATACAGCCAGGAGATTGGAAGACCAGGCGTGTCCACCCCTACAGAAGGAGAAAGAGGATACAGAACTGTCAGCTCTTAGGAAGAAGGTGGCTGAATTGGAGCTCTTATGCAAATCACCACCAGAGAGAGCAGATCCTCCCCTGGAAGGAGGGCAACACAGGAAGACTCAGAAAAACTGTTTCCTGAGGATTCACCCCGCCGAGGGACTGCTTTAAATGTGGAAAGTCAGGGCATTTTCACCGGGAGTGCCCTGCGAATTCCATGGAGGTGGATGTGGAGGTGCTGGCAACCGAGCTCGAGGAGACTCAAATGACCAGGTCTTACAAGCGAAGGAAGACCCGGCCTACATATAGTTTATCGGTAGGGGCCAAGATTGGGCCTAAATCTTTGATACACGTGCAAGTAGAAGGAATTCATGCTTCAGCATTGCTAGATACAGGTTCTCAAGTCACCATTATCTACAGAGACTTCTATGAACGTCATTTGAAACACATTCCTATGGAACCTGCAGGAGAGTTTCAGCTATGGGGCGTTGGGTCTCAAGTTCAACCTGTGGAGGGATGCATAAAAGTGACCATAACTATTCCCCAGTTAAACACTGGGATGATATGTCCTATGGAGCTGGAAGCTTTGATATGCCCTGCAACCAAGAAAGTGTGTGCCCCAATAATATTGGGTACTAATGCAAAGATGGTACAGGATGTATTCAAGGCCTATCTGACAGAAGTGGGAGATGTCTCCTTAGACCGACTGATGGAGGTCAGCCCTGTCCTAGGAAAGAGTGTAGACGACTAGCCCTTGAAACAAAACCAGGGTCGTGCCACTATTCAGGAACAGAACCTGCATTTGTGAAGCCTGGTGAGACCAAAACCTTACGAGCCATAGCCTCAATGCACCATGAAATGTTGGGGGAACTGGACAATACCTTATTGAGTCTCTGCCTGAAGAGGATCAGAAGAAGGGTGGACTCTCATACCTGAGGTAAAAGATTGGCGGAAAAGGTGGTGTCGGAGCTTTCCTGTGATGGTACAGAATTTAACCCCCTCAGAAATCCGGATTGATCGTCATCAGAAGATTGGTGTGATACACCTTTTAGATCAAGTTTCGTCCATCATGTCTGTGAGTGCAGAGCAGAAGGATCATGTGAAAGCACCTTTAGATTTTGATCTAGAAGATTCTCCTCTACCACAGGAGTGGAAAGACAGCCTTTGTTCAAAACTGGCCACCCGAGAGGGAGTGTTCTCCAGAGCAGAGATGGACGTGGGGTGTTCTAAGAGTGCCACCCATGCTATAAGACTTGCTGATCCTACTCCTTTCAGAGAAAGGTCAAGAAGAATACCCCCTCGAGATGTGGAAGATGTCCGGGACGTACTCCAGCAGATGGAAGGAGCAGGCATCATCACAGAGTCCCGGAGCCCCTATGCCTCACCTATTGTGGTAGTGAGAAAAAAGAATGGTTCAGTTCGGCTATGTGTGGACTACCGTACTCTGAACAAGAGGACTGTGCCAGATCAGTACACTTTGCCCCGGATAGAGGATCTTCTGAACGCCCTATCTGGCAGCCAGTGGTTCAGTGTGCTTGACTTGAGGTCTGGATATTATCAGGTACCCATGAAGAAGGAGGATCAGGAAAAGACAGCTTTCATCTGCCCTTTGGGGTTCTTCCAGTTTACCAGAATGCCACAGGGAGTCACAGGAGCTCCTGCTACTTTTCAGAGGCTGATGGAGAAAACTGTGGGGGATATGAATCCCAAAGAGTGTCTAGTGTATCTAGATGACCTAATTGTTTTCGGGAAGACACCAGAGGAGCATGAACAAAGATTGCTAAAGGTGTTGGATCGACTTCAAGCTGAAGGCCTGAAGCTATCAGTGGACAAATGCCGATTTGCCCAGAACTCTGTCACTTATGTGGGGCACATAGTCTCCGCTGAAGGAGTAGCCACAGATCCTGCTAAAATTGAAGCAGTGTTGAATTGGCCAAGACCAAATAACATCAGTGAGTTGCGGTCCTTTCTCGGATTCTGTGGTTACTACCGAAGGTTCGTGAAAGACTACTCAAAGATTGCTCGAGAGTTACATGACCTACTGAAGATTACCTCTGACGTAAAGGGTGCTAAGGCACCATATCCTAAAGACCCCTTTGGAGAGAAATGGACTTCAGGATGTGAAGATGCCTTTCTGACATTGAAGAAGAGACTTACAGAAGCTCCTGTCTTAGCCTATGCAGACCCTGAGAAACCATATATCCTCCATGTGGATGCCAGTATGGAAGGCCTAGGGGTGTACTGCACCAAAGTTATCCAGAAGGATTGAGGCCGGTGGCTTACATAAGTAGAAGTCTTACAGGTGCAGAGAAGAACTATCCAGTCCATAAATTGGAATTTCTGGCACTCAAGTGGGCCATCGTGGATAAGCTGCATGACTATTTGTATGGAGCAACATTCGAAGTAAGGACTGACAACAATCCACTTACCTACATCCAGACTACAGCTAAGCTGGATGCCACAGGACATAGGTGGTTGGCTGCCTTGTCAAGCTACAGTTTCAGCCTGAAGTACAAACCTGGGCCCAAGAATGTCAGCGCAGATGCCCTGTCCCGCAGACCTAGACTCCCTCCTCACCAAGAAGAAGAGGAGTGGGAAGAGATCCCTGGGCCGGGGGTAGGAGCCTTTTGTCAGATGTATGTGGTGGCCGAGAGTCAAGAAGAATTTGCCGAGCTAAGAGGGATAGACTCCATTAGCCACTCTCCAGAAGCCGTGCCTGAGGTGTTCCATGCTCCAGTCATGCTTCAACAGTGGTCCAGTATAACCACAGAAGACAAGAAGAAGGCTCAAGCGCAGGACTGGTATATTGGGATAGTTATCAGAGCAATAAAGACTAAGAATCCTAAATTGCTGACTTCTCTACCTGTGAGTCAAAGAGAATTATATCGAAGAGAATGGAGCCGACTACATCTCGAAGATGGAGTACTCTATAGGGTCGCGAAGTATCATGATCACCCTGACAGAAAACAATTGGTACTACCGCACAGATACCGTGGCATGGTCCTGAGAGCTCTCCACGATCAACATGGGCATCTCGGGGTAGACAAGACCTATGGCCTAGTACAAGATCGGTTCTATTGGCCTCGCATGAGGGAACATGTCGAGCAACATGTAAAGACATGCAGGAGGTGTATCCAGAGGAAGACCCTGCCTGTGAGAGCTGCCCCTATGGGTCATCTGAAAAGTACGGGACCCATGGATCTTGTGTGCATGGACTATCTCTGCATTGAGAGCGATACAGCAGGAATTGGAAATGTGCTGGTGGTAACGGACCATTTCACCAGATATGCTCAAGCCTTCCCCACTAAAGATCAAAAGGCTGTGACTGTAGCCAAAGTCCTTTGGCAGAAGTATTTTATTCACTATGGACTACCCAATCGGATACACTCTGATCAAGGTAGAGACTTTGAGAGTAAGTTGATCAAGGAGCTGTTGGACATGTTGCAGGTGCAGAAGTCCAGAACCACACCTTATCATCCGGAGGGTGATGCACAGCCAGAACGGTTCAATAGGACCCTTCTAGATATGCTAGGGACTCTCAAGCAAGTCGAGAAGCGGTCTTGGAGTAAACATGTGGAAGCCATGGTCCACGCATACAACTGTACAAGGCATGAATCTACAGGGTTCTCACCCTATTTCCTAATGTTCGGGAGAGAAGCTCGATTGCCGATAGATGTTCGTTTGGGAGTGTCTCCTGATGGAACAGATTCAACTTCACACTTTCAATATGTGAGGAACCTTAAACAAAACCTTCATCGGGCCTATGAGTTGGCCACCCAAGCTGCAGCGAAAATGGAAGAACGGAACAAAAGAAGGTATGATTCTAAGGTGAGATATCGGGAGATTCAAGCAGGGGATAAAGTTCTTCTCCGGAATTTAGGTGTGCCTGGAAAACACAAACTGGCTGACAGATGGAAAGATGCCCTGTTTGAGGTTGTGTCCAAACTTGAAGGACTGCCAGTGTACAACATTAGGGGCCCGGAGGGCCGAATAAAGACTTGGCATAGAAACCATCTGCTTCCAGTTGTGTATGCTGATGAAGAGGAAGAGAGTAGTGAAGAACTGGAGGAAAACCCAGCAGAGAGTCCTGGAAATGGGCCAGAAGAGACCCCGGGAACTCCCAGTGCAGAGGATCAGTGGTGGTCATCACCTGCAGAAGAAACACAGCAATTACCTCCTTTAACTCCTGTGGGTTCACAAAGTCCCGGAACCTCTCCTGGGTCACAAAGTTCTCCAAGGTTGAATCCAGAAAGTCCATGTTTTGTGCCTGGAACTTCTCTTAGAGACTCTACTTCGAGGGCAGGAGTCGAAGTTCCACAGTTGATGTCCCAAGATCCTCTCCCACAGCGAGAACTGAGACACAGCACCAGAGTGCGGCAACCCCCTAGGGCCCTAGTTTATGATAATATAGGAGAGCCCAGTTATGCTCCGCTGACACAAGCAGCGTCTAAAATGGCCACTTTCCTACATGCACTAGCTGAAGTGGTAAATGTTAGTGACTCTTTACCCTAGATAACTAGCTAGATAGGATGTTACTGTGCTAACTGTACTGTATGTCTGCTAAACCTTTTTTTGTTGTGAATTTTTGTTAGGCCTCCTGGCTAGGACTTGCCAGTGGAAGGCAAGTATTTTCAAGGGGGAGCATGTAACCCTGTGAAGTGACACAGGCTGCATTATCTGAAATGCCCAGTAGATGGCAGATGGACTCAGTATGCTGTTAATAAAACATTGAGCATTGATCACATGACCGGCTGAAATCAGTCACATGGATTGTGGCATCATCGCAGGTCCTGTTAGGATACTTCCAGCACAGCTCTGAGGAAGGAGGTCCTGGAAGATCTTCTAGAAGTTACCACATGCTCAGCCAGAGAGAGGACATGTGTCCAGTTGTGTGAGACTGCAGCCCAGAGATAGAACCTTGCTGAGAGAACTTGCTTCACCCAAGATCACACCTGCTGAGAGAGGGACCTGCTGGCAAAGACAAGCATTGAGTCCAGACGTCTGGTGAATCCAGTAAGAGGAGACTGCTGCTGACTGACCTGGTTAATTGTGTTGTGAGGGTAAGTCAAACCTCTCCCTGTATCACCACAGGGCACCTGTCTCCTCACTCACAGTAAAGACTCTGAGGTCCAGTGACGGACATTACACAGCTCAGGCTGCTTCAGTGACCCTGCGGAGCAGGACTTATAAGGGCCCCAACTCTTCTATGTGCACCAACGGCCACTAGGGCGAAGATAAGGGGTGGGATGCAGGTGTGCTGGTGGGTGGGTGAGGAAAGATCCACATTGCATTGTTATCTGTGTTACTCTATTGTATTTCCCTATGTATGTTGGTTTATTTGCTACGTACTATATAAAGTTAATTCCAGTTAGGCTGTGTCAGTCTCATTGCACCAAGTATGTTCCCAGTGGGACCCCACATCCCTACCCCGGATGCTCCACTGGGTGGAGGCACTGCCGCAGACATGTACCCCAGCTCCCAGATAGCGGAGGCTCAGGATCCGCCTGTCAGGCATAGTGAGTTAACTAGGTTTAGGGACCCCAAAGACACTAGGGGGCGTCCTCAAACCTCCGTTACACTACCATCAGGCAAGAGCCCTAACTACAGAGAGTGCCCTGAAGGAAAAGTCATTTTAGAGTAGGTTTCCATCTATAAGAGGTCACCTTGTTGTGGTGGATGGGCACATTTTGTGTGTCTGGTCATCAAGGACAAGGGCATCAGATTTATGGACAATGAGATCTGATGCCTGGAGATCATTGCTTGGCACACATACCACAAAACATCAGGGACTAGGGGCTGGTCATACTCTATATATTAGACAGGACACTTAGAACTAATTTTATTCTTATTTCTATTATGTTTTTCCCCCGCTCCTGAACCACTGCGACTATTGTGACCCACAATAGAAAAGAAACACTCATTTTGACCCATTTCTCTTGGAAACATTTATTCAATGCAGAAATCCAGCTTACTTGTTGTCTAGACTAGAGCCTGAATGAAACTTTGCATACAGCATTGTCCCTGTTCTGGCCCACTGCCCCACTCTTCTATTGTATGGTATGAGGGCATAAATACAGGGGCAGTGTGATAAGCTGTGCAGACATCAACACCAGTACACCATGCTCTGCCTCCGGACCATAATCCTGCTGCTCCTGCTTACTGCAACACTAGTGATTGGTTCGTATAAATGTTGTCTTCAGTGTGCACCTTTTAATGAATGTAGTAGGGCTGAATGTGTA
Source organism: Bufotes viridis (assembly GCA_033119425.1). Classification (NCBI taxonomy): domain Eukaryota; kingdom Metazoa; phylum Chordata; class Amphibia; order Anura; family Bufonidae; genus Bufotes; species Bufotes viridis. The sequence goes on from CM065591.1 coordinate 499,778,999, forward strand.
CGTTGTGCATCATGATATCTTCCTGGGTTAAGATGTGTGCCAAATGTCCAGCTTTGGTACACCTGCGATTGGTGGCACCGTAATTGATTCTATGTTTGATGCTGTTTACAATTGTAGAAGTTCTGCATCTGGAGAACAGTGGATAAGTTGGTGGACAAGGTTGGGTTTAGATGTTCTGTCCAACTGATTCTTGGTAGAGATGTCTCCATGTAGTGGAATCCTCCGGGCCATACATCCCTGGTTCTATAATTATAACCTTTGTAGTAGGTTGCATTTGTGGAGACCCATCCGATGCGAGGGCCACTGATACTGTAGCTAGAAGAAAGTGTCCCAAGAGCATTGTCCTTAGACATTTCCAGATCTCCAAGCAAATGTTGACATCACTGGTTGTGACTGTAAGGTGGACAGTTTAATGGTCAGATCCATGGACAGTATTTGGTGATAAGGACTTGTTAATTCATCTATATCAGAACCAGGTCCACTTATATTTTTTCTATATGTAGAAAGGGATCCAACCAGAAGGATGAAGAACAACCTACAATGAAAGAACCTTTAACCTTCTCATAGGACCTAATCAGGTTTTAAACCACAATAGGTGGAGCGTTGTCCTCCATAAACATTGTGGTCTCCTTAAATCCTTGTCTCCTCTTGTACACATTTTTGAATAATGTATGATATTAAGCTCTCAGTAGTTTTGATTGAAATGTTAAATCCATCTCGTACTCCAAAGGGTCAGACCAGCCAATTCGTAATACTAGCCGTCCACTGGATTTTACTTGTGTCCTATGTCCAGTAGCTACAGACCCCACTGTCTGGTCCATTCAAAATCATTCTCTCCACTCGTCTGTCCATGAGATATTAATGTTTTTCTTGACATTCGGCCTTGATTGAACATGTCCAAGACTTACATTGGGGGAGTCCATGCGTTCAGACCACCACCAATTAGTGTAAGGATGGGGCTGCAGTAGCCTATAGGACCTCTTTCATTATGGAAGGCGACCTTGATTGGACTGGAACTTTGCGTTCAATATTGTATCAGATTTTCAATTACAAAAAACTGTGATCAAACTAAAGAGGTTCAGGTAGTCCTGGACATTTTCAAGGGTTGGACTCCACCAATGAATGTCTCTAGGACACTTAAAGGGGTATTCCCATCTCAGACAATGGGGGCATATCGCTAGGATGGGACCTGCACCTACAACGAGAACGAAGCGGGGAGCGCTGTGGCTGGAGGACCCCGGATTTCCCGGAGTCCATCCACCACCAAGCACTGCTCCCATAGAAGTGAATAGGAGCGCACCACGCATGCGGGGCCCATGCTCCCATTCATTTCTATGGGCCAGACGGAAATAGCCGAGCTCGCCTATTTTCAGCTGCCCCATAGAAATGAATGGAGGGCCGCTGCACATGCGCAGTGCGCCATGCGTTCATTTACCCGCCCTGTTCTCATTGTAGGTACGGGTCCTAGCGGTGGGACCCACACATATCAGACAATGGGGGCATATCCTAGTGATATGCCCCCATTGTCTGAGATGGGAAAACCCCTTTAAGGTGATCCATTTTATATGGATTTACCCTTTAAACATGGTCTCTGACTCCACCTGGTGCCCAGTGTCCGGTAGTGACATACTTGTCTGGTCTGTCAAGAGTCACTCTCATCAATTGTTCAAGAGATTGTCACAAAAAATATGTTTTCTTGACTTATGAGTCACTGGTCATATTTGGCGATTGGTAAAATTTGCCTTCTGGGGAGACCCCGAGAAGGGTGTTATTTTGGATAGTGGTGGGTCTAGAGCAGGCATTCTCAAACTGCGGCCCTCCCGCTGTTGTAAAACTACAACTCCCACAATGCCCTGCTGTAGGTGGATACCTGTAGGCTGTTGGGGCATGCTGGGAGTTGTAGTTTTGCAACAGCTGGAGGGCCGCAGTTTGAGGATGCCTGGTCTAGAGGCTATAGGGTTCTTGAAGGTTCTCTGATTAATTCTTTGCATGTTTTGGATGTTTTCTTCTCAAGGAAGCCAGGTGAATTTAGTGGTTTTATTTCTGGAAGGGGTGGGGAGGTCTGGGGGTTCACACCTTAGTACTTTGTCACTGTCCTTTGTTTTTCAGGATCACCTATATAGCCAAATTGACCTGTAGTAAAAAAAAATTGCTCTGCTTCCTGGTCCTTCTCGACAGACAGGAAGTGACTGCTCAGCCAATCACTGGCTGAGATGGGTCACCAATGTGGCTATTGATTGGCTGAGAGCTCGTTTCCTGTCAAGAAGGACCAGGAAGCAGAACTGGCGGGGGAACCGGGAAGCATCCGAACAGAAGCGGTGGGGGATCAGTGAGGTGATTATGACTTCTCATATAACTGTATTTTACATAGTCTTAAAAAAAATGTGACAGCCAGACAACCCCTTTAAAAATTACACACATCTGAATATAACACATCTAAAACCCTACCCTGCTATCCAATTATGTCAGCAAAAAGGGAGAGGTGTGACAACCCCACATTCAGTATCATTGCATAGAGGCTGGTTGTCACCATGAATAGATGGAACCACTGTGAATGTAACATAGTAACGTCCATAAGTCATGAGCATCTAGCTAAAATATACAAGATAGAAAATAGACGCTGGGAGTTGGGTGGAGTTACCCTATAAGTCAATGGCATGTCATGTTTCTTGCAGCCAGCAGCGATGACCTGACGTTCTCGTTATGGACATGTGGCAATCACCAGGGCTACTGTCGTCGCTACTGCTTTACACATGAGAGTTTCGTGGGGGCGTTTGGTTGCCCTCGAAAATTCAGGTAATGCAAATCATTCCTGGAGCTCTGTGCAGTCTGAATATTTTCTTGGAAATTATGTTTTGAAGTATCATGGACTAGGTAACATAGTAACATAGTACATAAGGCCGAAAAAAGACATCTGTCCATCCAACTTGTCATCCTGCTAGTTGATCCAGAGGAAGGCAAAATACCCCTGTGAGGCAGAAGCCAATTTTCCCCACTTAAGGGGAGTAAAAAATTCTCACTGCTCTTACAGTAAAGAGTCCATAGTCTCACTGCTCTTACAGTAAAGAGTCCATAGTCTCACTGCTCTTACAGTATAGAGTCCATAGTCTCACTGCTCTTACCGTAAAGAGTCCATAGTCTCACTGCTCTTACAGTATAGAGTCCATAGTCTCACTGCTCTTACAGTATAGAGTCCATAGTCTCACTGTTCTTACAGTATAGGGTCCATAGTCTCACTGCTCTTACAGTAAAGAGTCCATAGTCTTACTGATCTTACAGTAAAGAGTCCATAGTCTCACTGCTCTTACAGTATAGAGTCCATAGTCTTACTGATCTTACAGTAAAGAGTCCATAGTCTCACTGCTCTTACAGTATAGAGTCCATAGTCTCACTGCTCTTACAGTATAGAGTCCATAGTCTCACTGCTCTTACAGTAAAGAGTCCATAGTCTCACTGCTCTTACAGTATAGGGTCCATAGTCTCACTGCTCTTACAGTAAAGAGTCCATAGTCTCACTGCTCTTACAGTATAGAGTCCATAGTCTCACTGCTCTTACAGTAAAGAGTCCATAGTCTCACTGCTCTTACAGTAAAGAGTCCATAGTCTCACTGCTCTTACAGTAAAGAGTCCATAGTCTCACTGCTCTTACACTAAAGAGTCCATAGTCTCACTGCTCTTACAGTAAAGAGTCCATAGTCTCACTGCTCTTACAGTATAGAGTCCATAGTCTCACTGCTCTTACAGTAAAGAGTCCATAGTCTCACTGCTCTTACGGTGAAGAGTCCATAGTCTCACTGCTCTTACAGTAAAGAGCTCATAGTCTCACTGCTCTTACAGTGTAGAGTCCATAGTCTCACTGCTCTTACAGTAAAGACTCCATAGTCTCACTGCTCTTACAGTAAAGAGTCCATAGTCTCACTGCTCTTACAGTATAGAGTCCATAGTCTCACTGCTCTTACAGTAAAGAGTCCATAGTCTCACTGCTCTTACAGTATAGAGTCCATAGTCTCACTGCTCTTACAGTGAAGAGTCCATAGTCTCACTGCTCTTACAGTATAGAGTCCATAGTCTCACTGTTCTTACAGTATAGGGTCCATAGTCTCACTGCTCTTACAGTATAGAGTCCATAGTCTCACTGCTCTTACAGTATAGAGTCCATAGTCTCACTGCTCTTACAGTAAAGAGCCCATAGTCTCACTGCTCTTACAGTAAAGAGTCCATAGTCTCACTGCTCTTACAGTATAGAGTCCATAGTCTCACTGCTCTTACAGTAAAGAGCCCATAGTCTCACTGCTCTTACAGTAAAGAGTCCATAGTCTCACTGCTCTTACAGTAAAGAGTCCATAGTCTCACTGCTCTTACCGTAAAGAGTCCATAGTCTCACTGCTCTTACAGTAAAGAGCCCATAGTCTCACTGCTCTTACAGTAAAGAGTCCATAGTCTCACTGCTCTTACAGTAAAGAGTCCATAGTCTCACTGCTCTTACCGTAAAGAGTCCATAGTCTCACTGCTCTTACAGTAAAGAGTCCATAGTCTCACTGCTCTTACGGTGAAGAGTCCATAGTCTCACTGCTCTTACAGTAAAGAGCTCATAGTCTCACTGCTCTTACAGTGTAGAGTCCATAGTCTCACTGCTCTTACAGTAAAGACTCCATAGTCTCACTGCTCTTACGGTGAAGAGTCCATAGTCTCACTGCTCTTACAGTAAAGAGCTCATAGTCTCACTGCTCTTACAGTGTAGAGTCCATAGTCTCACTGCTCTTACAGTAAAGACTCCATAGTCTCACTGCTCTTACAGTAAAGAGTCCATAGTCTCACTGCTCTTACAGTATAGAGTCCATAGTCTCACTGCTCTTACAGTAAAGAGTCCATAGTCTCACTGCTCTTACAGTAAAGAGTCCATAGTCTCACTGCTCTTACAGTGTAGAGTCCATAGTCTCACTGCTCTTACCGTAAAGAATCCTCTTTTATGTTTGTGTAGAAACCTTCTTTCCTCCAGACGCAGAGGATGTCCCCTCGTCACAGTGAGTCAGAGACAGGAAGCAAAAACAGAGTATTATAGGTTAGGAGTTCCTGGGTAGGAAAACCAATATAATAAGGCAGGGCGCCAAGGTAGGCCGAACGTGGTGAAGTTAGAATTTTAAAATGCGTGGTATAAATGTGAGATCACTAAAATTACTGAGGGTATTTAGGATATTTAGGAGGCTGCCAGTGCTTCACCCAACTCTTTGGGAAGAGGTGGGCTGATAATGATAGGAATAGAAACACCATGCGTGCGTGCGGAGAACAGTAGCAACAGGTTAAAGGAAAATGCCCACTCTATAGGCGCCTCCCTCTTATTGTGAATATGATCCAAATAGACGAGACAATATTACCTGAGGAACACTCAAGACAAATATAAAAGCATTAAAGGGGTTGTCCAAGTTATATTTATTGATGACCTATCCTCAGGATAGGTCATCAATATCAGATCGGCGGGGGTCCGACACCCGGCACCCCGCCGATCAGCTGTTTGAAGAGAAGGCGAGCGCCGTGCCAGCGCTGCCTCCTCGTCATTGTTTACATGCTGGCCGTTGCATCTGCAGCGGTGAGCATGTGTAATTACACCCAAGCCGTTCCATTCATGTCAATGGGACGGCTCGTTTCTATACAAGTGTATACTACAGAGCCGTCCCATTGAAATGAATGGAACAGAGCTCAGGCCCGCCCCTCTCTCTGCTCAAACAATATGTCCCCAGCATTGCGACTGCTGTCAAGCTCCGCCCCCACTGGCTACTTCACTAGTAGCCGATAACCCCGCCCACTCCTTCCCTCCAGCTTCGCTAACAGGTACCGAGCGGCTCCTGCACTCTTCCTGTTTAACTGAGAGCATGAGAAAAACACTTGAGGCTGATGCGCTCAGTTAAACAGGAAGAGCGCAGGAGCCGGCTCGGTGGATGTTAGTGAAGCTGGAGGGAAGGAGTGGGCAGGGTTATCGGCTACCAGTGACGTAGCTGGGGGCGGGGCATGATGACATTCGCAATCCTGGGGACATGTTGTATGAGCGGAGAGAGGGGCGGGCCTGGGCTCTGTCGGGGGGAGGCGGGCCTGGGCTCTGTCGGGGGAGGCGGGCCTGGGCTCTGTCGGAGGGGGGCCTGGGCTCTGTCAGGGGAGGCGGGCTTGGGCTCTGTCAGAGGGGGGCCTGGGCTCTGTCAGGGGAGGCGGGCCTGGGCTCTGTCGGGGGCGGTCCTGGGCTCTGTTGGGGGCCTGGGCTCTGTCGGGGGGAGGCGGGCCTGGGCTCTGTCGGGGGGGCGGTCCTGGGCTCTGTTGGGGGGGGGGCCTGGGCTCTGTCGGGGGGAGGCGGGCCTGGGCTCTGTCGGGGGGGCGGTCCTGGGCTCTGTCGGGGGGGCGGGCCTGGGCTCTGTTGGGGGGGGCCTGGGCTCTGTCGGGGGGAGGCGGGCCTGGGCTCTGTCGGGGGGGCGGGCCTGGGCACTGGATGGAGGGCACTTTTTGAATGAAAATAACGCCCCTCTGGGCACCTTCAGGTGTCATTAGCATAAAGATAAAAGAGGATTTTCATGAAGGGAGAAAGCTGGATCCAAGTGTAAAGAACACCTATGGAAAGAAGGTATGAGGAGCTGTAAGGACCGATGTTTGGCTTAATATTGAATTTCCAGGTGACAGAATCCCTTTAACTTTGCTGTTTGATGCTTCCTTCATCCCCTGATAAGTGGGCGGGGTTTCACATGACAGGGAGGGGCCTCTTGGGTACTATCGAAAATGGGGCAACATGTAGCAGAAATTGACGCCTTGTCATAGCAGGCACAGATTTCAGTTTTTGCCATGATGGGCACCAAATTTATCAACAGGCCCGTGCCTCTTGACTAATATAGCGCATTTTATTCCAAAACTGTCACTAAATGTCGCCATATTCGGAAGTCGCAGGACATTTCATTACACGGTGGTTAAAGGGATTCTGTCAGCTAGTTTGAGCCTATAGAGCTGAGGACGTGCGCTGCTAGATCACTAGCACGTCCATAATATACATTTCCCATAGCTCTGAGTGCTTTTATTCAATGAAAAAAAAAAACATTATATATATATATATATGCAAATGAGGCTAGTAAGGAGCCCAAGGGGCTGTTACCAACGTTTCAGGAGCCCAACCACGCCCGCACCCTCCGAATCTCCTCCTTAGTCCCCTGATGTCACATAGTTGAAGCGCCGTAATCTCATGCATGCCAGATAGCACATGCGCAGTTCATTCCCTAAGGCTGATGCCAGAACAGAGAAGGAACACTATGCTGGTACTCGCATGCGCGGGATTACAGCACTTCAAGTCTGTGACGTCGGGGGAGCAAGGAGGCGATTCGGGGGGTGCGGGCGGTGCTGAGCTCCTTCACAGTGGGCGTGGCTGGGCTCCTGAAACGTTGGTAACAGCCCCTTGGGCTCCTTACTAGCCTCATTTGCATATATATATATATATATATATATATAATGTTTTATTGAATAAAGGCACTCAGAGCTATGGGAAATGTATATTATGGGCATGCTAGTGGGGGTGGGGATCTAGCAGTGCATGTCCTCAGCGCTATAGGCTCAAACTAGCTGCCAGAATCCCTTTAAGCTTTATTTACATAAAGTGGAAACCCCCTTTAAGTTGCTCAAAAGGTACTCAGTGTCTTAAAGGAACAAATCAGTTTTGGGGTGACAACCAGAATGGACTCCACTGTGTCTCCCACAAAGTTGTCAGTGACCACCCAGTAGGAGCTGTGATGGTGCATGATGGGTTCTCTACTGTCTGTTCTCTACTGTTCTAGATGCTGCATCCCTGGGATCTAGATCATCCTCATTAGTGCCGAATATCGCAGAATGCCGCAGAGTATCTCCCACCAGCTGCGCGTCTCTTCAGGAACCTGCTTGACAGCCACAGAATGTTCTCAACTTCTATACGGAGCGAAATGCAACGTAGACCTTTCAATCCCTCAAAAATGTGAATGAAATGTACAATAAAGTTTTATTTATTCAGAATATTACATTTCTGTAAATTTCACGGGGGGCCACACAACAAACATCATGAACATTGCTACGGTTTAACGTATTATTTTGGAAAAAGTGACAACAAGAAGTGTCAATTTCTGTGAGGATAATTCAATAGCGGCAACCGATCTGGCTGCAATTCCTGCTGTTACTGTTTTCAAAATGGCCGCCACAGCAACAACGAATAAATGCTGATATCTCTGTCACTAAAACAGATATAATTCCCAAACTCTGGCTGCTGCTACAACTTGTGATTTAGTGATATATGGCAAATGTCAAAAAATATTTTGCGAAAATGCCCTTTAGGAGTGAAGATTTTAGAATTTAAAGGGGTTTGAAGAGAAAACCAATATGATTCTATATTGAGCAATTGATGTCAGCTTTTGTAGACACCTTCTCCCACCACAAAAGCTATTATTTAAAGGGACGCTTCCATCAATATTTTTTTTCTCATATGTTAACAGCCTATATATGACAATTTAAAGGTTTTTTTAAAAGGTGGATGTATTTTTAGATATAATTTTTTGAAGTCGCACAATGAATACTACTTCCTGTCCTGGCTCTTTAAATTCCTCTTTGTTTGGATGTTTAGGAGACTTGCTTAACTCTCTCAGTCAGACCATCACTGTGACCAGAGAGTCCGTCCGGTAGTAACTCAATTAGAGCATCACACATTACACTGCTCTTCTGTGATCATCTTTATCTAGACCTATCAAGAGAACAATAGAACTGCCAAACTTTAATCCCAATTCTACACCTATTTTGATCATGAGGATCACCCTTAAGATAATCTCCTCCCCTCACAGCAGCAGTAAACTGGAGTTTTATCTCTCTGTGCTGGCGATGTGCTGTACTAATTTGCAATGGCACAGTACTGCCGAAATAAAAATGAAAAATAGAAGAATTCTTAAAAAACATTGTTTTCTATGAATATTGAGTTAAAAAAAATAACACTTTCTGACACAAGTGTCCCTTAAATAGGAGGAGGAGAAATACGGTGGATGATATTTTGATTGGCAGGGCAGCCAATCAACAAGTTTTTAAGCTGTGGGCACTTAGAAGCCATCACAGCCATGCCTAGTAATGGCATGGCTGTGATTGGCCGGTGGATCATGTGACCCCGCCTCTATACAAGCTGGATTACGTGTAGCACCGCCCATCAGCTCTAAGTAGTGCAGGGACAGGAAGCAGCTGAAGTGAGGGAAAGTGTTAGGAATCTCATCTGGCTATTTGTTCTGTTGGTGACCTATAGTGAATCTTTTGTGGGTGTAATACACTAGCTTTGCACCCCTGACACAGAAATATAATAATTAATCTGGCTGTTAATTCTGTGGGCGATTTATAGCGATCTTTTGTGGGTGCAATCTGCCATCTTTGTGCCCCTGACACAACAATATAATAGTTAATCTGACTTTCGGCTGGGGACACACCAAGACGTTCAGCACGTTTCTCCACCCATCACAGAAGTTCTGCCTTCTCACCAGCCCGCCCGCTAGGTTCACTTGCATAAGGGAGGCGGCGCAAACATTTGGAGACATAAAGTAAAGTCTATAGTGTCGCAGTAATAGTTATCTTCCCGCTCTTTTAAAGGGGCGGCAACTCACTTTTCCCACTTTTGAGGGGGTGTCACTTCTTTTTCCCGCCGATAGCAGGGCTTTTTTCACAATGATGGCGCAGTAGAAATAACAAGAAAGCCCTCAGGCGGCCATTTTAGGTGCAATAGTTCATTCAGTGACAGGAAGCAGTTTTAGTGACATCAATTTGCGATTTTTCTACTTTTGACAATGCGATTTTGCAGAGAGGTTCTTGAATACTGTTCCCATGCAATTTGTACATTTCTGTCTATTGCTTCTATCTCCATGGGCTTAAGATCTAAATTCAGCTCTGAAAAGAAGTTTAGCAGACGTGATATTTAGCATGGGTTTGATTTGAGATCTCAGATCAGGTAGGTCTTGGGCTACTATGAGAGTAGGGAATTAGGTAAAGAAGACTGTTGCTTCTTTACCTCAGTAGCAAGGGCCATCAATTCACCTCTGACCATTGACTTGTGAGCCCCCGGAGGATTGGAATAGATGTGTTAAACTGAAAATAATCGTATGGAAGCAGCAGGAGATGGATCTGCAATCAAGGTCTCATTCCATCTCTAATGCCAATCTCGCAGTGGGAAGATTTAAAAAGTCAGGGCTAGGAAAACTGGCACATGGTCAGAGAGAGTGATATTCCCTATATCTGCCATGGTAGCAAAGGCGAGGTGGGCCAAAGATAGAATATGTAATCCAGCCCGTGAAACAAACAGCAAGTGCGAGAGAAAAAAAGTGTCCTCCAGGGTCCTCCAAATATCAATCACCTGAGGATCTTTCAGGGCAGGTTTGAGTCTTCCCAGCAACTTATATGAGAGCGTTTGGTGGAGGACAGGGGCGTAACCACCATAGCGGCAGACCATGCCACTGCTATGGGGCCCAGGGTAAGAGGGGGCCCAGTCTTAGTTGGGATTATCTCCTCTTCTACTGGAGGTGAAAACTTGGTCAGGATTTTACCCTCTAAAGCAGGGGAGCACAACCTTTTCTGGTTGGGGGCCACATTGTCAGCCTGAACCAATTCCAAGGGCCAAAAATAAAACTACCATCTGAAATACTGTATTTTTGGCATATTGAACATACAGTATATACTATAAATGTCTAGTTACAGTTCTAGGACTCCCATCTAATAGGAGAATACATGAAAGATACATGTAAGAAGCCATGAGGGTCCATTCACACGTCCGTTGTTTAGTTCCGCATCTAATCCCGATTTTTCGGAGTAGTTACGGAATAGTTGCGGACAGAATTCGGACCCATTGATTTTCAATGGGTCTATAAAATATGCCGACAGCACAAAGAGTGCTGTCCGCATAATTTTCTCAGTACATAGTGTCCGTAAAAAAATAAAACATGTCCTATTCTAATCCGAAAATTGCGGTATGTTGTGCAATGCAATTTTTTTCTTCTATCCGTTTTTTGCGGATCCGCAAAAAACGAATGACAAACGGAAAGAATTCTTGGAAAATAGGATCCGCAAAAAACTGTCCCATTTTCGGATTATAGAAAAACAACGGACGTGTGAATGGACCCTAAGACATAGACCTACATGTCTTTTACCAGATGTTTGGGGGCCGCACAGAATGGTATCGAGGGCCGCATGTGGCCCCCGGGCCGCAGTTTGTGCACCCCTGCTCTAAAGGAACAACTTTTAGAAAATGAAGTAGTGGAAAAATGGCCTAAGGGTCACTGAAAAGGCTTTCGGTCCTGTGTTGGGCGGCCCGGTTTGATGCTTGCTCTGGGGCCCTTACTTCTCTATGTATGCCAGAGAGGGATCTATAGACAGATTAAAATCCCCTCCAAGGATCAAAGGACCTTGAAATCTGACAGTTTGCGAAAGGTTTGAACCAGACACTGAACTTGCTGTCTATTTGGGGCATATCAGTTTGCCAGCATCATTACAGAATTGGAGATTTTACCATTTACAAAAAGGAAGCGACCTTCCGCAATGGAGACAGTATGAGAAAAGGGGATTTGCTTACTGCTAGCAATACAGACACCTGTGTGAAATGTGTTTTGAAGAGGGTCGCTGTGTGAATAAGGCCTTAAGGAGATTTTTAAAAATCTGTTTCCGTGGCTCGTTCAGACCTCTAGCATTCAGTGTAGAAAAGGTTACAGATGCCATGGCTTTAAAACAGCAGTCAGACATTTGACATGTGCCTTCCAAATACCAGGTGGGGGGAAAGGAAGAAGAAGAAAGGAAAGGAAGAAAGGGGATAAGAATTTAAACAATTAGTACATGCAATAAAAAGAAGCATAACAAAGCAAAATAGGCAATGGCTTTCAACGTCTTTGACAATAAGCAGTGTCATGGGAGGGAGACAATTGGGAGAAGGAATTGGAGCAGTGGCCCACTCAAACAACGAGCCACATCCCTGATCTTGTGCATGATGAAGTAAAACATTTTTACAATCCAGCGATTGCCATCTAACAATTACAACAACGGGTATTGGAAAAATTCCTTACAAAGGCAAGCAAAAGGTTAGGTAATTTGAAAAGACCAAATAAAACATAGCAAACTATGGTAACTCAGACAGAGTTCTCCCGACAAAGGCCGTGATGTGAGGGTGTCCAGGACAGAGTCCACAGGAGACAGTGGAGGGGGGCAAAAACCATCTTCTGTCTATTGAAGAAACAATGGGAATGGTGGAACACCTCACGACGGGTAGGCCATAATCTTGACCAAGTGTAATAGAGCCTAAACGGAAGAAAAAGGCCTTAAGGAACTCTTTTTCAGTCAAGCAGACTTTGGAGAAGAAGCGGCTTGCAAGGACCCTGCGTTGGGTAGTGATAGAAGGGCCTCGTCCTGGTCAGCCAGCAAGTCCATCAGAGAAATGCCCGAGGCGTCTCACACCAATTGCAGATCTTGTGAGTAGGGATGAGCAAATCGACTTCGGATGAAACATCCGAAGTCGATCTACATAAAACTTAGTTTCAATACTGTACGGAGCGAGCGCTCCATACGGTATAAGAATGTATTGGCTCCGATAAGCTGAGTTTGAGCCAAAGTTATTACTACCTTGGAACCGAACCCGAGTTCAGAAAATGTTTTTTTACAGGAGAAATCAATTTATGAAGTTATTATGAGACTTCGCGAAGGAATAACTTTGGCTCATCAGAGCCAATACATTAATATTGAAACTAAGTTTTATGTGAATCGACTTTGGATGTTTCATCCGAAGTCGATTCGCTCATCCCTACTTGTGAGGATTGGATGTAATCTGGCAACCGTTTTTTATGATCCCCCAAAGGGATACAGCCAGTGGAATGGCATGTTAGTAGATCGCAAGGCTTCCAACAAGGGGAATAGAGCCCTCCTTTTTTTCCCAGTATGGAGGCCGCTAGATCCTGGTGTACGGAGATAACAGTCAGCTCAGCTTCTCTGCAGCTTCTCAAGATGACCGCTGTATCAACAAAGCTGAGGAGGCCACAGATGGTGTCACATGGTGGTTCGTTGGGCTTCAGTTTAGGGTGTAGAGCTCGATGGATCCGCTCAATAATGACTTATTATGCTCTCTCTTCCCCAAGGAGAGTTTTAAAGATCTCTAGCAGTTTGAGGCAAGGCATCCGGAGAGACTGTTTCAGGTAGGCCACGAATTCTTATCTTGCATTGTCTGCGCCTATTCTCCTGGTCCTCAATATGGAGGAAGGCATCGTTGAGAAGAGACTTGTGCATGAGCAGGAGATCTTTCGCTTTCTCCTCGAATGATAACATGGCTGCTTGGTTCGTCTCTAGCATTTCCACACGATGACCAAGATGGGGTAGATACTCTTTTATGTCAGCTAAGTCCTTCTTTAGCGGCGATAGGGCACTTTTTTAATACTTCCCAGATAAAGGACCAGGTGTTTGGATGTTTGTCGGCATCTACCGGTATCTCAGAGATATAGGATAAACTGACCACTTCAGAGTCTTCTTCTGGATCTAGGGAGGTGAGATGCGTGGGTGCCATCTTAGCAGGACTCGATGGAGAGAAAGTGGCTTTTCTTTTCTCCACATAAGTAGTAAACATAGAAAAAATGGACCCTTAAAACATAGCTTTTAATAGAGATAGAACTAAAATCGCCCTATATTTAGCAGTGAATAGGTAATTAGTAATCATGGGCAAAAAATTAGCCCGGCCACCACTGTGCATGTAGCATCCACTAGATAGCCAAGATGATGAAATGTGTGGGTAACAAAAGAAGAAGGGCAAGGCCTGGGGCAATGATGATAGAACACTTTCCCTGTGCAGGCCCTAACTAGACCTCAGCCCAGGGACAACCCCTAATAGTGGGATTTCCCTATCCTCGTACCTGCCCTGTAAGGCCCTATAAAGCCCTAGATGGTAAATTGGTAATAATACCCCAACGCGTTTCCCCCGGGATGGTTCCTCAGGGGGTCGGTAATGACTTAATACATTCCATCTATGTTGATAACATACTTTAACCCAAAGATAAGACAGATAAGGCAGACTTTGTGCAACCTAGAATTGAAAGACAGCAGATGTATGCACCCACAAGGTAAAAACTTACTCCAGGTAAGAAAATACAGCAAAGAGTCTTAAACTTACAGGTGATGTGCTCCATCCGTCGCCAGACTGCCTCAGGCCGGGTGCTTGATACGGCAGGGGGGCATGTACATAATGTTGGGGTTTAACTTGAGTGCCAGGGCGCGTTCGACTCTTCAGGGAAGACATGCTTCTGGCCGGTGGAACGTACACCGCGACGCTACTTCCGGTATCGTCGAACTCATGTGTCACTTCCGACACTAAACTGTGTAAAGTAATTAACACAGAAGAGGACAGTTTTCTGCTACAGAGGGATCTGGATAGATTGGAGGCTTGGGCAGAGAAATGGCAGATGAGGTTTAACACTGACAAATGTAAAGTTATGCACATGGGAAGGAATAATGCAAGTCACCCGTACATACTAAATGGTAAAGCACTCAGTAACACTGACATAGAAAAGGATCTAGGAATTTTAATAAACAGCACATTAAGCTGTAAAAACCAGTGTCAGGCAGCTGCTGCCAAGGCCAATAAGATAATGGGTTGCATCAAAAGGGGCATAGACGCCCGTGATGAGAACATAGTCCAACCATTTTACACATCACTGGTCAGACCACACATGGAGGACGGTACAGTTCTGGGCTCCTGTGAACAAGGCAGACATAGCAGAGCTGGAGAGGGTCCAGAGGAGGACAACTAAACTAATAACTGGAATGAGGCAACTACAGAACCCTGAAAGGTTATCAAAATTAGGGTTATTTACCTTAGAAAACAGACGACAGAGGGGAGATCTAATAACTATGTATAAATATATCAGGGGTCAGTACAGAGATCTCTCCCATCATCTATTTATCCCCAGGACTGTCACTGTGACGAGGGGACATCCTCTGCGTCTGGAGGAAAGAAGGTTTGTACACAAACATAGAAGAGGATTCTTTACGGTAAGAGCAGTGAGACTATGGACTCTTTACTGTAAGAGCAGTGAGACTATGGACTCTTTACTGTAAGAGCAGTGAGACTATGGACTCTTTACTGTAAGAGCAGTGAGACTATGGACTCTATACTGTAAGAGCAGTGAGACTATGGACTCTATACTGTAAGAGCAGTGAGACTATGGAACTCTATACTGTAAGAGCAGTGAGACTATGGAACTCTTTACTGTAAGAGCAGTGAGACTATGGAACTCTATACTGTAAGAGCAGTGAGACTATGGAACTCTTTACTGTAAGAGCAGTGAGACTATGGACTCTATACTGTAAGAGCAGTGAGACTATGGAACTCTTTACTGTAAGAGCAGTGAGACTATGGACTCTATACAGTAAGAGCAGTGAGACTATGGGCTCTATACTGTAAGAGCAGTAAGACTATGGAGCTCTCTGCCTGAGGAGGTGGTGATGGTGAGTACAATAAAGGAATTCAAGAGGGGACTGGATTTATTTCTGGAGTGTAATAATATTACAGGTTATAGCTACTAGAGAGGGGTCGTTGATCCAGGGAGTTATTCTGATGCCTGATTGGAGTCGGGAAGGAATTTTTTTGCCCTTAAGTGGGGAAAATTGGCTTCTGCCTCACAGGGTTTTTTTGCCTTCCTCTGGATCAACTTGTAGGAAACAGGCCGAACTGGATGGACAAATGTCTTTTTTCGGTCTTATAAACTATGTTACTTCCGGTTTGGCGAATCGCATGCGTTCCAGTGCATCCCCGGAAGCGAGAGGAGGGGCGTGTAAGGAGGCAGTCTAGTAAGTTTTTACCTTGTGGGCGCATACATCTGCTGTCTTTCATTTCTAGGTTGCATCTACTCCTACTAGCATCGAGGAACATGTGATGTATCCGGTACCCATTGCACAGTCTGCCTTTTCTGTCTTATCTTTGGGATAAAGTATGTTATCAACATAGATTGAATGTACTGAGTCATTACCGATCCCTGAGTAACCCTACCGGGGGAAACGCGTCGGGTTATTATTACTAATTTACCATCTAGGGCTTTATAGGGCCTTACAGGGCAGGTACGAGGATAGGGAAATCCCACTATTAGGGGTTGTTCCTTGGGCTGAGGTGTAGTTAGGGCCTGCACAGGGAAAGTGTTCTATCACCATTGCCCCAGGCCTTGCCCTTCTTCTTTTGTTACCCACACATTTCATTATCTTGGCTATCTAGTGGATGCTACATGCACAGTGGTAGCCGGGCTAATTTTCTGCCCATGCTTACTAATTACCTATTCGCTGCTAAATATAGGGCGATTTTAGTTTTATCTCTATTAAATAAGGTAATAAGGACCCCTTTGTGCCCCCACGTTGTAATAAGGTCAGTCCTTTCTGTAACCCAGTTCACAGGACTGTTGGCAACTCAAGGGTCAGACTAATGGCCACAAAACCGAAAAAGTATGGGTTGTCTTTGGGACACAAAATTGGATGTGGGCGAATGAGAGCGCCATTCTCACAATATAGCAGATAGAAACATTGTTAAGCTTTCTACAGAGATTCAGTTGAGTGCTCTAAGTCATGAAGCACCCCCCGCACCTCCCAAAAGTGTTACTTGCCCTGGCTACAAGAGGTGCAAAATGTCCAGAAGCCCCTGCCAGAGAAAGAGTTAAAGAGGATTTTCTGCGCTTGCATAACTTTGCATGAATTTCTTACACCTCTGTAAATCCCTCATAATCCATGGTCTCGGGGCGACGGCCGCACAATATCTGTTTACTTGGCTTTTGTAACATCAGAATTGTCAGCCTTCAATCAGCTGTCATGAGCTCTGCAGGCAAAGTACCATGTCTCCCCAGATGTGGCACCAGCATGTACGCCATTGTCTGCCTCTATTGGGCAGATCGCTGACGCAGCAGAGATTTAGTGACAAAATCAAACCACACACCCGAGCCTCGGTTAACCCCTTATGGGATGGAAGAGTCAACTGGACAAGTGCACACAGTGCTGAATGGGGCAGAACCAGCATCTGACTGGCCCACCAGATGATCCTCCAGTGAGCATAGGCTCGAATACCTTAGTGAGCCACAAAGGTCCAGAGGAAAAAAAAAATTAAAATTTGAAGTTGCCTTTAGAGTCTATTTCTTTAAATCAAAACCTGTTAGACTTTATTGCTGATATGGCGGTTGGGTCCTGGAAATTATTTTCTCTGATGGGCCCAAAGAAACCCCAGTTCAACCCTGGGCAGAAACGGATCCACACATTTTATGAGAGTTCCATATTGAAGGCCTATCCTCAGGATAGGTTATCAATATCAGATCGGTGGGGCTCCCACTCCCGGCAGACCACCCGCCAATCAGCTGTTTGAGGAGATATCAAAATTGCTTCCTCTTCTTAGGCTTCATCTCCAGACAACTTGAGTAGTTGTACAGCTTTATAACTTGCATGGAGCCTATGGCTGGTCGCACATAACATGGCCGCAAGACCGAAACCCTCCACCAAACCCAATGGTGATCTGGGTTTAGCTCACTTGAATAGCTAGGGTTCTAGGTCATACATGTAGCAGCGTTCCCCACTAGAGATGAGCAAATTGAATTCCACGAATTCCACGAAATTCGGCCTAGAAGCCGAATTTATTCGTGCTCGTGTCAGTGAATCGATTTAACCTGAAATAGTATTAAAAAGAAAAAATTCAAACTTACCTCCTCCAGTTGCTCGCGACGGCCGCCAGCCTCCATTTTGCTTGAAGATCTCGGCCAAAATCCTCTGCGGCGCGAGATTACATCTTCACGCCAGCCGTGTTAATTTTACACTCAGATGGCGCGATCGTGCATGAACACTGCATCTGAGGGGTACAATGACAGGGGACGGCGCTATCGCAGCTCCCTGTCATTGCACCCGATACTTACAAAAAATGTGCTTCGTGACGAGGTAATTCGTCACGAAGCGAATTATTTTGTGAAATTCAGCCAAACTTTTAAGAAATTCGCTCATCTCTATTCCCCATCTCCCTTATTTTTATTCAGTCCTAAAGCCTGTGGCCCAGGGTAGAAAATGCGCATAAGGTGCTCATGAGCACTCAGTAGACTGGTAAATCTCCTTAAAATGGTGTCTCATAAAGAGGTGCCCCTCTCTCAAGGGCATTGTCCCAGCAATCAACTGATCACCTCTGGTCCAGCTCCTGGCAGGCAGTTGGCCATAAATTAAAATACTCCGTACAGTCACTCGAGTGAATGGCCCCCCAGATAGCATATACAGTTGTGTTCAAAATGATTCAACCCCCACTGAAATTGAGTGTTTTGGCCAGTTTGACATTGATTTTGATCATTTCAGTCATCGTGTTTACAATAAATCACAGAGGCCCTTGTAAGTCAGACAAATATAACATAACATTTATAATGAAATAACCACAAATGTCTTTTCTGTGCTCACATCATCATCAGTTTTATTCAACCCCCAAGTGACATTCAGTCTTAGTACTTAGTACAACATCCTTTTCCAGTTATAACAGCTTATAAACGTGAAGCATAGCTTGACACAAGTGTCTTGCAGCGATCTACGGGTATCTTCGCCCATTCTTCATGGGCAAAAGCCTCCAGTTCAGTCACATTCTTAGGCTTGCGCGCTGCAACTGCTTTCTTTAAAGGGAACCTGTCACCTGGATTTTGTGTATAGAGCTGGGCACATGGGCTTCTAGATGGCTGCTAGCATATTTGCAATTTCCAGTCCCCATAGCTCTCAGTGCTTTTATTATGTCAAAAAACCGATTTGATAGATATGCTAATGAACCTTAGATGAGTCCTGCTTTTTGAGATGAGTCAAGCGTCCTCTGTTTCCGGAGCCCAGGCACGCCCACTGTGAAGAAGCCAGCACCACCCCGCATCCTTTGACTCTCCTCCTTGCTCCCCGACGTCATAAAGCTAGATCGCCGTAATCTCGCGATAAACGAGCTAGCGCATGCGCAGTTCGTTCCCTGAGGCTGATGCCAGCCCAGGGAAGGAACTATGTCGGCACTGCACATGCGCTAGCTCATTTATCGCGAGATTACGGCGATCTAGCTTTATGACGTCGGGGAGCAAGGAGGAGAGTCAGAGGATGCGGGGTGGTGCTGGCTTCTTCACAGTGGCGTGCCTGGGCTCGGAAACAGAGGACGCTGACTCATCTCAAAAGCAGGACTCATCTAAGGTTCATTAGCATATCTATCAAATCGTTTTTTTGACATAATAAAAGCACTGAGAGCTATGGGGACTGGAAATTGCAAATATGCTAGCAGCCATCTAGAAGCCCATGTGCCCAGCTCTATACACAAAATCCAGGTGACAGGTTCCCTTTAAGTCCCACCAGAGGTTCTCAATCAGATGTAAGTCTGGTGACTGCGATGGCCACTTCACAATGTTCCAGCCTTTATCTGCAGCCATGCTCTAGTGGACTTGGAGGTATGCTTGGGATCATTGTCCAGTTGAAAGGTCCAACGTCTCCCAAGCCTCAGGTTTGTGACGGACTGCATCACATTTTCATCCAATATCTCCTGGTACTGAAGAGAATTCATGGTACCTTGCACACGCTGAAGCTTCCCTGTACCTGTAGAAGCAAAACAGCCCCAAAGCATGATTGACCCCCGCCATGCTTCACAGTAGGCAAGGTGTTCTTTTCTTCATAGGCCTTGTTCTTCCTCCTCCAAACATATCGTTGATCCATGGGCCCAAACAGTTCTAATTCTGTTTCATCAGTCCACAGAACACTATCCCAAAACTTTTGTGGTTTGTCCACATGACTTTTGGCATACTGCAGTCAACTCTTCTTATTCTTTGGAGACAGCAAGGGGGTGCGCCTGAGAGTTCTGGCATGGAGGCCTTCATTACGCAGTGTGCGCCTTATTGTCTGAGCTGAAACTTCAGTACCCACATCTGACAAATCTTTTTTCAGTTCCTCATCAGTCACACGGGGACTTTTCTCCACTTTGCGCTTCAGGTAGCGCACAGCAGTCGAAGTCAGCATCTTCTTTCTGCCACGACCAGGTAGCGTTTCAACAGTGCCCTTTGCCTTGAATTTGCGAATGATGCTTCCTATGGTGTCTCTTGGTATGTTTAACATCTTTGCAATCTTCTTATAGCCATTGCCCTTCCTGTGAGGAGAAATCACCTCTTCTCTTGTCTTCCTGGACCATTCTCTTGACTTCACCATGTCTGTAAACACACCAGTAAATGTCTAGAAGGAGCTGAGTATCACAGTCATTTTACATCTGCCTAATTGGGGCTTATTCCGCTTGATTGCTGCTCCTTGACATCCACAGGGGTTTTCAATACCTGATCGAAAACACTTGAATGAACCTCTGTTCTTAAGAGCGGTCGTCTTTAAGGGGTTGAATAATTGTGTCAATGAAGAAATCACAAAAAAAACATTTAATACTGTATTACAAAAACAATTGATGTCATTTTAGTTGCATTTGGTTCTTTAAAAAGTCCTTGTAAGATTTCATTCTGAACACAATGACAAATGTGCACTAAATTCCCTAAAACCCTTTATAGCATTGGGGGTTGAATCATTTTGAACACAACTGTAGATATGTAAGATGGTTGGAGATCGCACTTGCTCCTCTGGACAGAAGTCCAATTGAAAAAATTATTTTTAGCCAAATCTGAGTACAATGCAACCGTAAACAAATTGCCTCCGAAGGTCTACATAGCCTTTAAGCTCATTGCTCTACGTGAGTCAAAGTCATGACTGTGTCTTCCCGGGTCCTTCGGCCATCCTAGAGCCACACATACCATTCAGGGACAGAAATAATCTCTGTTGGGTCCACTGCTTCATAGCTGCTGTCTACAGCAATGCAGTGATGGCATTGCACCACTTGCTGGCCATTGTGTACACTCACAACCTAGCAGGCCCTAGGCCTAAAGCAGCCAAAGTGGTGGACAAGAAGCAGTGGCTCTCTGCTCTGCCAGTTGTGAGCAGGAATCTGATACAGTTAAAAGAAGCGCTCACTCAATTTTCTGAGAGGCCCCTCATCTGTGTTGCATATCTTAGGAATTTTCTCGATGTTTTGTGTATCGGGATATGGTAATAAGCATCCCTTAAATCGATTGAGGCCATTACGGATCTCTTTTTTATTAATTTTACTGCTGATCTTAAAGTTTCCATCTTGAACTTTTGATATGTGATAAGTTTGTTAAAGGGTTTTAGATTTATTATAATTCCCGTTCGGTTTCTTTACTAAGAATAGACGAGCAGTGGCCGTCTCCTAGCTGATTTTCCGGGACAGGTTCTCTTGCTCCTAATTTTAGTAAATCTTCTAGGCCTATCAATAAGGTACCTTGTTGAGAGGGGGGAGGAGTGGTAATAATTAATTTTTCTGGAGGGGAGACTAATTCCATGCGGTAACCCTCTCTCATGATGTTTAGGACCCATGAATTTGATGTTATTTGCTCCCAAGCTCTTAAAAAGGAGCCGAGTCTTCCCCCTACTTGTATGGTGTCAATGTTTCAGATTAGACGAGGAGGATTCCCCTCTGTTAGGGTTAAAAAGGACATTTTTTCCCCTACCGCCTTTTGCATAACTCCACCTCCCCGTTTTTCCCTCATCTTTTCTTTGTTCTGACGGCCACGAAAATTCTGTCTTTTTGATTTAAATCTCTCTTCTGGAAACCCTTTCTTCTTATCAGTGGCGTTTTCTAAGATCTTTTCTAGATCCAGTCCAAAAACATATTGGCCGTGAAAGGGAAGGGAAATAAGCATGTTTTTGGATGTAATATCCCCTGCCCATGCTTTGAGCCAAAGAAACCTGTCTGGCTGTGTTAGACAAAACTACTGTGCGTGCTGAAAGTTTTACGGATTCAGCTGCAGCATCCGCCAAGAAACTAGTTGACATTTTTAGTAACGGAATGCTCTCCAGAATCTGATTTCTTGGCGTTTTATTGATTAGATGAATCTCCGATTGCTCTAACCAAGTAGAAGCCACCCCTGGCTTAAGAAGAGCTGCCGTAGCCTTCCAGGTTTTCCTAAGTAGGCTCTCTGCTTTCCTATCCATGGGGTCTTTAGGTATTGAATCATCAAATGGCAGGGTGGTACGTTTTTCTAGTTTAGCCACAGGAGCGTCTACTCTGGAGATGGATTCCCAATTGGCGCAATCCTCATCATTAAAAGGATAGCGCCTCTAGGAATAAAAGATCGTTTATCTGGCTTATCTCATTCTGACCTGATTAACTTTTGAATAGTGATGAGCGCAGACTCATATTTGATTTCGCAATATTTGACGAATAATTTGCAATCATATTCGTCATATATTCGCAATTTCGCAATATTCGTTATTTCGCATTCAATATCATGACTTGCGATTAATTTTTCAAGTTATATTCGCGTGCGAAAAAGACATATACGAATTTTTGCAATACCTGCAGCGTACTGGAGTCTGACACAACCTGTTAACGCTTGGTAGGAAAGGGAATACAAACCGCGAATCCATTAATGCGAATATTCAAGTGACGAACATTCGCAGGACAGTTTTTACCTATTAAGTCTTAGCTCTGACAGGAGTATTTAAAGCATTGATTAGATTTCTATATTGAGATCGGGGACGGGGAAATGTTATTAAACTTGGGACAGAAATTGGCATATGCGATTATTCGGTAGTTGATATTCGCACTAATCCCTTCGTAGCATGAGGCATTTCACAGCCTTGACACGAGGCCGCAATAGCGTTTAGAAATTGACGTATATGGCGCTATATTCGACATATTCTACTAGAATATGTGTGATTTTTCGTCTGCTGGTACCTGACAGCTTGGGACACGCATACAGATTATAGATTGGCGTACTCTGGTGACAAAATAGTGGAAATTGTTATAGAAAGCAATTAAGGTTGGGGGAATTATGCCTGAATCTTTTATTTTCAAGATACAGTTTCGCTATCACTATCCATCTTAAGAGCGAATATTCGTAATTGCGAATATGGAGTCATGCATTCGACATGTTCGTGAAATCTCGAAATCACTATATTCGAGATTAAAATTTGCTTTGCGAATATTCACGCTCGACACTACTTTTGAATAGAGATGAGCGAACTTTAAAAAATACCGGGATCAAATCCAGTGCTGAGCCACGCCCCCTGCACTGATCACATGACGGTGACGTCACCCCAGGTCCTTCGGCTTTTTCAAAGTTCGGGTTCGTGGAAGCCGCCCCTTATGGATTCCATATGCCGGGATAGTCCGCGGTAGTGGAATCCATAACGGGATGCGGCGATTACCACAACCCGAATGCCGAACTATTTTTTAAAGTTCGCTCATCTCTACTTTTGAATATTGTCTGGAACTGGGAATACAGACTTCAGCTTTCCCCCAGCCCCCCAACTATCTCTTCCTGCACCGACTTAGGCTTTTTAGGAACTTCCATCTGAATTGTGGCTCTAATCGCTTTTAAAAGTTCATCAATGTCACCCGGATTGAATAAGAAACGTTTATATTCATTATCTTCGTCAGAAGATGTATATGTTTTTTCGTACTTTTCAGCGTCAGAGCCTCCCAAAACATCAGAATCCGAGTCATACACTGGATTGCGATTATCACGGATGATTTGAGGAGGATTAGAGGGAGCTGGATCCCGGGAAGCTCGTGCGAACTGAACTTCCTCTTTAACTAAGATCCTGATATCTTCCAGGAAACTAGAGGATTAAGCTTTTACCACATTAGAAGTACATTCTTTACATAAGGGTTTAGCCAGGGGCGTAGCTAGAAATGACTGGGCCCCACAGCAAATTTTTGTATTGGGCCCCCCCCTACCCGCGCGTTTCGCTCCCCCTCTATAATGTGCCAGCCATATAGCCCCCCTATAATGTGCCAGTAGTCAGCCATATAAGCCCCCTATAATGTGCCAGTAGTCAGCCATATAAGCCCCCTATAATGTGCCAGTAGTCAGCCATATAACCCCCCTATAATGTGCCAGTAGTCAGCCATATAACCCCCCCTATAATGTGCCAGTAGTCAGCCATATAACCCCCCTATAATGTGCCAGTAGTCAGCCATATAACCCCCCCTATAATGTGCCAGTAGTCAGCCATATAACCCCCCCTATAATGTGCCAGTAGTCAGCCATATAAACCCACCCTATAATGTGCCAGTAGTCAGCCATATAAACCCACCCTATAATGTGCCAGTAGTCAGCCATATAACCCTCCTATAATGTGCCAGTAGTCAGCCATATAACCCCCTATAATGTGCCAGTAGTCAGCCATATAACCCCCTATAATGTGCCAGTAGTCAGCCATATAACCCCTCCTATAATGTGCCAGTAGTCAGCCATATAACCCCCTATAATGTGCCAGTAGTCAGCCATATAACCCCCTATAATGTGCCAGTAGTCAGCCATATAACCCCCCTATAATGTGGCAGTAGTCAGCCATATAAACCCACCCTATAATCAGGGGCGTAGCTAGAAATGACTGGGCCCCACAGCAAACTTTTGTATTGGGCCCCCCCCCTACCCGCGCGTTTCGCTCCCCCTCTATAATGTGCCAGCCATATAGCCCCCCTATAATGTGCCAGTAGTCAGCCATATAGCCCCCCCAGCCCCCCTATAATGTGCCAGTAGCCAGCCATATAACCCCCCTATAATGTGCCAGTAGTCAGCCATATAACCCCTCCTATAATGTGCCAGTAGTCAGCCATATAACCCCCCCTATAATGTGGCAGTAGTCAGCCATATAAACCCACCCTATAATGTGCCAGTAGCCAGCCATATAGCACCAGATGCCCCCATAGTGCTCCTCTCCCCATAGTGCCCCCTATAATGTGCCAATATCAAGTGCCTCTGTCTTCCCCCATCCCAATATCATAGTGCCATCCTCTCCCCTGCCCCTAATGTGTGTGCCAATATGAAGTGCCTATCTCCCCCCATTTGCCAATATCATAGTGCCAATAGCCCCCTCCTCCCCTGTGGCAGTAAAGTAAAAGTCCAGTATTTAAAAAATAAAAAATAAACACACATATACTTACCTCCATGTTAGGCAAGCCTCATTTATCCTGTCTTTCAGAAAAAGTTTGTGAGGGGAATCAAACCTGTGACCATTAGGATGAAAGGCAAGACACTTATCCACAAGACCATATCAGCTGCATAGCCAGGTAGCTAAAAAAAAAAAAAAATAAGACCTCTAGATAAGGAGAACTTTGATAGTGTATCTATACACATTAAAGCTGCCCCAACACACCAAGCTCTGCTACATCCATATACAATGTGCTGGTGCAGCTGTAATGTGTATGGATACACTATCAAAGTTCTCCACATCTAGAGGTCATATTTTTTTTTTTTTTTTTATTTTTTTTTATTTATTTTTTAAAGCTATCTGGCTAGGCAGCAGATATAGCCTAGTGGTAAAGTGTCTTGCCTTTGAACCTAATGGTCGCAGGTTCGATCCCCAGGGCAAGCTTTTCTGAAAGAAAGAAAAAATAAGTTTTAAATAAATAGACAAGGGCGAGGGGAGAGGAGTGAGGACACGTGCTGATTACCCAGGGGAGGAGAGAAGTGAGGACAAACACGTGCTTGCCGGGCCCCCTGTAAGCCCGGGCCCCGATCCCCGGTAGATACGCCCCTGGGTTTAGCTCCTGTGCTGGGTAGCCGCTTATAACATCTACCACATTTCCTTGTGTTTTTAGGAGCTGAAACAGAATCCTTTTCTTCCCAGAAAATGTAAGGGAGAGAAGGTCCAGCTAACCAGGGTATAGGGGTGCTACACCATGTGCCTGATACCAGGCTGCTCACAACTCATGGATTTGCTGCAGGCTCGGCTGCAGAGCCTGGCGTGATGGGGGCACTCATCTGTAAACCGCTCCCGTCCGCCAGCAGACACTGCACTATTCTCCTGTAGAAAGGAGTGCACTGTCCAGACGCCATTAAGCAGGTCCTGTGGCCTTTTATCCATCCTTGGACCTGCGGCGCCCAGAGATGACATCATGACATCTGGCCCCGCCTCCCAGCATCTGACATCATGCGTCGACAGCTGGAGGGAATGCATCTCAGTGTTGCTCCAGCTGCCATCTTCCTTCCCCTCTGCATGAAGCCCGCCTGGACCGCCGCAGGGGGATCTTCACATGGGACGGCAACCGTCTGCTCCCATGCACAGGCCACCAGAAGAGGAGGGAGAGCCACACTCCAGATCCGACCTCGGGCAACTGGCGAGAGGAGTGTCACTTATTTTATATGTCTGCCATCTGCCCTGAACATTGAAAATCGGGACTCGTCCATGAACAGAACGCCTCTCCAACGTGCCAGACGCCATTGAATGTGAGCATTTGCCCTCTCAAGTCAGTTAGGAAGATGAACTGCAGTCAGGTCCAGACCCCGATGAGGACGACGAGCATGCGTCTTATGGTAGAAAAATTAACATTCATTGCACGGCAACAGCTCTGGTAGACATTCCTGCAGTCAGCATGCCAATTGCACGCTCCCTCAAACGTTGCAACATTTGTGGCATTGTGCTGTGTGATCAAACTGCACATTTCAGAGTGGCCTTTTATTGTGGGCAGTCTAAGGCTCACCTGTGCAATATTTATGCTGTCTAATCAGCACCTTGATATGCCACACCTGTGAGGTGGGATCGATTATCTCGGCAAAGGAGAAGTGCTCACTAACGCTGGGTTCACACTTGAGCGTACTTGATACACGCCTTTTATGCGTGTTTTTGTCGCGCGTATTACAGCACGTTTGTGGAAATTGGAAACGCACGTCGTACGTGCGATTGACCACTATGGCGTCAATCACAATACGCGCGAAAATACGCCCCAAAGAAGCTCCTGTACTTCTTTGGGCGTAGGGCATTTTACAGCGCGTTCGTACGTGCTGTTAAACACTCAGGTGAGAACCATGCCCATAGGGGAACATGGGTTTCCGCCTGTTGAGCGTTTTACAGCGCGTAGGAATGAGCTGTAAAACGCTCAGGTGTGAACCCAGGTTAAGGCCTCATGTACACAACCGTGTGTGTTTTGCGGATCCGCAAAACACAGAAGCTGCTCGGTGTGCTTTCCGCAATTTGCGGAACGGAACGGGCGGCCCATTATAGAGATGCCTATTCTTGTCCGCAAAACGGACAAGAATAGAACATGCTCTATTTTTTTTGCGGGGCCACGAAACAGAGCAACGGACGCGGCCCCATTAAAGTAAATGCGTCCGCGCCCGAGCCGCAAAATATGCGGCTCAGACGCGGATCAAACACATGGTCGTGTGCATGAAGCCTAACACAGATTTAGACAGATTTGTGAACAATATTGGAGAGTAATGGGTCTTTTGTGTATGTAGAAAATGTTTCAGATCTTTGAGTTCAGTTCGTGCCCAATGGGAGCAAAACCGAAAGTGTTGCGTTCATATTTTTCGGCGGTAGATATATATATAAATAAATTTCAATTAGTGTCAGTTTAGAATTTTACACGAACGCAGCATCTGCATAAGTGCTTCTTGCAACCGATCAGTAGTGTCCATTACAAGTCTTTTTTTCTTCTAAATTTAATTTCAAATTTATTACAAGCCCCTTCATGTGTGAAAACACAACATACACACCCCTCACACTAAATAAAGGCTTACGCATTTCCCACGCCACACCCCAATAAAATAAAAATGGCCCGTCTATCCCAAAGAGTATACTCAGCTGAAGAGGCATACGCCATGCTTGCCTCCGATACTGAGTCTGCCAGTGAGAAGGGTTACCACCTCTATTATACCAGGATACCCATGAACTCCCAAGAATCTGAAACTTTGAACTATCTCCACGTTTCCACCATTAATGCTAATGGGATGGTGTCCATTTCATTTTTTTCCCCTAAAATCCAGAATCAACTTCTTTGTTTTCTTGGTATTAAGACCTCATGCACACGACAGTTGTTTTTAGCGGTCAGTAAAATGGGGTTCCATTGTTCCGTGTCCGTTTTTGGTTCCGTTGTGTTTCCTTGGTCCGCCAGAAAAAAAGGAAGGGAAAAAAAGTGTAATTTTAATATCTCCACCTAGAATAATGGAATATATATGCAGGTCACGGACGCGGAGTCCCATTGACTTGAAAAGGTCCGCGAACCATTTTTTTACAGACAGGAATAGAACAGGTTATATTTTTTTGACGGACAGTAATCACGGACACGGAGGACAAACGGTGCATTTGACGAGTTTTCCACGGACCCATTGAAAACCAATGGGCCCGCAGAAAAGCACGAAAAACGGCTCGACGGACGAGGAAACAAACAACGGTCATGTGCATGAGGCCTAAGTATGAGGTTGTTGTTTTTACTCCATCTCTCTAGGTTCTCAACCTCTTTCCTATAGGCTGTTTCATCATTGTTGAAGATTAGGCCCATCGTGGTCGTGTGATCTGCAAACTTTATAATGGCATTGTAAATAGGTTTGCAGTCATTTGTGAAGAGGAAGTAGAGCCGTGAGTAGGGCCGTGGAGCCATGAGTAGGGCCGTGGAGCCGTGAGTAGGGCCGTGGAGCCGTGAGTAGGGCCGTGGAGCCATGAGTAGGGCCGTGGAGCCGTGAGTAGGGCTGTAGTAGTTGGTCTGTAGAACCTGGCAGGGTTCTTTGGAGGCGTAGAACCGAATGGTTTTGTGTAAAAAAAAAATGTTTTTGTGACAATCTGTAAGAATTTCATTAGTGAGAGCGTGTAGTTATCATAGCTCCTCTGATGCTGAGAGGCTACTGATAAGACAGAGCAGTGTCAAAAATGTATGGCACTAGCAAAAGAAAAGCACCCATGTGTCTAGGACGATCATAACGGCACTTATGATTTAGGTGAGGAATGAATTGGTTAAGACTCTGTTACCCTAATGCTGTGTGTGTCCAAGTAAGAAAGAGTTAGGGCCATAGCATTAGAGTCTGGTTTTAAAGGGAACCTGTCATCACCTTTATGCTGCCCACACTAACGGCAGAATAAAGTAGAGACAGGTGAGCTTATTTCAGCGCTCTGTTTATAAGTTAAACGTAAGTGGTTGCCGAGAACCAATATCACAATCATTGCAGACTGAGCCTGGAAAAGAGTCCCGGCCTCCTGAGAAGAGTCCTGGTTATTCATGAATTCCTCCACCACCTGCTAATGATTGACCGGCTTCTACCGAGTTTTCTCCCTTTCTGTCTAGGAGAGAACTGACAATCATCAGCAGTTCCTTAGGGTTAGACGGAACTGCTCCTCCCAGGGAGACTTTGAATTCGAAGCGGCCAAACTATATGATAGATTTAAGGCACGAGGATATCCTGATTATTGCCTCAATCAGGCCTTAGATTATGCCAGGGGTAAGGAGAGATCTACCCTACTGCAAATTCAAAAAAAGAGAGAAGATGATGTCATACGGATTATAGGAATATACGATCTGGCCTCAGACCAGATAAGGGAAATATTGAATCGATATTGGTCACTTTTAAAATCTGACCCAGACTTGAGGGACTTTCTCCCAGAATATCCCTCAATCACGTACAGAAGGGGGCGTAACATCCGAGATTTTGTGGTGCAAAGTCACTTTGAATCCCCCCAGAAAGAATGTTGGCTCCACAATAGATCTAATGGGAGCTTTAGATGTGGACATTGTAAGGCGTGTAAATTTATTAGGCTGGGTAATTCCTTTTCTGATGCGCGAGGCCTAACCTCATATAGACAAAGGGGCTTTGCAAATTGCAATACGAGGGGAGTCATATATTTGATGAGATGTAAATGCGGTAAAATGTATGTTGGTAAAACCTGCAGAGAATTCAAGATTCGGATATTAGAACATGTTGGGGATATCCGCAATAAACGGGATAAACCTATCCCCAAACATATCCGTCTTGAACATAGGGATGAGACATTGGACATCTCCTTCTCTGCTATCGAAGTTGTGCGACCCTCAATTAGAGGAGGAAACTTAGATCAAATCTTAAAACAGAAGGAAGCTCGTTGGACGTTCAAGTTGGAGACTCGGGCTCCCCTGGGTCTCAATGAACAAATCGACTATACATGTTTTATTTAAGTGACTGGGTCTTTTGTTCTATTATCTAGAATGGGGTATGACAGACCTGCGCTATCTGCTGGACTGCGTGTAGCATTTTGGGACATCTAAGTTGGGTGTCCCTTGACGCTCTATACAAGGGTATAGATTTTTCCCCCATTCATAATCTCTCTGATCGTGGAGAATCAATGTGGACATATCTATATACTTATATTGTCTTATTAAGTTTTTGTCCTTTTGTATTGGTCTCCATTAGTTAATTACATTTTGATGAATGAATATTTTAGGTTTGGTGCCCCCTTCCTTTTGAATGTTTAAGCAGGTGGAACGCATGTGTGGCGTCCGTGAAACGCAGGCTGACGTCACTGCCTGCCGCCCCTGGCTCACTATACATATGTAATCATCTGGAGCGCACCATGAGTGTTTGTGGAACGCAGCATATCGCGTCGAGCCGATCATGTGACCACTCTGGATCACCTGACCGGAACTGGTGTATGGAGAGGCGCGCGCGATTTAAATCCAGCGGCAGTCAGCGTTCATGCCCGGCACTACCAACACAGCATATTACTGCAAGCGGCACGGAGACATTAGGATGCAGCCTATACATCTATTCTGGCCAGCCTTCTCATCTGGTTGCTGACCCAGAAAAGGGAAGTAATCTTGAATTTCTGCACCTATTGTTTGACACTGGTTTAGATCATTCCAGTGTTTTGACACACTTTGTTGAGACATCTTTAGCCGTGTTATTGTATTGCTATATTAGGTAATGGTGATCTATATGCCAGCTGTTACCCTCTGGGTTTGAAGTTAACCCCATCTGGCATATTCTGCAATATGAGAGTATAGCCTTATAGCATGCATTATTGATATATACATCAACTACTCCCCTGCCGGTCGCATTGTATTTCACACTTATCTTGTGTGTGTGAGGGGTAGTGAATGTGAATGTTGGTTTTTAAATAATGCAAGTTGATCGCTGAATTTGTGACCCACCAAATTGAGCGTATTTATTTGATGGATGGTGCTTGTGATAATTTGAGACACCATCGTTGTGAAGTTGGTCCCCTGCTGATCTGCAACCCATTGCATGGTTGCAGTGAAAAGCGTTGGGATTTTTTGAATATCAGGAAGGAACCGCTATATTTGATTCCTATGATATGATATCTATTGAGTCTGTTTTAGTAAATATACTACATTTGACTGTTTGACAGACGCTTTTTGACTTCTTGCACTTGTATATAGGTGGTGGGTACTTTTCTGTGTCAGGGCCTTACTAGGGACACTAGGAGGTTCCTGACACGGGATCGCCCCTATCGGGGCGGCTATTCCGTTTTTAGGCAGGGACGTAAGTGTGTAGTGGACAGACTAGGGATAGTCATTTCCCTCCACTGCCTACTCCCCTCCCTATTCGGATTGGAGACTCTATCATTTGTATTATTTTTTACTAAGCTGAATAAAAGTTATATTTTAGTGATAATCTCTCGGTGATGCACTTTAACTACATTATCACTTTCTATCCTACCCACTGACGGTTGACATGTTGGAACATGATTAATCATCAGCAGACGGGCAGGAGAGCAGGAGATTATAATAACCAGGACTCTTCTCAGGGAGATGGGACTCTTTTCGAGGCCTGGGCTGCAATGGTTATGACGCTGGTTCTCAGCAACCACTTACGTTTATCTCATGAGGGACACACCGCTGACATCAGCATTCCGGTCACTGTTTTATGCTGCCCTCAGTGAGATCAGCATAACGTGGATAACAGGTTCCCTTTGAATAATAACTAGAAGTAAAAAAAATAAATAAATGTGTTGCAAGAACTTATTGGTCTGCCATGCTGAAAAGGGCCTTGTGGCTCTCAATAGTTTTCCAGGGGTGGACCTCGAAGTTAAAAGGGTTTTCTGAACAAATCAAAGCTAAAGTGCTATATAGAAACCCTTTATTTCGACAGATGGGTATAGGTACGTAAAGGTGCCCACAAAAACAAGTGCTACCTGATAATTATTAAAAAGAAGGGGGGGGGGGGGGGTAATCTCCCACCACAGGTTTGAGGATAATAGCATACAGGGAAACAAAGGCAGGGTGGTATGGATAACGGTATAGGGAAGGGGAAAAAGTCCCTGTTTTACCCTATATGCTGATATGCCCAGGGTCGCCCCCTGATGGTGGGGGTTCCCTGTCCCCGTACCCAAGTCTATTAAGTCCCTGTTATAACCCTATATAGAACAAAACAAAAGGAGAAAAAAAAGAGAGAACAAATACGAATGGTAGTTACACCCCCCCCCCCCCCTTTTTATTAATTATCAGGTAGCACTTGTTTTTGTGGGCACCTTTACGCACCTATAAACATCTCTCGAAATAAAGGGTTTTTATATAGCACTTTAGCTTTGATTTGTTCAGAATAACAGTTTTCTACGTGTAATGGTATTTTTGTCTAAATCATTGATTACCTTGATTTTGTGTTAAAAAGGTTTTCCAAAATCTTTAGAACTGATGATTTATCCTTACGTCATCTTTCGAGGCAAGCGTTTTCTTTCTAATTCATCTGGTGGTTCAAAGCAGGGATCTTAGAGACCAATGAGTACCCCGGTCAGATCCCAGGCAGGAATGGAGTGTCTCGGGGTAAATTGATGCGGGATGTGACCCTCAAAAATATCTTAATCCTTGCGCTCTGCCAGAGGTACAGTAGGTCTACAAAACTACTTAAAGCGGATATCTGGACCTTTAAGGTGCTAGGCTTAAGACTGTTAATGAATCCTTCGTGTAGAAAATTTGATATATCTGGAACTCTAGGAGGAAACGGATTTAGGCATTTAGAGTGGTACCATAAGCAACATTTCAGCTACGGCGCAGCACGGCAAAGATCACCGGACTAAAAAGTTGGACCTGCAGTACTGTTAGTCCGGCGATCTCCTGCCGTGCTGCGCTGTACTTGCGGCATGACGGATCCAGCAGGCTGTTCACCTGCCGGATAGCTATGCTGCTAGTGTGAAAGTACCCTTAATTTTCCCTCTGATATGCATATGCTAGTTCCATTTTTAGG
Organism: Bufotes viridis; assembly: GCA_033119425.1. Taxonomy (NCBI): domain Eukaryota; kingdom Metazoa; phylum Chordata; class Amphibia; order Anura; family Bufonidae; genus Bufotes; species Bufotes viridis. The sequence goes on from CM065591.1 coordinate 499,811,992, forward strand.
AGAGCATCTACAGTTGTTGGATTGTTGCAAACAGGTTTATGTGTGGCTGACCATGTCTATAGACCAGTTCTGAACTTCTCTGTACAGTGACACTAAAGTGGCCCTTGAAAATAGATACTGCTTGTTCCCAAACAGCCCAAAGTTGCCAAAAATTAAGATCTTTCTGCCATCTCTCCTGGCCGAATCCCTTGAAATTAATGCTCCTGAACCTGAGCCCCCTCCCCTGCTTGCTGACATCTGTGGATATCAGAATGTAAGTACTTTGGTTCAAAGAAAACCCTTTTTCCAGATTTCAAGGAGAAGTCCATCACGTCAGGGACTGATTTACTGCTGTTAAAAGAGGAATCTAACAAGTTAAGGATCAGTGGTCTCAACTCCTAGATAACAATATTAGTTTTTGGAGCTTTACCCTCTCGCCCAGGGCCATCTTGGAAGCTGTTCTGAGGTGTTCCCGGCAGCCAGAAAACTCCAGGGAGGGGATGATCACAGCGCAAGATCCATATGAGGGACAGGGCTCTCCGCTGCCAACAGCTGGTTGGATTGTGAGGAGTGCTTACTCTTCCACTCAATAGTAGCCTCGCTTAAAAGGGGTTCTCCAGGAATTTAGAAAATTAAAATACTTAAATGTTACTTTATAATAATATATTTCCAAATACCTTTCATTAGTTATAATGGCTCGTTTTGTCGGGGGAGCAATCATCAGGGGAAACAAAATGGCCACTGTCCTACCAGTACACACAGAACCTGTCCTAATCACACAGGATGGACAAGTTACTTCACAACACTGAGCTAAAGAGCTGCCTCATCCTCCTCTCTGCTCGTCAGGGATTATAATCCTGAATACGGATTATAAGAACTTTAGCTGAATCTCTGGGGAATTTCGTTCAGAGGAGATGAAGTACAGAGAGGACGGACAGGCTGTAGTAATGGAGACTGCATACAAGAGCTGCTGCTCATTACCCCCACCCTCCTCTCTGTACTTCATGTCTCCTCATCATTTCCATTCCCACAGAGCAGAGCGGAGAATGAGGCAGCTCTTCAGCTCAGTGCTGTGAAGTAACTTCTCTTCCTGTGTGATTAGGACAGCTTCTGTGTGCACTGGTAGGACGGCGGCCATTTTATTTCTCCTAGTGATTGCTCTGTAGACAAAACGAGCCATTATAACTAAAGAAAGGTATTTGGGAATATATTTATTATAAAGTAATATTTAAGTACCTTCATTTTCTTAATTCCCAGAGAACCCCTTTAACTTCCATAAACAGAACGGGACCTCTCTGCATCTTCCCTCTGTAGGGACAGGAAGAACACTGGTGGGTGATGGTAGTAGGGGGTCTTTTAAAGGGTTTCTGTTACCAGATTTAACCCTATTAAACTGGCTGACATTAGCAATGTACTAATGTCAGCAGACCCTAACTCTCCTAATCTTATGCTTCTGGATGCCCCCATTACTGCATAATTTTAACTTTTATAATATGCTAATTAGCCTCTAGGAGCAGGAGGGGGGGGGAGGGGGGCGACGACATTGCTCCTGCTCCTAGAAGCTCAGTTCGCCCACCTCAAGTCACGCCCTGCCGTCCTTGATCAGCAGGGCCAGGCAGCGCTAGTCTCCTCCTGTCGGCCCTGTGCGATTTATCCAGCATTGGGTTAAATCTGGTGACAGAAACCCTTTAAAGCTCTTTGTTTCTTGTCTCGACAGAGGATAGAGAGGACAACCTCCTGTTGTGATGTCATGGAAGACATAATGGAAACTGGATTTCTTGGTCATACAACCTGCATGACCATCACCCCAGGTATGCTTACACTGGCCCCACAGTCACGTACGTACATAGCTGGTTTGAGGGTTCAAAACTGCTGGCAGGCCGCCACTTTCATCAGTTTCAGCTCTGCTACATATGAAATGTGCAGGATGCTCCTACTATAACCATTACATATGAGACAGCTGGTGCAGGGAAGAAGTTTGAGCACGAACAGCTCCCTTCACCAACACTATACCGACCAACTAAGAGACCTCAGACAGATGTGATTATGACCAATACTTGATCATGGAGAGGGCATCAGCTCATTCACAAAAGGCCCAGGGAGTAATTTCATTCAATCCACTGGTTCAGGTCATGTCAGGTCAACAAGGGAGGTGACCTGGGGACATCACGGTGATTGAGGCTACACAATCACATACCGCATTGGTTAGAAGCCCGGACAATGCTGGCAGACTTGCAAAAATCTGTACCAAAAAGATCTGTCACCTTCTGTATCAAAAGCCAGACGACAATGCCCCCTCCATTGTACTACAGTGGAGAACGTGCTTTCTAGAACCGATCAACTAAAATTATCCTGTAATTCCCGTACAGAGTTCCGAAGGGACATTGATGACACAGTCGCAAGGTCAACCAAACGTCAGCCGCCTGTGTCACCTAACCGCAGGGCTTCCTATTTCCCCCCAAACAAATGCTATAGACATGAAACTCCCGGGAGACAGGCGGTCGATATGTCAGGCATCAGAAAGGCAAAGCACGTACATAACCTGAGGTGGGTGGGGAAATCCTATAGAACAGGCATGCTCAACAGCTGTTGTAAAACTACAACTCCCACGATACCCTTCTGTAGGGTGATAGCTTTAGGTTGTCAGGGAATGATGGGAGTTGTAGTTTTGCAACAGCTGGAGGGCCGGAGGTTGAGCATGCCTGCTATAGAAGAATCCAGAAAGATGCAGATCTCTCGTTGATACTTGAAAAGACTGAAGACCCAAAGACCAGACGTAGCCTTCATGTGGAACACTGGTCACAAGGAGAGGAAATTCTGGTGGTTTTGGTAGTAGCATGTAGGTGACCCTCTCTATACAAACAGAAAGCCCCATCTATAATAAATCTTTACAATGGAAACGCCTGTGATGTTCACATTTGTGTCCATCTCATTTCTGTGGAATCATTATTCTGTATTTCATCCGTGTTTGGCCCATGTGTCCGTTTTTTTGCCCTCCATGTCTTTTCCATATTCCACGGATGCTGTTCAGCTGAAAATGAACTTCCCGAGCATCTCCTGCCAGTGGTCAGTGAAACACTGACAGATAATGGATGACATTCGTGTTGTGTCAGTGTGTTTGGTCCTCATCATTGACACGTGTCTCCGTGAAGTGTGAATGCACACAATAAAATGCCTACATGTGCTGTTCATGGGAAATGCGGATAACATGAGAGGAAGTCTCTGCGGAGAAGCTGATGCTACTGCCACGGTGACCCGAGAGTCACTGTGGAGTCATCTGCCGCGCTGCAGGCCTCCTCTATGGTCTCCGACATGACTTTCATCCATAAGCCAGTACCACACAGAAAGGAATGCTGAAACTATTTATTTACCACGAAGAAAGAACAAAAATACGTACAAACCAGTCATGAGGAGTCTATCGACATAAGTGCTGGTGTCAAGTGCTCTGAACATATGAAGCATCAAAGGAGGCATTTCTATACATCAGGAACCCATTTAAGGTTCTGGTCACGCCATGTTCGATGTTCACATACAGATTATGCGCCAGGTCCATACAATTTTATAGACCCAAGAGATGCCAGAAGAATCTGCGTTCCACCGACTGACCCAATGCAAGTCGATGGAGCATTGCGCTGAACCTTAGCGATGAATGTCTTTTTTCAACCTTACAAACTATGCTACCATTTAAAAAAAAAAACAAAAAAAAAACCTTCATAGTCTCGTTCACGTCAGGTTGGCTGGTGAGCACATGCTTGACTTAATACGCTTGATTAAACATATTAAGTATATTGCATAATGACCAATTATGTCCCTGCTTTCATTTAATAACCTGAAAAAACAAACAAAAAAAAAACAGCAGCTAGAATTAGGACATTAGCTGGCATTTTTTTCCCCCCAACTTTGAAAAGTGCAGAACAGGCCAACCTCTTCACCCCCTCCCTCATTGCAGCGCTCCTTGTAAAATCTACAGGTAATAGAGGAGGCTGGACAGCGAATTGTGAGGTTCTCTGTGGATGCTTTGCCCAACCAGAAAGGCCAGCTTGTGAGCATACTGGCACGGTGCTGGAACTCTGATGACGCCCTAAAGAGGGGGGGAAAAAAACAGTAATTGAATGGAATGGGTTAGGCTTCAGAAATCTCATCATCATTAAAGGGGTTGTCTCACTTCAGCAGTGGGCATTCATCATATAGACAAAGTTAGAGGGGTTTTCCCGAGACCGCGCAGCTGCCTTCTCAGACAATTGATCGGCAGGGGCCTGGGCGTCCGTCTCCCACCAATCAGATATTGATGGCCTATACCAGTGATGGGCAACGTGCGGCTCTCCAGCTGTTGCTAAACTACAACTCCCACCATGCCCTGCAGTAGGCTGATAGCTATAGACAGGCTTTGCATGCTGGGAGTTGTAGTTCTGCAACAGCTGGAGAGCCGCACGTTGCCCATCACTGGCCTATACAAAAGGACAGGTCATCAGTATTGAAATCCTGGAAAACCCGTTTAAAATACAAGGCACTTATTGTCCATATTGCCCCCTTTGCTGGCTTGGTTAATTTTTCCTTTGCATTATACACTTATGGTTTCCACCGGTTATGGCCACTGCTGCTGCGCAGAATAGGATTTGCTGCGCATGCGTGCCTAGGGACCACTTTTTCCCATAGTGTGCAAGCACAACCACCCCTGATAGATTGCAGGGTGGTCGTAACCCCTGGATACGAGCAGTGTATAATGTGATAGAAAAATGTATAAAGCCAGCAAAGGAGGCAACATGGAGAATCCCAAGTGCCTTGTAGTACCTTTCTCTACATGATAAATGTCCTTTTCTGAAGTGAGAGGACCCCTTTAATAACCCAGCGATAACTTACAGGCCAGTTGTAGTACTGGTGGCACAGCTTGTAGGTGAGGCGCTGCATGTGGTCAGGTTTCAGTAATCCTTCATCGAACACAACATTGTAATGTGTAGGGGAGACGGTTCCCTGTCTCACGGACTGGCTGATAATGAAGAAGTCATACCTGAAGCACACAAACGGTTAACACACGATGGCATCGACTGTCATAAGAAGTTCTGCGTAATCTGTCGAGAACAACCAGGGGTTCCCACATCTGGGACCCAGACCGCTCTGGAAAATGACTCCACCAGAATGGAGCTGTGCTGCAGATCCCTGCACAGCCAGGGGGAGGGGGCGTCACCGTGCAGGGAAAATCACTAAGGGGGCTGATCCCCAGAGATCGGAGCCACAACAATCAAAGTGATGGCAGAGATATGTCACCACCTTAATGGATGGGAACGGGAAGCCCTATCGAAGGGAGCTAATCTGCTTTTGGCGTCCAGTTTCCCTTCCTCTTGTTTTAAATGGGAAGTCTGAAACAATTAAAATTCCCCCAAGGAAACAGCACCACACGTACACATGGCTGTGTATGGTATTGCAGCTCAGCTCCATTTACTTGAATGACAGACGACTCCTTGACCAGAGCGGTGCAGTTTTTGGGGGAAAAAAAAAAGAAAAGGCTAGAAGTTGGGGGGTGGGGGTGGGGTGGTCTCCCAACAGGCTTGCTTTATACAGCCCTAGATCCCCCTTCCTTCACCACCAGGCACACATCTTACGTACCATTCAGGTCGGGTGACTTCAATGTCAACTACTGTTCCTGGTGGCGGGTTCTGGAGCCGACCGCCCAAAACAGCAAAGAATCTGGCGTTTATCCTCTTCTTCACCACAACCATCGTCAGCTTAGGACTTAAAAAGAAAAAAAAAAAAAACATTGATATAAAAAGGAGAAGCGCCTCCAGAAGCGCTCCTATAGTACAGGCGTCCTGCCAGACCCGAGACGACTACTGTACCGACTGATCCTCCTGAGGTGCAAGGTGATGCAAAGTGCGTTTCTTCAGAAACGGATGGCGACATAAACTTGCTATGAAAAGGAGCCTCCCGAGTCACAATCACCGGTCAGAAGATACACAGGAATTAATATTGATATTGTTTAAAATCAGGTTTTTATCTTAACCTTGTTTTTTTTTGGTTGCCTAGTTCACCTAAGGGCTGGGTAGGCTCATCAGATACAATCACCACTGACTACCCTTGTTGAAGGGGGTAATGAGGTTGTCAGTACACATGAGAACTGAGTAGATTATCAGACACAGGATCTGGTGATGGTTTAACCATGAAAAAGAAACGTAATCTGCGGACAGCATGTTATAGAGCAGGAGGAGCGGAAAAACTCTGCAAAACTTGAAATTTACATATATTTAAACTCCTACTCATTTAGGGCTTTGACGTCAAGGAGGCGGTCCAATCAGGGGCTGAGAGCACACACAGAGAGCTGTCAATCACTGGTAGGTCCGCCTCCTCAACAGCAGGGCCCAGAGAGAGCAGCAATCTACATGAATAAATACAAGTTTTGCTGAACCTTTTCCCATAAAACTATACAATTTGCTCAGCTCCTCCTGCTCTATAGCACGATGTCTGCGGACTACGTAGCACGGTTTACCTTTCACGAGGCGTCAATTTTCATTTATTTTTTTACTCCCTGCCTTCCCAGACCCATAACCCAGTCACATCGCTGCATAAGGGCCTGCCGGACAAGTTGCGCTTTCTAATGGCACCATTTAGTATGGCATACGCTGTAGTGGGAAAAAACATTCCAAATGGAGAGAAATTGGTGTTAAAAAAATTGTTGTTAAAAAAAAAAGGCAATAATCATTATTTCCAGTTGCAGCCATTGCAGGCAGGTATCAGCTGCCCATATACATCATGTCCGGGAGGGATTAATGGGATGTTCACAAGACAGCTTTTGGGTTTGGACCCCTTAGTACAGCGCTCATACAAATCTTTACAGGCTGTGGACACCTTTGTGCATTATCAATAAGCTCCTATCGTACTGTGAGGCTTGCACTTGTATGTACTGTACCGGCTCTGCTTCCCATGGCCTCAGAAATGCTCTTCTATGAGATTCCCTCACTGTTTCTCATGTCTCCTCAGGCTCTGCGGTTGTTCATGTTGATTTCACATGCACCAGGACAGCCCCGCCCCCACATCCTGTCACATAGCCCAGCCCCGCCCCCACATCCTGTCACATAGCCCAGCCCCGCCCCCACCTCCTGTCACATAGCCCAGCCCCGCCCCCACATCCTGTTACACAGCACAGCCCCCACATCCTGTTACACAGCACAGCCCCGCCCCCACATCCTGTTACACAGCCCAGCCCCGCCCCCACATTCTGTTACACAGCCCAGCCCCGCCCCCACATCCTGTTACACAGCCCAGCCCCGCCCCCACATCCTGTTACACAGCACAGCCCCCACATCCTGTTACACAGCACAGCCCCCGCCCCACATCCTGTTACACAGCCCAGCCCTGCCCCCACATTCTGTTACACAGCCCAGCCCCGCCCCCACATCCTGTTACACAGCCTAGCCCCGCCCCCACATCCTGTTACACAGCACAGCCCCGCCCCCACATTCTGTCACATAGCACAGCCCCGCCCCCACATCCTGTTACACAGCACAGCCCCGCCCCTACATCCTGTCACATAGCACAGCCCCGCCCCCACATCCTGTTACACAGCACAGCCCAGCTAGCAGCCACTTCCATACAGACTGCCTGTAATCAGCAGATCTGTTTCTCACTTTCCATTCTGTAGAAAGCCCATTATTTGTAGACACAATAGATATTTCTGCTGGTAACGTCTGTGCAGCGATCTACAGTCAGAACCAGGCGTTCTAAGCAGGATATATCGCTCATTACTGCCACTCTCTTCTGAACACAGTATTTTGTGCAGTCTGCACAGTGAGCGCTCACTTTTCCGACACAGATTATTACAGTGTGACGACACACAATGTCATGTACACATAGAAGGACACAGAGATTTATCAAAATTAGTGTAAAGGAAAAATGGCTTAGTTGCTTATAGCAACCAGATTCCTACTTTCATTTTCCGAAGGAGCTGTGAAAAATGAAAGGTGGAATCTGATTGGTTGCTATGGGCAACTAAGCCAGTTCTACTTTACACCAGTTTAAAAACCCCTGTGATTGCAATGTTTTCGGCTCATTCACAGTCTTTTTTTCAAGCTATGAGCTGTAACGTTGCGACTAGTGCTGAGCGAACTTGTGTTTCAAATTTGGCGTAGAAGGTTGGGGTCATCTAAGAATTCCATTATGGATTCTGCTACCACGGACCATAACTTGTGGTTTGTTGCAACGGAATCCATAACGGAATTCTTACATAACCCGAACCTGAAGCTTGTACTCCGAACATGAAACACAAGTTCCCTCATCACCAGTTGTGACCACAGGGGTGAATAAAGTGTTTTTCTTTTTGCTCATTTTTTGTGAGTGCGCTGCCATTTTCTTTATTCTTATATTATCCTGTCATTTGTTATTGCTATATTGTTATATTATTTATCACATCCACACAATTGCCATCTTGTGTAGGATGTCTATTGTGGTACTTGTGGCCCGCTGTGGGCATCTTCCACCGTACGCATTTTTGCTGGGGATCGCCATTAGCAACGGGCCACAAGTGCAGGATCTGCTCCCCTGCATTTTTGGGTTGAGCACATCCTGCTTCATGCCACCTTTCAGTCGTTTTGTATATATAATTGTTTGGAGGTGTATAAACTCCTAGGTAAATGCATCCTGTTTTCCATCCACAGGCTACATTTAGGTGCACCTCTGAGGCCTGAGCCATATCAGCCAGTCTTGGGTGGGGCTCACAGCCTTCTCCCTCCTCCCATTGCAGGCATGGTTACATGCTGGAGGTAACTGAGGAGTCTGCTGTGATTCTGCCTAATACATTCCTGTAATTTTGCCCACTGGCTCCTGGTATTGCCCATATGGCACAGGTAGGTGAGTGTTAGGTCCCGAGCTACTTGAGAAACCTTGGCGCGGTGCTCAGGCTCAGACATATCCTCCACGGCAGGACATGTTGACTAATCTCTCATTTTTAACATCAGTTTGAGGGCTTAGTAAGACCGCAGTGTGCACCTGTCCTGTCATTTGTTATTGCTATATTTATATTTGGCCTGCTGTGCCGCCATTGTTATATATATATATATATTATATATATGGATACTCATGTAGTATAAAAATCTTTTGACAGAGGTAGTTGTGTGTGTGTATAATACCATGCAAAAAAAAGAAACCACCAAAAAAGCTGCGTGCATTCCGGATTTTATGGCACGTCCGGCCCATAATAGAACATTCCTACAAGGTAACAAACTTTTTTTTTATTGTTTGTAAATTTTATATGTAAAATAGGGAAAGGGGGAGATTTAAACTTAGTATTTTGGTGTTTTTATTTTTACTTTTTATTTACTACTTCCTACCTGGTGCACCCGAGGGGTTAATTGCCGCAGATCACCCTGCCCTGTTATTAAGGCCGGGTGGCGGTGTGGGATACCGCCGCCGGCACCCGCTGCCTACACTTGAGTTAATGTGTTAATTACATTCATTGGTGGCGCAGTGGCCACAGTCCCTCCCCTCCTCCTCTGTGCTATCCCCCAATTAGTGGCAGCGGCAGCCGCGTCACAGTGGGGAGGGATGGAGGGATGGAGGGACTCCCTCCTTCTCCATTGTGCTGGTGAAGAGAACATGGCGACCGCTGAGAGCGGCACGCCATGTTCTCTAACTGATACTAGACTATGCAGAAGCGCAGCCTAGTATCGCTAAATAGTAAGACCCGATATTGTATTGATTCGGGTCTAAAAGTATCGATTGGGTATAAATACTTCGATACCCGGAGCAACTCTACAGGTTTTTATAGAGCAGGTCATTATGGATGCGGCGATACCAATATGTCTATTTTTTTAATTTTATTTTTTCTTTAAATCGAGTTTTTGTCTCTCCATTTTCTGAAAGCCTTTTTTTTACCAATTTTGTGTGGATATAGGAAGGTGTTTTTTTTGTTTTTTTACATTTTTTGGACCCAGACCCACTTGGTTCTTTAAGATCCAGTGGGTCTGATGGCTTACAATGTAAGTACACTGTATAGTGTACTGCAGTGTATTTTCATTTACATTAGCCTGATCAGGCTCCTGCCTTTGTTAACCCTTTAAGCATCTGGCCACTGCCACGGCAGAGCAGCGGCCCGATGGTTAGCCCCTTCCAGACAGCGGTCCCAAAGGACCATGGCATGGAAGGGGTTAAACAGATGTTTCAAGCAGTGTGTCAGCTATATGTTACAGCTGACACCTGAAGGGGGGCACAGGAGGGAGAGGGGGACAGTGCGCGCTCCCGTGTGGAGTAAGGAGGAGTTAGAGAATCCATCAGATGACAGCCTGCTGTGCATAGGAAGCACACAAAGCTGAGTTTTTTTGTTTTTTTTTACATACTTTGCATCCCCAATAAAGTTCATACAAGACCTTTCAGAGACATTTAATATTTTTTTAAAAATGTATTACCGATATCTCCTGTAACTAGGGCTGACATAAGTAGCCCCAGTCCCAGAGGCAATACAGTCCCCAGAGAGGTTGCACAGGGGGGTAAAAAACTTTGTGCAGAGCTGATCTGGGTGTGCTAAGACCCTGCAGCTTGCGCAGTCACCCAGCCACCAGCAATCACATGACCACTGGAACTGAAGCAGGAAGCGGCGGCGCTAAATGAGTGCTACGTACGCAATGATCAGGAAGGCAGGGACGGTAAAATAGTCACCGACAGCTGGCTCTCTGTTCCTGCATGATTAGCGTGCATCTACAGTCTCTGTGAAAATGTTTTAAAACAGGGGTCTCAAACTCGCGGCCTGCGGGCCATTTGCGGCCCTCAGTACAATATTTTGTGGCCCGCACCAACAGCCGGCCTGCGCAAAAATGAATGAATGAAAAAAAATCATCTGACTTACTGTAGTACTGCTGCAGCGCCACGCCGCCCACCCAGCCTGCGAGTACCGTCATGGCAACACACGGTCACATGGGCTCAGGGCAGGCCACGGGGGTGTGACAGGGTGAGTGAGCAGCGCCACGGCGGCGGGAAGCAGCCAGAGCAGAGGGACTATCAGAGGCGAACAGTCTGACACAGCCACAGCGGTCAAAAAAAAGATTGAATTGAAGAGTTGCAGGCAGCCGGCAGGAGAGTCAGGACAGGTCAGGTTGTGTTATGTAAGGGTAGCGAGTGTGGTGTGAGTGACAACACAACATGGATGGGGGGGATGTGACAACATGGAGGGAGCCGGGGGGGGAGAAATGTGACAACATGGAGGGAGCCAGAGGGGGGGAAATGTGACAACATGGAGGGAGCCAGAGGGGGAACTTCACTCAATGTTCTATTCATGTTCAGGACACTTCATGTTCAGAAGAAATAATTAAAACTGTTAATAATGACATTTGAGGACTTTTTTGTGTGAAATCCCTAATGCGGCCCAGCCTCACCCAGACTTTGCCTCCTGCGGCCCCCAGGTAAATTGAGTTTGAGACCCCTGTTTTAAAACATCCATGCAGAAACGCTTGCAGACCGTCCAGTGGGAAGGCAAGTAAGCATTCCTAGAAGACCACACAACTACTATCAGGCGCACACATCCCCTAGGGTTAAAATGGTTAAAGCAAACCTACTCGGAAGCCAACCTGTAATTTGTTCCAACAGACTTTAGACAGTCCTTGAACTGTGGCACCTCGTAGTTCACAATGGTTTTGAGCTGACCGTCGCCCACACCGTCTCTGTAGATGATGATGCGGTGTGGCATGTCCTCGTTTAGCTTATACCAAGCCTGCAGCGCCGCTGGAGAGAAAAATATGGCTTATAAAGAAACCAGGCTATCAAGAGAAGTTAAATCAATGCACCCCCCCCCCCCCCCAGATCATCACTACATGTTCAGATCTATTATCACAGGCAATAATCAATTGTGATAAAATGGATCAGAAAACTATAACATTGCTCTTAGCAGTCAGCAAGAAAAAAAAACCTGATATTAACTTTCAACTCCCTTTCTCTTAGAAAAACCCAATAAAACTTTGGAATTTAAAAAATTGATTTTATTTCACTATTTAAGGGTACCTGCACACTGGCGTTTTTCTTTTCCGGCACTGAGTTCTGTCGTCGGGGCTCTATGCCGGAAAAAAACTGATCAGGATTATCCCCAAGCATTCTGAATGGAGAGAAATCCGTTCAAGATGCATCAGGATGTCTTCAGTTCAGAATGTGAACGTTTTTATCTTTATGCTGTGGTTTTATCTCCATCCTGAAATGCCGGAACACATGACAGAATGACGGATTCGGCATTAAGTCCCATTGACTTACATTAGTGCTGGATTCGGTATTAAAAAAAGACTGAAGGACGAATTCGTCCTTCTGGTCTCGCATGCGCAGACCTTTAAAACTGTAAAAAAAAATACAAGACGGATCCGTCTATCCGCATGGCAAACGGAGAGACAGATCCGCACTTGCAATGCATTTGTTGACGGATCCGCAAGCCGGATCCGTCTACTAATGCTTTTAGTTGTCATGTGGTATGCCGGATCCGGCGGGACGGAACTGCCTGCCGGATCCACACGCTGCAAGTGTCAAAGTACCCTTAAGGGGTTGTCTCAAGTCAGCAAACAAACTTCCTAATGTATTGTGATCCTCCATGTTGCCTCCTTTGCTGGCTGGATTCATTTTTCCATCACATTATACACTGCTTGTTTCCATGGTTATGACTAGGGCTTAGCGAAGCACAATTTGAATCATAGATCCGAAGCCGCTTCGGTCAAATCTTCGTTTGAATGCTGTATGGAGATCGGTCTCTGTACAGCATTCAAATGTATGGGCTCCGCTGAGGTGAAATTCGTTATCCCCAAAGTCATGCGAGACTTCACTGAATAACTTAGGCATTCGATTATTCAACTTGAAAACTATTTTAAAACTGGGATCCGAAGTCAGTTTCGGTACTCATGTACCAGAAGGCACCGAAACTGACTTTGGATAGTTTTAAAATAGTTTTCAAGCTTTAAAATCGAAGGTATTAAACAAAGTCTTGCAGGTTTCACTTCAACAAATTTCACCTCAGCGGAGCCCATACATTTGAATGCTGTACAGGGACAATCTCCATACAGCATTCAAACGAAGTATTGACCGAAGCGACTTCAGATCTATGATTCAAAGTGCGCTTCGCTCAACCCTAGTTAAGACCACCCTGCAAGTGCGGGCCCCTCTGGGGGCCGGGACCATAGGAGCACACATAGGCTGGTGCTTTTTCCTATATTGTCCAAGCCCAACAACTGCTTCTGGATTACAGGGTGGTCGTAACCATGAAAACAAGCAGTGTATAATGTGATGGAAAAGTGGATCCAGCCAGCAAAGGAAGCAATATGTGCAATCACAATACATTAGCAAGTGCCTTGTATTAACTGCATCTACATGATAATTGCCGAAGTGATAGAACCTCTTTAACATTTGGAAGGTTCAATGAACTGGATCAAATCTTTACGTTCATACCTATCCAAACTTCTAGGACAAATCACCTGGATGTCGAGTGACAGATTTCGCTTTTTATCGTACTTATTTTTACCTTGCAAACAGACTTTAAGGCCATCGACGATCTCTTGTCTCTGGTCCTGGACAACACATCGGGAAAACCACCTACAAAAGAATTACAACCGTCACAAACATGCTTGTGGTTCTGAGGAAAGGGGAGAAAGCGGCCGCCAATAACTGAATGGATTCAGGCAGCTGAAATCTTACACCCAAATTCTCATCGCTCCCTGGGGGAGAGTCAGAAGGCCCCACACACATTAAATGGTCAGTCGCACGTAAACTGTCAGGTTCGGCCGATATGCATCTAATGTGTATGGTGTCTCTCGCTCTGGAGGGGAAACTCATTGTATGGGCCCATGTTGGTTATGGATATTAATCCCTTCACGTATTATCGCGTACATGTATGTGAAGATGTGCGAGAGGATGTATGGGGCGAGCCTCTGCAGCAGGCGCGCTCCATATGCAGCAGGTGCCGGCTGTGTGATACAGCTGGCACCTGCTCAGTTGACCCCTCAGTTGCTGCGATCAATGCTGATCGCGGTACCTGTGAGTGAAGGCAGAGGGATGCAGCTCTCGCTGTCTTCCAATCGGACCCCGCAATAAATGGCACAGCAGATAACTCACCGTGTCACGCCTTTATTCATGCTTGCAACAAAGCCAGCGATTGATCTCTTCCCTTGCAGGGTGTCATGGTAGCAATCGATCCCAATGATCATAGTCTTCTCCAGCTGGAAATAAAGAATAAAATTGGCACTTCTTAAGGCGTCAATTTGGAAAATGCAGTAAAGCAGCAGGATATTGAGCCACAAAAACGTGAATTGTGCATTGCAAAGATATCAGAGGCACTTGGAGGGGAGATCTGTTACTTAAGGGGTTTGGCCAGCTTCCTGTATTGAAGACCTCTATAGGTCCTCAATATCAGAGAGGCAGGGGTCCGACTCCCACAATAAGCTGTTTGAAGAGAATGCAGCGCTCCTGCTCAGTTTTATCCTTCACCTGCCTCCTGAGCTGTGATAGGGACACGGACACACCCCCTTGGCTGCTGCCGAAAGGACACGCCCCTCGGGGCTGCCAGCTTGATATAAATCTAGCAGAGCAATAAATGGAGAGATTTCTGGATCCATGTGAGGTTACAGAGCATGTGGATGTTTGTTACAAAAGTATCATCATGTACTATATAAATAACTATATAATATCAGATTTTTTACATTTATAATGGGATAACCTCTTTAAAGGGGTTCTCTGCTTTTTACTTTGGATGACCTATCCTCAGGATAGGTCATCAATATCAGATAGGCGGGGTCCAACACTTGGCACCCCCATCGATCAGCACAAGTAAACAGAGAAGAGAAGGCAGCGCTCGTACAAGCTAATCAGTGGGGGTGCTGGGTGTAGGACCCCCGGCAATCTGATATTGATCCTATCCTGAGGATAGGTCATCTATAGGAAAAAGCGGACAACCCCTTTAATAGAATGCAGTGCTCATGCGGTTACCGGTATCTCCACGCTCCACAGCTCTCCTCCTAATTTACAGTTCATCTGTAAGGCGATTTTAGTGCAGACGGAGAGTACAGTCTGGGGTTTGCTCAAGGTCCTGGCAACAACGCACTGACTGGGGATGGGGTTGTCCAAGCAAAGGTACTTCTTGATGGAGTCGTACTTCATCTTATTGATACTGGACAGGACGCAGACAACCTAATGGGAGATCAGGATGAAATTTTGTCACGAGATGATGCTAAGTCTCTCAATGGTCCCCACCTGGTCCCATATCTACTCACCATCTCTGTGCGGTCCGTGATGTTCTGCTGGAAGGCTTGTAAATATCCACCGACTGTGTCCTCGATTTCAACCCTTGAAAAGAAAGAAAGAAAAAAAAATACCAAAACGGGTAAAATATAACATGTAAGATATAGAAGGCGTGAGAATCTCAGGTGAGCCCTGTATCCTTACATCACGGCCCGGTTCATTCGGATGCCCATTTGCTGGGTTATCTTGAACATGTTTTGTAGAAGGGCATTTGCTGCATCGTAATTTCTCCGGGTGTAAACGAGGAGCCAGTTATTCAGATCCCGGGCACTGATCAGTATGGGTCCTCGCATTTCTCTGGACCAGTCAGCAAACTGCGGATTATATTCTGCCTGCAAACCATCAAAACTCTCGTCACTGAGGCTGGGACCCAGCTTCCCCCACACACCCCGAATATCATAAATCTGTGGGTTCCCTGCAGGTTTTCCGGTTTCCTCCCACACTCCAAAAACATAGGGAACTTAGACTGTGAGCCCCATTGGGGACAGTGTGATGCTAATGTCTGTAAAGCGCTGCGGAATATGTCAGAAGTGCGTAAAATAAATAAATTATAGGTTATACGGGGTCTCCTGAAAGACCACCGAGAACTGAATTCCTCCTTTTAATTCTGTTAACCTACAGCCATGAACAGGGACGTCCATAGCGCCAAATGTGTTTAGGTAGCTGTATAAATCTGTAAGCTGATGTGGTTGCAGGTAAATGAATTTTACCTTTTAAAGAAGCGCTCCCACAAAAGTTTTTAAACTTAAAAGTTTCTCTGACCTGTTAGAAAGGTGCATGATGCAATCTGTAGTGAAGGTAATCTTACCAGTGACTGTATTCATGAGTTATAGCCTCACTTCTGATCCTCAGCTGCGTCATATGGCAAACACTCTGATCTCCAACTGACACAGGACAGGAAGTCAGTTACTTCTCTAGTAATTCCTATAAGACTCCCATAGGGATACATAGAGAAACTGGCTTCCTGTCCACATATAAGATGTTGTGTTATTTGGAAAGTCAGAGAGTTGGTCACGTGACAAAGCCAAGGATCAGAACGGAGGTTATAACGCAAGATAGCACTGATCAGACAATTACATTCAGTATAGTTCACATCATCTGTCAGGTTAGAGAATAAACATTTTTATGGAGGTACTACTTTAAAGAGGACCTGTCGCCACTCCTGACATGTCTGTTTTAGTAAATATCTGCAGTCCACATGAAATGACAATTCCAGAGCATTTATTCTATGCTGTGCCATTACTCTGTTGTCCAACTAGAAATTTTAGGAAACAATGTGGGGGTGTCCCTGAACAGCCTAAGCCTGTCCAATCAGTGCTGCCAGTGTCAGAGTGTGCAGGGACAACATCCACTGGTGACACTCAGTCTCACATTTATTCAAGATCTAATAGGAATAATAGAGGAACAGCACAGTTGAAAAGACGCTCCAGAATGGTTATTACATGGAGAACGCAAAACAGTAGCAATAAGACAGATAAGTCAGGAGAGGTGACCCGGCTTTTCCGGGATTTAAATACTAATGGCCTCTTCTCAGGGACTCCCAGAACAAAGCTTTATGAAGACACCCTCTTGACTGTGACGCCAAGTGTGCAGGTCGGTCAGGGCCGTAGCTAACGGCTCATGGGCCCTGGTGCAAGAGTTCAGCTTGGGGCCCCCCTTCCCTCAGTGCTTTGTGTGTCTTATGCAGCACAAGTGTCTTTGGGCCCCCTCAGGCTCCGGGGCCGGTAGCGACTGCCACCTCTGCACCCCCTATAGTTATGCCCCTGAGGTCAATCCTAGGCAAGTGAGCGAGGGTGAACTGCAATAACCAGCAGTCACCATACATAGTCTGTATGAAGAGGCAACTTCAAACAGCTGATAAGTAGGGGTGAAGGGAGTCAGACTCCCACAAATCAGATGTCAAGGAACTATCCTGAGGATAGGAAAATGAACACCCAAAACACCCCTAAAAAAAAAAAAAAATCTATAAAAAAGATATCTAATAAAACTAATCCTGATAAAATGCTTCATCAATAGCGGTGGCAGTAAAAGATGAACGTTCACCTCAGGGCTTGTGCCCCATCAGAAACCTTCATACTCACATTTTTTCCTCTTTGCAAAATTTTTTCCGGAGGTAGAACTCTCGAACTAAACTGCAGAAGTTTGGTATCAAAGTTCAGACCCCAGTCACGTAGCTCCTTCTGCACACTATCATCCCTGGAGAAAAAACACACACACATGAAGCCTCCTTCCTTATACTTCCCTAAAGGCCGCTTTACAATGGAAGATTAATCCGACGATTAATCAGGAAGAAGCATTCTAGCACGGCAATGATGGAGCCACATTTACATGCCACGATCTCCTCCACAGTCAGGGGTGCAGTGATCACTAATGTCATCACTGTTTGCTGGCAGTACAGGCTGATTAGACGGCTCGATCTGCTGCCAGAAAACCGATAATTTAGGCGACTGCAGAAACTATCATATTACCCGATAGACGAGCATTTCACTTAATCATCGGGTGATCAGTGGCACCTTTACATCAGCAGATATTCCTATGAATACTCGTTAGCTGGCCAATTCTCGGCCAGCGTAAAGGGGCCTTGAAGAGGACCTTTCATGTGTCCGGACCTTATTATATAACTAGTGAGTTGTGTAGGGCAGAGTGAAGCCATGTTACAGCGCTTACTGGTTTCTCTATGCGCCGCTCCGTTCGCCGGCGGTGCCCCCTGTACTGGTTTCCCGCCTGGTATTTAAATTCATACAATCGGTACAGGGAGGAGAGGCCGTGCTTCTCAGTGGGCGTCTCCTTCTCCCTGGCTGTGATGGGGGCACAGCGGTGCATAGAGAAACTAGTAGGCGCTGTAACATGCCATCAGTATGCACTACACAACCCGCTAGTTATATGATAATGTCCGGACCCGTGAAAGGTCCTCTTTAATAATGTGATGTGATTGAGTCCATTGGAAGAGCTGGAGACGATTCTGAAAATGCCCCATACAGCGCACTCAGTACTTATTACAGAACTCCATGGGTTTATGGGTTTCAATAGGTCTTGGGGTATAAGACACATTAGAGTTCGCGATGTTTACATCTCAGTTTGTCTCCAGGTAACGTATATGCAGAGAACGACCACTAAAGTACATGTTAAAGAGGTTCTCCGGGAATTAAGAAAATGACTGAAAATACTTAACTGTTACTTAACTGTTATAAATATGTTTCCAAATACCTTTCAGTGGTTATAATGGCTCGAGAAATAAAATGGGATTAGGACACAAAACCTATCCTAATCACACAGCAGGACAAGGTACCGTATGTTTTGCCATAAAAGATGCACTTTAAAAAAAAAAAAAAAAAATCGTGCTAAAAAGTCCCTGCGTTTTATAAACAGCAGCGAGGAAGATCCTCTCTCTCCCTTCCGAGAACTGTATGTGCGCAGCAGAGCGCTGTGTGTGTGTACACCAGAACTGTATGTGCGCAGCAGAGCGCTGTGTGTGTGTACACCAGAACTGTATGTGCGCAGCACAGCGCTGTGTGTGTGTGTACACCAGAACTGTATGTGCGCAGCAGAGCACTGTGTGTGTGTACACCAGAACTGTATGTGCGCAGCAGAGCGCTGTGTGTGTACACCAGAACTGTATGTGCGCAGCAGAGCGCTGTGTGTGTACACACCAGAACTGTATGTGCGCAGCAGAGCGCTGTGTGTGTACACACCAGAACTGTATGTGCGCAGCAGAGCGCTGTGTGTGTGTGTACACCAGAACTGTATGTGCGCAGCAAAGCACTGTGTGTGTGTACACCAGAACTGTATGTGCGCAGCAGAGCGCTGTGTGTGTACACACCAGAACTGTATGTGCGCAGCAGAGCGCTGTGTGTGTACACACCAGAACTGTATGTGCGCAGCAGAGCGCTGTGTGTGTACACACCAGAACTGTATGTGCGCAGCAGAGCGCTGTGTGTGTACACACCAGAACTGTATGTGCGCAGCAGAGCGCTGTGTGAGTGTACACACCAGAACTGTATGTGCGCAGCAGAGCGCTGTGTGTGTGTGTACACCAGAACTGTATGTGCGCAGCAGAGCACTGTGTGTGTGTACACCAGAACTGTATGTGCGCAGCAGAGCGCTGTGTGTGTACACACCAGAACTGTATGTGCGCAGCAGAGCGCTGTGTGTGTACACACCAGAACTGTATGTGCGCAGCAGAGCGCTGTGTGTGTACACACCAGAACTGTATGTGCGCAGCAGAGCGCTGTGTGAGTGTACACCAGAACTGTATGTGCGCAGCAGAGCGCTGTGTGTGTGTACACCAGAACAGTATGTGCGCAGCAGAGCGCTGTGTGTGTGTACACCAGAACTGTATGTGCGCAGCAGAGCGCTGTGTGTGTGTGTACACACCAGAACTGTATGTGCGCTGCAGAGTGCTGTGTGTGTGTGTACACCAGAACTGTATGTGCGCAGCAGAGCGCTGTGTGTGTGTACACCAGAACTGTATGTGCGCTGCAGAGTGCTGTGTGTGTGTACACCAGAACTGTATGTGCGCAGCAGAGTGCTGTCTGTGTGTGTGTACACCAGAACTGTATGTGCGCAGCAGAGCGCTGTGTGTGTGTACACCAGAACTGTATGTGCGCAGCAGAGCGCTGTGTGTGTGTACACCAGAACTGTATGTGCGCAGCAGAGCGCTGTGTGTGTGTGTACACCAGAACTGTATGTGCGCAGCAGAGCACTGTGTGTGTGTGTACACCAGAACTGTATGTGCGCAGCAGAGCGCTGTGTGTGTACACCAGAACTGTATGTGCGCAGCAGAGCGCTGTGTGTGTACACACCAGAACTGTATGTGCGCAGCAGAGCGCTGTGTGTGTGTGTACACCAGAACTGTATGTGCGCAGCAGAGCGCTGTGTGTGTGTACACCAGAACTGTATGTGCGCAGCAGAGCGCTGTGTGTGTGTACACCAGAACTGTATGTGCGCAGCAGAGCGCTGTGTGTGTGTACACCAGAACTGTATGTGCGCAGCAGAGCGCTGTGTGTGTACACACCAGAACTGTATGTGCGCAGCAGAGCGCTGTGTGTGTGTACACACCAGAACTGTATGTGCGCAGCAGAGCACTGTGTGTGTGTACACCAGAACTGTATGTGCGCAGCAGAGCGCTGTGTGTGTACACCAGAACTGTATGTGCGCAGCAGAGCGCTGTGTGTGTGTACACCAGAACTGTATGTGCGCAGCAGAGCGCTGTGTGTGTGTGTACACACCAGAACTGTATGTGCGCAGCAGAGTGCTGTGTGTGTGTACACACCAGAACTGTATGTGCGCAGCAGAGTGCTGTCTGTGTGTGTGTACACCAGAACTGTATGTGCGCACACCAGAACTGTATGTGCGCAGCAGAGCGCTGTGTGTGTGTACACCAGAACTGTATGTGCGCAGCAGAGCGCTGTGTGTGTACACCAGAACAGTATGTGCGCAGCAGAGTGCTGTGTGTGTACACCAGAACTGTATGTGCGCATCAGAGCTCTGTGTGTGTACACACCAGAACTGTATGTGCGCTGCAGAGTGCTGTGTGTGTGTGTACACCAGAACTGTATGTGCGCAGCAGAGCGCTGTGTGTGTGTACACCAGAACTGTATGTGCGCAGCAGAGCGCTGTGTGTGTGTACACCAGAACTGTATGTGCGCAGCAGAGCGCTGTGTGTGTGTACACCAGAACAGTATGTGCGCAGCAGAGCGCTGTGTGTGTACACCAGAACTGTATGTGCGCAGCAGAGCGCTGTGTGTGTGTACACCAGAACACTATGTGCGCAGCAGAGCGCTGTGTGTGTGTACACCAGAACTGTATGTGCGCAGCAGAGCGCTGTGTGTGTGTACACCAGAACTGTATGTGCGCAGCAGAGCGCTGTGTGTGTGTACACCAGAACTGTATGTGCGCAGCAGAGCGCTGTGTGTGTGTGTACACACCAGAACTGTATGTGCGCATCAGAGCTCTGTGTGTGTACACACCAGAACTGTATGTGCGCTGCAGAGTGCTGTGTGTGTGTGTACACACCAGAACTGTATGTGCGCAGCAGAGTGCTGTCTGTGTGTGTACACCAGAACTGTATGTGCGCAGCAGAGCGCTGTGTGTGTGTGTACACACCAGAACTGTATGTGCGCTGCAGAGTGCTGTGTGTGTGTGTACACACCAGAACAGTATGTGCGCAGCAGAGCGCTGTGTGTGTGTGTACACCAGAACTGTATGTGCGCAGCAGAGCGCTGTGTGTGTGTGTACACACCAGAACTGTATGTGCGCAGCAGAGCGCTGTGTGTGTACACCAGAACTGTATGTGTGCAGCAGAGCGCTGTGTGTGTGTGTACACCAGAACTGTATGTGCGCAGCAGAGCGCTGTGTGTGTGTACACCAGAACTGTATGTGCGCAGCAGAGCGCTGTGTGTGTGTACACCAGAACTGTATGTGCGCAGCAGAGCGCTGTGTGTGTGTACACCAGAACAGTATGTGCGCAGCAGAGCGCTGTGTGTGTACACCAGAACTGTATGTGCGCAGCAGAGCGCTGTGTGTGTACACCAGAACTGTATGTGCGCAGCAGAGCGCTGTGTGTGTGTACACCAGAACTGTATGTGTGCAGCAGAGTGCTGTCTGTGTGTGTGTGTACACCAGAACTGTAAGTGCGCAGCAGAGCGCTGTGTGTGTGTACACGCCAGAACTGTATGTGCACAGCAGAGCGCTGTGTGTGTGTGTGTACACCAGAACTGTATGTGCGCAGCAGAGTGCTGTGTGTGTGTGTGTACACCAGAACTGTGTGTGTCGCAGACAATTAAAAATAATCTGCCAGAACAAGCAGCATTGCAGGACACAACAGAGCAATGACAGGTGACACATTTATCTGGATAGGTGACCACGTGCACCATTGCTGTTTAGTACAACAGGAGCTGACCAAAACTATCACCCCCCCCCCCCCCATACTACTCCCTAAAGTTACCCTTCCACTTCAGTAAACCACATTCCCTTCTAAGAGAACCTAGAAAACAATTTTTCTAATTTTCTGTTGTCTAAACCTGGGGAGCGTCTTACTTCACAACACTGAGCTAAAGAGCTGCCTCATCCTCTCTGTTTGTCAGGGATTATGGTCCTGAATACAGATGTTAGAAATGGAGCTCATGGGGAGAAATGAAGTACAGAGAGGATGGACAGGACAGACTGTGGTAATGGAGACTGCATAGAAATAGCTGCTGCTCATTACTACACCCCCACCTCCTCTCTGTATTTCATGTCTCCTCATGAGCTCCATTCCACAGAGATTCAGCTGAAGATCTTATCATCTGTATTCAGTATCATAATCCCTGACGAGCAGAGAGGATGATGAGGCAGCTCTTTACCTCAGTGTTGTGAAGTAACTTGTCCTCCTGTGTGATTAGGGCAGGTTCTGTGTGTACTAATAGGACGGCAGCCATTTTATTTCTCCTAATGATTGCTCCCCAGACAAAACGAGACATTATAACTAATGAAAGGTATTTGGGAACATATTTATAATGAAGTAATATTTAAGTATTTTCAGTACACTTTAATTTCATGAATTCAGGGACAACCCTTTTAAATGGAGGTTGTGATGGACGCCTCACAGCGGTATTGGTTGAAAATAGCAGACACTGATGCTACACACAGAATAATCAGCCTTATATAACACTGTAAATCACTAAATACACTACAAATTCATATTACAAAATAAACGAAAATAAATCACAATTCCTAAACATGGGCATTCCTCGTAAAATACAAACTGAACTAAGGGTCCTTTCACACTGGCGTTTTTCTTTTCCGGCATAGAGTTCCGTCGTCGGGGCTCTATGCCGGAAAAATCCTGATCAGGATCATCCCCATGCATTCTGAATAGAGAGAAATCTGTTCAGGATGCATCAGGATGTCTTCAGTTCAGGACCGGAACGTTTTTTGGCCAGAGAAAATACCGTAGCATGCTGCGCTTTTTGCTCCGGCCAAAAATCCGGAACACTTGCCGCAAGGCCTGATCCGGAATTAATGCCCATTGAAAGGCATTAATCCGGATCCGGCCTTAAGCTAAACGTCGTTTCGGCGCATCGCCGGATCCGACGTTTAGCTTTTCCTTAATGGTTACCATGGCAGCCAGGACGCTAAAGTCCTGGTTGCCATGGTAAAGTGTAGTGGTGGCGGGGGAGCAGTATACTTACCGTCCGTGCGGCTCAGGGCGCTCCAGAGTGACGTCAGGGCGCCCACGCGCATGGATCACGTGATCCATGCGCATGGGGCGCTCTGATGTCATTCTGGAGCGCCCCGGGAGCTGCACGGATGGTAAGTATACCGCTCCCCCGCTCCCCACTACTACTATGGCAACCAGAACTTTAATAGCGTCCTGGCTGCCATGGTAACCTCAAAGCATTTCGAAGACTGATCAGGATCCTGATCAGTCTTCTAATGCTTTCGGGCGACTTGCGTTCTGACGGATCCGGCGGGACGGAAGTGCCTGCCGGATCCTCAGAACGCAAGTGTGAAAGAGGACTAACCACGTCGTTCCCATACCAATGGAACAACAACTAAATAACATATTTGTGAATATATCACATCCACCAGTCAAAATCTATAAAAAGAGAACTATAAACCCTTATTGACTTCAATACCTCCAAAAAATACTCATGTACAAAAATACAACTATCCTGGGCCGGTAAAATAGCTTTAGTCAAAATGTTTACTCTCCCTTCTATATTATATATATTCCACACAATTGCCATTCCAATCAAAAACTCCTTTTTTTCACAACTACAAAATTAAATTTCCAAATTTATATGGACAAACAAAAACCTTGAATAAACTCCGACACCATGACACAACATTGGAAATTGGGAGTATGGCACTACCAAATCTAAAAAATTACTACAAAGCAACATTATTAGACCAAACAAAACACTGGGGGCCAAATTCAGATACGAACAAAAGACAGTGGGTGCAAACCAATTAAATCACAAAAAAAGGAACACAACAAATGTATATTAAGTATAAAAGCCACACAACCCATCTGGGAAAATTATAACAATAAATATCCTATATCCGACAAAATATCCAATCTACACCAATTGCCAATTACATATATTAAAACAATTTGTCCCGATATCAATCTCTCCAAGTGGGAAAAAAATGGAATAAAAAATAATAATAATAAAAAAAAAAAAAAATCTAACCTAACCGACCCAAATAACCAATACAAATTTCACTCAATCACCCATTGAGCTTCCTAATATCATTTACCTAAAACAAACTTCTAAAAATATTTAAGAATTAGACATTCTTTATCCCAAATCTCCATTAATGAGCCAATATTTCCCAAATCTGCATTTATAATGTTTTCTAGGGGAGGGAGTATTGTGCAGTCATGGTGAATTCATGGAAACAGAATTACCGGAAAGACTAATTCCGATTTTCCATATCATCACCATGACAGTACACACAAGGAGAACAAAAAAAAACGCCTAACGCCTGAAGGACCTTGCGTCCATATGACAGGTCCGCGGATCTAGACAAGTCTAGTCTATAATGTTTTATAAAGGTATGCACATTGGACCAGGTTGCAGCTTCGAATATCTCGCCCAATGAAGCACCCGCTTTCTCTGCGTAAGAAGAAGACACTGCTCTAGTGGAGTGAGCTCTGATGTTCTCTGGACAAACTAGGCCCTGGATCTTATAACAAAGAGATCACATCTTAGATCCATCTTGCAATGGACGGCCTGGAAACCTTCCTGCAATTGGATAGAGAGGTTGTCCACCTTCCTGAAGTCTTTAGTAACTTCCAAATACCTCAACACCGAACATCTAACGTACGGAACTTAAGCTCCCTTTCATTTTTAGGTTGATTACAAAAGAAAGGTAAAATAATTTTCCCGATTCCTGTGGAAGTCGGACACAATTTGGGGAAGAAACCCCGGGTCTAGTCTTAGTGTGATCCTATCATCAGAAATCTTAAGGTAAGGTTCTCTAATGGAAATGGGCTGAATCTCCCCTAACCTCCTAGCTGAGGTGATGGCTATTAAAAAGGCTGTCTTAACCTCTTGCCGCCACGCTAACGCCGATGGGCGTCAGCGCGGCGGCTCTCTCAGGTCTCAGTCACGCCTATCGGCGTCATCTCGTGAGACCTGAGATTTCACATGAACGCGCGCGCGTCCTGCGCGCGCGTTCATGTGATCGGAGCCGGGACAACTGAAACTACAGCCTGCCAGCGCTGATCATGCGCCCGGCAGGCTGTAGATGCGAAAAACGCATTTAAATCGCATATCAGACGCTGTTTTTAAACAGCGTCTGATATGCCTAATATCTGCTCGTCTGGTGGTCCCTTTGTTTGGGACCACCAAAGGAAAATAGGAAAAGTGCACCAATCACTACACACACCCCCCACCCCCATCACTGATTAACCCCTGATCACCCATGTCACCCCCTGATCACCCCCTGTCACCCCCCTGTCACTAATCACCCCCTACAGGCTCATTCAGACGTCCGTATGTGTTTTGCGGATCCATGGATCTGCGGATCCGCAAAATACGGACACCGGCAATGCGCTTTCCGCATTTTGCAGATCCGCACAGAACTATATAGAAAATGCTTTTTCTTGCCCGCAATTGCGGACAAGAATAGTACATGTTCTATATTTTTGCAGAACGGAAGTGCAGACCCGGAAGCGCGGATCCGTAATTCCGGATCCGAGCGGGACAAAGTCTGTCCCCATAGAAATGAATGGGTCCGCAATTCCGTTCCGCAAACAGAATTTCGGACGTGTGAATGGGGCATAAGGGTCCCTTATCACCGCCAGTTAGCTAGCTACTTGTTAGGTAGCTAGCGCCCACCGCACCGCAGTCACTGATTTTGGCAGAGATTTTTTCATCCACATTGACCGATGCGAATGAAAAAATCTGTGCCGTTCATTTTTTTTTTTTTCAGTGCAGCGGCTGAACGGAAAAAAATCTCATTACCCGTATGCTCAATATACGGAGAATCGCAGAAACTCCTAATGCTGGCCATACGTGTAATGATTGTGGAGACCCCTCAAATGCCAGAGCAGTACAAACACCTCACATGTGACCCCATTTTAGAAAGAAGACACCCCAAGGTATTCCGTGAGGGGTATGGCGAGTTCATGTAAAATTTTATTTTTGTCACAAGTTAGTGGAATATGAGACTTTGTAAAAAAATATATATATATATATATATATATCAATTTCCGCTAACTTGTGTCAAAAATTTTTTTTTATGTGAACTCGCCATGCCCCTCACGGATTACCTTGGGGTGTCTTCTTTCCACAATGGGGTCACTTGTGGGGTATTTATACTGCCCTGGCATTTTAGGAGTCCTAAAGCGTGAGAATCCAAATACGTAAAAATGCACTGTGAAATCCTAAAGGTACTCATTGGATTTAGGGCCCCTTTAGCATCTTGGCTGCAAAAAGTGTCACTCATGTGGTATCGCCGAACTCAGGAGAAGTAGGGCAATGTGTTTGGGGTGTATTTTTACATATACCCATGCTGGGTGAGAGAAATATCTCTGTAAACGACAACTTTTTAAATTTTTTATTCAAAGTTGGCAATTTACAGAGATATTTCTCTCACCCAGTATGGGTATATGTAAAAATGCACCTCAAACACATCGCCCTACTTCTCCTGAGTACGGCGATACCACATGAGTGACACTTTTTGCAGCCAAGATGCGCAAAGGCCCAAATTCCAATGAGTACCTTTAGGAGGGCATTTTACGCATTTTCTTCTCACGCTTTAGGGCCCCTAAAATGCCAGGGCAGTATAAATACCCACATGTGACCCCATTTTGGAAGAAGACACCCCAAGGTATTCGCTGAGGGGCATAGTGAGTCCATGAAAATTAAACTTTTGTCAAAAGTTAGCGGAAAGGGAGACTTTGTGAGAAAAACAATAAAAATCAATTTCCACTAACTTGTGCCCAAAAATTTTTTTCTATGAACTCGCCATGCCCCTCATGAAATACCTTGGGGTGTCTTCTTTCCAAAATGGGGTCACATGTGGGGTATTTATACTGCCCTGGCATTTTAGGGGCCCTAAAGCATGAGAAGAAAAATGCATAAAATGCCCTCCTAAAAGGTACTCATGGGAATTTGGGCCCTTTACGCATCTTGGCTGCAAAAAGTGTCACTCATGTGGTATCGCCGTACTCAGGAGAAGTAGGGCAATGTGTTTTAGGGTGTATTTTTACATATACCCATGTTGGGTGAGAGAAATATCTCTGTAAACTGACAACTTTGTATAAAAAATTTAAAAAGTTGTCGTTTACAGCGATATTTCTCACACGCAGCATGGGTATATGTAAAAATACACCCAAAACACATTGCCCTACTTCTCCTGAGTACGGCGATACCACATGAGTGACACTTTGCAGCCAAGATGCGCAAAGGGCCCTAAAACCAATGAGTACCTTTAGGATTTCACAGGCCATTTTTACGCATTTGGATTCTCACGCTTTAGGTTCCCTAAAATGCCAGGTGAGTATAAATACCCCACATGTGACCCCATTTTGGACAGAAGACACCCCAAGGTATTCGCTGAGGGGCATGGCGAGTTCACAGAATTTTTATTTTTTGGCACAAGTTAGCGGAAATTGATATATATATTTTTTTAATTTTGTTTTTTACAAAGTCTCATATTCCACTAAATTGTGACAAAAAATAAAATTTTACATGAACTCACCATACCCATCACGGAATACCTTGGGGTGTCTTCTTTCTAAAATGGGGTCACTTGTGGGGTATTTATACTGCCCTGGCATTTTAGGGGCCCCTAAAGCGTGAGAAGAAGTCTGGAATCCAAATGCGTAAAAATGCCCTGTGAAATCCTAAAGGTACTCATTGGAATTAGGGCCCTTTGCACTCAGGCTGCAAAAAGTGTCACACATGTGGTATCGCCGTACTCAGGAGAAGTGGGGCAATGTGTTTTGGGGTGTATTTTATATATACCCCTGCTGGGTGTGAGAAATATCTCTGTAAACGACAATTTTTAAAATTTTTATACAAAGTTGTCAGTTTACAGAGATATTTCTCTCACCCAACATGGGTATATGTAAAAATACACCCCAAAACACATTGCCCTACTTCTCCTGAGTACGGCGATACCACATGAGTGCCACTTTTTGCAGCCTGGGTCCGCAAAGGGCCCTAAAACCAATGAGTACCTTTAGCTTTACATGGCTGCTCACAATTTAGCCTCGCCCAAAATGCCAGAACAGTACAAACACCCACAAATGACCCCATTTCGGAAAGTAGACACCCCAAGGTATTCACTGAGGGGCATAATGAGCCCGTATGAGATTTTTATTTTTTTGCCAGAAGTTAGCAGAAATGGAAACTTTATTATTATTTTTTTCCTCAGAAAGTGTCATTTTCCGCTAACTTGTGAAAAAATGAAATGATACATGAACTCACCATGCCCCCTGCGAATACTTTGGGGTGTCTTCTTTCTAAAATGGTGTCATTTGGGGGGTATTTATACTTTCCTGGCATTCTAGCTCCTGAAGAAACATGACAGGTGCTCAGAAAGTCAGAGCTGCTTCAAAATGGCGAAATTCACTTTTTTGCACCATAGTTTGTAAACGCTATAACTTTTACCCAAACCAATAAATATACACTTATTGGACTTTTTTTTTATCAAAGACATGTAGAACAATACATTTAGAGAAAAATTTATATAGAAATGTAGTTTTTAAAAAATAAAATTTCAACAGAAAGTGAAAAATGTCATTTTTTTGCAGAATGTCGTTAAATTTTTATTAATAGCAAAAAAAGTAAAAATGTCAGCAACAATGAAATACCACCAAATGAAAGCTCTATTAGTGAGAAGAAAAGGAGGTAAAATTCATTTGGGTGGTAAGTTGCATGACGGAGCAATAAACGGTGAAAGTAGTGTAGTGCGGATTTGTAAAAAAGGGCCTGGTCACTAGGGGCGTATAAACCTGTGGTCTTCAAGTGGTTAAAGAGGACCTTTCATCTGAAAATGCACATTAAAATACATATATCCACTTACATGGCGGCCCCCAGTTGTGCCGTTTCAGCTTTTCATTTTCCATAATGTGCCCCCGTTTGTCCGCAGTGGCCCCCGCAACAATTCTCGCCTCATATGCAAATGAGCCATTCGGCTCAACTGGGCGGGCCTGCAAAAGTTATCCCGGGCGTGGCTTTCAGGGAGAAGAAGCTCGAGTTCTCGCGAGATTCTTGAGAACTCGAGAGGATTCACACAGCCTGAGACGGGCGCCAACTTGGAATCCTCCGGGGCGCCCGGCTCAGGCTGTGTGAAATCATTCGAGTTCTCAAGAATCTCGCAAGAACTTGAGCTTCTTCTCCCTGGCTGAGAGCGGGGTGCACTAATTGGATGCGCTCCGTGCCAGGGAGAAGAAAGCCACGCCCAGGATAACTTTTGCAGGCCCGCCCAGTTGAGCCGAATGGCTTATTTGCATACGAGGCACGAATTGTTGCGGGGGCCACTGCAGACAAACGGGGGCACATTTTGGAAAATGAAAAGTTGAAACAGCACCACCAGGGGCCGCCATGTAAGTGGATATATGTATTTTAATGTGCATTTTCAGATGAAAGGTCCTCTTTAAAGGACAGGAGTTTAATAGGACAGTCTTCTAAGAGTTCAAAGGGGCTTAACATCAAACCATTAAGGACCATATTCAGGTCCCAGGAAGGGATAAGTGTCTTCAGTGAAGGTCTCAGTCTAGAAGATGCTCTAATGAAACGTCTAATCCACCTAGTATTGGCCAGATCAGCTTTGAAGAAGGCACAAAGTGCCGAGACCTGGACCTTTAGAGTGGAGGGTCTAAGACCCATTTCCAAACCTCGTTGTAAGAAGTCTAAAAATTTTTGGCTCTTGGGTTTTTCGAAATTCAGATTGTCCTTCTCCGTCCAAGAACAAAACTTCCTCTAGATTTTTAAATATATGTCAGAAGTCACTTTTTTCCTACAAGATCTTAGAGTAGAGGTCTCACTGTACGAAAGTCCTTGACGTTTCAGCACTACGATCTCAGGATCCAGACCGCGAGTTTGAAAATTCCCGGATGTGGATGTAGTATTGGACCTTGGTGTAGAATGTCGTTCCTGAGGGGAAGTATCCAGGGTTCTGCAATCGAGAGTTTCTTGAGAAGGGAAAACCAACTTTTTGGCCAGTAAGGAGTAATTAGAATGATTGTTATTTGTTCCCTGAAGAATTTTCTGCAGCACTTTCGGGATTAGAGGAAGAGGAGGGAATGCATAAGCTAGCCCCCATTCGAGACAGAGAGAGAGACAGAGAGTCTGCTTAGGGAATCCGCTTCCCGGTTTAGGGAACCTTTGAGATAAATGACGGAGATAGATTTTACTTCCTTTTCTGCCCAAGTAAATATCCTTCCTGAAAGCTCTAGCAGTTTCTTTGACCTTGTACCCACCTGTAGTCATGTTGTCCGACAATATTTTCAGATGATAGAAGAATTCCTGAGGCGGACTTCAGTGTCTCTCAGGCCGCTCCTAATTCTCAGAAATTTGACGATTGATTGCTTATCGCCTTGGTCCAAGTACCCTGGTAACAAATATCCCCCATTTTTGCTCCCCAGCCTGTTTTGCTTGCATCTGTCTGCATCAGAATAGATGGAGATCTGCTGCAGACTACCCCTTTGTGGAGATTTTTGGGAATTGTCCACCAGGAGGGGGTTGATTTTACAAACCCCGGGATCAATACTTTTTCGTTCTAGGGAATTTTGTTGCCTGTACCATTCTTTTAGGATCCAGGAATGCATGGTGCGAAAGTGGGATTGACACGGGGCTACTGAGGGGATGCACGAAGTTAGCAGGCCTAGCGTGCTCATTGCCTCTCTTATAGAGCAATTTCTCAGTTTCTGAAATGCTTCTCCCTGATGGAATAATTTTTGTCCCGAGGAAGAAATGTAGTCTGTCTCCGAGAGCCCAGAATAGCTCCCAGAAAACGAGATTTTTGTATAACTTACCAGTAAAATCTTTCTCGCTCTTCCTTGGGGGACACAGGAGACCTTGGGTATAGCTCAGCTCCCTAGGAGGCGTGACACTAAGTAGATACGGTTAAGCCCCTCCTCCATCAGCTATACCCTCAGCCTGGAGAGAGAGACTGCCAGTTGTGTGTCCAAGTAGTGAGAAAAGGCAATGTCCAACAAGTGGAACCACCTGCCAACTACCCAACGGAGTAAACCAAATCTGTAACAGTATAGTAGTGAGAAAAGGCAATGTCCAACAAGTGGAAACAACAAGCCAACTACCCAACGGGGTAAATCAAGTCCGGAAATCGCGTAGAAAACCAAATGAATGGGTGGGTGCTGTGTCCCCCAAGGAAGAGCGAGAAAGAGATTTTACTGGTAAGTTATACAAAAATCTCGTTTTCTTGCCCACCTTCCTTGGGGGACACAGGGGACCATGGGACGTCCGAGAGCAGTCCAAGAAGGGAGGGACCACAGCACCAAGGCAAAGCACCCGTAGGCAGCAAGGAACTGCCGCCTGCAAAACCAGGAGGCCCAAAGCAACAGCCCACGATGCATGAGTGCACCCCGAAGAACCTGGCAAAGAAGCAAGAAGAGCAGTAGCCGCCTTGCACAATGTTCGGCCGAGCCGATGGCTCCAGGCTCAAGCGGCACCGACCGCTCTGGCGGGACGAGCGGTGACACCGAAAGGCGGAACCTCGCCCTTGGTGAGGCAACCTCAGCAATGGCCAATTTGATGAAGCGGGTGAAGCCACCTTGGGGGCCTGCAACCCCTTATACGGACCTTCCGGATCAAAAGGAGAGTCCTCGCGCCGAAGGAGCTGGTGACCTCCAAGGAAATCCCCAGGCCCGAACAACGTTTCAGCGGCGCAGAGTCCGTTCCCAGGGATGGGAAGGACGAAGGCAGATAACAACATCAGAGAGGAGGAAGGGACGGTATGGAGAACAGCCTTGTCCAGAGAAGGACATCAAAAAACCGGAACCAGAGAGGCCGGAAGACGGACACCCGTCGGAGAGACATGATGGCCACAAGGAATACGACCTACAGGACAGAAGGCGCAGAGAGAGATCTCCTGTAACGGCTCAAAGGGGGAGGCTCGGAACGCTCCGAGCACAACATTTAGCTTCCAGGGCGGTACCGGGGAACGGTACGGAGGAACCAATGAGCCATCCCATGGATGAAGGTCTGGACAAGCCTGAGAAGGGCCAGGGAACGCTGAAAGAGGATAGAGAGTGCCGACACTTGACCGTTCAGGGAAGGAGTCCCTGTCCCAGGTCCAGGCCGGACCGGAGAAAGACATAACCTTGGGGAGAGAAGGCGGAGTGGGGGAAAGCAGCTTCCCCCAGAACCGCAAGTAAGATCTCTAAGTCCGAGAAAAAATCCTGGACGAAGCACGGCTGGTAGCAGAAACCAGCGCGATCAGACGCAGACCAGCAGCACAGGCGAAAGAGTCCAGCAGGTTTGGTCCCATCGGCCCACAGGCAACTGCATCCCACAGCCACCCGGGATGGGGGAGCAGAAGAGCGGACGGAAAGAACAGAAGGGGTCCGTCCAGCATCCAACAGACGCCAGGATAAATCAGTCAAAGTCCATGCCGATGGTGCCACCGGAGAAAGAGGTTCAACCATCCTGGTAAAGGAGATTTAAGTACAACCGAGGACCGAAAAACGGTCCCCAAGTAACCACATGAAGAGAGCCTGGCTGTAGAATGCAATGTCGCTACCCACAGTACAACCGGAACATATTAGTTGCGGAGCCATTGGCAGGTAAGGTAGAGAATAACGAACCTCAAGGCGGATGACGTAATTGAGGACACAATCCTTACCTCAGACCCGAGCGAACAGATCACCAGCACAGGGAGTAAGAGGTTAAGGCCTACCAGCCAAGGACCGACATGGCAAGGAGAGGCAAGTGCTGAAAAAGCACTACAGTCGCTGACCGTAGAGACCCAGATCCAAGGCCGGGGGTCAACCGACTGAGAAGGCAAGGTACAGTAAGACCGCCGCCAACAACGGAAAACACAACAGTCACCTAAGCAGGACGACAGACGCGGTAGGCACATTAAGTGGCATACAACTAGTACAGCTAGTGTGAACGAGGGAGAAGTTCTGAGGTCACAACAGGAACCCCGGAAACATCCAAGTCAACAACCACACTCCCCCGAGGAGAGGGTGGTGAAGGAACAGCCTCTGAAGCTTAGCCGGGGCAAAAAATCAAGCGGAGGGATATACCCCAAGCGGGAGCCAAAACTGAGCCGGCGAGAAGAAGCCGACGAGGCAGACTCCGGCATAACCCTTCCAGCCGAAGGGGGGAGTGGGTAACAGGGTAGGACAGCTCGAGGCAGAACACCCAATACTCCGTGTGCCGTCTGACTCACCGCCTCACGGAAGGCGAGAACCATGGACCCAAGGCGGAGGCCCCGTGTACCTGGCATAACCGAAGCATCCAAGCGAAGTCGGATGACCCGCCAGAGGAGAGTGGCCCGAACCCGGCAGCAGAGCGGCTCCAAGTGAGAAGGGCACCCATAGGAAGGACTCATACCACACCACATCCGAAGAGGAGGGAGTGGTAGTAGGTGAGAGAACCGAAGTCCCGTCGGAGTCAATGTAGAATCCGAAGGACGTAGCAGACGGCCCTGTCGTCCATGTGACTGCTTGGGCAGAAGAGCAATGCAGCGGGAGGACAAAAAGGGGGTACGCATCCAGGAGTCACAAACACTCCACCGGTGGAAGGGCCAACAAGCATGGAGGGTACCGTCACAAGCGGAACCGCAGAATACTGTCCAACCCCGACAAGTATGTCCCGTGAAGGAAGGGGGACATATGTACGGGCAACCCCATAAGTAGTGAGAATGTCAACCCAGGTACTGTAGGAGAAGGCATATACGGCCCATAGAATGCACAGAGAGCGCATGAATGTGCACCTACTTCAAAACAATTCTGCAGCGCCCCACCTCATCTACAGAAGTGCAATATGCCGCCTAGTAGGGAGTCATGCACAAGACTAGTATAGTATGCGACGGAACGCCAGCAGCCCGCCCAAAGAAGAGGGGGTATGCCCTGGCAGACACTGCCATCGGCAAGAGAGTAAAGGCCCGGCTAAGAGGGGGGCCACACTGTATCCAGTAGAAACGCAGGGAGTCCGCCTAGGGAAAGGGGGACATGGACGCCGGTACGATGCAATAGTGATGGTGCAATAATACATCAAACACCTAAACCCGCGAGTACGCGACTAAACCGCCAAAAAGGGGGGACATGCGCGAGGCCAGATCAGCGAGTACAACATCAGCCGAGACCAGTGAGCGTTCATGCACATGGTCAGCACCGCCCTGGGAGGGGTGCAAGCATTTCTTCCCAAGAAAGGGGGACATGCTCAAGGCCAGCAACGCATCTGGTGAGATCGCGGACTCTGCCTAAGGAGGGGGCATGCACAATGCCAAAAACCCAGCCAGAGAGAGTGCAAGCACCCCGCCTGAGAAGGGGTTCATGCGCATGGCCAGCAGCACACCGGTGAGAGAACAAATACATTCCGTGAGAGCGTATTATGCCGCCAGGAAGGGAGGCATGCACATGGCCGGTAGCGAATCCAGCGAAATAGTAGAATTCCTCCTATGGAAGGAAGTAGTGCGCACCCAGCAACGTATGCAGCGAGAGTGCAGCATTCCCCTATGGAAGGGGGGGAAGGCATGTACATGGCCGGCAGCGGATCCAGTGAGAGTGCAGCATTCCTCCTAAGGAAGGGGGTCATGCACATGGCGGGCTGCGGATCCAGTGAGTGTGAAGGTCATCTAGGAAGGGGTAGTATACGTGGCCCGTACCGTAGCCGGTAAGAGTGCCGTATGCCGCCTATGAAGGGGGGTCATGCACGTGGCTGGTAGCGGATCCAGCGAGAGCACAGCCTCCCGCCTATGAAAGGAGGTCGTGCACATGGCCAGCACCGTATCCGGTGAGAGTGCAGTATACCGCCTATGGGAGGGGAGTCATGCACATGGTCAGCATCGCATCCAGTGAGAGTGCAGAATACCGCCTATGGAAGGAGGTCATGCACATGGCCAGCATCGCATCCAGTGAGAGTGCAGTATTCCGCCTGTGGAAGGGGGACATGCACAAGGCCAGCACCATATTCGGGGAGAGTGCAGCATCCCGCCCGCGGAGGGGGGTCATGCACATAGCCAGCACGCATCCAGTGAGAGTGCAGTATCCCGCCTATGGAAGGGGGGGGGCATGCACATGGCCAGCGCCGCATCCAGTGAGAGTGCAGTATTCCGCCTATGAAAGGGGGGGGGGTCAAGCACGTGGCCAGCACCGTATCCAGGGAGAGTGCAGTAATCCGCCTAAGGAAGGGGGTCATGCACATGGCCAGCCCGCAGTCAGGGAGAGTGCAGAAGCCACATAAGAAAAGGGGTCATGCACAGGCCAGTACCGTAACCAGTGAGGGTGCAGATTTCGACCCCAGGGAGAAGGGCCAGGGATGCACATGGCCGGGTCCAGAGGCCCAGTATGGGGGTCAGTCACGCAGGAGACCGGGGTGAGAGGGGGGGAGAAACGTGGGGCTGGAGAAGCCACTCTCTCACCATCAGCCGTCTTCACCCTCGGTCCGTTCCAGCAGGGTCGCCCCTTCAGCTACTGGCACCGTAGTGGCAGGACGCTGGAAGAGGGACTTGGCGTGCGGGCGACCCTTGCGCTGGCGGGATGTAGGGGAGCTAGTGCTGCCCAGATCCACCTTGCCTTCTGTGGGGGAGGCAGCAGTGCGGTTTACCGGCACTGGCGCAACTCAACCCCGGGAGAACAGAGAGGTCTAGTGCGCCTCTGTTATTCCTGTCTGGAAGAAAAAGAAAAGAAAATAAAAATCCAAAAAGGAAATACAAAGGAGAAGCAGCCCTGCAGAGCAGGGAGTGTCTTGCCTCCTTGGACACTAAGAAAAAACTGGCAGTCTCTCTCTCCAGGCTGAGGGTATAGCTGCTGGAGGAGGGGCTTAACAGTTTCTACTTAGTGTCACGCCTCCTAGGGAGCTGAGCTATACCCAAGGTCTCCTGTGTCCCCCAAGGAAGATGGGCGAGAAAATAAAATAAAAAAAGTTAAATTAAAATATCCTTCATTTATCTCCCTGTCCCGCAGGGAACTCCACTCTGGGGAATGGTGGTGGCAGTGGGCAATTTAATCTCTTCTCTGTTCCTGCCCCTACAGAGGTCAGGGGGCAATCTCCTTGTGTGTGCCGTCATGGTGAGGATATGGAAAATGTACATACAGCGAAAGATAGAAAGAAACCTTCCACAAAATAATACGTAAAACATATCTAGGAAATGAAGAAAAGGTTCCAGCTTCAACGGTGCAGTACAAAATTGATTTATTGAAGCGAATAGCTTTTCCGGTGCGGGTAAAAAAACTTGGTCCACGCGTTATGATTAAGGACCAACATGTAAAGGTCCGAAACGCGTAGACTAAGTTTTTTTTAGCTGCACTGGAAAAGCTATACGCTTCAATAAATCAATTTTGTACTGCACCGTTGAAGCTGGAACCTTTTCTTCATTTCCTGATTTTCTGCTATCAATTCAGCTGTTTCCAGAGGCTGTTTGGTTCCGTGCTCACGGCAAAGCAGGAAGGTGAGAGCGGCCTTGCATCTGCTAATCTTCTGTTGTAAAACATATCTAGGATGTAAAAAACAAATGGTCCTAAATGTAACTCCTCAAACACAGACCTATGGCACGGATTAAGGACATGTAACAACATTCAAAACTTCTGGCAAAACATCAAACAATATATAGAAGCACGTTGGAAAATAAATCTACCACCAGACCCGATATCATATATTTCATTACAAAACAAGATGGGAAAAATCAAACATCACAAATTCCACAAATAATCCACGCCGTACTATTAGTAGCTGAAAAATGCATCATGAATTCCTGGATACAGCAGACAACCCCCACAACTTCAAAAGTAATATATCAAATGAAATCCACGTGTATGCCGAGGATAGATACATTAAATAACAAAGAGAAAAAAAAACACTCTCTTTAAAAAATGGAAAACTTTTATTGAACCACACTTGCAAACTCATGAAATAGAAAATCTGATGACTATTCCAAGACACAGAATGGTACCATTTAAAAAAAAAAAAATTTTAAACTTCCTCGGGAAACTAAATATTTAAAATATTTATAAAATACTTGAGTATATGTTACACCTGAGTCTTAATATTAAAGTTATATATTTATATATAGATTTTTTGTTTTATGACCTGTATTATTATACATTTTATTTATATGTACTGTAATTTGAAAATTACGGTACTTTCACACTGGCGTTTTGGCTTTTAGTTTGTGAGCCTCGTTCAGGGCTCTCAGAAGTGGTCCAAAACGGATCAGTTTTGCCCTAATGCATTCTGAATGGAAAAACGAGATTTTTGTATAACTTACCAGTAAAATCTCTTTCTCGCTCTTCCTTGGGGGACACAGGATACCATGGGTATAGCTCAGCTCCCTAGGAGGCGTGACACTAAGTAGAAACTGTTAAGCCCCTCCTCCATCAGCTATACCCTCAGCCTGGAGAGAGAGACTGCCAGTTGCGTGTCCAAGTAGTGAGAAAAGGCAAAGTCCAACAAGTGGAACCAACAAGCCCACTACCCGACCGGGTAAACCAAGTCTGGAAACCGTGTAGAGAAAACAATGAATGGGTGGGTGCTGTGTCCCCCAAGGAAGAGCGAGAAAGAGATTTTACTGGTAAGTTATACAAAAATCTCGTTTTCTCGCCCATTTTCCTTGGGGGACACAGGATACCATGGGACGTCCGTGAGCAGTCCAAGAAGGGGGACCACAGCCCAAAACGAAGCACCCCAAGGCATCAAGGAACTGCCGCCCGCACAAGTACAAGGCAGCATCCGCCAAAGCACGAGCATGCGCCCTGTAGAAACAGGGAAGGCGAGCAAGGAAAAGACGGCGGCCGCCCTGCACACTGCGCCGCCGAAGACAATGTCTCCGGCCCAGGAGGCACAAACCGCTCCATGAAGTGAACGGGACATGGAAGACAGAACCCTGCCCCTGGTGCGGAAAAACGCAGCAACAGCCAGTGTGAGGAAACGGGAGAAAAACCACCCTGGAGGCCATCATACCCTTGCGCAGACCCCCAGGAGCCAGAGCGCCGAAAGACAAAGCCGGTGATCTCCTAGAAAAACTGCAAGCCTGAACAACGCCCAATTGAAGCGCCCGTTCCCAGGACGGGAAGGAGAGGACGATGGCCTCAACGAGATGAAAGACAGAGAACCCTTTCAGAAAGCAGGAAGGGACAGAAAATAGCCCTGTCCTGACAAGAAAAAAATAAACCATGTAAGTCAGACCCCGTCAGAGAGACAGGAGGGCCACAAGAAAACAATGGACCGAACAGAAGGAGTAGAGATAATCTTCTGTAACGGCTCCAAGAAAAACTTGGAGCCCCCAGATGCAGTATGCAGGTCCCAGGGCGGTACCGGGGACGGTACAGAGGAACGAATGAGCCACCAGAAGGACTTAACAGGCCCAAGAGGGTCAGGGAACGCTGGAGAGGATGGACAGCGCCGACACATGACCCATCAAGGAACAGAATCCCAACCCCAGTCCCAGGTCCAGGCCGGACCGGAGAAAGGACAGAACCACGGGAGAGAAGGCAGAGTGGGGGAACGCCCGGCTTTCCACAGAACCTCAGGAAAGAACTCTAAGCCCGACAAGAGATCCTGGACGAAGCCCGGACGGGAGCGACACAAACGTGCCCGCTGGAATCGCCGGGCAGGCGGGAAAACACCCTGAGATCAGGTGCAGGCCCGTAACACGGACAGAGGAATCTGGCAAAACTGGACCTGTCGGTCCACGATCAACTTCATCCCGTAGTCAACCGGAGTGGAAGAGCAGAAGTGCAGGCAGAGGGAGCCGAGGGGCCCACCTAGCATCAGACAGATGCCAGGACAAGACAGGCTGAAATCCATGCCGATGTTGCCACCAAAGGAAGGGGTTCTGCCGTCCCGTATGGGGGAACCGAGGACGATCCTGAGCGAAGGGCAGTCCCCAGGCAAGGACAACATCAGGAAGGGATGAAGAAAAAACCTTGCAGTAGAAAGCAAGGCAGCCGCTCCCAGTGCAACAGGAAGGTAGCGGTTCAAAAGAACAGCAGGCAGAGAAGACACTACAGGTACCAACTGTAGGGACCCAGATCCAAGCCTGAGGGTCAGGTAACCGAGAAGGTAAGTCCACAGCATGACCCTCGCCTGGAAAGGAGAACGCAATCTGCACCCGGCGGGAGGACAGAATGAGGTAGACTCGGGAAGCGGGCGCACAGCTAGAGTGTGAATGAGGGAGACGGTATGAGACCACAAGGAACACCGGAACCATCCAAGGGAACAACCATGCTCTCCCGAGGGGAGGGCAGTGAAAACTCCGAAGCCTGGCTGGGGCGTAAGCCACCTTGGCGTGATATGCCCCAAGCGGAAGCCAAAACAGAGCCGGCGAGAAGAAGGAGACGAGACAGAGGCCGGCTAACACCCTCCAACCGAAGGAGGGGCGGGTAACAGGGTAGTCGTAGTAGGACAGCTCAAAAGAAAACCCGGT
Organism: Bufotes viridis; assembly: GCA_033119425.1. Classification (NCBI taxonomy): domain Eukaryota; kingdom Metazoa; phylum Chordata; class Amphibia; order Anura; family Bufonidae; genus Bufotes; species Bufotes viridis. The sequence continues at coordinate 499,851,769 of CM065591.1, forward strand.
ACAGTGTGAGTCACCTGACCTACCGCCTCGCAGAAGGCGAATACCCTGAAAATTCAAAGTGGAGGTCCTCCGGACCTGGATAACTGAGCACCCAAGAGAAGTTGGGTGATCTCCCAGAGCAGCCCGCATAGCAACCTTCCGAGGAGAACTGAAGCTCAGAGAGCGCCCATAGGAAGGCCTCATACCACACAGTATCTGAAGAGGAGGAAATCGGCAGTAGGAGAGGGAACCATAGTCCCGCCAGAGCCAACGTAAATTCGAGGGGGCACTGCAACAGCACTCCCATCCCTGCGATCGCTGCGCAGGGAAGTAATACAGCGGGAGGACGAATGGTACGCATCCAGGAACCACAAGACTCCCCAGGTGGAAAGGTCACAGAACCTGGCGGATACCGTCACAACGGAACCGCACCGCCTAGCTCAGTACAGAAGAGAGCAGGCAGAGCCGTGCGGGTCAAGTAAAGCAGATGATCTCTTCAGAGAAGAGTGTAAGGCTTGCTGCTAGCATCGTATGTCGCAGGAGGAAGGGAGGCATACGTACAGGCAGCTCCGTAAGCAGTGAGAATGCCAACCCACCACGGAAGGAGAAGGGCTATGCGGCCCAAACAACGCACAAGAGCGTTCACTCATTGCAATCAGGCACCCAACGAAGGGGGCCAGCCACATAGTCCCACAGTATTTACGGACGTGTAAAGTGCCACCTGGAAAGGAGTTATGCACAAGACTAGTACGGCATGCGATGGAACGCAAACAGTCCGTCCGGCAAGGGGGAATGTACCCAGCAACACTGCATTCGGCAGGAGCGCCAAGGCCCACCCCCAAAAAAAAAAAAAAAAAAAAGGGGGAAGGGGCATAAGGCTAGTACCGACCACATAGAAGTAGGACACACCACATTCCGCCTAGAAGGTGGTCATCAACATGGCCGCACGGTATCTAGTAGGAACACAGGTCCGCCTATCGAAGGAGGACATGCACAGGGTCAACCTTGTATTAAGAGATGGTGTGATAATCCACAAACACCGAATTCCATAAGAGTTCAACTACTCCGCCAATGAAGAGGGACATGCACGAGACCAGCACAGCATGTACAAGGACAGCCGCGACTCACAGGAGCGTGTCAAATCCCGCCATAGAATGAGGGGAGGTCATGCACAAGGACAGCACCGTATCCAATAGCGGTGCGAGCATTCCAACCATGGAAAAGGGCCATGCTGATGGTCAGCAAGGAATATATGTATGTATGCCGTCTCAGGGAAGGAGGCATGCCCATGGCCGACAGGGAATCCAGTGAAAACACCAATTACCACCTAAGGAAGGGGGTCGTGCACATGACCAGCTGCGAATCCAGCGAGAGTGCAGCAGACCGCCCATGGAAGAGGTAAGCACATGGCTGGCAGCGAATCCAGCGAGTGTGCAGCGTCCGCTATGGGAGGGGGACGTGCACAAGGCCAGCAACATATCCGGTGAGAGCGCAGCATACCACCTAAGGAAGGGGGTACGCACATGGCTGGCACAGAATCCCGTGAAGGTGCAGCGTTCCACCTATGGAGAGGGGACGTGCGCATGGCCAGCATCGTAGCCGGAGAGAGTGCAGCATACCGCCTGGGAAGGGGGTTATGCGCATGGCCGGCAGTGAATCCAGTAAGAGCACAGAATCCGCCTATGGAGGGGGACGTGCCCATGGCCAGCCCGTAACCTGTGAGAGTGCAGCATACCGCCTAAGGGAGGGGTTGTGCACATGGCCGGCAGCGAATCCAGTGAGACAGCAGCGTCCGCCTATGGAAGGGGGACGTGCACATGGCCAGTACCGTATCCGGCGAGAGTGCAGCATACCGCCTAAGAAAGGGGGTCGTGCACATGGCCAGCAGCGAATCCAGTGAGAGAGCAGCGTCCGCCTATGGAAGAGGGACGTGCCCCATGGCCAGCACCGTATCCGGTGAAAAGTGCAGGAATCCGCCTATGGGAGGGGACGTGCACATGGCCGGCAGCGAATCCAGCGAGAGCAGCGTCCGTTTAAGGAAGGGGGACGTGCACATGGCCAGCACCGCATCCGGTGAGAGTGCAGGAATCCGCCCATGGAAGGGGGCATGCACATGGCCGGCAGCGAATCCAGGGAGACAGCAGCGTCCGCCTATGGAAGGGGGACGTGCACATGGCCAGTACCATATCCGGTGAGAGTGCAGCAATCCGCCTATGGAAGGGGACATGCACATGGCCGGCAGCGAATCCAGTGAGAGAGCAGCGTCCGCCTAAGGAAGGGGGACGTGCACATGGCCAGCACCATATCCGGTGAGAGTGCAGCAATCCGCCTATAGAAGGGGGACGCGCACAAGGCCAGCCCGCAGTCAGGGAAGTGCAATATTCCGCCTGGTCAGCCCCCCGGCCGGGGAGCGCGACATGCCGCCTATGGAAGGAGGGCATGCGTACGGCCAGCACTATGAGAACAGGCTGCAGCGTTCAGTGCAGCCAACCATTTTCTGCTAGAAAAAATTGAAATTTTCATATTATTTTTTTTTTTTTTTTTTTTTGAAAACTAAAAATAATGGCCTCCCTCAGACTGGAAGGGCCACTGTGCACAGCCCAGCCTCACTGAGAGGCAGAAAAAAAGAAGCGCCACCATTTTAACCCCTATGCAGGAGTCGGTACCTCAGATGGCCGGCACCGGAGGGGTTAAGCATGGCCGGCAGCCGGGACAGACTGGGGGCGGAGCCGCGGTCCCATGGGGGAGGAGGAACCCCCAGGCGGGAAAAATTCGCGCCTGGGAGAAGTTCCCGCCCCGACAAGGCCAGATTGCGGCCGAGTAGGCCGCGAAGCCGGGGCCTAAATTTGCGGCACCCGGCCGACCGGGAGTACCTCGGTCGGCCGGGGTTGGAAGGAACGGAGCGCCGGAGGCATCCAAGCACATGCCGGCCGCGGGTGCCCAACCCGCGGACCGGAAGAGGTAAGGGGGGAGCGCACTGGGGCGCACTAGGCCGTAAAAGCCGGGGCCTAAATTTCTGTGGTGCCCGGCAGACCGGGAGTACCGACGGTCGGCCGGAGCCTAGAGGGGCCGGAGCGGAGGTGCCGGATCACTGGAGGTCGTGGGTGCCCACCCTGCGGGTCAGAATGGCTGGGCTGGTGAGGGCCTCTCAGCCCTGCCGCAGGGAAGAGGTCTGTGCGGCAGGTTGTCCTGTGTACTGTAACTGGCCAGGGTGGTGGGATGGTGGTGGTGGGCTGGAAGCAGGGATTGTAGCCTTTGCTGATACCCCAGGAGCCCAGCCTAGGTACACTACAGGTACCAACTGTCAGCAGGAGTAGCCAGATGTGGAGGACCCCCAGTGAGGGTAGTCACGCAGGAGACCGGGGTGAGGGGGGGAACGTAGGGCTGGATCTGCCTCATCTCACCATCAGCCGTCTTCACCCTCGGTCCGTTCCAGCAGGGTCGCCCCTTCAGCTACTGGCACAGCAGTGGCAGGAAGCCGGGGGAGGGACTTGGCGGGCGGGCGACCCTTGCGCTGGCGGGAAGCAGGGGAGCGAGGCTGCCCTGGTCCACCTTGCCTTCTGTGGGGGAGGCAGCAGTGCGGTTTTACCGGCACTGGCGCAGCTCAACCCCGGGAGAACAGAGAGGTCTAGTGCGCCTCTGTTATCCCTGATCTGGAAGAAAAGGAAAAATAAAAATAAAATAAATCAAAATAAAAATGACAAGGAGAACAGCCCTGCAGAGCAGGGAGTGTCTTGCCTCCTTGGACACTAAGCAAAAACTGGCAGTCTCTCTCTCCAGGCTGAGGGTATAGCTGATGGAGGAGGGGCTTAACAGTTTCTACTTAGTGTCACGCCTCCTAGGGAGCTGAGCTATACCCATGGTATCCTGTGTCCCCCAAGGAAAATGGGCGAGAAAAAGGATCCGCTCAGAATGCATCAGTTTGCCTCTGATCATTCACCATTCTGCTCTGGAGGCTGCCTGCAGCGTCCTGGCACACAATGTAGGTCAATGAGGATGGATCCATTTTCTCAGACACAATAGAAATGTTGGTCTGTTGCTATGGCGCCGGACGCCGACGCGGCCTCGCGTCTCGGCATGTATGCTCGCCACGTCATGCTTGGTGCAGCCGCGTCGGCCTTCCGGCGCTCTGGTGACGGGTGAGCGCATCGGCAAGTGTCTGCCCCCATCATGGCGCCTTCTGCGTCCGATTACACGCCACAGGTGAGCTCCCACTATATAAAGCCGGGCTGTTGACCACGGTAATTAGCCTCCTGACGAAGCCTGTGAGGTGAAACGCGCGTCGAGGCAGTTATTGTGGTGAACGGACCGACCAGGTTATGGGTATGTTATTCTTATCATTTATTATGTTTATCGTTCTGTCATATGCTGTTGCGGGGTTCGTGTGCTATATGTAAATGTGTATGGGGTTGGGTCCTGACAGTGTACTATTGCATGGTTGACGTTTTTGTCACCTGCACTGTCTGATCTCCATTGGACCTATTGATACCCTGTTCTCTGCACTACGTGTATTATGCACACTTACGGACGGCACTATGTTTGAGCTTGTATTTATCTATATACTTAAATCCGGCTCCCTGGTCGTGTGCTGACCCACAGTCTCTGATGTTTTCAGTGGATCACCACCTTTTGTAATTTTGTTGCACTATTTAATAAAGTGAATTTGATATTTTATCATATATTTTGCTTCTGTATTTTGTGAAAGCACTGGTTGAGTGGTTGGTTTTACAATAGAAAACGGATCAGTCTCCCATTGACTTTTCATGGGGTTCATGACAGATCCGTCTTGGCTATGTTACAGATAATACAAGCGGAACCGTTCATGACAGATACATGCGATTGTATTATTGTAACGGATCCGTTTTTTGCAGATCCGTGACGGATCCGCCCCCAAAATGCGAGGGCGAAACTAGCCTTACAATAAAAAGATTTTACTCCCACTTGCTGTTCCTATAGAAGAGCCAGTGACCTCCTCAACAGGGATATGGCAGATCGTTGGCATGCACCCAGCTCACCACACACCAGGCCACTTACTTGTGGATGTAGTTCAGGAACTTCGCCACTTGCTGTTCTCTCTGGTCTGGAGGCAGGCGGGTGTGAACGGCGAGATCTTTCATGACGTTGAAATCGCTTCGCATTCTGTCAGTCAGACCTGTGAAAATGATGTGAATATGGGTTTCTGCAAATGGGGCCTGCATCCTGCCGAGCATTCAGCAGGGTTATGACTGGTGCACTACAGAAAATGTGATCCTTATAAATAAAGGGGATGGACCCATCTGGACAACCCCTTACTAAATCCAGTAATCCCCGCTATTAGGTGATCATCCCCTAAGGACCCCACCAACTGACTAGAGAGTGATCGGGCTTATTTTCACTTAAGATGCAGCAGACGGACAGACCAGAAAGATTCTTTTTATGGGCCCTGATCTCTCGGACGCTATTCCACATCACCCAAGCATCACATACCGAACGTGTAGGAGTCGAGGGGATAGGCTGGTTCATAGCCACTATGCCCGCCCAATAGGGTCTGGTACGTGGCTTGATCATCGACCCCTTGGTATGTATTATTGCGGTTCATGCAAAGCATGTGACTATATCTCAGTCAAGTAAACCAATGCCTCCTCTGTTACAAACCAAATTTATAACATCAGGGACTATGTTAGACTTCTTTCACATTAGCATTTGGATTTTCCAGCAGGCTGTTCCCCTGCCGGATCCGTACTAACGCGAGCAGACGTGTGCCACTGGAAGTCCGCTGCGGCCTCATTCACTGTGATGGGGACAGGTCGGAGATGCGGCCACAGCACAGCAAACATGCCAAGAGGCGGCAGGACAAAAACTGCAGCCTTTGCTAGCTTTAATACGGATCCGGCAGGCTGTTTCCCTGCCTGACAATCCTAACGCCTGCTGATGACTGATTCCATTGGCCTGATGGGAAGATAGTGCCGGCATTCGCTATGCTTCTTTCTCCAGCACACAGCCATAGTATAGCCTTCATTTCTAAAAGATTTTCTTGACGTTTGCAATTCCCAGTTGCTTCAAAATAACAGGTACCTGCCTCTTTGTAAGCAAGCACAGTTAGTAACATGGATGCTGCATTTATTCTGTGATACGAGAATAATAATGGGGTGCAGCAAATAAAAGCCGCTCACCTGTCATACTACATAACTCAGGAACCAAAACAATAGCGCCATCGGTGACACCCGGCTTGGTTCTCCGTGGCATGTTCACAATTAGCGGCTGCCTCAGGTCTTTGATATGTTCATTGTATTGCTGCGGGGTTGCAGAACAAATGAGAGATCAATCACAAAGCCAACAGAAGATCTAAAGGAGATCACTATACAAAGTGTTAATAAATACTAGCACTATTAAAACGTTGTCTATGATCTTTTGTCTTTAAATCCCTCACACATATATCTATTTGGAGCTTTAAGGGGAACTATACTTACCTGTGCCCCAACGATCGGCTCTATGAGCCATGGGCTGGCTTTAATGCACTTCCAATGCCTGAATGTAAACTTGGATGGAGTCACGTGCACCACTACAGCCAATGACCGGCCTCAGCAGTGACTTGTACCACAGGTGCTAGGTCATGTGCCACTTGAAGACACGTCACCGCTGTGGCCGTCCTTTGGAGTAGTGAACGCGATTCCGTCTGTAAATGAAGTTTACAAGCGGAGACCAGTAAAGACAGTGGTGGACCCACAGAGCCAGAGCAGTGGAGTATAGATTTCTTCACCGGTCCTGCCGAGTGGAGGGGAATTTAATTAACCCCTTTACAGGTTCTAATGAATCACTTTGCATTCTACTGAGTGACATAAGTGTGAGCACAGTTTGAGACCCAAATCTCCAAACCTATAGCAGATCTTACATTTTTATAGTAGTCCACAAAGCTGATCTCACTTCCATCTGCCTTCTTAAATGTAGACTCCGGAGTCATGTTCCAGGCGATTTCATCTATACGGTAGGTTTTATTGTTGTATCTGCCGAAAAGTAGAAGGAGTTTTATACCAATGCTCACAGCTCAGAATATGGATTATGGTATATTAAAATCTGTCAGCCTCTAGCATCAGACATTTCTCATGTGAACGTCTCCTGGACAGTAATACATGCTGTGAGGTCTGGATCCCCCCAATGATACAGAGAACGATGTGAGGTCTGTGTGTCCAGGATGCTGCTGTCTCCACTAGCCATTATCCACAGCTTGATCCCTGGACTGATTTTTACTAACTCCTGCAGCTCATGAGGGACGCCCACTCCCTTGTACTGACTGACATGGATGCAGACGAGTGCACGATCCCCCTACAGAGTGTGTCATAGGTATGCTGCTTTCTCACATGTTTTGGAGACAGAAAAGGCAGATTATGGACTAGGTTTGTCTTCATGAGAAAATGACTTAAAAAACTATTAACTCTTAAAACGAGTTATACAGTTTGTCATATCTAAAAAAGTTGGACATAACGACTTTACAGCCAGCAGCTTTTCACATGGTGAAAAAAGGTAAATCTGTGAGGGAGCAACAAATGTGATCTTCTATTCAGTACAAGACACAACTGGTCGACTACCAATATATGGTTACCTGTACAGCTCCAACAGAGATCGCGGATCTGCATTAGAGCTCAAATTTCCTTAAAGGGATTCTGTCACCTGGAAAATCACTATTAAGCCAAAAATAGGGTCCTATAGCTCTTCATACCTTCTTTCCATAGGTGTTCTTTACACTTGGACCTGGCTTTCCACCTTCATGAAAATCCTCTTTTATCTTTATGCTAATGACACCTGAAGGTGCTCAGCAGGGCGTTATTTTCATTCAAAAAGTGCCCAGGAACGCCCTCCATCCAGTGCCCAGGCCCACCCCCCCGATATCTTTGTCGGGGGGAGGCGGGCCTGGGCTCTGTCGGGGGGAGGCGGGCCTGGGCTCTGTCGGGGGGAGGCGGGCCTGGGCTCTGTCGGGGGGAGGCGGGCCTGGGCTCTGTCGGGGAGGCGGGCCTGGGCTCTGTCGGGGAGGCGGGCCTGGGCTCTGTCGGGGGAGGCGGGCCTGGGCTCTGTCGGGGAGGCGGGCCTGGGCTCTGTCGGGGAGGCGGGCCTGGGCTCTGTCGGGGGAGGCGGGCCTGGGCTCTGTCGGGGAGGCGGGCCTGGGCTCTGTCGGGGAGGCGGGCCTGGGCTCTGTCGGGGAGGCGGGCCTGGGCTCTGTCGGGGAGGCGGGCCTGGGCTCTGTCGGGGAGGCGGGCCTGGGCTCTGTCGGGGAGGCGGGCCTGGGCTCTGTCGGGGAGGCGGGCCTGGGCTCTGTCGGGGAGGCGGGCCTGGGCTCTGTCGGGGAGGCGGGCCTGGGCTCTGTCGGGGAGGCGGGCCTGGGCTCTGTCGGGGAGGCGGGCCTGGGCTCTGTCGGGGAGGCGGGCCTGGGCTCTGTCGGGGAGGCGGGCCTGGGCTCTGTCGGGGAGGCGGGCCTGGGCTCTGTCGGGGGAGGCGGGCCTGGGCTCTGTCGGGGAGGCGGGCCTGTTCCCTGTCGGGGGGAGGCGGGCCTGGGCCCTGTCGGGGGGAGACGGGCCTGGGCCCTGTCGGGGGGAGGCGGGCCTGGGCCCTGTCGGGGGGAGGCGGGCCTGGGCCCTGTCAGGGGGAGGCGGGCCTGGGCCCTGTCAGGGGGAGGCGGGCCTGGGCTCTGTCAGGGGGAGGCGGGCCTGGGCCCTGTCAGGGGGAGGCGGGCCTGCAAAACTACAACTCCCAGCATGCACACTTGCTCAGCTGTTCTTGTAACTCCCCTAAAAATGAAAGGAGGATTCTGGGAGTTTTAGTTTCAGGACAGCTGGAGTGCCAGAGGTTAATCATTCTTAACGAAGATGAAGGTGATTCAATATAAGTGCTTTTTCTGCAAACAAACCACTGTCTCTGGCATTGCAGCTTGGCTCCGCTGAAGTGAATGGGGCTGAGCTGCTATTACTACCTGTGGGAGACAAGTGATGCGGTTCATGGAATAAAGCAGCCATAGTGTTTTTCAATTCTGGGCAGACACCATCAAATGCCCCCTTACTACCCATAAGGGCACAACTGGCCAGGTTTGCTTTCCAGCATAGATGCGTGTTAACCCTTTAGGAAGGAACAATGGCAGCCACATTGGTGGTCACCCAAAAACAGATAATTCTATTCGGGCAGTTTTTGAGTCTTTTACTCTCTAATAATTGTCTGAGGTTTATAGGAGAAATACACAATATGACTGAAAAGAGACAGTAATACAGCAACTGGGATCTACAGAGCGTCATCAGAGCTAGGCTGCACACGCTCAGTCACTGGGCACTTACTTGGTCAGTACAATCTGTCCAATAAGTTCTTTGATGCAAATATCTTGGAATTTCTGAGGGCCACACGACGAAAAGATATTTCCCATCAGGTCATGAACAGTTTCATTTCTGAGAACTTTATGGCTGACATCAATGCTCAACATGATGCTGCTCTCATACTGGAGGATGGAGGTGGCAAAACCAGGCCAGATGGCGAGTCTGATGGGACATGAGAAGGGAAGTGAGGGTGAAACACGGAAACTTGTCATACATTTTTAAAAAAAGTAATACCAAGAAGACACAGGTTCTAGATTCAAAAGGCATTAGAAGTGTACATAATTTACAAACATGTCCAGATTAATTATAGGTGTTAATACGTGTTCTGTACTGATCCTGAGTTACATCCTGTATTATACTCCAGAGCTGCACTCACTATTCTGCTGGTGGAGTCACTGTGTACATACATTACTTATCCTGTACTGATCCTGAGTTACATCCTGTATTACACTCCAGAGCTGCACTCACTATTCTGCTGGTGGAGTCACTGTGCACATACATTACTTATCCTGTACTGATCCTCAGTTACGTCCTGTATTATACTCCAGAGCTGCACTCACTATTCTGCTGGTGCAGTCACTGTGTACATTCATTACATTACTTATCCTGTACTGATCCTGAGTTACATCCTGCATTATACTCCAGAGCTGCACTCACTATTCTGCTGGTGCAGTCACTGTGTACATTCATTACTTATCCTGTACTGATCCTGAGTTACATCCTGTATTATACTCCAGAGCTGCACTCACTATTCTGCTGGTGGAGTCACTGTGTACATACATTACTGATCCTGAGGTACATCCTGTATTATACTCCAGAGCTGCACTCACTATTCTGCTGGTGCAGTCACTGTGTACATACATTACTTATCCTGTACTAATCCTGAGTTATATCCTGTATTATACTCCAGAGCTGCACTCACTATTCTCCTGGTGAGGTCACTGTGTGTACATTGTGCTGTCCAAGTGCCTGAAGTAGGCAGCAGTTATGGGTTGGCGTAGATCTCCGTTATAGTACCAAAAGGGAAACTTTTGAATGCCTGGACACTGCAGTATAGCTTCCTGCACCCTCACAGATTACAGGGAGGTGTTTCCCGGATTGTGCAAATATAACTCTGCCGATTACGTTACCTGTGAGCTCTGACTTCTGTCGCATCGTTCGGGTTGTAGTAGTTGCGTCCAATCTGCTTCATATTCATTATCTTCAGAATTCTGTGAAAACAAGAGGAGGTGAAGCAGCATTCCTCACCAGACCTAGGACATACGTGTAAGTAGGTGGATGCAAGGCATTGGTACAAGCAGTTGCATCGAGTTATATGGGTAGTACAGGTGAAACAAGACATGTCCATTAGGTTTAACCATGAGTGAGCAGGAAGATGTGGAAGCGCTGAAGAGGGGATCCGGAAACCAATTTATACCCAAGTGCCTACAAAAAAATAGGGGTGTGGACAACTATGTGGCTCAAAACCATTAAATTTTTCTATTTTCAGGAGAGAGAGCTACTTTGTATTCTGCTAATATGATTTAAAAAAAAAGCGAAATCTGTATGTGCCCCAACCCTGAGCAGTGAGCGCCACATGACTGTTGGAGATAGCAGCAGTGCCATAAGGGAATAAAGCTATAGTCAGGCATGACCACAACCACTGCATTCTCACTGCGCACTCCAGGGTCTCCGTTTTCGTGATCACCACTGGTCAGACCCCCAGCAATCAAACACTTCTCCCCTTATATTGTGGACAGAGGATGAGTATGTTTAGAGGGAAAACCCCTCAACAAAAAGCAGTTGCCCGACCTCCGGAAAATGATGTTGTAGAACTGGAAGCAGGTTGGCGATGTCGGTGGAAGCTCGTTGGTCATAGTGATGGTCAGCTTGACGTTCTCTCCATTTCGAGTCTGGCTAAACACTTCAGTAACCTTCAAAAAGAACACGTAAAAGAAAAAAAAAAAAACATTAAAATCAATCGGACACTATACCATCGTGCTCCACCGATAGCACTGACCTGCCCTACATGGGCAAACTGCCGAATCAGCGCAACGCATATGTCTCTCTGATTCCGGAATCAATTTGCTGCATCTGTGATGGGCTTTCAAAAGATGCATCTTCTGTAAAACGCAAGGACAGACACACAGACAGCAACTCTGCACATCCACTGAATTCCCCTGAATGCAGAGACAGAATCACAGTGGAAAGAGTTTACTGTGCTGGAAAAACTTTTGGTAACGCCATTGGATGCAATACAGAATACATGAGACCTTGGGGGGGTTACATGAAAGGGTTCCATTTGCTCATCTCTCATAGCTCCGTTTTCTACAGTAGAAATTTACCTTTTCCAATCTCTTTGGTAAAAACAATACTGCTCCATCGAATGCGCGTGCCTTCCCGATGGTCTGTTCGTGCTGGTATAGTAGGGCAGACCGCAGGCGCTTGGACTCCATAGGGGGGTTGTAGTCAACGTGGTACTGGTACAAGACCCACTGGGGTCGGGAGATCAGCTTGATGTGGTTGGTCACAAGCTGAATTGAGCTCCCAGAAACACCTACAAGTTATAACATGTAAAGAGTTTACACTTTCTCTATATGACCAATATGGCGGCTCTCACAGGGATCGCCCTCCGGGCTCTACTAGTATCTCCAATGATACACATGCAGAATTACAGAAGCAGCGTTATGTACAGCAGATTCCTTCATTATAATTTCTATTCAGGAGTCTAGTAAAGCAGGGTGACAGCCCCGAGAGATGCAATGACGCCCACATTTATGTCTCCAAAAAAAAAAAAAAATATTGAGGAAACGTAAGGACATTATCACCAGATTTAGATGCTTTGACATGTTCTATGGTCTGCCGGGTGTTCACTCCAAGGTCGTGGAAGTCACGCCTGCGGCCACCCCGTTCTCCGAGGGATATGTCCTGAAATCCGGCTGAAAGCTGCAGAACTGAGACAGAATAAGGTTAGGGCTGTATGTTAAAGCGTTACATGTGTCCAAGACTAAACCCACATACTGCGGTGGAATGAAGTCCTAGCACAGGCTGGAGATGGGCTCCACTGCACGAAGGCACTACCACCACCAAGCCTGCCGACTATCACAGAATGAGCAAGCCAGGCCTGGACATCAAGCGTGTCCAGTGAGGTCGGCTGCACGTCCTGCTATGTGCCCCCCGTTATAACACTGCCACCTGGTCTGGACTGCATGGCAGAGTGTCACGTTCGATAGGTCAGACAGGAGGGGGCGATCATTCCGAAGCCCTCTCCTCCCCATAGCCAGGCATAACTTACCCCATGATAGCTAATCTGCACACAGCCCACCGGGCAGCATGCACCCCAGGCTGTCTGCCCACCTATCCTGCTTTCCCATCATGCAGTTCAGGCAGCAGGAAAAGGTCGGGGTACACTGACGAGCAAAAGAGGACAGGCAGACAGAGAAGCAGCTACAAAAAGCTAAGCAAATTAAACCTGTGAGGGTTCAGAAAAAGGACCCCCTAGTCCCCCCCCCCCTTAATTTATAGTCAAAGAGGGGATCAGCATTTAGTTAAAGCAGATTTCTTCTTTAACACCTGCACATTAAGGTCACTTACCATCGGTCGGAGGTCTCTCCACTGCTGGCGGGCCCCTCTGGCGCCCTCTTCCCACAAGCAAAGGCTCGGCTGGTGGCTGCTGTGGTCTTTCAGTGCGTCTAGGTTCCTCAGACTCTTGCTCCTGTAACCAGGAGAGAATGTGATGAAAAGCTGCCCAATGATTCTGCTGCCAGAGCATGCCCAGCAGTAATGCATGGCGGGAGAAGCAATGTTTCCTTCACTGGTGTACTCCACACCGCGGGGTGACCCGTGTCCCCACATCATGGAGAGAGTCACCTGCACACAGCGTCTAACAGAACTGAAAAGACTGCATCTGCCGACCTTTAGGCAAGCCACTATAAGAGTAGCCGATCTGGTCTCCATTGCAGACAGAGAAGATTCAGGGGATCCAGGCATCGGCTCTGGATGGGGCGAAAACCAATTCCCACAATGGGAAGGGCAGCCCACTATGTCGTCCTGAAGGACTTAAAGGGTTTCTGTCACCAGGATTACACATTATAAGCTGTCTGACATTAGCTATGTGCTAATGTCAGATCAGCTTGATAATGTGCTTTATATGTATTTCTGATGTATATTTAGGCTAAAAAACGTCTTTTTATAATATGTAAATTAGCCTCTAGGAGCAGGGGGGGTGTTGCCCCTGCTCCTAGAAGCTCCGTGCGCCAACCTGCTGCCACGCCCCTTCTTTCTTTGGTTGACAGTGACGGGCAGCGATCCTCTCCTGCCTCCGGCACTGTCTCCCTGCTAAATCCCACGCCTGCGCCGCCGCTCTGTATTCGGCGCAGGCACGGTGAGCTGAGGACAGCAGGCACCAGCGTCCTCAGCTCACCGCGCCTGTGCCGAATACAGAGCGCGGCAGGATTTAGCAGGGAGACAGTGCCGGAGGCAGGAGAGGATCGCTGCCCGGCACTGTCAATCAAAGAAAGAAGGGGCGTGGCAGCAGGTTGGCACACTGAGCTTCTAGGAGCAGGGGCAACACCCCCCCTGCTCCTAGAGGCTAATTTACATATTATAAAAAGACGTTTTTTAGCCTAAATATACATCAGAAATACATATAAAGCACATTATCAAGCTGATCTGACATTAGCACATAGCTAATGTCAGACAGCTTATAATGTGTAATCCTGGTGACAGAAACCCTTTAAGACTCACATAAATCTGGTCCCCAAATAGACCTGACATTGTCCCGTCCGTCCCCATCATACACAAGCTCTATAACCGAGGGTCAATATAATTACAATATGTAACATTCAGATATAATTAAAATGTGATGGTTCTGGAGAGGACCCCACAAGGACTTCCTGAGTGTGAGGCACAGAACCTGTCCAGGCTGTCCGTAGCTGGGCTGCCCCCGGGCACGGGCTCTCCCACGGGCTCTGGCTCGTCCACTCATCTTCTATTCCTGCAAAGGAAAGAGATCCATTTCAAACTGGAAACAGGAGCAGAATTCTACTTTTTGGAACAAATCAAAAAAACTAATTTTCAATGTTATTATTCTTTTTTAACATTTCCATTTGTTCCGTCTCTTCACCGTTTGGTACCTCTGCGAAACCCATATAAAAGGTTCTGTTGTCAGGTCCGTTCTATGGTCCCAATACGGGTTATCTCATCAGAGACCAGCCCTCTCACCCAAGTCTTGCTGCTAGTTAAAAAGGACCCTTCATGGGTCCAGACGTTATGAAATAACTAGCAGTTTATGTAGGGCACTCTGCACGGATGTAATATCGCTTACTAGTGTCTGGGCGCCGATCCGTTCTGCCCCTGCAGTTTTCCCGCCCGGTATGGTAATGAATAGCATTGGTAAAGGGAGGAGGAGACGCCCCTGGCTGTGACTCCCTCCGCTGCGATTGTACAGCGCTACAGCCAGGGAGAAGGAGACGCCCTTTGAGAAACAGGGGCGTCTCCTCCTCCCTGTACCGATGCTATTCATTAGCATACCGGGCGGGAAAACTGCAGGGGGGCACAGCGGGTGAACGGAGCGGCGCCCAAATTAGTAAGCGATATTACATCCGTGCACAGTGCCCTGCTAGTTATTTCATAATGTCTGGACCCATGAAAGGTCCCCTGGCAAGCAGCCGATTCTGCTGGTGGAGGCGGCAGCGGGCAGAGGGACGTGTAGTATGACATGGCGGTCACTCAGATGAATGGCTGTCCATGTAATACAACTTCAATCTGCTGCTCATAAAGAAAGAGCAGCCACTGTTCTAGATGGATCCCGCGTCTGGGTCCAAAAGACCTAAGGCTACTTTCACACTGGCATCTGGTGCGGATCCATCATGTATCTGCACAGACGGATCCGCACTAATACAACCGCATGCATCCATTCAGAACGGATCTGTTTGTATTATCATGAAAATAGGCAAAACGGATCCGTCTTGAACACCACTGAAAGTCAAATAGAGGACTGAACCGTTTTCTATTGTGACAGAATGTGTCAGAGAAAACGGATCTGTCCCCATTGGCTCAGTTTCGTCAGACGGACACCAAATTGCTGCCAGCAGCCTCCAGAGAAAAATGGAGGCGGAAAGGAAAGCATTGGGGCAAAACTGATCCGTTTTGGACAGCTTCAGAGAGCCCTGAGACGGATCTCACAAGCGGACCCAAGAACGCCAGTGTGAAAGTAGCCTAACAAGGTTCATACATGTGAAAGCCGAGCCAATGTCCCTCTCATTTAGGCCTCATGCACATAAAGGTATTTTCTTTCCGTGTCCGTTACATTTTTGCGGACCGTAAGCAGAACCATTCATTTCAATCGGTCCACACAAAAAAACAAAAACTGGTTACTCCATCTGCATTCCGTTTCTGTGTCCGTATGCCCGCAAAAAAAATAGAACATGTCCTATTATTATTCTCCGCATTAAGGACAAGGATAGGACTGTTCTATCAGGGGCCAGCTGTTCCGTAAATTACGGAATGCATACAGATATCATTCGTATTTTTTTGCAGATCCGTTTTTTTGCGGACCACAAAATACATACGGTGGTGTGCGTGAGCCCTTACAGACAGATTGGTAACGTCACCCTCCCATACACTCCTGTCACCTGGTCGACCTTGGGACATGCTACCCGCCAGGTTTTATTTAATGCGCACTGATTTATAACCATCTGCTTTTTATTACATATGAATCGCATAGGGCTTGGAGCATGTTTCACACAGCCATGGACTCCCATGGCATAACTCAGTCTGCCTGCGGTTACCCCTAGGGGGAGCTCCCTGCACAGATTCATACAGCTCCCACTGAAGCCAATGGGGACAATACAGACGATCAGGGCGCCCCCTGGTGACAGCTCTTATATGGACTTTGGGAGGTCCTGAGTGCACACGTTTCTACAGGTGAATCTGTGGGATCCTAGTGGTCAGACCTCTCAGACCTATGCACACATTCATGTGTTACTTGCATGATGACAAGGGTCACAGACTGCACACACCTTTCTAAAATGGGGAGGGGGCCACCACATAAAATTAGCTGCACTTCCTTTTATCGAGTCATTTTCTGGTCCAACCATCCTTGCTGATTCATTTCTTAAAACATCGTAAAAAGGGTCAGAGCTTTGATTTCCTGAGCTCCAAGCCCCCTGCTTAGCCATAGGAGGTACATGATAAAAATCCATGCAGTCACCACTAGAGGGCGCCCATACTGCATCACCTTATTCATGAGTGAGGGGGAAGGGGGTTGCTGAAGTTTTGCCAAAAACTGTAAAACCTGGTCAAAATGTACCAAAACAGCATCAAGGATTTGACAGCATGGTGTGAATAAGCCAGAAGATCTTTTTTTTTTAAAACTACCTTGACTAAAAGGATGAGACTGGATCAGTGACAATTGGTGGTAATCCATATGCGGGTCCAGGGGTGAGATAGGTTTCTGTCACATGTATAGGGGCAATCCCAGGAGCACCACTGCCTTCTCGAACAGCTGATCAGCGGGGGTCCTGGGTGTCGGACCCCCATCAATCAGATACTGATGACCTATGCAGAGGATAGGTAGGTCATCAGTATAAAAGTCAGAAAAAGCCTCTTTAAACGCCAGAATACTTTTTTTTTTTTTTTTGCGGCACCTGCATTTTTTGCTGCCATTTTTAGTTGTTTTTTTGCACGCAGTGGCCCAGATTTACAAATGTGTCTGCTCCAAGAATCTGTCTAAACAGTGGTGCAAATTAGCGCCTCTAGGAACGCTACGAGGCAGGCTTCTTGGAAGGATAGAGCTTCAAGGGGAAGGGATGGGGCTGAAGGTAAGTCGACCAGTGGTTGGCATAGTCAGAAAAAGGGTCCATCCCTGCGCCATTTTTATCATCCAGCCCGAGCCTCTGTGATAAATCTCACGCAGGTCTGGACAGTCTAAGCGCACAACATTTGTTTTATCCCAGCGTCTTCTTCATGGCGATTTTTTTTTCCCTACAGCAGGGGTCAGCAACTTTCAGCAATCCATCTGCGGTGAAACTACAACTCCCAGCATGCACACTTGCTTGGCTGTTCTTGTAACTCCGATAGAAGTAAAAGGAGGATAGTGGGAGTTGTAGTTTTAGAACAGCTGGAGCACCGGAAGTTGCCGATCCCTGCCCTATAGAGAAGGAGACGTCAAAACCCCGAGAGCTCCAGCAAGCTACGATTAAGAGAAACCAGAAAGACAAAAAAAAAAAAAAACGCTGCCTAATGAACATAAGGAAAATAAAACCCTTGTGCCTCACACTTCCCACAGACCGCTGGTGGCGTTACTGCAAAAACTGCTGAAAACGAGTGCAGATAACACCCCCAGTGTGCCCGCATACGTCACTGCGGGGCGGCGTTTTGGATACTGCAAAGGAACGCACACGGGTTTTACAGCAACAAATCCATGTTTAGGCCGCATTTCCTTCAGACAAGAATTTTTTAAAAAAAAAAAGCAAAATCACATAAAACAAACGCGTTTGCCGTGTGCGATTGGCTTCTTTATTCTCTTGCTGGAAGAAGATGCAGCCTGAACGTGGATAAGTCGTTCCAAAACTGCAGGCGTTCATTTGCTGCATCCTAAACGCAGCACCCCGATCCCGACGTCAGAACATGGCGGGATCCAGCAGGGATATAATCCCGCGCGCAGCACCTGACCTGCGTCAGATAACCACCCGAGACATCTGTGAGGAGGAAGTCACCGCCATGGATTGCTGCACAGTTTTGCCACTAAAACCAATGTATTTTTTGGGGGTAGAAGCTGTACCTTAGAGTAAAGTCACCTATAGCGAAAGATGTGCAGTTAAAACGCTTGGTTGAAAAAGGCTGTTTAGTTGAAACGCGTCACATCTGTCTGTATGGTTAGTGATAACCTATCAACAATAAACCTAGTCCTTGTGAGGGCTATGCTCAGAGCAGATATATATGGTAGAAAAAAAGCCCGATCCTACAGAGAAGGGCACAAGGAAACACTAAATGCGTCGCATGACATAAAGGTTACGACTACATTGCAACGCAACAGTTGCAGAAATCTAACTTGGATGTATTTTTTTGCGACTGGTGCGACACACGCGCAGTATTCGTCATGTCACAGTGCGACACCATTGACCATAAATATAAAAAATGTTGCGCGCCTTTTCAGCGACACGTCGCCGTGTAGCCCAAGACTTATGGGCAAAGATAGGAGAAATCGCAGAGGCAAAAAGAGCTTTGAAGAGAAAAGCACTGTATGAAATGTAAATACGCTGACCCAGATAAAGGGGTATACCCGGAAACCTGACCAAATGGAGAGGACAAACCGGCTAAGAAACGAGAGCGCCGTCTGTAGGAGCAGCCCCCACCCACTAACGCGCTTCGTCAGGGGGATGATGTTTGATCATCAGGCTTTTTTCAATGGACCCGATTTTCTGTCGCAGAAAATTCTGCAACAAATTTAGAACAGAGAAAAAAAAAAAAAAGTGTCAGTTATGATCAGTTTGTGTCACTTCCGTCAGAGATCAGTTAGTTTTCACGGAAGAATAAGTAATTTTTGCAGGAATTTTTCTTCCATCAAAAATAACACCTCTGACAGAAGTGACACAAATTGATCGTAACTCATGCTCAAAATATAACGGACCCTACTTTTTTCCTGTTCTTCTGAAATCAGAAGAATGGAAAGCTAAAGCTGTGATCCGAACTTGCCGTAAGACGTACACCAAACTGTGGCTTTTTACAAAGTCACAAAAAAGGTGGCATCTTACTGCATTTGGCGTGGCACAAAAAAATAATAATAATAGCTTACCGATAATTGTTTTTCTTGAAACCCATGCGTGATGGGCCTCCCATCCAGGTCAGGAAACCTTAATAAATACATACCGTATTTTTCACCCTATAAGGCTACATTCACACGACCGTAGTGTATTACGGATCCGCAAATTGCGGATCCGCAATACACCCAGCCGCACCCCCCATAGAAATGCCTATTCTTGTCCGCAGGCTGCGGACAAGAATAGGACATGTTCTATCTTTTGCGGAGCCGCGGACCGGAAGTTCGGGGCCGCGCTCCGCAAATGCGGAAGCGGAGAGCACCTAGTGTGCTCTCCGCACCTCGTCCGGCCCCATAGACAGTGAATGGGTCCGCACCCGTCCCGCAGAATTGCGGAACGGACGCGGACACATTCACGGTCGTGTGAATGTAGCCTTAGGGTCCATTCACACGTCCGTTTTTTGCGGATCCTATTTTCCAAGAATTCTTTCCGTTTGTCATCCGTTTTTTGCGGATCCGCAAAAAAAAACGGATAGAAGAATACATTTTCCTATTCCAATAAAGTTTTATCCGCAATTTTCGGATTAGAATAGGACATGTTTTATTTTTTGACGGACACTATGTACTGAGAAAATTATGCGGACAGCACACTTTGTGCTGTCCGCATATTTTATAGACCCATTGAAAATCAATGGGTCCGAATTCTGTCCGCAACTATTCCGAAAAATCGGGATCAGATGCGGAACTAAACAACGGACGTGTGAATGGACCCTAAGACGCACTATTTTTCCCCCAAAAGTAGGGGGAGAATGGCAGTGCGTCTTATGGGGCGAATGTTGCACAGCGCGGTGTATCAGCGGGGAGGGAGGAGGGGCTGGGGCCCGATGCAGTCACTGTATTCTATTGCACCAAGCCCCGCTAACTGTAGTAATCCTATCTAACTGTAGGCAATGTTTAACTATACAATATCTTCAATCCAGCAGCCTGTACTTACTAACGTCCGTAGCAGGCAGGAGGGCGGGCAGGCGGTGCCGGCACATGACGTAGTGAGTTACGCTGCCAGTGTCTGCCCGCCCTCCTGCCCGCTATGGACAGTGTCATCCACAGATCCCCCATAACAGTGTGTCACCCACAGATCCCCCATAACTGTGCGTCCTCCACAGATCCCCCATAACTGTGCGTCCTCCACAGATCCCCCATAACAGTGTCATCCACAGATCCCCCATAACAGTGCCATCTACAGATCCCCCATGACAGTGTCATCCACAGATCCCCCATAACAGTGTGTCCTCCACAGATCCCCCATAACAGTGTCACCCACAGATCCCCCATAACACTGCCATCCACAGATCCCCCATAACACTGCCATCCACAGATCCCCCATAACAGTGTCATCCACAGATCCCCCATAACAGTGTCACCCACAGATCCCCCATAACAGTGCCACCCACAGATCCCCCATAACAGTGCCACCCACAGATCCCCCATAACAGTGCCATCCACAGATCCCCCATAACAGTGCCATCCACAGATCCCCCATAACAGTGCCATCCACAGATCCCCCATAACAGTGTCATCCACAGATCCCCCATAACAGTGTCATCCACAGATCCCCCATAACAGTGTCATCCACAGATCCCCCATAACAGTGTCATCCACAGATCCCCATAACAGTGTGTCATCCACAGATCCCCCATAACAGTGTGTCATCCACAGATCCCCCATAACAGTGTGTCACCCACAGATCCCCCATAACAGTGTGTCATCCACAGATCCCCCATAACAGTGGGTCCTCCACAGATCCCCCATAACAGTGTGTCCTCCACAGATCCCCCATAACCGTGTGTCATCCACAGATCCCCCTATAACAGTGCGTCATCCACAGATCCCCTATAACAGTGCGTCATCCACAGATCCTCCATAACAGTGCGTCATCCACAGATCTCCCATAACAGTGCGTCATCCACAGATCCCCCATAACAGTGCGTCATCCACAGATCCCCCATAACAGTGCGTCATCCACAGATCCCCCATAACAGTGCGTCATCCACAGATCCCCCATAACAGTGCGTCATCCACAGATCCCCCATAACAGTGCGTCATCCACAGATCCCCCATAACAATGTCATCCACAGATCCCCCATAACAGTGTCATCCACAGATCCCCCATAACAGTGTCATCCACAGATCCCCCATAACAGTGTCATCCACAGATCCCCATAACAGTGTCATCCACAGATCCCCATAACAGTGTCATCTACAGATCCCCCATAACAGTGTCATCCACAGATCCCCCATAACAGTGTGTCACCCACAGATCCCACATAACAGTGCCATCCACAGATCCCCCATAACAGTGTGTCTCTCACAGATCCCCCATAACAGTGCCATCCACAGATCCCCCATAACAGTGCCATCCACAGATCCCCCATAACAGTGTCCTCCACAGATCCCCCATAACAGTGTGTCATCCACAGATCCCCCATAACAGTGCGTCATCCACAGATCCCCCATAACTGTGCGTCCTCCACAGATCCCCCATAACAGTGTCATCCACAGATCCCCCATAACAGTGCCATCTACAGATCCCCCATGACAGTGTCATCCACAGATCCCCATAACAGTGTGTCCTCCACAGATCCCCCATAACAGTGTCACCCACAGATCCCCCATAACAGTGTCATCCACAGATCCCCCATAACAGTGTCATCCACAGATCCCCCATAACAGTGTCATCTACAGATCCCCCATAACAGTGTGTCATCCACAGATCCCCCATAACAGTGTCATCCACAGATCCCCATAACAGTGTCATCTACAGATCCCCCATAACAGTGTCATCCACAGATCCCCCATAACAGTGTCACCCACAGATCCCCCATAACAGTGTCACCCACAGATCCCCCATAACAGTGCCATCCACAGATCCCCCATAACAGTGCCATCTACAGATCCCCCATAACAGTGTCATCCACAGATCCCCCATAACAGTGTGTCCTCCACAGATCCCCCATAACAGTGTCACCCACAGATCCCCCATAACAGTGTCATCCACAGATCCCCCATAACAGTGTCATCCACAGATCCCCCATAACAGTGTCATCTACAGATCCCCCATAACAGTGTCATCTACAGATCCCCCATAACAGTGTGTCATCCACAGATCCCCATAACAGTGTCATCCACAGATCCCCATAACAGTGTCATCTACAGATCCCCCATAACAGTGTCATCCACAGATCCCCCATAACAGTGTCACCCACAGATCCCCCATAACAGTGTCACCCACAGATCCCCCATAACAGTGCCATCCACAGATCCCCCATAACAGTGCCATCCACAGATCCCCCATAACAGTGTCCTCCACAGATCCCCCATAACAGTGTGTCATCCACAGATCCCCCATAACTGTGCGTCCTCCACAGATCCCCCATAACAGTGTCACCCAGAGATCCCCCATAACAGTGCCATCCACAGATCCCCCATAACAGTGTGTCATCCACAGATCCCCCATAACAGTGTGTCATCCACAGATCCCCGATAACAGTGTCATCCACAGATCCCCCCATAAGTGTGTCCTCCACAGATCCCCCATAACAGTGTGTCCTCCACAGATCCCCCATAACAGTGTGTCCTCCACAGATCCCCCATAACAGTGTGTCCTCCACAGATCCCCCATAACAGTGTGTCCTTCACAGATCTCCCATAACAGTGTCATCCACAGATCCCCCATAACAGTGTCATCCACAGATCCCTCCCTCCTGATCTTCTGGGTAACCGGCACGGAGGCGGGAACGCATAACATAGATCCTTCCCCCATGGTTGCGACTAGAGATGAGCGAACTTTAAAAAAAAGTTTGGCGTTCGGCTTGTGGTAATCGCCACATCCCGTTATGGATTCCACTACCGCGGACTATCGCGGCATATGGAATCCATAAGGGGCGGCTTCCACCAACCCGAACTGTTGAACAGCCGAAGGACCTGGGGTGACGTCACTGTGATGTGATCAGTGCAGGGGGCGTGGCTCAGCACTGGATTTGATCCCGTGCCGAGACTGATCCGCTGGGTTGAGGGAAGAAAACCTTTTGCATTTCTTGTTCTCTCTTGTTCTCCTCTTTTGCTTTGTCCTTCAGGTCTTTTATTTCCCCTAATAACTGCTTTCGAGAATGCCGATATAAAGATGTAATTTTAAGACTTTTTGGTGGGGATTTCTTCAAGTCCTACTTTTGCTGTAATATTTTGTCAGTCTTGATAAAATAAAGTAAGGCGACCCCCCACCGAGGCCTGGCGTCATTGCGGAGTAACCTCAGAAGACCCTTTGACTTGTTTCTTCTCCAGTCAGTACTTTTTCTTTGGACTCTTTTTTTCTCCCTAAATGGCTTACTTTTTCTAGGAAAGGATGGTACAGGAAACCCTTCTTTCTGTCAGAAGCTTTGTCTAAAATATCATCCAATGCAGGGCCAATTAAAAAGTTACCCTGGCAGGGCACACAATTTGGACTTAGACGCAGTGTCCCCTTTCCACCCTTTTAACCCCTCAAGGACTGGAGGTTTTTTATTTTTGGCATTTTCTTTTTGCGCTCCCTGCCTTCCCAGAGCCATAACTGTTTTAATTTTCGGCTCACATAGCCATGTGAGGGCTTGATTCCTGCGGGACAAGTTGTACTTTCCAACACCATCATTTATTATTGCACATGATGTAGTGGGAAGCGGGGGAAAAATTCCAAATGGGGTGAAATTGCAAACAAAAAACGATTCCACCACAGTTTTACGGGTTTTTTAATTAAGACGTTCAATGTACGATAAAACTGACTGGTTACTTTTAGGCCACATGCACACGACCGTTGGTGTTTTGCGGTCCGCAAACCACGAATCCGCAAAACACGGAAGCTACTCCGCTTTCCTTCCGCAAATTGCCCATTATAGAAATCCCTATTCTTGTCCGCAAAACGGACAAGAATAGGACATTCTCTATTTTTTTTGCTGGGGCACTGAACGGAGCAACGGATGCGGACAGCACACGGAGTGCTGTCCGCATCTTTTGCAGCCCCATTGAAGTGAATGGGTCCGCGGCCTATGCAGCTCGGACGCGGACCCCAACAACGGCCGTGTGCATAAGGCCTTACTCTACAGGTCAGTACGAATCCGGTGATACCCTATATGTATAGGTTTTCTTGCGTTTTGATAGTGAAAAAAGAAATTTAAAAGTGGGAAAAAAATCAGTTTTACTTTTTTGTCGCCATGTTTTGAGCCCTATAACTTTTTTGCAATAATGTGTACGGAGCTGTATGGGGGCTCCTTTTTTGCGTCATAATCTTATCTTTTTATTGATACAATTCTGGTGTGTGTATGACTTTTTGATCACCTTTTATTTAATTTTTTATAGAAAATGAAGTGACCAAAAATGGCGCCATTTGGACGCTTTTTCCGTTTTGCTGTTTGATGTATGGGAAATATTTTTTTTATGTTTTTATAGTATGGGCGTTTTTGCACATTGTAACACCCATGATGTGTATTTTTTTATTTTTGCAAAAGGGGGGCGATTTGAACTTTTGTTTTTATTTATTTATTTTACATTTTTTTTTTTTTTTACACTTTTATATAGTTCCCATAAGGAACTATAAATTAGAATCATCTGATTGCGATTACCATACATTCCAATGCAATAGCATTCGAATATATGAAAAAAACAAAAATCGCATATTTCCTATGGAGCCTATTACAGGCTATGGCTCCATAGGAAATACTACGCAGCAGCCTGGGTTTCATTCATAGAGATCCAGGCTACTACAGGCGCGCTCCGGCTCCTCCGATCGCCACACGGGGGAGTCGGAGCACAACCGAAAGTTTTACTTTCGGTTTGGATCGCACACAGATGCCGTGGTCAGGATTGACCATGGCATCCGAGGGGTTAAATGTCCACGATCGGCATTGCTGCCGGTCGCGAAGCAGGAGCGGGCGCCATCTTTAGAGACAGGACACAGGACGTACGGGTACGTCCTGCGTCAATAAGAGGTTAACCAAAGGGATCTCCTGGCAGAATTAGACAAAGCCGCTGCTCTAGCAGACAATCCTAAATCATCAGCAGACGCATCCGAAATAAAAGCAACTGCCTTCAGCATAGTCGGAATCGCTTCCAGCAATTGTTCCCTCTGGGTTTTATCAGCATTATGGGACTCTAATGCCCCAAACACACATTAAGTGATCTAGCTACAGATGTAGTAGTAATATTAGGTTTAAAAGAGAAAGTGGACACTTCCCAATTTTTCCTAAGATAGGCGTCAGCTCATTTATCCGTTGGGTCCTTTAGGATCCTAAATCCTCAAACGGGAGGGCTGATTTTTTATTAACCTTTGCTATAGGGGCATCAACCTGAGGTACATCTTGCCAAGCCGACACTTCCTGATAATCACATGAGTATTTTCTTTTAACCGATCTAAGAATAAAGAATTTTTATCAGGTTTGTGCCATTCTCTTTTTATCAATTATTTAACTCCGTCCTGTATAAGGGACACACTCGCCTTCCTCGATCTCAGGCTTTCAAACATTGAATCCTGTCTTGATCTGGATTCTTTTTCTTCTTCCATAGTAGACCTTACCGCCCTTAATAAAAAAAATGTCTGTTCTCCTATTTCAAACAATGGCTTCCCAGAAAGATCTTCAGAGGAAGAATCAGAATCCTATATTAACCTTTTTTCCTCTGAATCAGACTCAGAGTCCGACTCTACCCTGTGAATTTTTCTCTGGTTAGTGGAACTAGGTAGAGGTTTTTTAAGCTGTTCGACAGAGGAACGAACCTCCATTTTGACCAGATTCTGTATGTTCTGGAGACGGGTATTCTTCCGCTACCACTCTGTCCAAACATGCCTGACAACAGACTATGCGGTAAGATTGGGCTGAACTTCTTTTTGCAGATCCCACACACTCTGCCCTTTGTCTTGTGGGTGGCTTTCCTTAGGGGCTCCTTAACCTGTATTAACACATAGCTCGCAGTAACCCGTATAGCATAAAAACAATCTCCTACCAGATGGTGGGGTACAACCCCTTACTGCTCTGTGCGCTGTGGTCCCCATCCCCTTCTTCCTACATAATTTCCAGCCGAAAAGGGGTTCTTTTGGAAGGGGTCCGGTCACTATACAGCAACCTGCCACTCTGCTGCTGCTCCCTTCCATATCGGCCAGCCGGTGTCTACTTTTGACGGGCGCACACTACCCTCCACATTTTCGGCTCCTCCCCCTCCCTGTACTAGCGTAGAACGCACGCAACACATCCGGCGTGCTTGCCCACTGTGCGCCAGAAACAGGTCCTGCCGGCACACATGCCACCCGACTTGCAGGGGGAGGAAGATTTCCATCCCCCACCATAACACTGCCCGGCTGCAGACCTAAAGGAACATGAGGCACCCACCAGGACTTCCCCCATGGCAAGCAAAAGGAGACTAACCGGACTTCACAGCGGCTTCTAGTGAAGTTCTCTACTAGGTATTTTCAAAAACCCTAGAGATCCTGCAGCCTCCTAACTAGATCCGGGAAAGATCCACTACCCTGTCCTATGGACAGGAAATAGGAAGAAACTGAGGAGAGAGGAGGATCCTTTTAAAGATCTGAGAAGTTCCCATTTTATGTCTGGAAGGGGGAAGATATCTCACAGATGCGGTCATAGGGCGCAATGGAAATAAGGTCAAGGAAAGTACAAGTAAAAGACCCTCTGGAGGCGTGATAGCGTAAGAAGAAAAAAATATAATAGAAAAATTAATAGTAATAGACCCCAGCCAGGGAACCAATATGGTACATATGGACCATTAAATAAAGAGTTGGGTAAATTTTGGGGTGCTGTCATGGGTTTCCAGAAAAAACAACAATTACCGGCAATTTATGTTTTCCCCTCATTCATGCATCCTAAACTATGAACTCAGCATCCAAATCTAGATGCACTTTCCTCAGGACTCTGGGGATAAGAAAAAAATGGAAGGAAAGCATATCCGAACTCCTGATGCCATGATTGGGTCAATGCATCTATCCCTGCTGGACTGTCCATTCTGCTGAAAGAAAAGAATCTGTCCACTTTCTTGTTCTCCCTTGTTGTGAGGAGATCCGCAGTTGGCTGACCTCAATTCTGAAGAATCCAACTACTGCTTTAAAAAAAAATCAAAAAAGTCGGCCAGAGAATTGTCCTTTCCCTTGAGGTGGACCGCTTTGAGAATAAAGTGGTTCCTCTACGCTATTTGAATAATCTCTTGGGATAGAAGCAATAGATTTCTTAAGTTTGTGCCCCCCTGATGATTTATATAGGATACTGCGGTAGTATTGTCTGAATAGATTATGCTTCTTTTTGAAAAGTGTGAGGGGGTCTTTAGGATAGCCTTTTTTATTGCCTCTAATTTGCAGTTTGATGACCGGTTTCTGTATAGAACGCGCCATCTCCCCTGCCAGAAATCCCTTCCTGAATGGGCTCCCCCATCCCATGGGCTTACATCCGCAGCGATTGATATTAGAGTCTTGGAAGAGCAAGGGCTTCCCCTGGACAAAGTCATTGGGTTCCTCCACCATAGTAATGATATCCTTGCTAACAAGCTTAGATGGTAGCTGTAGTCCAAGGATAGGGGACAACCACCACAGTTTTTTAGGATGTCCCACTGAAGTGGTCTTGAATGAATTGGAGCATAAGCCACTGCCGGCACAGTAGATGTCACCAATCCCAGCACCGACATTGCCTGTCTCAGGGAACACCCATAACTGTGAATACAGAGATCCTGTATTCTGTCGATCAATGACGCCACTTTTTCCTCTGGAAGAAAGCACCTCTGTTCTAGGGAATCCAGCAGTGTCCCTAAAACACATCTCTGCGAGGGAAGTAGTTTTGATTTCGTCCAATTTATCTTCCATCCTAGTGTCTCCAGAATCTCGCACAACTGATTTGTCCGTTTTAAAATCGGTTCTGTCTGGGAGATTACTAGAAAATCGTCGTCAATAAGGAACTTGTGTGATTTCTTCCTCTAACATCTTGGTAAATACTCGAGGGGCCTGAGATATGGCAAAAGGTAGGGCTTTGTACTGAAGATGAAGAAGAGAACCCTGAACCCAAACCGCAGTCCTCAAAAACTTTTGGGAGTTGACATTGATCGGAACATGTATGCTTCTTCTAAATCTAGGCCAGGCATGTCCAAACTGCAGCCCTCCAGCTGTTGCAAAACTACAACTCCCAGCATGCCTAGATAGCCTACAGCTATTAAGGCATGCTAGGAGTTGTAGTTTTGCAACAGCTGGAGGGCCGCAGTTTGGACATGCCTGGTCTAGGCTTACCATCCAGTAATTACATGAGAGGAGATTTAAAGCAGATGAGATAGTCTCCATCTGAAATGTCTTGCAACTTAGATTCCTATTTAATTTTTTTAGATTTCAAATTACCCTGAAAGAACCACCCTGAAAAAAAGCGGTGAGTAGAACCCATTTCCATTTTCCCCCTCGGGTACGGGACATATCACCCCTTTCTGAAGTGCAGAAAAAACGTCTCTTTGCAGGGCAATAGCTCTCTCTTCTTTTGGGCGTTTGGTCACAACAACAAAAATTTCCCGGGGTAGAAAAAACTATCTGAAAACCCCCAAGTATGATATCTAGAATCCACTGGTTTCTTATAATCTCTTTCCAGGCAGGGAACAATCGGAGATCCTTCCCCCTACCGTCAATCTTGCTTATCTTCGGATTTGGGATCAGGAGTAGGTCTGAACAGAAAGCCCGGTTTTTGGGGGCTCTATCTTTTCTATCCGACTGTCTGAAACTACTTATTTTGAAGATTTCTAGATCTTCGAAAAACACAACCTCTGCAGCAAAGGCAACTTCTTTTTTCTGTCCGAGGCCTTCTCTAAATGTCATCCAAGGAAGAACCAAAAAGCCTTTGACCTTCACATGGTAGGGAACAAAGTCTAGATTTGGAACCCTGACCACCCTTTCCAAGATTTTAGCAGATGGCCCACCTAGCGGCGCTCGATAAAGCTGCCGATCTAGCTAAAAATCTGACTACATCAGAAGAAGCATCCGCTACAATAATCATCCACTTTAATAAATGTTGGAGGCCAGAAATTCCTCTCTAGGAGTTTTATAAGAGACTGTAATTGTCCCAACCAGAGTTTTTAAGGACCTAGATACCCAGGAAGCTGCAATACTGGGCCTACAACTAATAGAGGCCGATTCCCAAGCTTTCCTAAGGTAAATATCCATCCATGGATCCGCAAAACACGGACATCGGCGATGTGCGTTCCGCATTTTGTGGACCGCACATCGCCGGCACTCTCATAGAAAATGCCTTTTCTTATCCGCAATTGCGGACAAGAATAGGACATGTTCTGGGTCCGCAATCGCGTTCCCGAAAAAAATAGAAGAGCGGATCCGCAATTGCGGACCCGGCCGGGACATCGTCTGTCCCCATTGAAATTAATGGGTCCGCAATTCCGTTCCGCAAATGTGGAACAGAATTGCGGACGTGTGAATGGACCCTTATATTCATCTGAGACATCTGAATCAGAATCCGCATTCTGTCTAGATCTACTTGCGGACTGAGGAAAAAATTGTTTCAGGAGTTTAAGGGAAGCTCTAACCTCCGACCTAACCAGAGCCTTAATATTCTTTGACATAGATTGAGACTTCAACACTAAATTCTCAATACACGATTGACCTATGGCAGGGCTTGACAAATTTCCTTTGAATCTAGGAGCCAGCTAAAAAAGTTAGGAGCCAGGCGAAGCCGCGTCATAAAGCTCCCAATAGATGCCCCCATAGTGCTCCCCCCCCCCACTTCTCTATAGAGCCCCCCAATAATGCATGCCAGTACATAGGGCCCCCAGTAGATGCCCCCATAGTGTTCCTACCCCTGTTTTCCATAGTGCCCCCCATAATGTGCGAGTATATAGGGCCCCCCATAATGGAGGGGAGGGCACAGGGGTCCGGAGGAGGGCACAGGGGTCCGGAGGAGGGCACAGGGGTCCGGAGGGGAGGGCACAGGGGTCCGGAGGGGAGGCACAGGGGTCCGGAGGGGAGGGCACAGGGGTCCGGAGGGGAGGGCACAGGGGTCCGTCTTGTCAATCCCTTTCTCCCCTTGTCATTCACTTTCTCTACCCCCCTCTTGTCATTCACTTTCCCCCTTGTCATTCACTTTCTCTCACCCCCCTCTTGTCATTCACTTTCCCCCTTGTCATTCACTTTCTCTCACCCCCTCTTGTCATTCACTTTCCCCCTTGTCATTCACTTTCTCTCACCCCCCTTGTCATTCACTTTCTCCCCCCTTGTCATTCACTTTCTCCCTCCCCCTCCTTGTCATTCACTTTCTCCCTCCCCCTCCTTGTCATTCACTTTCTCCCTCCCCCCTCCTTGTCATTCACTTTCTCCCTCCCCCTCCTTGTCATTCACTTTCTCCCTCCCCCTCCTTGTCATTCACTTTCTCCTCCCCCTCCTTGTCATTCACTTTCTCCCTCCCCCCTCCTTGTCATTCACTTTCTCCCCCCTCCTTGTCATTCACTTTCTCCCCCCTCCTTGTCATTCACTTTCTCCCCCTCTCCTTGTCATTCACTTTCTCCCCCCTCTCCTTGTCATTCACTTTCTTTCTCCCCCTCCCCTCCTTGTCATTCACTTTCTCCCGGGTACAGGAGCTTTAGTTTCCTGTACCCGGGCGGACTGACAGGAAGTGCACACTGTGTGCGCACTTCATGTCAGTCCGTCCGAGCTACAGGAGACAGATGCTCCTGTACCGCGGACCAACTCGGCCACGCTACAATGAGGGACTGACAGGAGGGAGCGCTGAGCGCTCCCCTCCTGTCAGTCCCTCTCTTCATGCTGTGCCCGGGCGGTGCGCCCTCATGGACGCGCCAGCCCGGGCAGTGCTGCAGCCGCCTGAGGCTCTCTATAGAGCGCTCGGGCGGCTGCAGCATGAGGGGCCGGCGCTCCTAGTCCGCGTCGGCCCTGCGCCCGGGCACCTGAGAAAACGGGCTGACAAATACCCAGGCGCCAGGACCAAATTCCTGGTCGCCATGGCGACCTGGCGCCTGGGATTTGTCGAGCCCTGACCTATGGGAAGCAGGCACAGATTGAACATCCTCTGTGCTTAGTCTTTACTGTGTTATTTTTTAGGAATTCTAAGCACCTATAACAAACAGCCAAAAAGGAATTCAATCAGCAATACAAGAGAAAAAAGGAGTTCTCTCACCCTCCTGAAAGCTGTAACCCCCTCCTTAGGCCAAATACCAGGTTTAATGGTCTAGAGCAGGGCTTGACAAATTTTCTTTGCAGCTAAAAAAGTTAGGAGCCAGGCGGAGCCGCATCATAAAGCCCCCAGTAGATGCCCCCATGGTGCTCCTTTCCCTCTTCTCCATAGTGCCTCCCATAATGTGCCGGTATATAGGGCTCCCATAATGCTTCCCCTCTTCTCCACAGTGCCCCCCATATTGTGCCAGTATATAGGTCCACCATAGTGCTTCCCCTCTTCTCCATAGTGCCCCCCATATTGTGCCAGTATATAGGGCCCCATAGTGCTACCCCTCTACTCCATAGCGCCCCCCCCCATATTGTGCCAGTATATAGGGCCCCCTTCTTGCCACAGTATAGTATAAATAATAAAAACAATAAACTCATATACTTACCTTATGCTGCTGTCAGTGATGTGATGCAGGCCTCTTCCGGCCTGTGTCCTGCACTGTACGGCTCAGGCAGCGCAATGACGTCATCGCGCCGCCTGCACCGGCCTCTGATAGGCTGCCGGCACTAGGCCGGCAGCCTATCAGAGGAACAGGCAAGGGAGACACCCCTCCCCTGCTCCTCCGCACCATTCATCTGTATCGCTGTCCTGAGGACGGCGATACAGATGAATATGGAGATGAGTGCTTCCACAATGGAAGCCTCCGGACAGAACAGGCCCCCCCTCTGGAGCTCCGCACCCGTCGCCCGGGCACCTCTAAAAACGGGCTGACAAATACCAAAGCGCCAGGACCAAATTCCTGATCGCCATGGCGACCTGGGATTTGTCGAGCCCTGGTCTAGAGGGCTCAATAGGGTCAGCGCGGACAAGATCTCCTGCCTCCAACTTCTCCTGAAGAAGAAGAGATCCCGCACAGCACTGTGTGCAAGTGAAACTGGCTGGCGTCTGTCCCCCACTGCCCATTTATATACTCGCACCAAGCACTCTCTACTGCCGAAGCAGAGTCCAGCACACTCGGCCTCCCCTATCCGATCGGGCATGGGTCCACGACGCCTCCACTGCGCGTGCCCATTTTTGCAGACTCCCTGCACCATGATCATACTGGAGCCACCTGGTACGGCCACAACGGGGGGAAAAGCTGGGAAGAGAGGTGGAGAAACACTAGGCTTGACGAGCGGCTGGCAGAAGAGACTTATGCCGCCACAGGATAGGTCACATATGGGCTAGAGTCTGGACCTTCCTCAGCCATACTGGGGTGAACTGTAAGAGGTAGGTTCTCCAAGACCTCCTATCCGGAGGACATCCTGGATGGGAGGTCCATCAAGCATGGGTGCTGTCATGGGTGAGGGGATAAAGCCCAAGTAGTTTAGGGTACGGACATGCATAACAATTCTGCAGCAGATATCCACAATGCGAGTTGACATACTGAGGAGTTAATGTCCACACCACGTCAGGTTATCTGCTGATTCCGCTGCGGATAGCAGGAGGGCAAGAATGTTCCACATCTCATCCAAATCCGTAGGGTTTACTCCACTTGTGAACATGCCCTTATAGGAGCCTCTCACTGCCGCGTTTTTGCCCTTCAGGCTAGAGTCACACAACACGCTTTGCACAGAGAACAGATGTTACTGTAAAGTTTATAGCTGGTTATTAAAATGTAGTAAAATACAGCGGGGCAATGTAGTAACACAGTAATGTTTAGGCCTCATTCACACGTCCAAGTCCATTCTGCCGGCGCAAAAAGGCTTAGAACACTTCTGCTTTTCGCTGTCCCTGATCCGTTTTATTGCGTTTGCAAAGAAAACTTTTTTTTTTAACACTTCAATTTTTTATGGCTCAGTGAAAGATGGAGCGCACGTGGACGGCATCCGTGTGCAATCTGTGGTTTTCATCGATCCACTGAATAGAAAGGACACAAAACAGATCAAAGCAGTGCGTGCACCAGTGTCCTCCCTGTGGAGCAACGGGCCATGGAAAGATGCAGATGTCTGAATTGGGACGGCTTGGAAACCTTAAAAAAAACAAAAAAAACACTAAAAAGAAGCCCTATACTGCAGGTGGGTCCAAATTGTCAGAGGGCGCACACAAGTAGGTGGTGTCTGTGAATCATTAGGGTGCGACCACACGTAGCGTAGACCGCAGCAAGTCATTTTGTGTGGATTTTGCTGTTGCATGAGTGTGACCATAGCCTTACAGGTGTGAAGGGAGAAGTAGGGCTATGACAGGGCTTGACAAATTTCCTTGGAATCTAGGAGCCAGCTAAAAAAGTTAGGAGCCAGGCGGAGCCGCATCATAAAGCTCCCAATAGATGCCCCCACAGTGCTCCCCCCCCCCACTTCTCCATAGAGCCCCCCAATAATGCATGCCAGTACATAGGGCCCCCAGTAGATGCCCCTATAGTGTTCCTTCCCCTGTTCTCCATAGTGCCCCCCATAATGTGCGTGTATATAGGGCCCCCCATAATGCTTCCCCTCTTCAATAGGTTATATGACAGGTCAGATGATGCCAGCGTCTAAGTGATCGCCACTTGCGGCCACCATGACATGTGGAAACCCTTACAAGGATTACAGGGTCCGGAGGGGGGGGCAGAGGGGTCCGGAGGGGAGGGCAGAGGGGTCCGGAGGGGAGGGCAGAGGGGTCCGGAGGAGAGGGCAGAGGGGTCCGGAGGAGAGGGCAGAGGGGTCCGGAGGAGAGGGCAGAGGGGTCCGGAGGAGAGGGCAGAGGGGTCCGGAGGAGAGGGCAGAGGGGTCCGGAGGAGAGGGCAGAGGGGTCCGGAGGAGAGGGCAGAGGGGTCCGGAGGGCACAAACACAGTGGGCACCATGACATTTTACTGAGCACTACAACCCCCAGATGGCGCTCAGTCCCCGCATCACTACAACGCCCAGCTCTTTCCCCCCCTTGTCATTCACTTTCTCTCCCCCCCCCTTGTCATTCACTTTCTCCCCCCCCCCCTTGTCATTCACTTTCTCCCCCCCCCCCCTTGTCATTCACTTTCTCCCCCCCCCCCTTGTCATTCACTTTCTCCCCCCCCCCTTGTCATTCACTTTCTCCCTCCCCCCCTTGTCATTCACTTTCTCCCTCCCCCTTGTCATTCACCTTCTCCCCCTTGTCATTCACTTCCCCCTTGTCATTCACTTTCCCCCTTGTCATTCACTTTCCCCCCTTGTCATTCACTTTCTCCCCCTTGTCATTCACTTTCTCCCCCTTGTCATTCACTTTCTCCCCCCTTGTCATTCACTTTCTCCCCCCTTGTCATTCACTTTCTCCCCCCTTGTCATTCACTTTCTCCCCCCTTGTCATTCACTTTCTCTCCCCTTGTCATTCACTTTCTCCCCCTTGTCATTATCTTTCCCCCCTTGTCATTTTCTCCCCTCCCTCCCCCGCCTGTAATGTAGCGTGGCAGAGCTCTGTATGGTCCCACGTAGGGGTGGGCGATATGGCCTAAAATTTATATTGCGATATAATATGAAGCATGTGCGATATGCGATATATATCGCGATATAAATTTTCTATATTGGAGGGAGGGTTGTTAAATTTTTTTTATTTTTTTTTTCTTCAACTTTTTATTTAACTATTTAGCCTCCTTAGGGGCTAGAACCCTTGTCCTATTCACCTCTCTCTGTCAGGGTAAATAGGACTCGACACTGTCCCTGCTGCCCTGTGCTCTGTGCACACAGCAGCAGGGAGCCCCCATGGCAGCCAGGACATCAGTAGTGTCCTGGCTGCCATGGTAACCGATCGGAGCCCCAGCATTACACTGCTGGGGCTCCGATCACAACTGCCACCAATGATCGGGGGAGGGGCCACTGTGCCACCAATGAGGAATAGAAACGTAGCCTGCATGTGCCGGCCATATACCATACTGGGCCTCTGTGACTGCACTCTGCGATTCACCACAATTAACCCCTCAGGTTCTGAGGGGTTAATTGCGGCGGATCGCAGCAGGCAGTCATAGAAGCGGGTATAGGATATGGCCTGCATGTGCATATAGGACCTTTAATTAGGGGGCACATAGGGGGCACTTACTATTATGTCTGTGCGGGGCTCCGTTCGCCCGCTCTGGCCCACGTCACATGGTGGGAACACCAGGGAGGAGACATCAGCTTCTCTCCCTGGGCGTTCCTTCTCCCTGCCTCTGACGTTCTGCCACAGGCCACAGTCCCTCCCCTCCTCCGCTCTCATTGGTAGCAGTGGCTACAGTCCCTCCCCTCCTCCTCTCTCATTGGCTGCTCTCAGTGAGGAGGGAGGGACGGACTCCCTCCTTCTCCACTGTGCCATCTCAGGAGAACATGGTATGCGCCGAGAGCGGCGCATACCATGTTCTACCGCGATATGGCGATATAGACAAAATCGATATCGTGGCACAAATTCATATCGCATATCGTCTATATCGCCATATCGTCCCACCCCTAGTCCCACGGGTACAGGAGCTTTAATTTCCTGTACCCGGGCGGACTGACAGGAAGTGCACACTGTGTGCGCACTTCATGTCAGTCCGGCGGGGTACAGGAGACAGATGCTCCCTGTACCGCGGACCATACAGGGCTCGGCCACGCTACAATGAGGGAGTGACAGCAGGGAGAGCTGAGCGCTTCCCTCCTGTCAGTCCCTCTCTTCATGCTGTGCCCAGGCGGTGCGCCCTCATGGACGCACAAGCCCGGGCAGTGCTGCAGCCGCCTGAGGCTCTCTATAGAGCGCTCGGGTGGCTGCAGCATGAAGGGGGCCAGCGCTCCTAGTCCGCGTGTAGGACGCGCCGGCCCTGCGCCCGGGCACCTGAGAGAACGGGCTGACAAATACCCAGATTTGTTGAGCCCTGGGCTATGGTCACACTCATGCAACATGTATCGATACCATAAAAAAGTATTGCGATACTCGATACCACCCGCAAAAAAATAAAATGCCAAAAAAAGGCGCGTGCATTCCACATTTTATGGAACGTCCGGCCCATAATACAACAGTCCGATCCTATTTTATGGGGGGACAAGGCGACTAAAAGAAAATGGCGAATCGTGCAGTTTTTCTTTAACGGCGTTCACTGTATAAAGCCTCATTCACACATCAGTGTTCAGTCAGTGATTTCCATCAGTGATTGTGAGCCAAAACCAGGAGTGTAGACTACACAGACACAAAGTATAAGGGAAAGATCTGCACCTGTGCTGTGTTTAGAGCCGCACCTGGTTTAGGCTCAAAATGACTGATGAAGATCCCTGACCGAACACTGACTGTGTGAATGAGGCATAAAAGAGGATTTTTTTTTTTAAAAGTTTGGACTTTTGAGACGCAGCGATATGTAATATTTTATTTATTTATTGTTTATATATTATATGTAAAATTGGGAAAGGGGGTGATTGATACTTAATATTTTGGTGTACTTTTTTTTTTACAGTTTATTTATTAACTATTACCCCCTTAGGACTCTTTCACACGAACGTGTGAGCCCTGTTCTATCTTTTTGCGGGACGGAAGTACGGAACGGAACCCCACGGAAGCAAACCGTAGTGCTTCCGTAGTGCTCCGTTCTGTCATTCCGTTCCGCATCTCATTAAAATGAATGGGTCCGCATCCATGATGCGGAATGGCCGCGGAATGGTGCCCGTGTATTGCGGGTCCGCAATACGGGCACGGGGCGCACACGTTCGTGTGCAATAGGCCTTAGGGGCTAGAACCTGGGATCTTTTCATGCTATTCACCCTAATAGAGCTCTATTAGGGTGAATAGGATCTCACACACTCCCTGCTGCCCTGTGCACAGTGCACACCGCAGCAGGGAGCTGACTATGGCAGCCAGGACTTCAGAAGCGTCCTGGTTACAATGGTAACCGATCGGAGCCCCAGCATTACTGGCCACCAATGTCTTTAATACTGGGGAAAGGGGGGGCGCACTGGCCAATGTTTTAATACTGGGGGTGGGAGGGCACACTGGCCACGAATGTCTTTATTACTGGGGATGGCGCACTGGCCACCAATGGCGAGTAACATTTAATATATAGAAATGCAGGCAGCAGGAGCACATTGCCAGCACCCGACCTCTGACAGGAAGCTGCGATCAGTGGCAGTTAACCCCTCAGGTGCCACACCTAATTGCCGTGGATCGAAGCGCTCGGTCACAGGCAGGGTGCCGGCAATGTGCTCCTGCTGCCTGCATTTGTATACGAAATGTTACTCATCATTGGTGGCCAGTGCGCCCGTCCGCCTGTCTCTCCTCATTGGTAGCACAGGGGGAGGGAACGTGGCCGCGCAGCTCTCAGCAGTAGCTCAGCCTAGTATCGATAAAAGGCAAATCCCGGTATCGTATTGAAACTGGGCTAAAAGTATCGAATGGGTATCGAAACTTCGATACCCGAAACAACCCTAAGACCCCTTGCAGACGAGCGTTCCTCCCGGAGCCAGTCCGCAACGGAGCTCCCGGCCCGACCTTCCTGCACTGACGGGATTCACATAGCATTATATTGATTTATGATGCTATGTAACCCTTACAGTTCTGGAATGTATTGGATAACACTGGCATAATGCTGCCAGTGTTAACCAATACATCCCAGAACTGTAAGGGTTACATAGCATCATAAATCAATATAATGCTATGTGATCCCTGGCAGCGCTGGGAGGTCAGGCCGGGAGCTCCGTTGCGGACTGGCTCCGGGAGGAACGCTCGTCTGCAAGGGGCCTAAAAGGGAGTCACCAAGTCTTCATGTTTTGGACTGCTTATATATCGTTCTTGCACACACGATTATAATTAGGGATGAGCCAATCCACTTCGGATGAAACATCCAAAGTTGATTCGCACAAAACTTTGTTTAAATACGAGCGAGCGCTCCGTACAGTACTAGACTCGCAAGACTTTGGGTAATAACTTCATAAATTGATTTCTACTGTAAAAAAACATTTCCCGAACTCTGGTTCGGTTCCAAGGTAGCAATAACTTTGGCTCATCGGAGCCAATACATTCTAATTCTAATACTATACAGAGCGCTCGCTCCGTACAGTATTGAAACAAAGTTTTATGTGAATTGACTTGGGATGTTTCATCCGAAGTCGACTCGCTTATCACTAATTATAATTGTACAAAAAAAGAAAAAAAATGAATTCGGTCGCACATCCACAAGCTTTGCTTTGATCTATAACTGCTTATCTGCAAAATTAACATGGCCTCTCAGCGTAATATTTCGTGTACGGCCCCCTACACTGCATGCTATATAAGAGGCATTAGTGTACATTTTGATCAAAAGGCATAAGCCCACTCACCGCGTCAAGGTTGCCTCTTAGAGCGGGACCTACTCTAAATTTGGCGCGGCACTGCCTGGCGACCGCCGGCGCCACAGCTCGGCATCAGCAGATGGCGGGATCCAGCCGCCAAACAGCACCCCTGAACAGTTGTAAAGCTCACCTTGTTACCTGCTCTCAGAAACACAGACTGAGGGCTGGAGGGTCAGGTCAGACTTCTGGTCAGGATACTGCTAATTGAAGGCACCTGTACCCAATGGGAGGAGCGCTGACCCTGGAGAGATTTATCAGACATGATACCAAAAAAGGAGTTAGGTCGCACATCCACAGGCTTTGCTACGATCTAGAACTGCTTCTCTGCAAAATTAACATTGCTACTTAATTACGCTGAGAAGCAGTTACTGGATAAAAGCACAGTATTGAGGATGTGCGACCCAGTTTCACTCCTAGATTTTACACATTTGCAGAATCTATAGTTTTTCCCCTCTGGTATCAGCACTGCTCCCCATTCGGCCCAGAGTCTGCATAAGGCCTCATGCACATGACCGTTGTTCTGGTCCGCATCCAAGCAGCAGTTTTTGCAGCTCGGGTGCGGACCCATTCACTTCAATAGGGCTGCAAAAGATGCGGACAGCACTCCGTGTGATGTCCGCATCCGTTGCTCCATTCCGTGGCCCCACAAAAAAAATATAACATATGCAAATAAGGGCACGCAAATGATCTGCATGTCTAACCCCTCCCCCGGCCCGCCCTGTAATGATCTTGCGTCATCCTCTTCAGTTTTTACCAGCACATTTCTTTTCTGGACTCGGGCATGCGCAGTGCTCTGCTCACTATGGGCAGAGGGACAGACATGCAGTGCGCAAGCGCCAGTTAAAGGGGTTGTCTCACTTCAGTAACTACTTGCACACTATAGTAAAAAGCATCAGCCTCTCTGGTGGCCGGGACCATGGCAGCTCACATAGGCTGGTGATTTTTCCTACATTGTGCAAGCACGGCCACCACTGCTGGATTGTAGGGTGGTCTGTAACCATGGAAACGAGCAGTGTATGATGTGATGGAAAAATGAATCCATCCAGTAAGTGCCTTGTATTAAAGGGTAACTGTCATGTTTTCATCAAAAAATCTATTTTAGCATATGTTACTGCAGCATCATGCATAAAGCAATCTTTAGTTTCTTCACATAGCACTGTTTTCCTTGAGTTTTCCCCTTAGTTACGGATGTCTTGAATCTTACAAAATGAGGACCTTTTCAAAATGTCTTCTCTGCCAGTTCTCTGAGGCCAAAGCTGCTTTCCCTCACTTCCCATACACACTTGCTGTAGCCAGCAGCTCCCTGCCAGCCAATCAGATTGGATTACTGAGAGACACGCCTCCTCACGCTGAAGCCTAATGCAGCCATGCAGTGTGAAGGACCGCCCCTCCGTCTCCTGTTTATACTAAAGGGAAGACAGACAAGCCCTAGCAACGGTCTTTTAAGGGAGCAGTGGAAAGGGACAGAGGACATTAACCACCTCAGCCCCCCTAGCTTAAACCCCCTTAATGACCAGGCCACTTTTTACAATTCCGCACTACACTACTTTCACCGTTTATTGCTCCGTCATACAACTTACCACTAAAATGAATTTTACCTCCTTTTCTTCTCACTAATAGAGCTTTCATTTGGTGCTATTTCATTGCTGCTGACATTTTTACTTTTTTTGATATTAATCAAAAATGACTGAAATTTTTGCAAAAAAATGACATTTTTCACTTTCTGTTGTAAATTTTTTTTAAAAAAAACCTACATTTCTTTATAAATTTTTCTCTAAATTTATTGTTCTACATGTCTTTGATAAAAAAAAATCCAATAAGTGTATATTTATTGGTTTGGGTAAAAGTTAAAGCGTTTACAAACTATGGTGCAAAAAAGTGAATTTCGGCATTTTGAAGCAGCTCTGACTTTCTGAGCTCCTGTCATGTTTCTTCAGGTGCTAGAATGTCAGGAAAGTATAAATACCCCCCAAATGACACCATTTTAGAAAGAAGACACCCCAAAGTATTCGCGGAGGGGCATGGTGAGTGCATGTATCATTTCATTTTTTTTCACAAGTTAGCGGAAAATGACACTTTCTGAGGAAAAAAAATAATAATAAAGTTTCCATTTCTGCTAACTTCTGGCAAAAAAAAAAAAATCTCCCACGGACTCACTATGCCCCTCAGTGAATACCTTGGGGTGTCTACTTTCCGAAATGGGGTCATTTGTGGGGTGTGTTTACTGTTCTGGCATTTTGGGCGGGGCTAAATTGTGAGCAGCCATGTAAAACCTAAAGGTACTCGTTGGAATTTGGGCCCCTTTGCGCATCTTGGTGTACGGCGATACCACGTGTGCCACTTTTTTGCAGCCAAGATGCGCAAAGGGGCCTTAATTCCCACGAGTACCTTTAGGATTTCACAGAGCATTTTTACGCATTTGGATTCTCACGCTTTAGGGGCCCCTAAAATGCCAGGGCAGTATAAATACCCCACAAGTGACCCCATTGTGGAAAGAAGACACCCCAAGGTATTCCATGAGGGGGGTATGGTGAGTTCATGTAAAAAAAAAAATTTGGCACAAGTTAGCGGAAATTGATATTTTTTACAAAGTCTCATATTCCACTAACTTGTGACAAAAAATAAAATTTTGCATGAACTCGCCATACCCCTCACGGAATACCTTGGGGTGTCTTCTTTCTAAAATGGGGTCACATGTGGGGTATTTATACTGTCCTGGCATTTGAGGGTCTCCGCAATCATTACACGTATGGCCAGCATTAGGAGTTTCTGCAATTCTCCGTATATTGAGCATACGGGTAATGAAATTTTTTTTTTCCGTTCAGCCTCTGGGCACAGATTTCTTCATTCGCATCGATCAATGTGGATGAAAAAATCTCTGCCAAAATCAGTGACTGCGGTGCGGTGGGCTGGGCGCTAACTGCCTAACAAGTAGCTAACTAACTGGCGGGGATAAGGGACCCTTAGGCCCCATTCACACGATCGCAATTCTGTTTGCGGAACGGAATTGCGGACCCATTCATTTCTATGGGGACAGACTTTGTCCCGCTCGGATCCGGAATTACGGATCCGCGCTTCCGGGTCTGCACTTCCGTTCCGCAAAAATATAGAACATGTCCTATTCTTGTCCGCAATTGCGGACAAGAAAAAGCATTTTCTATATAGTTCTGGCAATGTGCGGATCTGCAAAATGCGGAAAGCACATTGCCGATGTCCGTGTTTTGAGGATCCGCGGATCCACAAAACACATATAGGTGATCAGTGACAGGGGGGTGATCAGGGAGTCTATATGGGGTGATCAGGGGTTAACAAGGGGTTAATAAGTGACCGAGGGGGGGGGGGGGTGTAGTGTAGTGCTTGGTGCTACTTTACAGAGTTACCTGGTCCTCTGGTGGTCGATCCCAGCAAATGGGACCAGAGGAACAGGTAGCAGCTATATCAGACGCTGTTAACAAAACAGCGTCTGATATACTTGTTTGATGCGATTTATTTCGCATTTACAGCCTGCCAGCGACTGATCATCACTGGCAGGCTGCAGTATAACTTGTGAACTTTAAGTTGCTGTGAACGCGCGCGCGTTCACAGCAAATCTCGCAAGATGATGCGCCGCCGCGTCAAGGAGGCACAAACCTGCCGCCGCCTGGACGCACCCCTGCGTTAGGCGGTCGGCAGGTGGTTAAAGGGATTCTGTCACCAGTTTTTACCCCTTTGAGCTAAAAATATGCTCAGGGTCTCTTCAGGATTCCTAATGTGGGCTTATAAATGCGATCTGTAGCTTAGTTTTGCCAAAAAAACTGGTTTTACTGACCTGTCAGTCATAAAAATAAGGTGCCCAAGGGGCAGTCCAGGGATGCAGGGTGCCCGGCTGCAGCCATCGCCGTTGGTGCCCAGCGCCGCCTTCCCAGAGTTCTGCGCAGCCTCCTACTCCTCTGTGCCGCCTCTCCCTCCCTACCGCTGAGAGATGCCGCGCATGCACACAGGATCAGCCATATGCGCCCGTACAGACTGCTTGGATGATTCTTCTCTAGTGAAGTGCCGGCGCATGCGCACTACGCTAGAAGAAGCCGACGCCAGCAGTCTGTACGCATCAGACTGAGCCTGTGCACACGCGCGGCATCTCACAGCGGGAGGGACAAATCCTTGGGCACCTTATTTTTATGACTGACAGGTCAGTAAAACCAGTTTTTTTGCAAAACTAAGCTACAGATCGCATTTATAAGCCCATATTAGGAATCATGAAGAGACCCTGAGCATGTGTTTAGCTCAAAGGGGTGAAAACTGGTGACAGAATCCCTGTAAGACCCTAGCAACACCCGCGCCCATACTATTAAAATAAAAAAATATTTATCCCACACGGCGAATGGCAGTGGAAAAAAAACATCAAAATTGCCTATATGCCTTTTTTTTTTTCCTTCACATTTTACCTCTCAAAAACATAAAAATTTAATAAAAACTGATAAAAAAAAGAAAAACCCACACACTCCAAAACGGTATCGATAAAAATGGCAGATAATACCACAAAAAAAAAAAAATGCGCTGGCACAGCCCTTAAATATAAAGAGTGGTTATGGGGGACAGACTGTGGCGATGTGTAAATTGAGGTTAATACAATATATATTCACACGGCAGGTACCGTGGCGCAGTCAGTGGCTCGACGTGGCTTCTATCTGTAATTTAAGGGGGCGAGGCGTTAATATATGAGCAGATACTGTGACCCAGGAACCTGTATATGTTAATAACCACATCACAAAACAGCAGCCAAATCCAGGACCGCCTGACGCCATTTGTGACCATGGCGTACAGGAAGTGCAGCTGTTTCTGCCCACACCAGTTACTTTGACAATTTAAAAAAATTTTTTAAAAAATA
Source organism: Bufotes viridis (assembly GCA_033119425.1). Classification (NCBI taxonomy): domain Eukaryota; kingdom Metazoa; phylum Chordata; class Amphibia; order Anura; family Bufonidae; genus Bufotes; species Bufotes viridis. Next base: position 499,895,125 of record CM065591.1, read on the forward strand.
CAAAATGGCGCCAGGCTTGATGTTTTTTTTTTACCTTGTTTCAACAAAAAGACACAACAAAATGTACCTTACACCATTAACACTGGCCCCCAACAGTTATAAACCACACGTGTGGCCCTGCTGAGACTTGTAGTCCCACCTGATAGGATATAAACTGCTAATGACGTCAAACTGCCGCCTAGCAGCTCCGCCGAAACACAATCACCTCAGAACTCACTGATGACTGCGCATGCGCGGCAACGCTCCTCCCTCTCAACTGTCGCGCTGTCTCTAATTAGCTACATAACGCCTCGGCCGAGGCGCATGCGCATAAACGTCCGTGTTTGCGTCGGGCATATTGCCTTGAAACAAATAATATACCCTGAGAAAAGAGACTATTATCTGATATAACGTTAGTTATTACACGGTCTAGTGACCGACGGGGAGGTCCTAAACAATTTATTTGAATTGCGGGTAAACTGCCAGGACACAATATGGCTTCCCGGCTGCGGCTCCGAGGAAGCCTGAGATTATGCGTCCATGTTTGTTTTGGGCACAGAGCTGTGATGTTACCTCTTGAGAGTAAATTAGTAACTGACTTTCTAATTATGACTTGTGGTCGGATTTTAGATTGGGCAGATACGATTTTTGAGGGTTTGAGTCGATTATGGAAGAGGTGCCCATAAGTAAAATGGCTTCTGGGGTGTGGAGGCGGGGACTGTAGTGTGGGTCTATAGGAGGCATGTTCAGCAATGGCTAGTGAGGAGTGTGAGGACTGGATCCTGGAGTCTATAAAGCTGTGAGTGTGTATGGAAGTCCCGAGCCGAATAATATGTGCCTCCAAACCTCGGGTGCCTCATACCTCATCCTATATAGTGGGATTGTCACTAGTGCTGCCTTATGTAAACTATGGAGGACCTGTGGATGACACTGTTATGGGGGATCTGTGGATGACACTATTATGGGGATCTGTGGATGTCACTGTTATTGGGGATCTGTGGATGACACACTGTTATGGGGGATCTGTGGAGGACACTGTTATGGGGGATCTGTGGATGACACACTGTTATGGGGGATCTGTGGATGACACTGTTATGGGGGATCTGTGGATGGCACTGTTATGGGGGATCTGTGGATGACACTGTTATGGGGATCTGTGGATGACACTGTTATGGGGGATCTGTGGATGACACTGTTATGGGGGATCTGTGGATGACACTGTTATGGGGGATCTGTGGATGACACTGTTATGGGGGATCTGTGGATGACACTGTTGTGGGGGATCTGTGGATGACACTGTTATGGGGGATCTGTGGATGACACACTGTTATGGGGGATCTGTGGATGACACTGTTATGGGGATCTGTGGATGACACTGTTATGGGGGATCTGTGGAGGACACACTGTTATGGAGGATCTGTGGATGACACTGTTGTGGAGGATCTGTGGATGACACACTGTTATGGGGGATCTGTGGAGGACACACTGTTATGGGGGATCTGTGGATGACACACTGTTATGGGGGATCTGTGGATGACACTGTTATGGGGAATCTGTGGATGACACACTGTTATGGGGGATCTGTGGATGACACACTGTTATGGGGATCTGTGGAGGACACACTGTTATGGGGGATCTGTGGATGACACACTGTTATGGGGGATCTGTGGATGACACACTGTTATGGGGGATCTGTGGATGACACACTGTTATGGGGGATCTGTGGATGGCACTGTTATGGGGGATCTGTGGATGACACTGTTATGGGGGATCTGTGGAGGACACTGTTATGGGGGATCTGTGGAGGACACTGTTATGGGGGATCTGTGGAGGACACTGTTATGGGGGATCTGTGGAGGACACTGTTATGGGGGATCTGTGGGGGACACACTGTTATGGGGGATCTGTGGATGACGCTGTTATGGAGGGATCTGTGGGGGACACACTGTTATGGGGGATCTGTGGAGGACACTGTTATGGGGGATCTGTGGATGACACACTGTTATGGGGGATCTGTGGATGACACTGTTATGGAGGGATCTGTGGGGGACACACTGTTATGGGGGATCTGTGGAGGACACTGTTATGGGGGATCTGTGGAGGACACACTGTTGTGGGGGTTATTAGTATTTCTGGTCGGAGTGTCGTCTCTCACTGTTTTTTCTCTTTTACATTTTCAGATATAAAGATCTTCACGACTTTGCACTGCAGGAGGCGACGAGAGTCATCGAGTGGACGGGCGATAAGAGTGCGTGTATTCTGTGTGGGACCCATGGGGCCCCTTTACATGATGTGGGGCCCTAATAAAGCTCCGCCCTTTGATATTACCTATACCCAGCAGACATGGAAGGCACTAGGCCCTACGAAAGTCATTATGGCCTCTTCCTGTGCCGTAAACCGAGGGCACACCACTGGCTGGATCTCCCCTGGAGAATACATGGCAGGCGATAGCAGGGTGGAGTTCCCCTTTAAGACACCCAGCGCAGGGCCACATGGCTGACGACTTTCTCTTGCAGGTATCTGTATAGCGGGGTACA